>CM067336.1:81507500-82707500 GCA_034376525.1 Nicotiana benthamiana
ATTAAGAATGAAGTTATTCGAGAGAAGGTGGGGGTGGCCCCGGTGGATGAGAAGATGCGAGAAGCGAGGCTCAGGTGGTTCGGGCATGTGCGGAGGAGAAGTCCTGATGCCCCGGTGAGGAGATGTGAGCGGCTGGCGGTGGTCGGCGTGCGGCGAGGCAGAGGGAGGCCTGAGAGGTATTGGGGAGAGGTGATTAGGCATGACATGGCTAGAATGCGGGTTTCCGAGGACATGGCCCTTGATAGGAAAGTCTGGAGGTCTAGTATCAGGGTTGTAGGATAGGGCTCCTAGAATTTTTCGTACTCCTCAACCGGGTTGGGTTAGGCTTGGCAGGGATATCCATAGATGAATTGTGTATTGGACTGCGTCTCCCTTATGGTAGTTATTTATGGTAGTTACTGTCTGATATTATTGCATGCTATTTTATTTATGGTTCTTATGTTTAGATAATTATTTACGCTATTTCTGCTGTAGTTACTAATACTCTTTTCTTTTTATTTTTGTTTTTGTTTTTGTTTTTCCGTTCCTTCACTGAGACGAGGGTCGACTGGAAACAACCTCTCTGCCCTACATATTACACTCCGCAGACCCCACTTTGTGGGACTATACTGGGTAGTAGTAGTAGTAGTAGTAGTTGTTGTTGTTGTTGTTTGAATCCTATCAAACTAACTTCGAATTGTAACAAATTTTGCAGACAAGTTTCAAATAGCAAAACGGACCTATACCATGTCTCAAAATCAAAATCCGAACCCGTTAGCCATGAAGTCAACCTACGGTCAAACTTAGGAAATTTCGAACATTCAAATTGCTAACTTTCGGCAAAATAAGTCATATCAACCTAGGGACCTACGAATTCAGTTTGGGCAAATGCCCAAGTCCAAAATCACAATACGGATCTACCCAAATCGTCAAAACATCGATCCGGGATCGTTTACACAAAATGTTGGCCGTAGTCAAATCTAGTCTCATCTTTAGTAAAAGTTTTTATTTTCTTCAAAATTTTACATAAAAGCTTTTCAAAAAGCGGCACAAACCACCCACGCAAACCAACAAACATCAAATGAAGCTAAGGGAGGTCTCGGATCATGGAAATTAAGGCTAGAACTCAAAACGACCTATCGGGTCGTCACCGTTTATCTAATAAATTTTGTGCTGTAAGACTTGTAATTTCGTTCTAATTTCCATATTAATAACTATGTTACATTGACTTGGCTTCCAAGTTTAGATTGAATCCTGGTGTGTGCAAGTTCTAGTATGGATAAGTTTAGTTTCTTTTCTCAAATTTAGTGTAATTTTGATAAATCTGCATGAAGTAGCCATGGTATACATGTTTGACATGGGTACGTCAAGACAAATGAAAGTCTTATGTGATATAGTTTAATATTGAACTTGGTGGAGTTAATCCTAAATGAAGTACTGACCCTTGTTTGCAGCTTCTTTAATTTGGACAAATATGGAGTTAATATTTGGATTATTTTTAATAACCTGATTGAAGAAAGCATTGGCCTTGTCTTTATTTATTTTTTTCCTGAAAAGATTAGATATTCAAGGTAAATGGCCCAGTAAAAGATGCTTAGACATTGATTGATTGTTGGGTAAATGTTATGTTTCTCTTAATATTTCTTGTTTATCAGTATTGAAGTGTGCGACCATCTCATCTAAAAACTTAAGCTATTAGAGAGCACACCTTATTTTTCATGGCCAAGCACGTGGAAATTTATGTTGATAATGGGTGGCGGTGAGATTTGATCCTAGGATCTCTGCCTGCTCTGATATCAATCTCATTAAAAGTTTAAGTTGTTAGAGAGAGCAAACTTTTATTTAATTAATTATGTCTTCAACACATCGGTATGAACACTCTGAAGACAAAATGTACAGTTGCAGTGAAATTTATGATGTTGGACAACTTTGGCATTTATTCTTGACTTTCTAGTTGTATATATACTGAATGCTAAGGAACTAATAGATACTATTTTCATTTCCTATCCTAGTTCTTTCAGTGTATCAACATCATTTGGATATCAGTAAATCTGAATCTAGTTCCTAATTCTCTACAGCAGAATGAAAAGGAAGCTTCATTTTTCAAACTAAGAAGATGGTGGAAAGGGGTGAATATATTTGAGAAAGCCTATATATTTCTTCCCATACATGAAGAGTAAGTTCTGTGGTTTCCTTTACCATGAGATTGGTTTACAAAACTTCAACTTAACTAACGCGACTTTTGGAGCTTTTTTTACTTGGTTTATTTGTGTTAGGATCTTGTAATTATTGTGCTTATCAATTAGAATGAATCAGAGTGATTCATTCTCTCTGTAATCATGTAATTAGATTGATTGCCTTTGCTAACATGTACTATACTATTTAACCCCATTTAGCTGAGGGAATAACGTACACTGAGTTCTCTCTCAATTTCGCTTCTCTCTCACATGGTATCTGAGCACTTAGTGAGAAAATAGTCATTGTAGAAGAGATAATCCCATTGCCGAGCAATTTTTCGGTAACTACACCACTGTTTCGAGGTCTCTTTACTTTCCAAGGGTACTGGGCATATACAGCACCACCAGTAGGATTGGAACACTCGTGCTACCCCGCACGTGAGGGGGCGCGTTGAAGACATAAAGTAAATAAATGTGTGCTCACTTTAATAATTTTTTTAGATGAGATGGTTACACACTTCAACGATTTCTAATCCCCTTTGTTATTTTGGACCAATTCCGATCAAGAATTGCCATTTCACATAGGAAGTATGCTCTTGTTATTCTTGAGACATGAATAACAGATTGAAGGACTATTGATACTCCGAAGGACCCAAATGTTAAGCTTCACCGGTTCACCCCATTAAAGAGAGCCCCTTCGTTATCCTTGAAGATATTGGATGATGGTAGGTAAGTAAATTATCCTAAGTTGCTTGGACTCTTCACTTTAGGTGTGGCACCCCTATCGACACTGCGTGGGTGTGGATGTGGGTGTTGGATCCGTACTAGATCTGGTCAACCAATTTTAGGTACTTTGACCAAAATCGACGGATAAATCAAAACAAAAGTATGATGAAATTGAAGAAAATGGAATATGTTGTATATAGAAATTTCTATGTCAGTCATTTTACTTTTATCTCCTTCTGGATTCTCTTCTTGATCAATATTTTTTCCTTCTGAGAATAACTGATAATTTTTTTACATAATGTCTCATAATTTGGATATATTTTTATAACTCTATTTAGATATTTAAATTATTTTTAGTTGAATCCCCGCACCTATATCCGTACCTGGATCTGTACCGTTGAATCTTAAAATTTAGTTATAAAGGACTCGAACTCTAGATCCGCACCCATATCGGACACCCGCACCCAAGTCCGAACAACTTAGAAACTATCTCATTTTGACTCGATTTGACATTCCTTTCCCCATAAATGTTGTATGTCTGTCCTTGGATTCTACTTATGATAGTTATTGGAGTATAGTCATTCGTTTCCGTCAATACCTAACATCTGCTCTAGGTAAAGAGCTAATTTACAAAAATCAAGGACATAGAGCTAATTGTTGGATATGTAGATGAAGATTAGGCATGTTACCCGCCAAAAAACTATCCACCTCTTGATACTTATTCTTGTTTGGGGAAATTTTGTTTCTTGCAAAAGCAAGAACAAAATGTAGTTGCAAGATTAGTGTAGAAGTAGAATATCAAAGTTGTGGCTGTGGTTGCTTGCAACTCATATGATCAAGCAACTACTGAAAGATTGACCAAATGGAACTTGTGTTTGATAATCAGGCTGCACTTCACATCACATCAAATCTAGTGTTTTATTGGAGGACCAAGATATAGAAATCGATTGTCATTTCGTCATAGAAAAGATATTCTCAGGAGACATCATTACAAAGTTCGTGAAGTCAATAATCAACTTTTAGATAAATTTCACCAAGTCTCTTGCCAGTCTCAAAACAAGCTATATATGTAGCTACTTGGTATATACGATTTAAATGCATCAACTTGAGTGGGGGTGTTGAGAATCTTGTAAATATTGTGCATATCATTTTTGATCAATTTGAGTGATTCATTTCCTTTACCCATGAATTAGATTTGATTGCCTTTCCTTTCATAGGACATGTGCTGTACTATTTAACCCCAATTAGTTGAGGGAATAACATACACTGAATCTCTCGCACATTTTGTGCAATTTTATCAAATTACGAAACTAAGTTATTTGGCTAAGATTTTGTCTGATTCGACGTAGATTATATCTTGGGATTGTAACAAAATCACTGGGTGATTTCTTCTCATCTCCCTACTGAGAGTTATTCGGTAGCTGTGCTGCGGGAGGTAGCAGGTACCTGGTACCTGGTAGAATAGTCGAGTTGTGTGGCATCCCCCCTTCCCCCCAACCCCCCCCCCCCCCCCCCCCAAAAAAAAAAGAAAACACACACACACACTGTTGGAATAACAAAGAGGTGTCAAGCGACACCCCTTAGCCGGAAAATTATACTATATTACTAGATAATTTTTTTTTTCTTTTATGTATATTTACTATATATTAACTCCCTTTGACTTTTCGATGTATCTAATTATTTATAATTTGACACCCCTTGATGAAAATTCTAGCTCCGCCCCTGGTTGGAATTGTATCTGTTTATCTGGTACAGCCTGATTGCGTTACTGAGTTAATTAACCTTATGCTCAGCCTAGTCCCATCACCAAAAAAATTTCCCTAATAATCATCAAACAAATGATAAGTAGACTTACATGTGTGGAACCGCTTCAGGTGCTATGATGAGTGCTTTAACTCTTCTGTTTTCCGCTTGGTTATTATGGGGTCACAACGCTTAAATATTCAGAACATGACTGATGATCAGCATAAGATAAGCAAAAACTTTGTTGGCTCAAGAAGTAACTGAGAGAGAATACAAGTAGCAGTCTCAGGTCAAAGGAATCAAAAAAGAATTGTGGTTTCTCTTTCAAAATCTCATCCTGAAACCTAAGTATGCCATTCACTTCG
Source organism: Nicotiana benthamiana (assembly GCA_034376525.1). NCBI lineage: Eukaryota > Viridiplantae > Streptophyta > Magnoliopsida > Solanales > Solanaceae > Nicotiana > Nicotiana benthamiana. The sequence goes on from CM067336.1 coordinate 81,512,491, forward strand.
TCAAGAAGATCGAGTAGCATAGAAGCCTGACGTGAAGCTTAGGTGAGGCTAATTGCAAACAAGTTTCGAGCACAAATTCTATGTAATCTAAGAATCTGATATCAATTGATTTTCGAAATAAGATTTATGTAGTGGAAGCAAATAGATTTTAAACCTGATGGACCATATTCTGTGCAATACAACTACCTGATTTGCTGATGAGGACATCCCTTCCATTCTGGAAAGCTTTATATCTATAATAATTTGTGAAGGCTCATTTGCCGACTACTTAATTAGTGAAAGGTAATTATGTAACTGGTTAAGCATATTTTTTGTGATTAGTAATAAAGACTATTATATTTACAGCATTGCTGCAGCAAGAAGGTGCTGTTTAGTTGCTTTACAAAAATTTCTTTTATAGGAAATCTTGAAAAGGAAAAAGTCCTCTATTCCATTTGTCTCTCCCTGTTTACCAGTGTTTAAAATAGCGTGAAGCGAGGAAAAGCGACAACCCCCATTTCACGAAAACAAGAAACAAAGCACCCGCTTTTTTGAAGTGAAGCGGAATTTAAAATAAATATGGCCGAGACAACACATGTAATTATAAGCAAATGTTCAATACTTGAATTAAAAAACTAAAGTGTAGCATCAGTTAAGAACTATGAGTAAAAAATATATAATTTGGCGGAAATTTGGGAAGAAATCTGGGCAGATTATGGGCAGATTTTTGGCAGAAACGGGGCAGAAATTTTCTACAAAAAATTCGCCAGTCTCTCGGCGCTTTTTGGACGTTTAGAAAGAAAAAGAAAAAGAAGAAGATTGAATGAAAATAAAAACATACCCTTGAGTCTTGAAACTTAAAAGTTGTCCTCTTTTTGCTGTAATGTTGAAGAAGAAGAAAGAAAAACCCTAGCTAGTTTGTTGTAATGTTGAAAAAGAAGAAGAAAAACCCTAGCTAGTGCTGAAGAATGACAAAAACAGAATGCTTTTGGGTGTTTTAAGTGAAATAGACACGGGTGGGCTTTTAATTTCAAGAAGCTACCGCTTCCAGGCTCCATCGCTTCACGCTTTTAAGGTTGTAGCGCCCGCTTTATCGTACCTGCGTCGCTTCTAGCACTGGAAGCGCCTGACCCTCCGCCTCGCTTCGCTTCTCGCTTAAAGCGAGAAAGCGAGCGCTTTTTTGGACACTGGTGTTTACACAAATGATAGAGTGCTTTTAGGACCTAACTTTCACAGATGAGGTCCTTCCTTTTTCCCTTCAAACTCCTTCTGTGGCGCTCCAGCTGAATGGTCCATATTATGCAAAGGGACCTCCTCTCCCGAACACAAGAGGAGAAAACTGTTTATGAGTTTTCGATGATGTCATTCATTTTGCCGTCGCGTTCTGGCTATAGTCAGACGAAAGACCATTGTGGCAAGTTTAGAGCATATAACCTGAGCACTCTAGTTTAAAGGAGTGTTAGAATTTCTTTAGGTTCAACAAGCAACTACTGTATTGTTGTAAGGCAGCTAGGAACTACTTTTTTGATAAGGTAATATAATTTAGGGAAAATTTCACATTAGAACAATTGGGCTCCCTACTTTTTTATTTTATAGCTCATATTTCAATTTACAATCAACTAGCCCAAAAATAATAGGCTAAGATTCAACATCCATCTCCAATAGGTTCTCAAAATTAATATTTAATTTTTAAAAAGATTCCTCAAGCTTTTAAATTAATTTTCGAATAAGTAACTCTGACTCAAATATTAGTTCAACAAACCAAATTCATTTGGGTGGTAAAAATTAGATTTTTAAGAAGCTTAAATATGTGTGTTTTAAATTTCGAATTTGATTTTATGAAAAATTTAGAGTGGGTGTTATTTAGACTTGTTAGAAATTCTATAAGGAGGTTGTATATAAAATTTGAAGTCATTTAATGGAGATTTGGACTGGTTTTGAACAAGAATTGTAGCTGAAAATCGTGGAAGAAGTTCGTCTATAGACGCTTGTATAAAGGTGTATAAAGTGTATAAGATGTGTTTCTACATTCATACTGACTTCGTCTGCTTCCTTGCGTCTTTTATGAAATTTAACCCAAATCTTGCTCAAATCTACTCCAAATCTTGCTCAAACTTAAATTTAAACACCTTTTGATATTTTCAATCAATTGGAACAACACCCAATCCAAACAACTAACAAATTCAAAAAAACCCATTTTTCAAGCAAAGCTTTGAATGATCTTTTATGGTGGACTTCTACTCTTCAATTTTCTTACATTGCAACCAGACTATGTTGCGCGGACTCTCCAAAATGCTACCGCACCCGTGTCGGATCCTCCAAAAATATACTACTTTTGGAGGATCCGACACGTACCCGACGACATTTTCGGAGAGTCTGAGCAACGTAGCAACCAAGTGACGCAAGAGGAGAAACAGAAAATACACGGCCCTTTGACGCATATGTAGAAGATGTGAGAAGAAGAGAGAATGAAAGCAATAGTTGTGAGAATACAGATTTAACTCCATAGCTTTTAGAAGCAATAGTTGTAAGAATACAGATTTTGACGCATATGTAGAAGATGTGAGAAGAAGAGAGAATGAAAGCAATAGTTGTGAGAATACAGATTTAACTCCATAGCTTTTAGAAGCAATAGTTGTAAGAATACAGATTTTGAATTTGCTAGTGCTTTCATAATATGTACAATATGGGCTAGGTCGGATAAAACATAAAAACATAGGCCATTTTTTTTATGGTATGATGTCATGTGTATTTTCTTGTAATTCTTTCTATAATTTATTGATGATAGGATAGATATCTCCATAATAGTGGTAAATTCCTGAGATTTATTTGCCTTTTCTATCTTTTGTCCACTAACTTAGAGATCTTAGTTATTTCTCAAAAATAAATAAATAAATTAATTAAATTTTTTTGTATTTATAGTTGGCAGAGGGATTCATTGACTTTGCTCCCATTTATATTTTTGTCTGTTTGGGCGCATTTTAGATAGCTTTCTGTTCTCTTGGACTATTTTCATTGAGCTGCTATTGATGTCCTTTTGTTGGTTCTTCTCTTTTGTAGTCTTCATTGGAGCTTGGTTATAATTTGCATACCAGATAAAGATGACAAGCTGGGCCCAATTTTACTTCACTTGGATTCATTAGGGCTCCACTGCAGCAAGTCCCTTTTTGGTACCATAAGAAAGTAAGCTGAACTGTGTTCGTGGCTCTAAAATAATGCGACATCCATGCTATATGATTTTCTTCTTGTAAATTGTAGTCTATTATAGTTAAGGACTGCAGCTAAATCTTGTTTCTGATTTTCCTTAACTATTTCTTACTCATGATTATATTGCATATGCCCTATGTTGCTCGGACTCGGGTGCAGTATCCTATACAGGTGCCGATCTAGAGGTTGGATTCTTCATCACATAAATTTTAGGATTTGGGGTATGGATCCAAGTCTGGATACGGGTGCCGGGATAGGACCAATAAATGTTATATTACGAGTTACAACACATAATCTATATTTGAATTAGTTAAAGTTATTAAACTAAAACTAATAAATTTTGTTCTTTATAAACACCTATATTTTATTCATTATATCTCGCGTAATCGAAAAGCATATATATATATATATATATATATATATATATATATATATATATATATATATATATATATATATATATATATATATATATATATATATATATATATATATATATATATATATATATATATATATATATATATATATACACACACATACACACACGACATAAACCCAAAAATCAAACCAAATATCCAATCAATCTATACTTCTCGGTCATATAATATAGTCAAAGTACCCACGATAAGTTGACCAAATCCGTTATGGATCCACACTCACACCAGTGTCATGTCGACATGGGTGCGGTAGTGATTTTGAAGATTTTTCGCAACATAGCATATGCCAGTACCATTTTGACAAATAATTTCTGAACGTTGGCATTATCTAAAGCTATAACATGGCCTATTCGAAGCTTCTTGTTCTATATTCGTCTTGTTTATGGTATGCTTCGATATAGTGATAGATAATTAATTACAGCGTGAACTGTAACTCCCTGAGAACTAAAGGGGCATAAAATTTCATTAGCAATCTATTCCCTCTTTGTCGGCTTGTAGCTCCAATCTTTGTTTCCTTTTCTTTCACCTATATTCTGGACCTTTTAGTTTACTTTGTTTACTGTATCGTACTTGTGCTGGTCAGAAATCGGTACTTTATCAGGATGATCAACTTGCATGGGAAGTTAGTGACAGTTGGGGCTTATGTGGAAAAGATATTTATACCACGTGGTAATACTCGAATGGCTATGTTCGTGCTATTCTCTTCTTGTTGGTGTGAGGAATTGGCAGGGATAAAACTGGTTCTTTCAGGGTTTCATACCTTGGATATCAGTCTATATATTTTGGTTGAGGCTCTTTGGTCATTTTACTGTGTTATAGTTTCATAATCTGAATATTATACAATATTAGAGATTTACTCTATTATTACCATTTTGCTGCTTAAACTTGCAGTAAGATAGCATTTTTAACTGAAAGCTTCTTACATCTGGAGTTTCATTTTAACTCAAAGGAGATGTGGATTTTGTCCCGCAGATTTTTGGAACAAGAATGGAAATTCTTAAGACAAGGAGAAGTGCCAACTCTTCCTTTTTCAGATAAAATATGGGAAAATCTTCCACGAAGAATAGATGAAAACGTCATTCCGGTATTCTTTCATTTGAATCTTATGCTCTTACATCTCTTTCTTGAAGCAGTCTATGGAATTCTTTTCATACTAGAAGCTATCTTGTACATTCAATATCTTGTGATATAGGGAGTTGGGGTTGGCGTCATACAGGATATGAGCTTTTGTTATTGGAATTCGTTTCTCATGACCTGGGACACGGTTGGACATTCTTTTTAAGGAATCTATATGGCTAATATAACTGACACGTGTTCTGTGTTACATCAGAGTTTCAGCAATGATATATACAGATATCTTAGCTTTTCATACCCTACAGTATTGTAGAATTGCCATGTTTTAGTTTCTCTAGTTGGTGGATAATTCTTTTCAGCTGTTGGTGTATATACCATTTTGCAGATTTTGTGTGAAAAGAAATGGTTTCTCTGGTGCAGTGAAAAAGACTAGCGGCTGTGTTTGTTTTGATGATCTTCTTTTTTATGGGTTTGGGTTATCTTAAAATTCCAAAATTTTTACTATACTGGCTTAGTTTCTTCCTCCTTTCTTTTTTGTGTTTTTCCTTGGCACCTAAAAAGGATATCCTAAAAAATCTTAGTCAACCAGGGGGAAGGAATCTAAAACATTTGCTTAATTCTGGATTTAACTTGAGAATTTTGTGAAATCTGTAGAACCAAATTTGTGTACATATTTCGTGACTATGTCTGCAAGTTCATGACTTCTTCTTTCCTTGCACTTTTCTGATAACAGGTCCCACAACAAAGAAATGAGTATGACTGCGGTCTCTTTGTTCTTTTTTTTATGGAGCGTTTCATGGAAGAAGTTCATGGAAGGCTTAAAAAGAAGAATTTCGTGATGGTAATAAGTTTTGTTTACTGATAGCTTTCTCCAACTTTAGTTCTTGAATACTTGCTGCAGTCCTTAAGTTGAAATATTCCTATTGTCAGTTTGGACGAAGGTGGTTCAAACCTGAAGAAGCATCTCGTTTGAGGATGAAAATCCACAACATACTCGAGGAAGAATTCAAGAATGCATGTGAGGATTGATATTATTGGGATCCCTACTCTGCACAAGTAATTGCTCCTGTTTAAAGCCTACTCTGCACAAGTAATTGCTCCTGTTTAAAGCATTTCAGTAACAGATTTTTGGCATAGACAAGGAACTGTTAATTACCAAAGGTCATGAAATGCCTGCCTTGTATAGCTGCAAAGGTTGATACTATCGTCGGTCACATATTTAGAGATTCTGGAATTGCTGTCTGTATTCTCTGTACATTGAGATTTCTCACCAAAATCTGGGAAGGAGAACTATAGCCTTCCCTGTGGGGGGAAGGTACATTGTGTAAAAATCATATTGAGCATCCACCATAAACAAGCAGAGAATTTAGAACTGATATTGACCTTCAGCCGGGAAGGAGAAATACATTAGACTTCCCTTGGCAATAGATACATTGTACATAAATCATAATCGAACCGCTATGGCAGCTATTTCTCAAACTTTTCCGGAATCAAATGGTTCGTGCCTGGGAATACGCAGGATCTTTTGTGGTGTTGGTATAGCAAAGGTTGGACAAAGCAAGAAATAGCTGCTGGTTTACAATTCCAGCTTTTATCTGGTGTGATGTGAAGAGAAAGGGACTCAAGATGTTTTAAAGAGAAGTATAGCCACTCGAGGATTAAGTTATATTATCATGTTAAATCACTTTTGGTGTAGAATGCAATATGCAAATGAGGCAGAAACTGTAATAGATCTCATAGTCCCTTTAAGATAAGAAGAGGGCTATACTTTTGGTTTTTTGCTCATTTGTACAGAAATCCAGCATTTTGTGCTGTTTATTATACACTTATTACCCTTTTAAAAAAAATCATAATTGCACATCCACGATGGGAAAAAAAGCTGAAGATTTTGGAGAATTTGTATTTGACCATCAGCTGAAGCGAGCGACTCCTAAAACCAGAAGCTGCAACAGAGTAGATTTAAAAAAGGCAAGGTCTGTGGATTGCCAATTTTTTTCCTTTGATTTGTGGCTTTTTTATTTCTACTAACTCAAAACAGTCTCACATGGTTCACGTAAAAATTGGATTGAATGGAGTAAAAGAAAAAGAACGACAAAGCTTTAGCTGAATGAATCAACAGATTCTTCACATTCTGTTGGATCATGCAGCGATTTTTATTGTTGTTTCTTCTTCTTGCTTGATATTTATCGAAGCCAATTCATTTGGAATATCCAGTCTTTTACTATTAAATAATATCAGCTATGTGGTTCTGTGGTTGCGGGCATTTGCATCTATACCTGTTTTTTGTGCCACATTTTAACTTATGCTCGCTTTGTAAAAAAATTGCAAGCGTACCTGCTTTTTCACATAAAAAGTTTTTCTTTTGTACTGGAAAACTTGGGCTTTAGAGCTGAACCGGAAAACTTTAGCTCTAGAGCAAGTACAACCGAACCTGCAAGTACAACCTTAAGCCTAGCTTTAACGGATGCAAGTACAACCGAACCTGCTTGTTTTAGCTGATTGAAAGTAGGTAATACGTACCAAATATTGAAAACACTTTTAATTGTTAACACAACTTTTTATAAATAAACAGTTACAAGCAAATTTTCTGGTATAACAATTCAAACGCTCCTAAAGCTTCTTAATTATACAAAGTAGGGGTGTATATAGGCCGGGTTAGATTCGAATTTTATAATTAACAAACTAAATTAATTGTGTCGGATTATTAAATCTAAAGACTAAACCAAACAAATGAAATTCGGGTTTTTCAATCTCGGCTTTTCTCGGATTTTCGGGTTATTCAGGGTTTTTCGATTTTTCCCCCCGGCAAATCTTCGTAACACAAAACATATAACTTGTGCTCAAAATATTTCTTTAATCCTAGTAAGATACAACTATATAAGGTATTTCTAAGAAAATAACAAAATATGAGATGTGTCATGGCATTATCCTGGAATATTCAACAATAAAAATAATAAATTTATGTAATATAAATATTACTAACTAAAAATCCATAATAAAAATAAATAAAATCTAAAAGAACTAAGTCATGCTACAATAAGTAGACTAATAAGAGAGTATTAATTGCATGACTAAACGCTAAAGAAAAATAAAAATAGGTTATGCATTTTTATCTAAATTATTGCAAAATTAAAACTAGATATTCAATACATTGCCGTTCGTAGTATTGAATTGAATATCTTTTATTAGTATTAGTATTGATTGATTTTGGTTTAGCCTTTCGTTACAATTGTTGAAGTTATTAATATTAATGACTATAAAACTTATTGGAACATTTAAAATTTCTAAGTCCAACCTTGAAATAATACCTTAAAAGATTAAATTATGAGAAAGTTAAAGAATATTTATAAATTACATCACAATAAGTATATTTATATATTAAATATATCTAAAATTTCTATATATGTAATGTCGGGTTGGTTTGGCTTCGGTTTGATTTTATTTAGTTAAAACCAAATCAAAGCAACTATGATCGGTTTTTTTTTCAACACCAAACCAAATTAAACCAAATAATTGTCGGATTTTTTTTCTCGGTTTGACTCAATTTATCGGATTGGTGCGATTTATCAGTTTCCTTTGTATACCCTTTACACCAAGAATGGATTGACTATTGTATAATTCCTAATTCAAAAATTATCCAAACATGTATTAATTTATGTCTCATAAGGTTATTACTATTAAATATAAGTTCTTTTATAATAAACAAACATACAATAATTAATAATTTGGAAGCTTAAGTAAAATGCTTTGATAGCACGCAAAATATTCATATAGAAAATACATGCATTCAATTTATTGTAAGTTGCTAACTAATAAAAGTATTCAACTCTAATAAACTTAAAGTCTCACATAAAAAATAATTGCAACACTCTTTAATTTTAGTATTCCTAATTTATCCTTAATGACATTCTATCAAGATAGAGATTGACTTGTCGCAAACTAAAAAGAGATGTGGCAAATAGACAAGCTTAAGCGGATAAAAAAGAGTCTAATCAATAGAAAAATCATGACCCATTGTTCCTGAGGTTTGGTTAGGTACAAGAATGAATCATAATTCAACCTGTCCAATGGCAGGAAAATTTTATTTTGGGCCTTAGATACAATAGTTGTTTGAGGTATTTTTTTATCTCATAATTTTGTGAACTAAATTTTGTGAATTCAAAAATATAAAATTGGAATTACAAATTTATAAGACGAAATAACTTCCCTCTTTTTGGATATCTATCTATTATTAAAAAGAGAGGAAGAAGCATCCTCATTAAGTCAAGTGGCTTCATCATAATAGGCCACTTGGCATTAGCACAATCCTCCAAAAAATAGGAGCTAGAAGATTATTTTAATAAAAATCAGATTTCTTTATTTTAAAAATATCAAAGATTTCTTTATTTTAAAAAGTTAACTGACTTTAAAGCATAAATTTAGAAGATTATTTTAAAAAAAAATCAGATTTCTTTATTTTTAAAATATTAAAGATTTCTTTATTTTTAAAAAATTAACTGACTTTAAAGCTTAAATTTGTTAATCTTTAAATTTAAAAAGGAAATCAGATTTACATTGTTATTTAAAAATTAAACATTAATTGCACATTTTAAAACATATGTTTTTGACTCACTAACTTTGAACCACAAAGACCAAATTTTTTATTTTAAAGAGCTTTATTTAATTTAAAATTTAGATTTATTTATTTTAATAATATTAACTAATTTTAAAACATACATCTGAAAAACTTAACTTAACATACATTGTTTACTCTTTAACTTTTAAAAAGTAATTGATTTAGATTATTATTTAAAAATTAAAAATTACACATTTAAAATCCACTTTCCCGAATATGAAAGATTTCTTTATTTCTAAAATATTAATTGATTTTAAAGCATATGTTTATTAATATTTAAATTTAAAAAGCAAACCGGATTTAGATTTTTATTTTAAAATTGCACACTTTAAAACATATGTTTTTGACTCTTTAGCTTTGAACCATGAAGAGGGATTTTTTTTCAAATATCTTTATTAATTAAAAATTTTAGATTTATTTATGTTTAATTAAATTAACTGATTTTAAAACATACATCTTAAGGAATTTACTGATTCAAAATTATGAAATAAAAGCTCCTTCAAATTCATCTACTTTAAACGACTGTAAGTTTTTTTTTTTCAAAGGAAAGAGCTTTATTTAATTCACAAAATTCCTATTTCTTTATTTAAAAAATTAACTGCTTCTAAAACATTGTTTTCTTTATCTTTAAAAAAGAAAATTGATTTAGATTATTATTTAAAAATAAAAAATTGCACAGTTAGAACCTACTTTCCCTATCCTTGTGACAACCCCACCCATCGTCATGTGAGTTACCGTCCCGTTTTTCCCGTTTTATGCTTCTATAAATTTCATTATATATGTTTGTAGAGTTGAAGTGATTCGGATAGAGTTTGGTTGGAATTGAAACAATCAGTCTCTTTAAAGAAGGTTAATTTGGAAAAGTCAACCAGATGTTGACTTTTGAGTTATAGGGCTCGGAATGGGTTTCCGACGATTTGTCTAGCTTCGGATGGTGATTTATGACTTGGGAGTGAAATCATAATTGATATTGGAGGTCCGGTGTAGAATTAGGCTTGAATTGACTAAGTTTGAATTTTGGCGACTTCCGGTTGATAGGTGAGATTTTGATTCGGGTGTAGGAATGGGTTTTCGAGAGTTTAATTAAAATTTGTGATATGTGTGCAAATTTTAAGATCATTTGGAGGTGTTTAGGTCGGGTTTTTGATCGAATATGTAATTCGGAAGATTTTAAGAAATTTAGCCTTTGAATTGATTAGTATTGAGGATTTCGATGTTAACGTTAGCGTTTTCATGATTCGAGCAAGTTTGAATGAAGTAGTAGGTTTGGTCTGTGCTTTTGGCTAGGGTCCCGGGGCCCCCCCGGTGAATTCGGGTGGTTGAGCGGATGTTTTTGGAGTTGTTGTATGAAAATAAGGCCCGACTTCTGGTATTTTCGCTTATGCGGAAGAGGGACCGCAAAAGCAGTTACCGCAATAGTGGCTGGTTCTCCGCAAAAGCGGCCTGAGGGAGGGTTGGCTATGGCCGCTGGAGCGGCTTGGGAACCGCATAAGCGGTTACTGTAGAAGTGGTATTTTGACCGCAGAAGCGGTTCGTTTGATTTAAGTGAGACCGCATAAGCGGCCGTGTGATCGCAGGAGCGGTCAGTTGACCCCGTAACCGGAAGTCGACCTGGTATCAGTGAACAGTGGTTTCTAAATTTGAAAGAGAAGGTAGAAAATATTTGAACTCGGACTTAGGCGATTCTTGGGCGATTTTGAACAGGGTTTCGAGGGTTTCCTTCAGGTAATGATTCTTCGCCTCGGATTATGTCTATATGGTGTAAAATAGTAGATTAAACACTGTAATTCAAGGTTTTTTTGGAAGAAAATGGTGGTTAGGGCTTGAAGCCTAAGAGAGAGTAAAGTGGTGATTTGAGAGGTCAAACGGACCCCGATTTTTGTAAATTTTATATGCATGGACTCGTGGAAAAATGAGGAATCCGGTGATGTTAATTTCATAATTGTTTGAGAAGTTGTACGGGGATCGGGTTTTGCCAACTTCGTGTTTTTGGGTGTTTTTTGAGTTCTTTCTATTGGGTTATGTCCCATTAGCCTATTATAACATATTCCTTGTGGTTTTGGTCTGATGCTGCACTCGAGGAGGTAGATTTGCGAGGAAAGCGCAAAGCGAGCTAGGATCTTGGCCGGTTTGAGGTGAGTAATGATTATGAATGATATACTGAGGGTTTGAAACCTCGTATTTGCACTATGCGGTTCTATATTGAGATGAATCGCTCGCCGTGTGATGGGCGTGGTGATGTTACTTCTGGGGACTCGGACTTGGTCCATCCTGATTGATGACTCACTGCACTTTTTGACTGAGACTGAGCTTGTACCCGTATATTTTGGGCTAGTTGCCATGTTTGAGGCCTTGTGCCGATCTGTAGAACTCCTAGGGAGCATGTTGAGCTGATTGACTTCACTTTACCTATTCAACACATACCATCTGTCCTGACTCTAACTGAAAATCATGAAATAAATCAGACGTAGTAACTTGCACCCTAAATGAGCAACACAAAGGGTTGAATACCATGTCTTAGCTGAGTGGTCCAGAGAGGCCAAGTCTATGTTGACTGAGAGGGGTCAAGGACCCCGTAGTGAGGGTATTTGATATATATTCTGGATTGGGCTGCACGCCGCAGCAGTATATATATACATACGCGTATGGATCGGACTGCACACCGCAGTGATATATTATATGGATAGGACTGCACGCTGCAGTGATATATTATATGGATCAGACTGCACGCCGCGGTGATATATTATATGGATCGGACTGTACGCCGCAGTGATATATTATATGGATCAGACTACACGCCGTAATGATATATTATATGGATCGGACTGCACGCCACAGTGATATATTGTATGGATCGGAGTGCACGCCGCAGTATTATAGCGCTTGGGCTGAAGGAGCCCCTCCGGAGTCTACACACACCCCTAGTGAGCGCAGTCGACTATATTATTGGATCGTGCTGCTGTTACTGTTGATATTAGAACTGTATATTGTTCTTACCATATTTCTTACATTCAGTTGTTATTTATTGTTATTACTCACTGAGTTGGAAGTACTCACTCTACTCCCTGCACCTTGTGTGCAGATACAGGGATCCCGGAGATTTAGCTACGACTATCTGCTATTCCTAGTTCAACACCGGAGTTATCAAGGTAGCTGCTGGCATCCGCAGGACCTGATCTCTCCTCTTATAGATCTTTTGTTTCTGTATCTAGATTTTTTTCTATGTTAAGGATACTGTTCAACTGTACATAAAAGATCAGACTTGTGACGCCGGATCCTTTGGGAATATTATAATTTTTGGTTTTGGATTTCACAGTGTTGTATTAATATTAAACTGAGAATGTTATGCTAAACTTGGTAATTTAAGTTAATGATTTGGCTGGGAATTGTCTAAATGGTCGGGCTTGCCTAACAAGGTGTTGGACGCCATCACAACCGAAGTTGGGTCGTGACAATCCTCTGCAAAATCACTAAACATGATATAAACGCACGATTGAAACAGAACTACTCCACGATGCTGACTTCTATTTCTCCAACTTATAGTCGTTTCTTAACTTTGAATCTTCTGCCTGCTATAAAAAATACAAGAAAACATACTATTTCAGCAAATATGGCTATTTACGGTGATTTAATCAAGCAAGTTCAAAGTTTGATTGTTCATCTGTTAGGAGTACAAGATCCTTACCATTCCAACGATATTTTCTCGATTGAATTAGTTCTACAAGATAAAAAGGTATTAAAAATCTATTATTATCTTACAATTCATTTTTGATTTTGCATATATGCGTATTCATGGGATAATCAGTAGCAAAAACCTAATTGAAGCGTTTGTGCACCATATATATGTATTAAATATGTTTCTCAGTGATATACTAAGCATGTATATGTGTTTGCTTCTCTATTTTTTAATGTAAAAATATGGAATTGTTTTGCTCCTTTGTTCGAGTATATGTATATATATATATATATATATATATATATATATATATATATATATATATATATATATATATATGTGTGTGTGTGTGTGTATTTTTATTGATGATTATACTTACTTTTTCATAGGTCATATTTTTTAATAAAAAAATAACACTTTTGCTATGATCATCAATGTGTGTTTTAGCTGTATTTGTTTGACATTTTCTTGTAACAAGCATGATCTTTCACATTTTAGTTTGGCGTATGATTGAATGCAGGTTTGAAAAGAAAGCATCACTTTTTGCATAAAATATCATCGCTGGCTTATATGTGCTTTAATGTTTTCATTGGATCTTATCTTGAATGAATTTCTATATGACCTATGGAAGGGGGAAAAAATTAATTTTTGGTTATCTTATTTCCTTTGGTTGTAACTAGTTTGGTAAGACTCTTAGCATATTCCTTATTCATTACAACTTATGAGCTTCTGAAATTTAGAATATTAGGTGTAGAGAAATCTCAACATGCGTGCTTTTCTATACACTAATACTTTTCTAAGAAATTTGTGAATAAGGATGGAAAACTTGCAGTGGATAGCTTGCAATAAATTGCTAGTGACATATTTATACTAGTTAAACTAGAGAGTCTTGAAGAAGCATTAAAATGATGAATATTGGATTCTAGCAATACAAGCCTTATTGAACGAAGCTGAAAGAATCAACAATATGGAAATCCAGTACCAAGAAAATGAGCTGCAATCATGGATATATAATGCCGGATAAAACTGGTAGGTAGTGAAAATTATTTGTAGCCCAAGGTTTTACAACAAGAAGGTACGTTTCTTCCTTGAGAATTTTGTGCTCCGTGTGCTTATCATAAAGTTTGCAAAGTATTCTTGTATGGATGTTAAGATGTTATTTAAATGGCTTGAAAACTGTATAACATTATTCTCTAGCCTCTCTCTGGAATTGATAGTCTTTATTTCATCACTTTATGTGACTAAGACTAGTTACCATTTCAAACATATTCATGTTTATTATCTGACGATTATTATTTCCAAGATATATTTACAAGAGCATACGCTTTAATACCAACCCAAAACATGTTAAGTTTCTTTTAAGCCTTTGGTAGATGATCGGGTTGCAAATGAGTATAATGAAGAATTTATCTTTATCCTCACATTCCAAATAATGCGAAGCAAGGAGAAAATTAGTAAGTCCAACGATCGAATAAAGTACCAAGGTATGACCAACTTTATATTGCACATATATTTTGGTATACCTGATCCCATAATATATCTTTATAGTGCCACAAAAGATTCTTGGTTGATTCTAAATTATGGATTATTATATGCAAGACTAATTGCTTTGATCTAGTAGGATTTTTTCAGATGCAAACCTTGCAAGAAACAAAGTGGTCTGTAATGAAATAAAAAATGCCATGGAGATTTTTCCATGAGAAAGATAAACTAAAGCACAAGGAAAAACATGTGTCATTAGATTGCTTGTGAGAGAAAGTATTTTGGAAATCTCTCTGGAGGACATTGGCCATCATCATGCAAATATTTTCTCACATTTACAAAAGAAGGTGGTATGGAAATAATATCCGAGTGTATCCTTTTTGGTAAAAATGATTCTCTATCTTGTTATCTCTTTTATTTTTATTATGTGTGTGATTTTAAGTCTGTGATAACATGTCTACATTTCGATTCTATTAGAATTATTTTTAAATAGATTCAAAATAGTGTCATCCTAGTCTATGCTTTTAGATGACTAATAATTTTCTTCAAATATTTGAAATTATTTTTGGTTGGCCTAAAATGAACTACAATTTCTCATGTTTCGTATGGTCAAAAATAATTTGATTACTCAATGTGTTTCCAATGGACTCAAATATTTGGTATTGATTGCTTAGTGTCTATTATACATATCGATGGTTTTACCGGATGATGGATTGTGCACTTATCTAATTGAGAGATTCTTGGAATATAGATTTTTTTTTAAATTGAGCGTATGGCTTATTATTGATTTTAGTAATTTATATTCTATTCCACCCTTTTGATGATGACAAAAGGGGGAGAAAATAATGTGTCCAAAAGCTCGAAAATTCAGGCAGAATGTATGGAGACAGGGGGAGCATAATTGAGGAATGCATAGAGTGAGGGGGAGTTCACACTTGGTGTACTATATGCATTTCGAGAAGATGATTTCAAGGAAGAAACCAACTTATCGAGCTTATCCCATTACTGCCTTTAATTAAGTTTTTTGATTAAATTTTCTTATTTTGTACTCAATGGTTTGCCATGATCAAAAGGGGGGAGATTGTTAGCTTCAAGGTTTCATGTATTATTTTTGATGATAACAAACCAACATGATTATTAATCAAAGAACACTTACTTGTGGTAATCTTATTTCTACACGGGTTTATTCATAAAAGAAGATGGTGGTAAAGATCGAGACAAATACGGGAAAGAGAATATCGTGTGAAGATTTTATCAAGGAAGATTATTTTTAGAGAGTTAATCTCCAAGCATCATAGAAGGAATAATATTTGAAAGTCAAGATTCAGATATTGGATGGCTTACTATAATATCAGAAGAAGAATCTATGGAACTTATGGATGGAAAGCTTTTCAACATCTTGAAAGGAAAGTTGCTAAAATCATGGATAAGATCTATTATTATTTTATGGAAGGAAGATACTAAATTCGAAATATACTACAAAACCAAGGAAGAATATTATTATATTATGGAAAGATATTATTTTCCATGATCAAGAAAGGGATATCTTCAATATAAAAAGAATATTTTTTTTTCTATGGAAAGAAAATATATTATGAATGCAGTGCAATCTACATTATGGAAGAAGATTATTTTCCAAGATCAAGAAAGGAATATCTGTAATATAATAAGAGTTTAAAGATATATTGAGATATTCACATTGAAGAAAATATTCATGATCCAAAGTCAAAAGGAAAAATATTATATATTCTTGAAGGAAGATATCCTATTCATATTTGGATATATATACTACGAGTTTGAAAGAGAAGTTCTGGGTTTTCTACTATCTCAAGGCAAGACTATTGAAAAGATTTGCCAAGTCACTACAAGATTTTGATATGGAAATAAATCAAATTTTCAAGATCTATGTAAAGAATGGAAGCAACAAACTAATCTTGAAAGAAAGGGAGACAATGTGAGATTTTATTGAGAGGCAAGCATCGAGCCAATATTGACCATAAAGGAAGAGGAGCAAAGCTCTGGAAGGAAATTTATAATTATAAAGAAGCAATCTGGATGGAATAAGAAGATTGCATAGGACATACTACACAAGGAAAGAATGTTTATTTGTGGGAAAGAATCAAGAATAGGAAGAATCGGTCAAAGGAGCACAAAGAATATTTTCTTAAGAAGGAAAGCTATCATATATCATTGACCATTATATTCTGCATTTAATGAGAAAAATTGGCAACGGTCATATTGGAGGCAACAATATAAGTTGAAGAGCAACCGAGAAGAAGATTCACGCAGCCTTCTATACAAATTGTCTATCCAACTACAAGTTCTTTATTATACTCTTAACAAGCATTGTAATTCAATTTAGTAGATTTACTGTGTACATAAAAGAGAGAAGAGAGATAGAAAAATTGGAGAGACAGTGTGTTTGAAGAGGTTGTGTCATTGTTCGTTTCTTTGGTGAACGAGTGAAAACCAAAGGCTCGTTGTTGGTGAGCGAGTGAAAACCAACCCTATAAACATTGGTGGTGAACGTTGAAAATTACCCAAGCTGTACTCAACAAAAATTTACGAAGAGCTCAAAAAGACAATACTCTTGCAACCCAAGAGGACTGGATTAGGATACCACATTTGTTCCGAACCAGTATAAAATTCTTAGTGTCATTTACTTTATCACTCTTATACTATATTTTGTTCCTTTACTGTTTAATGTGATTAATCCCCATTTAATTCGAAAGGACTAACAATTCTGTGCAGGTTGTTTCCGCATAAGTCGACTAGGTCGGAAGAGTAGTCGACTAGGTCGGAAGAGTAGTTGACTAGAAATTCAAAAAGGGTACAATTCAACCCCCCCTCTTATACTTTCAATTGGTATCAGAGCAGGTCTCACATCTTTATTTTTTTTGCTTAACAGCAAGTGAGAAAAGATCCATGGCAGGTCATCAAATTATTGGACCGTACTTCAAAAGGAATACTCAACACGAAGGAAGAATATATTTATATTATGAAAATATATTAGTTTTCAAGATCAAGAAAGGAATATCTTCAATATAAGAAGAATATATTTTCTATGGAAAGAAACTATATTATGGATGTAATGCAATCGACATCGGGTAAGGATATTATTTTTCAAGATCAAGAAAGGAATATCTCTAATATAATAAGAGTTTAAAGATATATTGAGATCTTCACACTGAAGAAAATATTCATGATCCAAAGTCAAAAGGAAAAATATTATATATTCTTGAAGGAAGATATCCTATTCAATTTTGGATATATATATATATATATATATATATATATATATATATATATATATATATATATATATATATATATATATATATATATATATATATATACACACGAGAAGTGCTGGGTTTCTACTATCTCAAGGAAAGACTATTGAAAAGATTTTCCAAGTCACTATAAGATTTTGATATGGAAATAAATCATATTTTCAAGATCTATGTGAAGAAGGGAAGCAACAAACCAAACTTGAAAGAAAGGGAGATAAAGTGAGATTTTATCAAGAGGCAAGCATCGAGCCAAGATTGACCATAAAGGAAGAGGAGCAAAGCTCTGGAAGGAAATTTACAATTATGAAGAAGCAATCTGGATGGAATAAAAATATTGCATAGGACTTACTACCCAAGGAAAGAATGTTTATTTGTGGGAAAGAATCAAGAATAGGAAGAATGAGTTAAAAGAGCACAAAGAAGAATTTCTTAAGAAGGAAAGCTATCATATATCATTGACCATTATATTCTGCATTTAATGAGAAAAATCAGCAACGGTCATATTGGAGGAAACAATATAAGTTGAAGAGCAACCGAGAAGAAGATTCACGCAACCTTCTATACAAATTGTCTATCCAACTACAAGTTCTTTATTCTAGTCTGAACAAGTATTATAATTCACTTTGGTAGATTTACTGTGTACACAAAAGGGAGAAGAGATATAGAAAAATTGGAGAGGCAGTGTGTTTGAAGAGGTTGTGTCATTGTTCGTTTCTTTGGTGAGCGAGTGAAAACCAAAGGGTCGTTGTTGATGAGCGAGTGAAAACCAACCCTGTAAACATTTGTGGTAAACGTTGAAAATCACCCAAGCCGTACTCAACACAAATTTACGAAGAGCTCAAAATGACAACACTCTTGCAACCTAAGAGGACTTGATTAGGATAACACATTGGCTACAAACCAGTATAAAATTCATGGTGTCATTTACATTATTGATCTTATATTATGTTCTGTTCCTTCACTATTTTTTGTGATTAATTCCTATTCAAATCGAAAGGACTAATTGTTATGTATAGGCTGTCTCCACATAAGTTGACTAGTTCGGAAGAGTAGTCGACTAGAAATTTAAAAAGTCTACAATTCACCCCCCCCCTTGTACTTTCATAATTTTTGAGTTGATCCAGACTTGCATGACCAAGTCTTTTGTGCCACAGGAAGAGATCATTATCCAAAAAACTGAAGCAAGTGAATTCATTTTCTGAAAGAGTAGAAATTCTACAATGTAAATATTGTTAACTCTTTTTCCCTTGAAAACAGTCTTTTCAGTGGTAAGGTTAATTACAAAGTATTTGGTAAATGCTACAAGGTTACTTCAGTCACACAGTTGTGATACACCGATTACGCTATATTTCAAGCCATCTATCAAGTAAACGTTCTTAATAGAGTATGAGTCTGTCTTATCTACCTTTCTAACCCCAATAATCTCACCTTTCTTTCCATTTCCAAAGATGACATTACCTCCTTTTAAGTCCTCAAGTGAAAGGAACTAGTTCTTGCTTCCTGTCATATATTTTGAGCAGCCACTATCCATGTATCATATTTGGCTACTTCCCTTCACTTGGACATACAAAAGAAATCAAGGGTTAGTCTTAGGAATCCAAACTAATTTGGGTCCCTTTCTATAGGCAAATGGGTAAATAGAATTCATTTTAGCCCACCCAAGCAGCCTATTTTTCTCTTGAACAAAGTCATTGCTCTTTTGACTGGCCTTTTTTTTTTTTGCATTACATTCATTTTTGTAATGGCCAGTCTTGCCATACTATGTGCAAATTTTGTTTTTAGGAAGAGTGGGGTACTTGCTTTTAGGGTCCCACTTAGGTGCTTGGGTCCCATAGACAAGTCCTCTCTTGTTGTTACTGTGATATTCTTGTAGCTAGGAAAGTGCATCAGAAACCTTATTCTATTTGCAAGTTCTGACTAGTTTATGCTTTACCTTACATAGGTCTTCTTTTAAGACTCTTATATGCTCATCATTCCTGTAAAAATCATCCTTAATTTTTCCTAAGTTTTCTTCTAAGGTGAGATGTGTGTGATCAACATTCTTCTTACCGGTTCCTAATTTTAGTTTTAAATTTTCAGACCTAAGTTCTAGGACACTAGTATCAAGTTCAAGAACCTAGTTCTTTAACTCAGCATTTTACTGTCACTCTCATTAGTCCTAGATTCTAGATTTTGTACTTGGATTTTAAGATCACACACTCCCTAGACATCTCTTCCTTCTCATTGTTAATTATCTCAGACTCATCTATGAAGTCTAGCAATAATTCAAACAACCTTTCTTTAGACAGAAATTTAATCTTGTCTTTTAGATGAAGGATATTTACCTATTGTTCATCCATCTGATTCTCCGATGGCCATAAGTGCTTGTTTATCTCCAGTGTCATATTTTGAGTCCCCATCTAATGTTTCTCCCGAAGCAGCAACCATAGCCTTTGTTAATCCTTTGTTCCTTTTGGGTTGAACCTGTTCCTTCATTCAACCCTTTCCTTCTTCCATTAAATTTCCCATTGAGGACAGTTCTTGATCATATGATCAGTCTTACCACATTTGTAGCAAGCCTCGTTGGTTTGTTTCTTAGGAGACCTTGGTTTGTTGAAGATTGTGCCTCTTGAAGAACCATTTCCTCTCATTAGGTACGTTCTGAAATATCTTGTGATCATAGCCATTTCATCACCCTCCAGATCTGCACCTTCAGCTATTTTGAGAGCCAGACTCCTTTCGTTCTTGGGTGCATCCTATTTCATGGTTTTCCTTCCCAGTTCACTAGTAAGACTCTTGTCAAGATTTTCTCAACCTTGTCTTCTTCAAGGATAATTCTCCCAAGAGATTTAAGTTCATTTGTTAGTGTTGTGAACCTTGTGTACACTCTTATATGGTTTCTCCTTCCTTTATAGTAAAATTCTCATATTGAGAATATAGTAGTGTTCCTCTTGATCTCTTTACTTGAGGAGTTCCTTCATGAGCTGCTTGTAAAATGTCCCATATTTCTTTGGCAGTGTTACAACTTTGAATCCTATTGTACTCGTCTGGACCCAGTCCATACACAATCCATTTCTTGGCCTTGGCATTCTTCTCCCATTTCTTCAAGTCGTCAACAGTGTAGTCAACTCTTGTCTTTGGCACGTCCACTCCTTCAGCATTCTTCTTTGTTGTTTCTAGAGGACCAGCAATGACTATGTCCCAGAGTTCATAGACTTCTCCTACGATATGATCTCTCATCCTGCTCTTCCACCAAGAATAGTACTGAGCATTAAAGAGTGGACGCCTAGTAGTAGGTTGCCCTTCCCAGTTTCAAGGTAGTGCATTCATCTTAATCTTTTCCTAAGGTGTTAACCTCTTCAAGGATAACCCGCTCTGATACCAATTGATGTTTTAAGTGTCAATACCATAGAAGAGGGGAGGGGTGATTTGTGTGGTACCCAATTATCTCTTAACTAGTTTATAGAAGAACCCGCTTCTTCTAGGTGTTCCAACTACTACTATTATCAGAATAATAAATACAAAATAAAGAACACGGAGATTTTTACGTGAAAAATACCTGGATCAAAAGTTGAAAAACCACGACCTAATACTCAGTAGGATTTTCCCAAACTTCCATTAAAATCACTGAGCCAAAACAACATTTACAAAAACTCTTTGTAAACCTAAGGATTAACTCTAATCCCGCCGTGGCACACAGCCTCAACTGTTGTGACAACTTCAAGTTAACTCTAACTTGAACACTCTAGGTACCTAATACAATTGCTTCTATGAAAGCTGAGAGGTACAATATAAAATTACCTACTTCAACAGAACTAGAATAAAAGATAGACACATGGAACTAGTTCTTCTATCTCGTTCAAGTATCTTCAGGAGTGCACACTCAAATCACACATAAATTTCTTGCAAAATCTCCTTGATCTTTTTCTCTCAATTTATTTTTAACTTCTGCTTATGTGTATTTCCTGTAAAAGAGAACAACACTGATATTTAATAGGTCAGTAATCAAAGTTTGACTATGATCTCAAACTCTAACACTATCTTCATCCTAAATTGTGTTCTCTTCATGTAAGGAGTCTTTCTCTTCTTATCCAACATGCAACCTCTTCGATCAGATCAGGAGATATTTCTGCTTGATCAGTTAGACTTATCTCCTTCACGTCCATCTCACATGTACAGGTTGATCATGACTATGCTTCACAAGATGGACATAGTCCATGTTTGAGTTTTTTTGTCAATCTTCAAAACTTCACCTGTTCTTGGGACAACAAATTCCTCCTTTTTGACGATGACAAACTCTGTGCCTTTTACTTATTTGGATCATGTAAGAACTCAGCTTGACCATTAATAAAAGTTTAGAAAATTCATTTATCATCAAGGACCAGGTTAATTAGGTTATAAATATCACTTATTCAGAATGTGTAAAGCCCAAAATCTCTTCCCCTTTTAGCATCATCGAAAAGTTTCCTAATAAGTGTGAGCCCCAGATTTTAATAAGTACTCATGGCCACTGGCGCAATTGCAAGTGCAATCATGGTTTAATCATCAGTAATCAAGCAAACATATTTAAACTATCAAGGAAAGATTAACATTGAACAAGATCAAAATAGTAGATATTTGTCATCACAATCCACAACCAAAAAGAAAAAGCATTTAAAACATGAGCAAAAAGATAGAAAAATCCCTGATCAGGGTCACTGAAGGTACTAGACAGGTTTAGAAGATAAAATCTAGGATTCTTATGGCTTGGAGGATCTAGAGGGTTGGTTTTGGGCTTGGAGAAGATTCAAAATATTATAAAGAATTACATCATTCTTATCATTTTCTTTGGTAAGCTCAGTTCTGAGAGCATTCTTCTTAGATTCCACCTCTGTCACATGACCCTTGAGCCTAGCTATCTCAGCATAACTGGCCTCACATTCCTGGATCAGAGCCCTAACTTTGCTGTTGATAGAAGTCTTCTTGGATGAACCGGGTCCATTTGGGATGGCACTGACTAAGTAGTCACAAGTAATCAGAGTGGTAATTCTAAATGATCCTTGCTTGAGGTCATTTTCCATTTCATCAGAGGCATATTGAACATATCCAAAACTGTTATCAGAATAAAGCCATAGGGGGTAGCATGAGCCTCGTGCCATTGATGACCCTGTCCAGCAGCTTGATGATGAAGGCAGGCCAATTAATTTGCCTTCCACTTTCCAGAAACTCCATAAGAAGTAGGTCCATATAATTGGCAATGTGCCTTCTCTCATGTCTGGGCAATAGGCACTTATTGACAAACTCAAACAAGACCTAGTTCTGAGGCCTCATTTCACTCTTCTGAACGGCCCTAGCTTCATTCACATCCTCAACATCACAAAACCTCCTGGTAATTTCAAAGGAAGTAGGAAAGGAGTCCAGACAAGGACACATTTATCTTGTATAATCATCAAACTCTTTAGAGGGTATATAAAGGATTTCTCCAAGTTTTTCTTCATTAAAGGACACTTGAACCCCTTTTACTAGGCTGCTAACCTTGCCGTCCTTGACCTCTGCATTTTCCATAAACTCAATTATCTCATTCCTGGCTAGTCTACCATCCATCTAAAGGACTATGTCCTTCCACCCCTAAGCAATAAGGCATCCACCAGTCTCATCATCCCTGGCTCCACCAGGTCTTTCAGAAGTCTACCCTTTAAGATTTTTCTTTTGCCAAGCATGGCAAGCTTGTCTTGTTCACCATCAGATTATCTTCTATTTCTTCTCCCCTCAATTCCTCATCTTCAAAAATTTTAACTTGTTTTCCTTTCACAACAGACCTTGTCCTCTTGGCTAGTGAAGGTTTAGCAGCCTCAGACATAGAGGGGGACTTCTTGGAATAAGTCTTGGGCTTTTTGGGCTTCGGGGTCTAAACCTCCACTGGTTGAACTTCCTTTTAATGGACCTGTTCCATCTCCTCAACCTTCACATCCTTTGAGGATTCTGTAACCTTCCCTTTTCCTATTTCTAGTTTATTCTTCTTAATATCAGCAAGAGCTTTCAGGAGATCACTCTCACTCTGCTCCATCCCGCTTCTTGTAGCTTTACCCTTTGATAATGAAAATTCAGTAGTTGTTAGGGATATATTTTCTTGGAGGGCTTAGGAATACTAGGGGCTTTTGATGTGGGAGTTCTGCATTTTTTTTTGGGTCATAGCTTGCCCCAACCTTTTTCAGCAGGTCTGTTAGGGTCTCTTTAGTAGATGAACCATGTTCATATCCCTTTGTGCTCAGATTAACCAGCCCCTCCTCACATTCTCCAGAACCATTTCCCCCTAACTTCTTGCCACTCTCTTCTACCCTTTCTTGTTCAACCCCACAGATAGCGAGCATAGGTAAATCAGCAGTGGGTGAATGATCAACTACTCTTTTCCTATTTCCCCTCTCTTTACCACATGCACCCTCTATCTCTCTTTCTTTTTTAGAATTCTTTTTACCTTTACTCCTTTGTGACCGTGGTAATTCTACATCCTTAACAGACCCAACCAGAACAAACCTAGTTTCTAGATTTTTAGACACGGAAGAAATTACCTTAGAAGGGGATTCTTGAGTCTTTTCAGAGTCAGAAGACCCAGGTCTTTCCCCTTCAGTAGCGGATTTATATAATTTAGAAGCAGAGTTGGACTGAGAGTTTTGGGCCTGGCTTGCCTTAAACTTCTCATTTAATTTCTTCCCGAGAGCCCAGACGATACTATTTTTTTGAACAAGCATTTTTACCATTCTCAGTCTGGGTTTGGGAGATGTACTAGGTGGAGGAGGTGTAGATGAATTAGAGGGAATGGGTGATGGTGGAGTTCCAGGATTGTCTTTTGGGCAGGTCATGATCGTTGGTTTCTTCAGAGAATTTGTAAATTAGAATTTTGGAGAAGAGGGCAAGTGAAAGTGAAGATGGATTTTGACGTTTTGGAATTATGGAGATTGCAAAAGGAATGATGTGTATTTAACAAGAAATGCACATTTAATGGGTAACGGCAGTATTAGCAGTATTCAATTAGAGGACTAAGAAACCAAAAATTTCAGGTTTGAATAATCTGTTTAACTTTCCTAGATTTTAGGTAATTTTTTCGATTTAGAGTATCACACCCCTTTTTACAATAAAACATCACTTAACCCTCTTAAAATAAATAAAAGGATTTAGTAAAAGCTTGAAAGGGTTTTCAATTAAGAAGTGAAAAAATTGTGCTTCAAAAGGATTAACTCAGAGTCGCCACCTCACATTTGAGTTCGGTTTGTCAGGCCATCGTTTTTCTAAAAATAATTTTTCGTTTCAAAACACTTGACACTCCACCTTTTGTGACTTCTTTCTACCACAAAGATTGGCAAGGCATGCTTCGTACAAGACTGGTTAACTCAGCTACCAGTAGTAAGAATAGTCTTAGGTTATCTTCTGTAAATACTAATGCTATAACTATATTATGAACTAATGGGCTACCCACTAAGGGAACCCCTTTGCTACGTTTTGCTACTACTAATGTAAATGAGGTGCCTTTAATGCATCTCCTAAACTGCTCTTCTAGTATATATATATATATATATATATATATATATCTTTTGCACAAAAAAAAGGACTCCAAATGCCAAGTCTACACTAGAGATTCGGGTAAGGGGGGTCATTCGACCCGGGGAGAAGATGTTAAACACTCCCCAAGTCCCTAACGAGTACGCTTGCATACTCAATGTAGTAGGCTTCTAAAATATTCAAGTTGAAGTACAATAAATACAGAAAAATAAACACACAAAAGGGCCCGAGGTTGTCCCCACCTAAGTGAAAGAAAATGAAAAGGAAAAGAAAAGAAAAATCCTAAGCTAACCTATACTACGACTTCTCCACCATGCTCGCCAAAGCCTCCAAAATATTTACATAGTTCTTTGGGAATACCCCGGATAATAATATATACAAACTTCACGGAGCATTTCCAGGATAAATTTAACTACGGGAACGACCTCTCGCCTTAAATTAACAAAAATCCTAAAGTTCGCCTACCCAGATGTGGTCGGCCTTAATCATGCTCCTATCATTAAATTAGTAATAGATCTACCTAAATGAGAAATTCAGAACATTAAACAACTTACGTTGCACCTCCTTTCACAACTTTTAGATCCAATTGTTATTTTAAATCACATCTTCCCAAACTGCTCTTTTAAATCACATCTTCCCAAACTGCTCTTTTAAATCCAACAACAGACAGTCACATTTTTCGATTTCAATTAAGCATACAATTCAAATAACTAAATACGTGATTCCAATTCACTCGCAATCAATTCAAGCAAACATACGAGCGGGCACATTCAACATCATACATAACGGGTAATTGAATCACCAAGAAAATAGTTAACATTAAAATGAGTAAAGGATCGAAGTATTGAACCTTATCACGCGAAACTTTTTGATTAATCGAGAGAACGCAAGAACAACACCTTGGATCCACCGAATCCAATCGCAAAAATACAGCAGCAACAGAAATCAAACCGGTACCACAAACCATCAAAAATACTCGAACGGCGATGGCTCGCCTCAAACTCAAACCAACTCCATAATTAACCAAAGTTCGAAATTAAAATATGAAGCAAGATAGAATTCTTATTTTCCGTATCTTTCTGATTTTTGAATCCAACGAGTTTGTTAATTTGATTCTTTTTACCGAAATTAACAGCGAAAATTTCTTAAAATCAATGGCTCATCGTTGGTTTCGGGTGGTTAGCTGGTGGTCGTTTGGTGACTGTTATTGCTGAAGTTCAGAGCTAGGCGGTGAGGGTCTGGTCGCGGCAGAACTGGGCGGCTGAAGGGCTGGTGGTCGGCGATGGCAGGTTAACGTGCAGCTGCTACTGGTGTTATGTGTGTGTGAGTTGCTCTCGTATGTTTCTGTACGTGTGTGTGTGTGAGGGGTGAGGAGTTGCTGGTCTGGTTGGAGTTTCTGGCGTGTATGACGGGGATGGAGATCAGGATCGTTGGTTGGAGAGGAGCTGGTCGTTTTCCGGTAATGGGTCGCTCGTGGCGGTTCTGGGGTGGTGCGAGATGAGGGTAGCGACGTAGAGTTGGAGGGTGGTGGTTGTCAGCTCTTTTCCTTGCTAGGGTTTTTTGTATGCTTGTCTTATGAAGATGAAGCCATGGCTGCTCTCTTAAAGTTAGGGTTCCGCTCCAAGGTACAAGAAGGTCGCTGCCATCTAGGGTTCCCTTCTCTTGTGTTGTAGTCTTGTGTGTATTAAGTTTAGAAGAAGAGTTAGGGTTGCTAGGATTTGGCTCAATTGTTTTTGGGCTCAAATTCTATGGGCTAGACCTTCTAAAATGAGCTGAAAATTGATGCTCCTAATTAAAATAAGATAAGTTAAAATCAAAATTCACTCACATTTCTGAAAATAAAAACAAATAGCAAAATACCATTAGAATACTAGTAATTGACTTAAATAAAAAGATAAAATAAAAAATATTTTTGTATTTTTAAATTTTATATTCTACAATTAGATTAAAAGTGAAAAAGAGGCTAAATCCTAATAAAATAAAAATAAGTAACTATTTTATAAAATACTTCTTTTAAAAGTCGCGCGAGTCAAAAATTACGTGCTTATGTAGAGTTGTAGGCAGACAGAATTGGTTCAAAGCTAACGGATAAAATTTTCTAGGAATTGAATACTTGTAGGACTTCTGCTCATGATTTAAATATTTATATTTCTAATTGTGGAGAGTATAAAAAACATACCTTAGCTTTCAGATGAACATATACTGATGAACCATGTTTTTCATTTAGAATTCTCTTGAGCATGCATCAATTTACCATAATAGGAAAAATTTTGTAAGAGACCAGTGAGTCATATTAACACATATCACAGGAGTATACTAATTAAAGTATGTAGATGAGTAAGAATTAATCTAGATATTTACACAAGTTCGGAGTTCCTAGCGAAAAAAAATCATTTTTTTCATTTTTCATTTTTTTTTTCATTTTTCATTTTTTTTTCATTGTGCATTCTCAGCTGGACCTATTAGGTGATCTTAATCATCTCTAGTTCCAACATGTTCCTCTCAAAGTTTTCTTTACTTAGCGCTTTAGTGAAGATGTCAGCAATTTATTTATCAGTAGCACATAATTCTATGGAGATCAATCATTTCTCATAGTTATCTCTTAAGAAGTGGTGTCTAACATCTATGTACTTAGTCCTCTTATGATGAACATGGTTCTTTGTCGTACTTGTAGCACTAGTGTTATCATAGAATATAGGAATGCAACCAACTTGAATGTCAAAATCTACCAACTGTTGTTTGATCCATAGCAATTGAGCACAACAAGAGACAACAACAACATATTCAGCCTCAGCGATGGATAAGATCACTGAATTTTACTTTTTAGTGGCCCATGATACAAGACATAAACCAAAAAAAAGAGCCATACATGAAGTGCTTTTGCTATCCACAAGGAAACCTGCATAATCAGTATCAGCATACCCTACTAGATTGAAATTACTACCTTTAGGGTACCAAAGACATATATCAGTAGTGCCTTTCAAATATCTCAGTATCCTCTTGACAGCAGTCAAGTGAAACTCTTTTGATTAGTCTGAAAGCGAGCACAAAGCTCTACACAGAAAATTATGTCAGGTCTGCTGGCAGTAAGATATAAAAGTGAACCAATCATACCCGTGTACAACTTTTAATCAACAAATGAACCAGGCCCATCTATATCTTATTTAGTGGCAGTTGCAATGGAGGTGTCTATTTTCTTTGATTCATCCATTTTAATCTTTTTGATCAGTTCCTTTGCATATTTCTACTGATGGATCATGGTTCCATTTGGACTTTGTTTGATATGTAAGCCTAAAATAAAGTTAAGCTCACCCAACATATATTTATACCACAAGAAGATTCTTACATTTTTCCCTAAAGAATAATTAGTTTGGTATTTATGGGTAATTGTATTATTTTTCCTTAATTTTTGGAGGAGGTAAACGGATTAAATTATTATAAGTTATTTTCAATTGGTTGATCGGCCAAAAATAATTAGTACTGACTTTATCTCATTTTACTAACTTTCCGGATAACTCCGAAATTAAAATAGTAAAAGTTGCAACAGAGAGAATACTTGTTCCACTTTGGTTCGAAGTTTGACAGTAGTCCAGTGATTTAGCCTTTTCAATATTTCCTTTATTCTTTTTTAGAGAAGCAATGCCTACATATGCCAAGAATTCTTAAAGCAGAAAGCAGATACAAGGCAATATTACTAAAGGATTTCAAATAAGTACAATACAGTAGTATTTGCCTCATTACTTTAAAAGACCATTCTTTACTTTATTCATTCTGTCACAACTACTTTTCTTACTTCATCTTTGCAAGTTTTGTATCCTTGTGCAAGCCTCTCTTTCTCATACCATTAAAATACTTGAACAGAAAGTGATCCACCAGTTTCTCAGGCAGTGCTCGAATGATGAATCCTTGAATAGCATGTGGCCAGTAAGGCACACAAATTTCCCCATAACCGATCCACCTTATGCTCGCTTTACTATATGTTTCGGCTGATGGAACGAACAAAGAAGATTTTTTTATATGTGTCATCTTTGTTGCCACTAGCAGCGGAATCTGGAAAACACAAACATATTCATCAGTCAATATGCTGTTAAAGTATAATATGTAATTTGTAATTTGTATTAGCTAGAAGTCTCTAGATATATGAGTATAATATCAAATCATGGAGTTCTCTAGAATACTGGAGAACATGTTTGGAAAAATATCTATATAAGTAAAATATCTAGAGTATAGAATAATGTAGAGCTTGAAAAATATCTCATGTATGTGAAAAAATCTAGAACTATCCAACAAGTCTATAAATAGCCAGCCATGTAATCCATCATTTGTAAGGGATCAATAAGAAGCATTCAAAGTTATTCCCACAACATTTTCCCACTCTAACAATCTAATATCTCCTTCCATACACTTCACCCCAACAAATTTGGTATCAGAGCCTGGTTAGCCTTGTGTCTCAACACTAGCTCTTCAACATGGCAACATCATCACCATCCGTGTTCAACTATTCACAGAATCTTGTCCCCATTTTTGATGGAGAT
Organism: Nicotiana benthamiana; assembly: GCA_034376525.1. Classification (NCBI taxonomy): domain Eukaryota; kingdom Viridiplantae; phylum Streptophyta; class Magnoliopsida; order Solanales; family Solanaceae; genus Nicotiana; species Nicotiana benthamiana. The sequence continues at coordinate 81,542,307 of CM067336.1, forward strand.
AACTATGATTATTGGAGCCTCCAAATGAAGACTCTTTTTATTTCTCAAGATCTTTGGGAGCTTGTACAAGATGGCTATGATGGACCCGATGACTTGGCTACGCTTGCAACATGGACGACGTCCAAGCAAAAGGAGTTCAAGGAAAACAAGAAGAAGGATGCAAAGGCACTTCTCTTTATTCAACAAGGGGTAAGTAAAACTATCTTCCCTCGTACTATGGCAGCCACAAGTTCAAAACAGGCTTGGGATATTCTTCAAAAGGAATTTCAAGGCTCCTCTAAGGTAATCTCTATCAAACTTCAATCATTTTGGAGAGAATTTGATAATATATCAATGAAGAATGATGAATCAATGAAGGTATTTTTTGATAGAGTTACCGCACTAGTTAATCAAATTAAAAGTTATGGAGATGAAATTAAAGAGAAGAAAATTGTTGAAAAAATATTACGTAGTCTTCCTGCAAAATGGGATCATGTTGTTGCTGCGATTGAAGAGTCTAAAGATTTATCCTCTTTAAGCTTTCATGAACTAATGGCTTCTTTGGAGACACACGAGCTTAGAATGAACAGATTTTCAATTCAAGAGGTGGAGCAGGCATTTTAATCAAAGGTTACTCTTTCAAATGAAAAGGCTGGAGAATCGGAGAAGGGAGATCAAAAGAATAAATTCCAGCAAAATCGCAACTTTCAACAGAGGAAGTTTGGAAATAAAAATCAAGAAGGTTTGTTAAAAATAATTTCTCAAAAGGTACGTCTTCCTCCCAATGTCGTATTTGTGGGAAATCAAATCACAATACGCAACATTGTAGATTTAAATGCAAAAGGTGTAAAAATGCTAATCACTCCCAAAGTGATTGTTGATATAATAAACCTGACGAAGCTAACTTTATGGAAGCAGATAATCTATTCTCTTCATGTTTTAATGTTGATTCGGATGCAAAAGATATTTGGTATTTGGATAGTGGTTGTAATAACCATATGACAGGTAACAAGAATAGCTTCGTCAAGTTAAACGAAGACATAGATTCTCAAGTAAAGCTTGGAGATGGAAAAATTCATAAGGTTGCAGGCAAGAGAATGATAGCGGTAAAAACCACGGGAGGTAAGATCAAGTTTATTTCGGATGTTCTGTATGTTCCGGGCCTTGCACAAAATTTATTTAGTGTGGGACAATTGTTGCAAAAAGGATATAGAGTAAATTTTATCAAATATGAAAGTATAATTATTGAAGAAAAGAGCAATCAAGTAGTGACCAAAATTAAAATGTCTCCGAATAAAGTTTTTCCACTTAACCTGCCATGGAGACTCTTGCACTAAAATCAGATGTTGAAAATGATCAATATCTACTATGACATCTAAGATTTGGTCACTTGAATTACAGAAGTCTTGATTTACTCAAAAAGAAAAACATGGTGAATGGGCTCCCACACATAAATAAGAAAGGAAAAATTTGTAAAGGTTGTATATATGGGAAAATGCATAGATTACCCTTCACAATAACTTCATGGAGAGCTAGACACCCTTTAGAATTGGTGCATGCTGACGTATGTGGCCCAACTAAGACTCCATCATTAAATGATAAAAGATATTTTTTACTTTTTGTGGATGATTATTCTAGAATGATGTGGGTTTATTTTCTAAAAGAAAAGTCTGAAGTTTTCTCAAAATTTGTTGAGTTTAAAGCTTTTGTGGAAAAGAAAAGTGATCAAAGGTTAAAGATACTGCGGACTGACAGAGGAGGAGAATTTGTTTCAAAAGAATTCAATGAATATTGCAAGGCCAAAGGAATAAAGAAAGAATTGACTGTGAGATATACTCCTCAACAAAAGGGGGTTGCAGAACGGAGAAATCGCTCCATAGTAGAGATGGTACGGAGTATGTTAAAAGGTAAGCATCTTCCTAACAAATTTTGGGCTGAAGCGGTCTCTACAACGGTCTACATCTTAAATTGTTCACCCACAAAAGCTGTTCCTAACAAGACCCCCTACGAGGTATGGCATCAAAGAAAAGCAAATGTAGATTTCTTCAAAGTATTTGGATGTATTGCCTATGCTCATGTTCCAGTGCAGAACAAAAATGAAAAATTTGATGAGAAAAGTGAAAAATACATTTTTATTAGCTATAGTAATGAATCCAATGCCTACAGACTCTTTGATCCTAATACTAACAGGATGGTGATTTCAAGAGATGTCATTTTCGATGAAGCAGCACCATGGAAATGGGAGGAAAGTGAAGATGCGGCTCCAAAAATCCTTGAAAAAGAAGATAAAGAATCTCCTACAAATGAAGGACCAAGCATGGAGGAATCTTCGGATACAGATTCACCACCAAGAAAGGTACGTTCTTTACGAGATATTTATTATTCATGTGATGTGGCATTTTTCTCTTGTGAACCAGAGAAATTCGAAGAGGCTATAAAAGATGAAGGTTGGAAAAAAGCCATGGACGAAGAAATCTCTAAGATTAAGAAGAATAAAATATGGGAGTTGGTGGATCATCCACAAAATAAGGAGGTCATTGGTCTTAAATGGGTTTATAAGACCAAGTACAATGAAGACTGCACGATTCATAAGCTAAAAGCTCGGCTAGTTGCAAAAGGCTATTCACAGCAACCGGGCATTGATTTCAATGAAACATTTTCCCCTGTTGCTCGAATGGAGACGGTTAGAACTGTGTTAGCACTTGCTGCTCAATTAAAATTGAAGGTGTATCAACTAGATGTTAAATCTGCGTTTTTGAACGGAGATCTCAAAGAAGAAGTGTTCGTCGAGCAACCGCAAGGCTATATTGTCGAAGGGCAAGATAGAAAAGTATATCGCCTTTGTAAGGCTCTATATGGACTCAATCAGGCGCCTCGAGCATGGTATAGCAAGATTGATTCTCACTTTCGCAATGAACGAAGCCCAGGTGAGCCATCTTTATATCTCAAGAAGCAAGGTACAGATTTTCTTATTATTTGCCTTTATGTTGATGATCTTATTTATTGTGGCACGAATATAAAGTTGGTAGAAGAATTCAAGAAGGCAATGATGCAAGAATTTGAGATGACAGATTTAGGCCTCATGAGATATTTTCTTGGCATCCAAGTAAAACAACGTGAAGGAGAAATATCTATAAGCCAAGAAAAATATTGTGATGATTTATTAAGGAAATTTCATATGACAAACAGTAAACCAGAAGCTACACCAGCTGCTTTGAATGAGAAGTTATCTCTCAACGATGAGGCACAAAAGGTGGATCCATCAATGTACAGAAGACTGATTGGATCATTGATTTATCTCACAAACACTAGACCCGATATAATATACGCGGTAAGCATGCTATTTAGATTTATGAGCAATCCAAGAAAGCTACACTATACATCAGCAAAAAGAGTTCTTAGATATTTGAAAGGCACAACGACGTTTGGAATAAAATATGCTGCAGAGGAAAATAATTCTCTTGTTGGCTACACCAACAGTGATTGGGCAGGATGCGTTGATGATCGTAGAAGCACTTCGGGATATATCTTTGCTTTGGGATCAAAAATAATCTCTTGGTCATCAAAGAAACAACAAATCGTGGCATTATCTTCAACGGAAACATCGTACATCTCAGATGCTAATGCGGCATGTGAAGCGGTGTGGCTTAGAAGAATACTCCTTAACTTGGAGCAAGGATTAGATGGTCATACAATAATTTATTGTGACAACATGTCGGCAATTTCTATGACAAAGAATCCTGTGTTTCACGCGAGAAGCAAGCATATAGAAATTCGTCACCACTTCATCAGAGAATTGGTTGAAGACGGAGAGATTGAGCTGAAGTTTATCAACACCAATGAGCAGCTGGCGGACATCTTCACAAAAGCACTTTCAGTGGACAAATTTACTCACTTGAGAGATAAGTTACAAATTACAAATTAAGAGGGGGTGTTAATGTATAATATGTAATTTGTAATTTGTATTAGCTAGAAGTCCCTAGATATATGAGTATAATATCAAATCATGCAGTTCTCTAGAATACTAGAGAACATGTTTGGAAAAATATCTATATAAGTAAAATATCTAGAGTCTAGAATAATGTAGAGCTTGAGAAATATCTCATGTATGTGGAAAAATCTAGAACTATCCAACAAGTCTATAAATAGCCAGCCATGTAATCCATCATTTGTAAGGGATCAATAAGAAGCATTCAAAGTTATTCCCATAACATTTTCCTACTCTAACAATCTAATATCTCCTTCCATACACTTCACCCCAACATATGCAGCGTACGATTTTTTCATCAAGGATAAATTTATTTTGTCGGGCGTAAACCTCACATTTGTGGAGGCTCCATTTTTTATTACACCTGATATACTATGTATAAATTTAAAAAAAGATTCTGTGAAGAGGAAAAGTTTGATTCCTTTCTTTAACAAGTATAGAGAAAGGGATTTGCAACTGTTATGATTTCTGCCAAGAAAATTGCACTTGAAATGAATATCGAATCCTAATTTCTTAAGAACGTGTAATATATTTTCCCTCCGTTCCAGTTTATGTGAACCTATTTCCTTTTTGGTCCATTCCCAAAAGAATGACCCCTTTCTGAATTCGGGAACAATTTTGCTTAAATTTTCAATTCTACCCTTAATGAGAAATTTTTATTAGGCTATAATGGCTTCCTGACCACTCAAACTTGCAGCCGATTTTAAAGCCGATACACGAACTTTGAATTTTTCTATTTGAACACTCAAACTTGAAAATGAGTAATAAACACTTTTGACCGTTAACCATACTTATGTGGAAACACTGTAGCTGATATGGCTAAAATGTGTGCAAATCACGCTGCCAAGGCGCGTGTATAATATTGTTTTTACTAAAAATTAAAATTAGAATAAAGTATAAATAAAAAAAAGACAATGAAACTCAATTTTTAAGATTTATTATCAACAACACCAACGCTATACTCTTAATTTAATTCACTCTTTCCATCTATTTTCTACTCTAAACCCTAAAAAGACAATAACTTTTAGCTAATTTCTCGTGTTTGAGATTGTTGTTTTTAATCAAGAACTTGATTATGGTGTTGGATCTTGAATAATTGCATAAAAGATACACTTTTTTTTATAGAATAAAAAGTTTCTCAATAAACAACCCATCAATGGCGGGAATAGCAATTGTATTGGATCTACTGAGGAAAAATCCAAGCTTTACTGGTCAAACCCTTAATTCTTATGCCGCTTTCTCAGCCAAAGTTGTTGCCTCAACTGTTACGGCTTCTTCTGTTGCTGTCACTTACTCTTTTACTAATTTTTCTTCCCCTCACTTTTCTCTGTTTTTTCCCCTTCATCTTCCCCTTCAATGTTTTAAAAAACTTGGCATCTTTAGACATCTCATAAATTATGATGTATTAAGGAAAACTTTTTAAATTATTCTTCTTTCTCTTTTAAGAGTTGAAAACAAAAGTAAATAATTTTACTTTGGGAATAATCGACATATCAAAGAGAACGAAGAAAAAGAATAATGAAGTTTTCATATTCTAGTTGGTGAAGAAAAAGAGAAAGGAGAAGAAAGAAGAGTAAGGAAAGGAAGGATGGGTGAACGAAGCAGAAGGGGGTGTTTGGGTACATGGTATGTTTTAGAATTTTTTCTTTTCTTTTATTCTTTTTTTGTATTTGTAACTTTCTTTTTTGATTTTTTATTTAAAAATAGAACCCACAAATGACGCATGGATATGAGCAAGGCGAGTTACCATTCAAGTACCTAGGTGCCCCTCTGTCCACCAAGAAAATCACATTGCTCCAATGGCAACCTCTGGTGGAAAGGATCACTGCCAAGATCACTTTATGGACTGCCAAGACATTGTCTTATACTGGGAGAATCCAACTGGTCGAATCTGTCATTTTTGATATCCAAGCTTACTGGGCACAACTGTTCATATTCCCTGTTAAAGTCCTGAAGATGATAGAAGCCATTTGTAGGAGCTTCATTTGGTCTGGGATGAACTCTATCACTAGGAAAGCATATATCTCCTGGGACAGAATGTGTACCCCAAAATCAGCAGGAGGGATGAATCTTACTAATCTCAAGCTCTGGAATAAAGCTGCCATTGCAAAGACATGTTGGGATCTAACTCATAAAAAGGACAAACTGTGGATTAGATAGATCACTGTATACTACATCAAAAACAGACTTATTGAAACCATGCCAATTCCTGCACAGGCAAGCTGGATGGTCAGAAAGATCATCCAATCGAGAGAAGTTTTGCAGCGGTTTCAACACTGGAAGGAGCAGGGCTGCTCAGTTAGACAACTATACCATTTACTGCTCCAAGACCTGCCGAGAGTCCCATGGAAGAATTTGATCATACAGAACTATGCAAGGCCAAAGGCAACATTCAATCTATGGCTGTTCTTACAAGATAGATTACCAACAAAAGATAGATTGCACAGATGGGGAATGAGTGTTGATCAGCAATGTAACTTATGCCAAAACCATCCAGAGACCAGAGATCACTTGCTACTATTCTGCCCAGTCACTGTTGAATTATGGGAGAAAACAATGCCCTGGATGAAAGAGACTTATCCTCACCTTACTGCCTGGAACCAGAAAATGCAGTGGCTCATAATTAAAGCCAAGGGTCGAACATGTCGAGCAGCCATCTTTTAAAATGGTAGTTGCTGAGTTTGCATATACTATCTGGCTGGAAAGGAACTCAAGAATCTTCAACAAGACATTTCGTTGCAATGAAGCCCTTTTGAGAGACATAGTATATACTTGTAATGTTAGAGGTACCCCATGAATTAGAAACCACTTACAACATCTTCAAATATTGTATTGTTAGGTAGTTAGGACATTAGATTCAGTTAAATTGTTATATTAGAGATAGTCAGCTGAGTTAAAGCTAGACTATGGTTTTGTAATGTTATTTCATTGGTGATTAATGAAATCCTTAATTACCAAAAAAAGACACATGGCAAGCCATAAATAGCTTAGCATGATGTGTGGTACATGTCAGCACAATTGATATATACGTCAGCGCAATTGATATACACGCTATAGTGAATGTGTTTATTCGTACTCGTTTTGCCAAGTTTGAGTGTTCAAATGGAAAAATTCAAAGTTCGTGTATCGGCTTTAAAATCGACTGCAAGTTTGAGTGGTCAGGAAGCCATTTTGCCTTTTTATAATCACACAAATACTGTGGGCCCTATTTTTTTAGGACCACAAATTTCAAAAGTCTTCATTTTTTCTTAAATTCCGTACCCAGTCAAACATGTTCACATAAATTGGAACAGATGGAGTGAGAAGTAACAACTTGATGAGAATGTTGATAATAAAATTTCAAATCTTTCGGGGAGTCCTCTGGAGTTGATTAATTTATATATAGTAGACAAGGCTGTTTTTCACTTTAAAATAGATTTTGAACAAGTCGAAGAATACGAAAATATTTTTGATTTTCTACTTAGGAGTAAAAACTAAGATCACAAGATGATGAAAATTTGAAAAAATATTGCCTTAATCTTGAATGTTCCCTAAAGTATCATAATTAATTCGATATTGATGGCGATTTTTTTTCGGAATTAAAAGTATTAAGGAGAATAGTACAATCAGAAGATAATAGTTTAATTGATACACTCGGTCAAATAAAAATATTTGATTCTTTTTCGAGTGCTTATATTGCTTATGGAATAATGTTAATAACTCTTGTTACTGTCGCTTCAACGAAAAGAAGTTGTCAAAATTAAAATTGATAAAATCTTACATACGATCAACAATATCTCAAGAAATTTTAAATAGCTATGTTGTCAATCAAGAAAAGACTTATTAGGAGTTATTAATTTAAAAAATTATTAATAACTTTGTATCCAAAGAAAAAAAAATAGATTCAAATAAATAAATAAATAATTTATTTTATAAAAAAATTAAAGTCCCTCATAAAATTTGGCTTTAAGCCACAAAACTAATGGGTACGCCCTCGACGGTAAGACAGAATATTACCAATTCAGTTGCATAAAACTCAAACCGGTTGGATAGGAAGGCTATGACAAGTGTAAGTAATCCTAGATGTCGATTCAGTTTCTTAACATGCTGTTGGTAAACACGAAGTTAGAGGTCTAACAAGAAAAACAAAAAAGGTAAAGCGTCATATTTTGAAGTCCTCCGTTAAGTTTCCTATCATTACATATTGCCTTTACGATTATTCATTGATGTAAGAGTAACAAAGAACCTACCTGGCACTGAACATCGATTCCTTGTTGCTTGTATTCGACACTCAGGGATTTTGACAACATCTCTACGTACCTGCATTTTGATTTGTCACCCCATTAAGCTTTTTAAAGGTTCAACCAAACACAGTTAGAGAACTCTCTTTTAATAGATGTAAAAACTGAAAAGCGCCGGTAGAATAATTTCATAAGATTCTTACGCTTTGGTGGCGGCATAGATGGAGTAGAGAGGATAGGATGAGACAGTTGCGGAGGAGCCTGATCCTATGTTGACAATAGCACCCTTTTTCTTCTCCAACATCCTCGGAATAATCGACTTTGTCACCCACGTTAACCCCTCCATATTCACCTTCATCAAACCCTTCATCAACTCCAAATCAACCTCATGCATAAATCTCGCATAAGGGTATGCCAATCCAGCATTATTAATCAATATTCCAACATCAACACCATCAACAGCTTCTTCTATTTTCGTTACAATTTCTTCCGGTGGACACTTTGCAAAATCTACAACAACAGTTTTAATGAACATTTTTCCTCTATATCTTTCATGAATTGCATTAGCAGTTTCCTCAAGTTTTGAAGGGTTTCTTCCAACTAAAATGAGATTTAGACCCTTATTTGCCAATTCAAATGCGAGGGCTTTGCCTATTCCGTCGGTGGAGCCAGTAATCAGAGCCCATGAACCGTATTCTTTCAAATTCTTTGATGGTCTCAAGAAGCTTGCCCATACCCACATGGAAAAGATTAGAACAGATTTGGAAAGAGAGATCAAGCCAAGAAAAAGAATAAAGTATTGCAAATACGTCTCCATTAGAAGGTCGCTTTGAGCCACCTACCTAGTTAAGAATAATTTATGGAAATTAATCAAGTCTTAGTGGGATGGACAGTCACAAAGTATCTTTCACTGCCGCAAAGTCCGGGAGACTCCTAGGGTTAACTGCGTAAAAGTTAAGATTCCGCAACTTCCAAGCTCACTACATCTTGAACTTATCGACACTGTCTAAAATATATAATTAGTACTTTGAGGGTCGTTATCGGTATAAGTTACCTTGGAATTAGTTATGTTTGAATGGTTGTTTATTTATTATTTGTTATATTGTATTAAAAATGATAATCACATAATTTTTAAGGAGAAGTATAAGTTATACTAGTGCTAATTACTCCATCTTCTATAAGGTATAAGTTATCATATTATTAAAATTAATGCTAGATAAGTTATACCTGCTTTGCTGACCAAACAATGTATTAAGGTGATGTTCAATTATTATATCACTCTTATACCTTCTTATATCTCATACCATACGAACCCTGAGTTTGATATGGCACCAGATTTAAAAATAAAGTAAAATATTTAGAACTTTTAATTTAAAATATGTTATAATGCCAGTATAGGTTTAAAAAATTTATATTCTTAAATATTTCATGTACGACTATAAAAACATCTCATTAAATTAAATGAAAAAAAATTAAAAGCTTAAAATCATTTATAAATACTCCATCCGTTTCAATTTATGTGAATCTATTTCCTTTTTAGTCCGTGCCAAAAAGAATGACCCCTTTCCTTGTTTCGAAATAATTTACCTTTATGTAATGATTTACAGCCACACAAAAAATATATGCATCATTTTATACCACAAGTTCTGTTGAGATGAAAGCCTATAAATGATTGTACACATTGTATATACATTGTATATTTATTGTATTTTCTGGTATACAATGTATTGGGCTGTGATGATTGTTGTTTGGGTTGTATATATATGAGCCCGTTTTCATTTTTTTATTGGGCCGTCTGACCCGACCAATAGTAGTTGTATAAAGGTCATTGGTACATATATCTTGGTTAAGGATTTTCATTTGCTTCTCGGGTTTCCTCCAGAAGCTTCTCATCTCTCTCTCTACTTCTCACTGTTCAACTTCATCTTCTCTAGTTTTCTTCTCCAAATCTCCATGTTTTCATGGTATCAGAGCGGGAAAATCTTCCGATCCTTCCCTGTTATGTGTTATCGATGCTTGATGAAGCTTTCGCTGAAGTTTTTCTTCGATTATCTGAGAAAAATAATTTTTTTTTCGATGACTGTTAATCGATTAATCGGGACTTTTATGTCTCTCTGAGGCTCCGATCCTGTATCAGTAGGTGTTTTGGGTGATTTTCTGACATCTTTGACTTTGTTCCGACGAGTTCTTCAAATTCTAGGGTTTTCCGACTTTCGGACCTAGAGTTTTGGTATTACCCGATGACTTTTTCTTCGCTTGATGGACGTTTTGGGTGATCTTCCCACGTCTATGCCTTTACTCCGGTGAACTTCAGAACTTAGGATTTCCGGTTTTGGACCTAGGGTTTTCATTGTTGATTGAAGGCCGATCTTCTCCGGTCGCGAAGAAGGAGGGTAACTCTGTCCTCATTTTGACTATTGTCTGCTTTGAATGTGACTATCTGGTTCCGTTATATTTTGCTTGCCGACACTGTTTTTAAGCTGATTCATTAATCATGGCTTCTAATACTACTGTTGGTACCTCCTCCTCGGTAGACTCTACCAGCCCCCTTTTTGTATATTCCTCTGATGTCCCTGGGGTCTCACTTGTCCCCACTCCCTTCTCGGGTAGTGGTTATGGGGGTTGGAGGCGTAAAATGGTTGTTGCATTATCTGCAAAAAAACAAAATCGGATTTGTTGACAGGTCATGTCCTCGACCTACCACTAATGTGGCTCAATAGAGACTGTGGGATAAATGTAATAACATGGTCATTTCCTGGTTGACCTCTTCCCTATCTCCTCAGATTGCTGATAGTGTGCAGTATTCCGATACTGCATAGAGTATATGGTCCCAAATTGAGAAAAGATATGGTACCCCTAACAAGACCAAAATATTTGAATTAAAAAGGGAACTTTCCCACACATCTCAAGGCTGCTTAGACGTAGCCTCATAATTTAACAAGCTCAAAGGCTTGTGGGATGAGTTGGGCACAATGTGCACAAATCATGGGCAGAGATGTGTGTGTGCTGCTAAAAATGGAATAATTGAGGAAGATGATGAAAACAAGATATTCCAGTTTCTTATGGGGTTAAATGAAGCATACATGGGGGTTAGGAGTAATCTGTTGATGATGCAGCCATTTCCTTCCCTTGACAGTGTTTACAATATAGTGCTTAATGATGAGAAACAGAGACAAGTTCAATCTATTTCTCAAATCAGTCCAGACTCTATATCTTTTAATGCTCATGCAAACAAGCACTCACTTGGGTTTAATCAGGCCACAATACCTAGACCCCCTATTTTCAGACCCAGAGTTAATTTTGAGCAAAGCAGAGGGTCCTTATTTTGCAGATACTGCAAGAAATCTGGGCACTTAATTGATAAGTTCTACAAGATCCATGGGTTTCCTCAAAACATTAATTACAACAAGCGAAGGAAATCTGCAGCTGCTCATATCTCCACTGGTGAGGAATGTGTGTCTGTTAATCATGGGAATCCTAATTTGTCTGTTCCTCTTGGGGATCCTCCTGCCAGCCATCACCATGTTACACACATAGATGGCCACAGCTCTGTGATACCAGGGTTGAGCAGACACCACTATGATCAACTGATGAGCTTGTTGCAACAGACCAAGTTAGGGGATTCCAGTGATCAAGCTCCTCCTCCCATGTGTGCTGCTAATTTTGCTGGTACTATGTTGACTGAGAGTCTTGTTTCTGATTCCAAATTATGAATGCTCACACACATTAATTCTGTCACCTGTATCATAGATTCAGGGGCATCTAATCATATGACACATGATAAAACCTACTCTTTAACATCATACCTTTGCCTGTTCCTTATCTTGTAACTCTGCCTAATGGTTACAAAGTAAAAGTAACTTGTACAGGTTCTTCTGCATTAAATTCTTCCCTTACTCTTCACAATGTGCTTCTAGTTCCTTCCTTTAAACACAACTTGATCTCTGTTCACAAGTTGATAAAATAATTGCACTGTATAGTTTTGCTTACTCCAACTTCCTGTTTACTTCACATGATACAAGACCCTTCCCTGAAGAGGCCTCTGGATCTTGGTAAAGAAGAAGCTGGCCTATACAAACTGTCTTGGGTGCCATCTTCCCCCCTTCCTCTCCTGGTTCTTCTTTTACTTCTGTGTGTGCTTTGTCTGATTTTTGTAATGATGACAATGTGTCTGACAGCAAAATTGTTGCCTTGCCTCCAATTGTAAATAATTTCATTTGTAATAATGCTGTTACCACTGATATGAATTACATTTGGCATTTAAGACTAGCACATACTCCTTTTGCAAATATGAGACATATTTCTGGTTTGTCTTTTCCACTTGCTTTTAAACAACCTTTTCCTTGTTCTGTCTGCCCTATGGCCAAACAAACTAGACTCCCTTTTCCAGACAGCAGTATCAATACTACAAGACTATTCCAATTAATACATGTGGATACTTGGGGGCCTTACCACACTTCTACTTCTTCTGGTTATAAATACTTCCTTACTATCGTTGATGACTTTTCTAGGGCAACCTGGACACACTTAATGGGATCCAAAAGCAATGCTTTTTCCTTGCTTAAGTCTTTCATCTGTTTTGTTAAAACTTAGTTTAACACTGTAGTTCAAACTGTTAGAAGTGACAATGCCTTAGAATTGGGATCCAGCATTGAGGGCATGTCTTTCTTTAGGAGCCAGGGGATTATTCATCAAACCTCCTACCCTCATTCACCTCAGCAGAATGGTGTTGTTGAAAGAAAGCACAGAACCCTTCTTGAAACATGTAGAGCCTTGCTTTTTCAATCTGGCCTACCTGTGTCTTTTTGGGGGGATTGTCTGTTGACTGCCACTTATCTTCTTAACAAAATACCTTCCAGAATTCTTCACAATAAGTCTCCTCATGAAATTTCTTATGCGAAAGCACCTTCCTATTCTCATTTGAGAGCATTTGGGTGCCTTGCTTATGCTGCTGTCCCTATTCCTCAGAGGGACAAGTTGAAGCCTGGAGCCCTCTCTTGTGTTTTTCTGGGTTACCCCTTTGCCAAAAAGGGTTATAAACTGTATGATCTGGTTTCCAAAAAGTGTTTTGTCTCCAGGGATGTTGTCTTCCATGAAACTTGTTTTCCTTTTAAGAATAAACCTTCTTCTGCTCACCCTTCTCCTTCATCTTTTCCTTCCATTCCTCCTGCTGAACATTTCCCTGACACAGATTTTCCTCTCCATGCTTCATCCCCTCCATCTGATTCTCCTGTTCCTGCCTTTACTGATGCTGCTCCATCTTCCCTTCCTTCTTTCAATCCTGGTGTCTCTCCCCCTGTTTTACCTCCTTCACACTCCAGTCCTGCTCCTAGAAAGTCCACTAGACAGCATAATCCTCCTTCCTATCTTAAGGATTATGTCTGCCAACTCCCTGCCTTTTCTGGTTCTTCTTCCTCTACTTTGGAATCTGAACCTTTGTATTACTCTCAAGCTGCATCTGTCCCAGCATGGCAGGCAGCCATGAGACAGGAGTTTGATGCTTTGGAAGCTAACCATACTTGGGATGTTGTTCTCCTTCCTCATGGTAAGAAACCCATTTGCTGCAAATGGGTCTATAAAATAAAATAAAAGGCTGATGGTCTTGTTGAAAGGTATAAGGCCAGGCTTGTTATTAGAGGTGACACTCAAGTTGAAGGGGTTGATTTTACTGACACTTTCTCTCCTGTGATTAAGATGACCACTGTGAAATGCCTCCTTGCTGTGGCTGTCAAGAATCACTGGCCTCTGTTTCAACTAGATGTCAATAATGCTTTTCTCCATGGGGATTTGGATGAGGAAGTTTATATAAAACTTCCCCCAGGTTTGACAGTTTCTGCTCCTCTTTCTGGTTCTGTTTCTCCCTCATCTTCTACTTCTTCTCCTCTGGTTTGTAAGCTCAAGAAATCTCTATATGGGCTGAGACAAGCATCCAGACAATGGTATGCCAGATTGTCTTCTGCTCCTTATTCTTGAGGGTACAAACATTCTTTGAATGACTATTCTTTGTTCATCAAAGGTAAACCTGGATCCCTTGTGGTTGTGGCAGTCTATGTGGATGATATTATCCTTACTGGGGATGACAGTGATGAGATTACTGCCCTGAAACTGTTTCTGGATGATCAGTTTAAAATCAAAGACCTAGGATCTTTGCATTATTTTCTGGGCCTTGAAATGTCAGTTGTTCCTGGTGGAATGATCCTTAATCAGCATAAATATATTTCTGACTTACTGCACCAGTTTGATTGTACAAATGTCTCCTCTGTTATTTCTCCTTTGGACATTAATGTCAAACTTCATGCCGATTCTGGTGACCTTTTATCCTCTCCTGACCAGTACAGGAGTCTTGTTGGTAAGATGTTGTTTCTGACTCATACTAGGCCTGATATATGCTTTGCTGTTCAACATCTGAGTCAATTCCTTAAATGCCCCAGACTTCCCCATATGACTGCTGCCCTGCATGTTTTGAGATACCTTAAAGGCACTCCTTCTATGGGTCTCTTTTATTCTGTCTGTGATGATTTCTCTGTGGTTGGTTATTCTGATAGTGACTGGGTTGCCTGCCCTGACACTAGGAGATCTGTCACTGGATTTTGTGTGCTATTATGTGGTTGCCTGATTAGTTGGAAGTCTAAGAAGCAACCTGTTGTTTCTTTATCTTCTGCTGAGGCATAATATAGAGCCCTCAGCAAAGTTGTTGCTGAATTATCTTGGCTTTCTCGTTTGTTGGTTGATCTTGGGGTATCTGTTTCTCTTCCTTTTTCTGTATATTGTGACATTCAGGCTGCTGTCCATATAGCTAACAATCCTGTTTTTCATGAGCATACCAAACACATCGAGGTGGACTGCCATTTTGTTCGGGACCTGCTCCAGAATGGTTTTCTCAAGCTGCTTCATGTTTCTACTTCTCGTCAGCTGGCTGACCTGCTCACTAAGCCATTGCCTGGCACTGTGCTTCATCCACTGTTATCCAAGTTGCAGGTGGTTTCCCCCTCCAACTTGAGGGGGGGTGTTGAGATGAAAGCCTATAAATGATTGTACACATTGTATATACCTTGTATATTTATTGTATTTTCTGATATACAATGTATTGGGCTGTGATGATTGTTGTTTGGGTTGTATATATCTGAGCCCGTTTTTATTTTGTTATTGGCCCGTATGACCCGACCCAATAGTATTTGTATAAAGGTCATTTGTACAGATATTTTGGTTAAGGATTTTCATTTGCTTCTCGGGTTTCCTCCAGAAACTTCTCATCTCTCTCTCTACTTCTCACTGTTCATCTTCATCTTCTCTGGTTTTCTTCTCCAAATCTCCATGTTTTCAAGTTCAATAGTCTTCTCTCTTTTCTTATCATCCGTGCCCAGTCAAATAGGTTCACATAAATTGAAACGGAGGGAGTATTAAAATTTGTCCTTTTAAAAAAAATGAAATAATAAGAGAAAGTATGTCACATAATTGGAACGGGAGGAGTATGCATTTACTTATATGATAGACGGCACATTGTAAAAAAAAGAACTTTATAGCGCCAGATTATTCGTGTATTCGGTAGTATGGATTATTTTTAAATTAGTTTCATTAACCAGCACTTATAATTACCTTTTAGACCATGTTATAGTGTAATATTTTTCAAAATATCAACTCACAAAAGTTAAATTCAAAAATAATTTAAAACAAAAGAAGAAGAAAGAGCAGTCTTTTTCGCTTTTCTTCTATTTGCCAATTGCGCCCATGGCAAGCTTGATCGATAGACTGATCAATTAGTGGTGTCTTCACTAAACATTTCCTCCTTTCTTTTGGTTAAAGCTTATTTGGTATTAGGTTTTGACAAAGATTATGAAAAAATAAGTTCTCGCTGAATTTATTTTACAAGAAATAAAGACGATTACAAACAAAATTTACACCTTTTACTATGACTTTTGCTATCTTCCGTTCAAGCCGTTTGCACCCAAGAATCATGCACGTTTATATTTGTCTGTTTGATTTCACTATTTTCTGCTATAATCTAGTGTCAACACTACCCTCATGTCTCATTTCAAGCCTTCCAAATTGTTGAATCCCGCAAAATTACAACCAACTACAATACAGATGCACAGAGAATTATATTACTACGCAAAACATGTTTACCCATAAAACGGTATAGTTAAACTAGTTACGTGGTTTATAGACAAACAAACAAATTTTGATCCCAAAAATAATAAATAAATAAGATTAAACGTAAGACTTACCAGTTGCAATTGAAAAAGATGACGAGCATGGCTCCGAGTGTAATGTTTCCGAGGACATATATACAAACAATATAAAAAGCAAATAAAGTTGTTTAATTGAGAGCAAAAATGAAATGCAACACATGTTTTGCCAGGAATGTTCGTGTTCTACAATGGCTGCTGAGCCTTCTATTTATAGCTATACCTACGGAAACAAGATCCTAGGATCAAGCCCCACTTATATGATAATAAAAGAGTCATTGATGAATATATAATGGCAGGACATGAATACATTTAATGTTAAAAAATATTTTTCATTGAATGTTATCCAATGGAAAATATTCGATCTGCTTCTGTTGACCATGCTCTCTTCGGGGTTCACCCGATATCAGTTACAAATGTTGTTCATGAAACCGATTGTTACTTGGTTTGCCTTTTGCCTGTCTTTGGTTCCACGTGCAATGCTATATTATTCGACCAATTATTATGAATCGATTTTGCCAATACATATAGCCCCCATACTTTTCGGTGATACATCTTTGTGTCATCGGGAAGTTGGTGAAGATATCCTTCTTGGCGAAAAAGTTCCTGAACAGTTTTTGACACTTGAAAGAACGCACGTCTTCTTCCATTTAATACCCCGAACACGTATTGCCCCACGATCCAGTCAAATATTTTTACCGATTTTGAAGTAATTATGACCATGATATTGCCGTCTGTATATTTACTTCTGCTCATCATTTTACTTCTTTCACATCTAAAATTTCCATAAATCTTTCTTCTTCTCAGCACTCACCTTCTACCTACTCAGAAAATATTCATACCATCTAACTCTTCTAATTTTTTTTACTAGTTCTTTACTACTATGGCTTCTTCTATTGCGTCTCTTTTAAACTCTGGCCTTCTCTTCGGTGGAGGCCTAAAGAAAAAAAGATGTTGATGCCGATTCTGAGCCTCCCACCGTCAACACCATCATACCAAAACACCTTAATACTGCTAATGACTTCCAAGAGAAGGCCCCTGTTTCGTCTTCATGAACTTGGATTGTTAGTAGGTACCTCACCTCCATTCACCCTTCTAGTATATCCATGCAGTGAAGGAGGACTACAACTTCCCTATTCTCATCATCCTCGCTCTGGATATGATAGAATGAGTTACCTTCACCAATGAGGATTTTACGTATGTCTATACGTATCCCTTTATCTTCGGTCCGTTTTTCTTGGAGACGAGTGAAGGACTCGACCCCGTAAATTTTGGAGTTTTACTACTGGCACTGGATCTGCTTGGCACAAATAGGCCTGTCTATATGTCAAACGGTGGCTTTCCTACACAAGCTATACACGGAGACTAGGGAAACCCTCACCTTTGCGTACATGATGATGTCTACTCCCCCAAAATTTTCCGTGGGGGAGAAATAAGCTTCAACAAACGTGGCCATCACACTTTTCTCACCAGCGTGGACGATGACAATGATCGTGGATTTATGGAGCAATATATCATTATCACCACCAGGGACATCATCCCGGCAATAGCTCTGCCTTTTCCTGAATTATAAACCGTTTTCATAAATATTTTATACAATTCCTTCCTCCGTGAAAAGATTACTCACCCCCTTCCCTATATCTCCGAGGGAGGAGGACTGTTACTCTTTTGGTTTTGAAGTAGTGACATCTCCTTTCCAAGCCGGTGGAGCTTGCGAACTACTTGAAGCCGCTGGCTTTTGAGAAAGATTGGAAGAAAATACGCCCCCTTTCGGAAGAGTGCTTATTGAATAGCGTTATGCAGCGGCAGCGATATCATAATTGCTTTTTAACACTTATTTTCTACTTATCTACTATAATGGAATTCTAGTCTCTATATTCTTTTTTACATGCCAATTTTCTTGCTTCTGAGGGCTTGCAGAAATTGATCCTCGCTAAGTAAGGACTCGCCTCCGAGAGGGATCATTTGTTAGGCCTTAGCATGCATGTTACTCGTTTTGGCATAGTTTGATGAAAATTGATGTCATAACTAGATTGAATAGCATGTGTGTAATGACTCGACTAATCATTTTGAGCATTTTCACTTCACTCGGTGGTTTGAGGGCATGAATTGCTTCGTATGATGTATAATGACTGGAGTGAATCGTCAGTTTTGGTTTTCAGGTGATCTGGAGTTGATTTAGAAGACTAATTCTCAACAAAAAAGCTTAAAGTTAGAAGAGTTGATCAAGTTTGATTTTTTTTATTTGAACCTGGATTTGAGGTCATTTCGAGTTGATTTGATATATGGTTCGGCACGTGTTTTGGAAGTTCAAAGTTCAAAAGTTCATTAAGTTTGATTTGAGGTGTGATTCGTGAGTTTTATGTTGTTTGGTTTGATTTGAAGCTTTGAATAAGTCCGTATAGTATTTTAGGACTTGTTTGTGTGATTGAATAGGATCCCGAGGGGCTCAGGTGTATTTTGGATTGTTGGTTGAGAAACTAGTTAAGTTAAGAATTTGGAGTTTGACCATGGTCAATATCGGGTCAAGATGATCTCTTTTCGGTGTTTTGAGTACACGAGCATGCTCGTAGCATATTTTATGATTGAAATACATATATGTTTGTATGGGAGGTTCTGAATGAGTTTTGGGTGCAAAAACAAAAATTCTTTTATAGCTGATTTACTGGTGTAAAATAATTACAAAATGTCATTTTTGTCTCTTAAATTTTCAGATTTTCTTCAACACTTCAAAATATCATATCTCCCTCATAAGACCAAATCGGGTGATTCAAAGCGTTATCTTGGGTGTAATCTCGCAAGGATTATGTTGGACTTATCAAATATGAGTTTTGGGGTCATCTTGAATTTGATTCGAGCTATAATAACTGCTGCATTTTTTTCTTATTTCGAAATTTTGTCACTTTTTTTCGCATGGTTTTAAAGCTCATATTTGGGTTATTTTGGAATGAATTTTTACAATATGTTTGTGATAAGTATTGTCTACTCGATTTTAATTATATTCCGCGATTCCATCTTCATTTTTAGCATTTGATTAATAATTTCGAAAGAGAAATTAGGGATTTTGTTTAATCTTTCTTAAGTGATTTGTTGAGTTTTGAGCATCAATTCGGAGTTAGAATTGAATGAAATTAGTATGGTTTGACTCGTAATTGAATGGTTTGCCAGATTTTATGAGTTTTGTCGGTTTTCAAAGTGCGGTCCCGGGGTTGACTTTTTTGTTTTCTTTAAAGATCGAAGCTTTATTATCCGTAATGATTTTCGATGGTTTTTATTTATGTTATGAAGTTATTTTGGCTAGATTTGAGCCGTCCAGAGGGTGTTCCACACGATAGGGTCATTTTAGAATATTGATTTGGCTTCATTGAGGTAAATATTTTGTCTAGCTTTGTATGAGGGAAACTGCCCCTTAGGATTCAGGCTGATTGTGCTATTTGTATTATGTGAAAGCCATGTACGCAAGGTGACGAGTGGGTACATAGGCTATACGTGGTATTTGACCAGATTAGGTTATCTAAACTCTTTTCTTGCCTTTAATTGAATTGTCATGACATGTTATATCTCTCATTGTTAATCTACTCTTGCATGCTCTATTTGACGTTGTTAGCACTTGTTTTAACTATTACTTTTTATGTTACCCTTATATGTTTTAGTTGAAGTTATTGTCTTCCTATGTCTTGATACCTCTTAATTGTTAAGTCATTTCCATAGCTCCGTTCTTATTTGCTGCTTGCTTAACTGTTTTGCTTGCACATATTAGTGGTCACGTGCTTTACTTGTCCTATTATTTTTTTTGTAGTATTTGTTGCATCCCCTTGATTATTATATGGCTCTTTTATTGCCGTGTACTCATACCCTATGATTGTAAAAATTACCGTAAATTGAGTATTAGATTTTTGATGTTACTGCTTTTTTTATGAACGTGGTTGCACGCAACAATAGATGAAACAAGGAAGGATTTATATTGATACGGTGGGATCGGGTTGCGCGTCGCAATAGGTGAAATAAGGGTACATTGATATAATGAAATAAGGGAGAAAATATAATGTTGGCTCTGATTATATGGTAGGATCGTGTTGCGTGCCGCAATATATATATATATATATATATATATATATATATATATATATATATATATATACACACACACACACACACACACACGTATTATTATTGATATTTAATGGTGGAATGATGAAGGATCGTGTAATACGGTGGGATCGGGTTGTGCGCCGTAACAGTTTATGTCTTTTGTATTCCTTGTTGTATAGTGTTGGCTTTGGTTCTTTCGTACGAGCCTTTGAGAATTGGTATTTATGGTTTTTACTGGTTTTCGAGGGTTGAGTTGTTTTCAATAGTGTCACGACCCCAAACCGGTCGTGATGGCGCCCAATATACTACTAGGCAAGCCCGACCATTATTCCACACTTAACCTGATTTATCAAAATAGCGAAATGAAATATCAACTAAGCCAAGATAAAAATACTGAAGAATTCAACAAAATACGTAATATAGTCCCACTAGGACTCGGTGTCACGACCATGAGCCTCTAAAGTACAGTATATCATCCAAGTATAAAGTCTGTCTAAATTGAAAATGCTGAAGATAAAGATAGAGATAGGAGGGAGAATCTTCGGCTGCGAATGCCATGCAGCTACCTCAAATACTCCCGAAGAGTGTCTGTGAAACGCTGGTCAAAGCTTACCCAGCCTGTGAATGCTCTGGATCTACACACAAGGTGCATGGAGTAAAGTGAGTACTCCGACCCAGTGAGTAATAAAAATAAATACAGACTGAGGATAAGAGAACACAGAAATACACAAGGTAAGCTAAGATCCAATAACACAATAATGCGGAGAACTTATAAGCTGAACCGCAATGAAAGGTGCAAATGCATGAATGCAATGCAATGCATATGATGATACATTCTAGTACCTACTGCGGCGTGCATCCTGAGCCAACCATGCATATGCGTTTTCGTCGGCGGCGCTCACTTGGGGTGTGTACAGACTCCGGAGGGGCTCCTACAGCCCAAGCGCAATATCATGGTCAGTCAATTTTACCTGATAGGTCAGCCATTGTTACCATTGTTTCAAGTCACATCATACAGTGTCATTGTTACCACTGTTTCAAATCATTGCTGCGGTGCACAGCCCGACCCATGCTCAGTCCAAAAAATATTATAAAACAGTAGTTCTCAGCCCGAAATAACATTTAAAATATCTTTTGTGTTTTCAAAACTTAGGAATGTGGCTAAATATGCAAAACAATATTTCAAATTTTGGACTGAGACCAAATGATAAGCAAATGCATGCATGAACAGAAATATCAATCCTCGAAGGATTCTACAAGTCGGCACAAAGCCCTAAACATGGCAACAAGCCCAATGAATATCGATAAGGTATGTATATCAAGCACCAATATAGTAGGAATATCACTCGGGATGGACCAAGTCACAATTCCCCATAGTAACCAACCCCGCACCCATCATGGAGTGCGTGTCACGCCTTAATATAGCGTTACGATGTGAATGTCCGGGGTTTCAAACCCTCAGAACAACATTTATATCTATTACTCACCTCTAACCGGCCAAAGACTAGCTCACAATGCCCTTCCCTCTCAAATCGACCTCCTTGCGCGTCGAATCTGGCCAAAACCACAACGAAAACATTACAATAGGCTAAGGAACATGACCAAATCGAAAAGACTAGAAAAATGACGAAAATCGCGAAATTCGCAAAACCCGAGCCCCAGGCCCACTTCTCAAAATCTAGAAAATTTTACACCAAAATGTTACCCATATCAGCACGAGTCTATGCATATAAAATTCATCAAAAGCGGAGCTCCAATGGGCCATCAAATCTGAAATTTTCATTTAAAAAACCAAGCTCTAGTTCTTCAATTCTTTTTACCCAAATTTCCAAGAATTAAAGGTTGATTCTTCAATAAAATGATGTTTCTAAGTCACGAGACTCACCTCCAATCAATTCCTGTTGAAACCCTCTTCAATTTTATTAAAAAGCTCTCAAGGTGGTCAACAATGGAGGAAAAATGAATAGGCTCGTGGATGAGATAATCAGTTAAAACCCTTCTGCCCAATTGATTTTCTTCTATGCGAACGCGAGGGTCCTCTCTCGTTCGCGATGACCAAACTTCCCTTGACCACAATTTCCCCTTTTCAAACGTGTCTGCACAAGCGCGAACGTGAAGCTTCAGATCTCAGACCCTATGTGAACGCGTCTCCACTAACTCGAATGCGAAGGACCGCCAGGTGATCTTCCGCGAACGCGAGTCGCTAAATGCAAACGTGAAGGCCAACTTTCCCAGCCCTCACATTTCCTCTACGCGTTCGTGACATCACCTACGCGAACGCGAAGGGCAATCCTCTGCAACACTAATAGATGAAAATATGCGATCTTCTAAGGCCAAATTTTATTCTGTTTAACCACCCGAAATCACCCCGAGGCCCCCGGGGACCTCAATTAAAAGCACCAACACATCCTATTACCTCATTCAAACTTGCTCAAGCCTTCAAAACACTAACATTAATATCAAAATCCTCAAATTTCCTCAAATCAAAGCTTAAGTTAAACTAAAACTTCCAATACTCGCATTCGATCAAAAACCCGACCGACGCACCTCTGAATAAACTGAAATTTTGCACACACATGAAAAATCACCTAACGAAGCTAGTGAAACTCTCAAAATTCCATTCTGATCCTCTGATCAAAATCTCGCCTATCAACCTAATATCGCCAAAATATTAACTTCGCCAATTAAAGCCGAATTCCACAACGAGCCTCCAAAATTACTTTTGATTGCGCTCCTAAGCCTCAAATCATCCCCGAAGCTAAACGAATCGTTGGAAACCCATTCCGAGCCCTCTAACTCACAAGTCAACATTGGTTTACTATTCCAAACCAAACTCTCCTTATATAGACTAATTGTCTTATTTCTTGCCAAAATCTATCCGAATTAGTTCAAAACCACCAAACACATATAGTGGAACTTGTAGAAGCATAAAATGGGAAAAAAAGAACGTAAAACCATGAGACGACGGGATGGTTCATTACATCCTCCCCAACTAAAACAACCGCTTGTTCTCGAGCGAGTCGAGAAATATACTTGGTGTCTCAATCAGATGAGGGTATCTGCTCCGCATCTCCTTCTCGGTCTCAAAAGTAGCCTACTATACGGGCCGACCTCTCCACTGTAGCTTCACCGAAGCTATGCCCTTTGATCTCAAATTCCGAACCTGACTACCCAAAATAGCCATTGGCTCCACATCATAAGTCAAACCATCATTCAACTGAACCGTGCTGAAATCCAATTCATGAGACGGGTCGCCAACATACTTTCGGAGCATGGAAACATGAAATATCTGATGAACGCCCGACAAGATGGGTGGAAAAGCTAGCATATATGCCACCTCCCCATTCTTGCCAAGCACCGCAAAAGGGTTTGATGAACCACGAACTCAACTTCCCTTTGTTCCCAAACCTCATCACACCCTTAATTGGTGAAACCTTCAGCAAAACCTTCTCACCCACCGAGTAAGATACATCTCGAACCTTCCGGTCCGCATAACTTTTCTGACGCGACTGAGCTATACGAAGTCTCTACTGAATCACCTTTACCTTCCCAAAGGCATCCCGGACCAAATCTGTCCCCAACAACCTAGCCTCTCGGGGCTCAAAGCAACCGACCGGGGATCTACACCGCCTCCCATGTAAGGCCTGACACGATGCCATCTGAATACTAGACTGATAGTTGTTGTTGTAGGAAAACTCTGCAAGAGATAGAAACTCATCCCAAGAACCTCTGAAATCAATCACACAGGCACGCAACATATCCTCCAGTATCTGAATGGTACGCTCGGACTGTTCGTCCGTTTGAGGATGAAATACTGAACTCAGCTCCACTTGTGTACCCAAATCGTGCTGAAAAGTCCTCCAAAACTGAGAAGTGAACTGAGCACCTCTATCCGATATAATAGAAATCGAAACACCATGCAACCGAACAATCTCTCGAATATGGATCCCTGCCAGCCGCTTCGAAGAATATGTGGTACACATTGGAACTAAATGCGCGGACTTGGTCAGCGGATCCACAATGAGCCAAATCGAATCAAACTTCTTCAAAGTTCGTGGAAGACCACTTACGAAATCCATAGTAACCCTCTCCCATTTCCACTCAGGAATAACCATTTGCTGTAGCAAACCGACCGGTCTCTGATGCTCATATTTCACCTGATGACAGTTGAGACACCGAGCCACAAATCCCATAATGTCTTTTTCATTCTCCTCCACCAGTAATTCTGTCTCAAGTCAAGGTACATCTTTGCGGCACCTGGATGGATGGAATACCGCGAGCTGTGGGCCTCCTCAAGTATCAAATCTCTAAGCCCATCCACATTGGGCACACAAACCCGGCCCTGCATCCTCAACACACCATCATCACCTATAGTCACATCTCTAGAATCTCCGTTATGAACTTTATCCTTGAGGACAAGCAAATGCGGATCATCATACTGGTACTCTCTGATGTGATCATATAAAGAAGACCGAGAAACCACGCAAGCCAATACACAACCGGGCTCTGAAATATCTAACCAAACGAACGATTGGCCAAAGCCTGAACATCAACTACAAAGGGTGTCTCCCAACTGAGATGTATTCCAAACTCCCCATACTAATCGCCTTTCGGCTTAAAGCATCGGCCACTATATTGGCCTTTCCCAGATGATACAAAATGGTAATATCATAGTCCTTAAGCAACTAAAACAACCTCCGCTGCATGAATTAAGATCTTTCTGCTTGAACAAACGCCGAAGACTGCGATGATTGGTGAACACCTCACAAGATACTCCATGTAAATAGTGCATCCAAATCTTAAAGGTATGAACTATAGCATCCAACTCTAAGTCATGAACACGATAATTATTCTCATGGGGCTTCAACTGCCGAGAAGAATAAGAAATCACCCTACCCTTATGAATCAATACATAGCCAGTCTCGACTCTCGAAGCATCATAATAAACGGTGTAAGAACCTGAAGCTGATGGCAAGACCAATACTGGAGCTGTGGTCAAAGTTGTCTTGAGCTTCTAAAACCTCTCCTCGCACTCGTCCGACCATACAAACGGCGCACCCTTCTTCGTCAACTTGGTCAAGGGAGAGGCAATATATGAGAAACCCTAAATGAACCGGGGATAATAACCGCTAAACCGAGGAAGCTACGAATATCTGTGGCCGAGGACAGTCTAGGCCAACTCTGAACCACCTCAATCTTCTTTGGATCAACCTGAATACCATCACTGGACACACGTGTCCCAAGAAGGCTATGGAACTGAGCCAGAGCTCACACTTGGAGTACTTGGCATACAATGTCTCCTACCCCAATCTGTGAAATACCACGCGTAAATATGTTGCGTGCTTCCCTGGCTACGCGAGTATACCAGAATATCATCAATGAGTATAATAATAAACGAATCTAGATACGGCTGAAATACACTATTCATTAGATGCATGAATGTCGCTGGTGCATTGGTTAGCCCGAAAGACATAACCAGAAACTCATAGTGACCATACCTAGTCTTGAAAGTAGTCTTAAGAATATCTGACTCCCTGATATTTAATTGGTGATAACCCGAACGAAGATCAATCTTAGAAAACACCCTTGCTCCCTGAAGCTAGTCGAATAAATCATCGATGGGAGGCAGAGGATACTTGTTCTTCATTGTTACTTTGTTCAACTGCATGTAGTCAATGCACATTCTCATTGTGCCATCTTTCTTCTTCACAAATAATACAGGTGCACCCCATGGTGACACATTAGGTCGGATAAACCCCCTTTCTAGGAGTTCGTGAAGCTAATCATTCAATTCTTTTAAGTCCGCTGGTGCCATACAATATGGTGGAATGGAAATAGTCTTGGTGCCCGGCACCAGGTCAATACCAAAATCAACGTCCCTATCCGGGGGCATACCCGGCAGGTCTGCAAGAAAAAACATCAGGGAAATCCCTCACAACGTGAACAATACTATACTTAGAGCCTTAGCTCCAACATCACACACGAAGGCCAAATGCGATAGAAAACCCTTCCCAACCATATGCTGGGCTTTCAAAAAGGATATAACCCTGCTAGGGACATAGTCACTCATACCATGCACTTGATCCTTGGAACACCCGGCATAGCCAAGGTGACGGTCCTTGCATAACAGTCTAGATTAGCATGACACAGAGATAACCAGTCTATGCCCAGAATAACATCAATGTCTACCATGCTCAAAAGCAATAAATAAACTCGGGTCTCCAGACCCCCAATAATAACAAGATAGGACCGATACACATGGTCCACAATAATAGTATCGCCCACCGGGGTAGATACATGCACAAGTAAAGAAAGATACACTCAGGTCGTACCAAAATGATGAGCAAAATATAATAACACATAAGAATAGGTATAACCGAGGTCAAATATGACAGAGGCATCTCTGTGGCAGACTGAACTAATACCTGTGATAACAGTATCTGATGCAAGGGAATCTGCCCTGTTTGGGATAGCATAAAATCGAGCCTGACAGCTGCCGCCTGATCGGCCTCCACCTCTAGGGCAAACCCTGGCTGTCTGGCATCCACCCCTAGCTGGTGGGGCAGATGAGGAAGAAACTGGACCAGAAGACGAGGGCTGATCCCTTTGCTAAAACTGACCACCACGAAGTCGAGGATAATGCCTCTTCATGTGACCAAACTTGCCACACTCGTTGCAACTAACAGGTGCTGGGGAAGGGGACTAAAGGGAACCCCTCACACTAGAATGGCCAGCTGATGCGCTTTACGCAGAAGAACCCTGAGCTAAAGAGGCACGTGATAAGCTCTGAGCTGGGAGGGCACTAAGTGTAGATTGGCCCTGCGGGAACCCCTGATGAGGCCTGAAAGAAAGACCTCTGCACTCCTTAACCTGGCCCCTAGACGGAGCACCACTGAAGCTACCCGATCCTCGAGGCCTCTTGGCTCCCTCTCCTCTCTCTCCTGACGGCAAGCCGTCTCAATATCATGAACAATATCCACTATATCCTCAAAGGTATGACTCAGAACCCTCTCTCAGGTCATCAGAATACAGATGGGATAGATGATTCCATCGACAAACCTCCGAATCTCTCCTAATTAGTCGGGACCATCCATGGAGCATATCGTGCCAAATCCGAAAATCTCACCTCATACTGTGTCATAGTCATATCTCCCTGATGAAGGTGCTCAAACTGTCTACGGAGCTCCTCACTCTGAGACTGTGGTACCCACTTCTCCAGGAAGAGAGTGGAGAACTCTTGCCATGACAAAGGCGCTGCACCCACCGGCCTACGCTGCTCACATGCCTCCTACCAAGTAAAGGCTGCTCCTGAGAACTGAAAGGTAGTAAATGATACACGACTCGACTTCAAAATCCCCACTGTCCGGAGCATACATCGACACTTGTCGAAAAAACCTTGTGCATCCTTGCCCTGAGCACCACTGAAAGTAGCAGGTGATAGCCTGCTGAACCTCTCAAGACGACGCTGCTCATCGTCTGGCATAGTTGGAACCTCAATATCCTGAACCGGTGCAACCGGTTGAACTGGGGCAACCTGCTTAACTGGTGGTGCCTCTGGTGTTTGCAAATATTGCCCTACCTGCTCATGTGTACGAGTAGCGGGGCTCTAATTGCCTCCCCCGGCCTGTGAAGTAGCTGTCGCAGTAGTGGCTGAGATTGCTTGAGCCAGGCCAGTGCAAATTGATAGAATCTGAGCTAGGGCCTCATGAAGACCCAGAGTCACAATAGGCACAGCCGGTGCCTAAGCAGGTGCTGCTGAAGTCTCTCTAGCTGGGGCTTGATCCTAAGCTGGGGCAACTGGTGGATAAACAGGTGCAGTTCCCGCGGCTCTACCTCGACCACGACCGCATCCACAGCCTCTGATGCCCGCAGCGGGTGCTACTAGGGGTCGTCCGTCTCCTCCGGTAGCGCGTGTTCTCTCCATCTGCAAGAGAATAGAATAACAGAAGTTTTGTTCTCTAACCAACAAAGTCACACAATAGGAATTCCAAGAATGTAAAGTTTTCCTAAAGGTTCTGCAGCCTCCCGAGGATAGGAACAGATGTCTACGTACCGATCCGCGAGACTGTACTAAACCGGCTCATGAATCGTGATACCAAGTAACCTAGGCTCTGACACCGTCTTTTCATGACCCTAACCCGGTCATGATGGCGCCCAGTACACTACTAGGCAAGCCCGACTATTATTCCGCACTTAGCCCAATTTATCAAAATAGCGGAATGAAATATCAACTAAGCCAATATAAAAATACTGAAGAATTCAACAAAATACATAATATAGTCCCACTAGGACCCGGTGTCATGATCATGAGCCTCTAAAATATAGTATATCATCCTAGTACAAAGTCTGTCTAAATTGAAAATGCTGAATATAAAGATATAGATACGAGGGAGAATCTTCGTCTACGAACGCCATGCAGCTACCTCGAATACTCCCAGAGAATGTCTCTGAAATGTTAGTCAAAGCTCACCCAGCCTGTGAATGCTCTGGAGCTGCACACAAGGTGCAGGGAGTAAACTGAGTACTCGGACCATGTGAGTAATAAAAATAAATACAGACTGAAGATAAGAGAACACATAAATAGACAAGGTAAGCTAAGATCCAATAACACAGCAATGCAGAGAACTTATAAGCCGAACCACAATGAAAGGTGCAAATGCATGAATGCAAATGCAATGTATATGATGGTACATTCCAGTACCCCCTGCGGCGTGCAGACCGAACTAATCATGCATATGATTTATCATTGTTGGCACTCACTAGAGGTGTGTACAGACTCCGGAGGGGCTCCTACAATCCAAGCGCAATATCCTGGTTGATCAATGTTACCTGACCGGTCAGCCAATGTTACATGACCAATTTACATTATACAGTGCCATTGCTACCAATATTTCAAGTCACAACATACAATGTCATTGTTACCACTGTTACAAATCACTGCTGCGGTGCACAACTCGACCCATGCTCAGTCCAGAAAATATTATAAAATAGTAGTTCTTAGCCCAAAATAACATTTAAAATATCCTTTGAGTTTACAAAACTTAGGAATGTGGCTGAGTTTGCAAAACAATATTTAAAACTTTGGACTGAGATGAAATGATATACAATGCATGCATGAACAGAAATATCAATCCTCGAAGGATTCTATAAGTCGGCATGAGGATCCAAACATGGCAACAAGCCCAATGAATATCGATAAGGTATGTCTATCAATCACCAATGTAATAGGAATATCACTCGGGATAGACCAAGTCACATTCCCTAATAGTAACCGACCCTGCACATATCATGGAGTGCGTGTCACACTTCAATATAGCATTACAAGATAAAAGTCCAGAGTTTCAAACCCTCAGAACAATATTTACATCTATTACTCACCTCTAACCGGCCAAAGACTAGCTCGCAATGCCCTTCTCTCAAATCGACCTCCTCGCGCGTCGAATCTGGCCAAAAGCACAACTAATACATTATAATAGGCTAAGGGAATATGACATAATCGAAAAGACTCAAAAAATGACGAAAATCATGAAATTAGAAAAACCTGAGCCCCGAGCCCATTTTTCGAAATCAAGAAAATTTTACACTAAAATGTTCCTCATCTCGCCACGAGCCTATACATATAAAATTCATCAAAATCGGAGCTCAAATAGGCAAATAAAATCCCAAATTTGCATTTCAAAAATCAAGCCCTAGTTCTTCATATTATTTTACCCAAATTTCCAAGAATTAAAGGTTGATTCTTCAATAAAATGATGCTGCTAAGTCACAAGACTCACGTCCAATCAATTCCCATTGAAACCCTCTTTAATTTCTACCAAAAAGCTTTCAAGGTGGTAAAAAATGCAGGAAAAATTAATAGGCTCGTGGATGAAATAATCAATTAAAACCCTTCTACCCAATAGAGTTTTTTCTATGCGAACCCAAGGGTCCTCTCGCGTTCGTGATGACCAAAATTCCCTTGACCATAATTTCTCCATCGCGAATGCGTCTGCACAACCACAAACGCAAAGCTTCAGAGCTGAAACCCTACGCGAACGCGTCTCCACTTCCGCGAACGTGAAGCACTGCCAAGAGACCTTCCGCGAACGCGAGCTGCTAAATGCGAGTGCGAAGGCCAAATTTCCCGCCCTCACATTTCCTCTATGCGTTCGCGACATCACCCACACGAACGTGAAGGGCAATCATATGCAACACTGACAACTGAAAATCTGCTATCTTCTAAGGCCAAATTTGGTCCGTTTAACCACCCGAAATCACTGGGAGGCCCCCGGGACCTCAACTAAAAGCACCAACTCCTCCTAAGACCTCATTCAAACTTGCTCGAGCCTTCAAAACACTACCATTAACATCAAAATGCTCAAATTTTCTCAAATCAAAGCCTAACTTAAACTAAAACTTCAAAAACTCGCATTCGATCAAAAACCTGACTTATGAACCTCCGAATCTACTGAAATTTTGCACACACATCCAAAATCACCTAACGAAGTTACTAAAACTCTAGGAATTCCATTCCGACTCTCAGATCAAAATCTCGCCTATCAATCGGACATCGT
This sequence comes from Nicotiana benthamiana, assembly GCA_034376525.1. Lineage (NCBI taxonomy): Eukaryota > Viridiplantae > Streptophyta > Magnoliopsida > Solanales > Solanaceae > Nicotiana > Nicotiana benthamiana. The sequence goes on from CM067336.1 coordinate 81,573,325, forward strand.
CAAAATGCTAACTTCGCCAATTCAAGCCTAATTCTACACCGAGTCTCCAAAATTACTTCCGATTGTGCTCCTAAGCCTAAAATTATCTCTCGAAACTAACCGAATCACCAGAAACCCATTCCGAGCCCTCTAACTCACAAGTCAGTATCCTGTTGACTATTCCAAACTAAACTCTCCTTAAAGAGATTAATTGTTTTATTTCTTACCAAACTCTATCCGAAGTACCTAAAACTCACCAAAAACATATAATGGATGTAGAAGCAAAAAACGGGAAAAATAGGACGAAAACACATGAGACACATGCCGGGTTATCACAAGTAGTTTACTGCTTTGCCGTCATTTCCTATTTCCCTTTCCTATTACTATTTCTTCTGATAAATTAATTTTCAAGATGAATTTACTACATTGTGTCATTATCTCAAACCTGTCCAGTTTTTAATAATATAATGGTTTTAAATAAAGAATTACTAACATGCTTACGTTATGTGAGTCGTTTCATTCGGCACCTTTCTATTTTTAATAGTATCGTATTTTCACTTTAATCGATTTATCAAATCCTTACCCTATCTGATGTCTCTACTTTACTTAAAAATGAATTGTTATTATGTTTTAATTTATTAAATTCTATATTCAAATCAATAGCTTATCCGATGTCTTATTTTATTTGAAAATATTATTCTCTTCACACAAATATTTTTCAAAATAAATTCATTTTATAATTGATTTCTTGTTTGGTTAAGAAATTACAATTTTATTTTTTTATATATGAATAGATCCCTCAAATATTATTTATTAGCATTTGATACGGATACTATATACCTGGTAGCATGTGATTTTACTGTGTGAAAGTGATATGGAAATTACGGGCACAAGGTGCCATGTGTATATCGTTTGGAAGTTGTGATTTATGATATGAGATTACGAGAAGTGAGATTGTTGAAATTCGTTTATGAGAAATGATTTAATTGGTTGAGCTGTCATTGTTTTCCCTACTTGAACACATTCATACTTCATCCGTACCCCGACTATGTTGTTGCTTAGTTACTTGATATTTCTCGTTGACATTCGTGTTCCCCTTATCTTCACTGTTAATTGTAATTTGAATTCTTTCTGCTGTTGGTCTTACATTGACGTTCTTTATATTGTTAACTTTAAGTTATATCCTGCACATATTTACATGTCTGGTAGGTGTATTGACCTGGCCTCGCCACTACTCTACCAAGGTTAGGCTTGATATTTACTAGGTACCATTGTGGTGTACTCATGCTAAACTTCTGCACATTTTTGTGCAGATCCAGGTACTTATGATCGAGTTGGTTTGAGACTTATGTTTGCACTGCTGGAGACTTCAAGGTATACGTGCTCGACATTCGCAGGCCCCAAGGTCACTTTCTGTTGTACTTTATTTCTATTGTTTACTATTATTCCGGAACAATGATTTACTCATTATTTATAGTTACTCTTAGAAAGGCTTATGACTTGTACTACTTGTTTCATGACATTGTATCATGTTGAGATTGTTGGCTTATGATAGAAACTTCTGTTTCATGCCTAATAGTTATTGGGTTAAAAATCTACTTACTTGCTTTAATTCGAGAGTTGGAATGAAATCGTCCCGACTAGGGTCATGTACATTGTATGATGTGAGGTCTTGATTACAATATGTGTTGTCGTGTCAATCTAGAACTTGCCCCATGTGTTAGTCGAAGCGAAATGGCACATTCTGTGTCACATATAGAGATCATCAAATGTAGTATTCTAATATTCTCTCAATTTCAATTCATATATCACATTTTCCTTGTTAGTCCACTTATAAAAGAATGTATACTTTTTAATTTGAAAATAATTTGAGTTTAATTTTTTAATTTTATCCATCTTAACTTAGTGAAAAGTTTTTACACCACACCAATATTATTGCATATTTAACACTACAAGTTATCTTAAACACAATACTGAATCAATTACGTTATATAAATTAAAATGGATGGATCTATGATATATTACTATAATAGTAAAAAGTGAAAAGAAGTTATTGGAAGATACTTGGGGCCTTGAGAATCCAGATTAAGAAAGGGTTCAAAGAGGAAGCCGACATCTTACACACTCTTTAAAAAGCAACCAAAATGCCTTCCTTCAGTAAAGGATATCAAGAATATCTTTACATGTAGTTATCTCTTTATTAAAGAAAGTGCTTCTCCTTTTTTGAATAATAAAAATACCCCTCAGAAATCAAAGCAAAGATTCATGCCTTAGAATGCAACCATCCAACTTGTATTCTCTAAGCCAATTACTTCCCTCCATATTACTTATCCTAAATCTACCTTTGGTTTCACTCAAGGAACACACAAGATTCTAGCCTAAAATCCTAACCAAGTTCATTAATAAGCCAGCCTTTTCCACCCAAAATCCGAGGAAAATGTCTGAGCAACAGCAGCCAGTTCAGGGTTTTCCTAATGATATGCCTATTCAGCCTAAAAATACCCCAATTACTCAATCTTCTTCTCATTCAAATGGATCATTTGGCACAGTATTCATTATTCTCGCTGTGGTTTTGGCTATATCTGTTCTTGCTTGCTTAATTGGACGCATTTGTAACAAAAAAAGCCATGGTAATCACTCACCAAAACAGAGAGAGGTTAAGCAGAGCCATGACATCCATCCAAGAGATCAAGGTGACATAGAATTTGGTATCGATAAGAGGATTCCAACTTCTAAAGTTGCTGCGTCAAATGGAAATTTCATTCCAACGAGTACTATGCCATCTAACAATGGACATGAAGGTAAAGGAAGGGTGAGGTTTGCCGAAGATCATATAGAATCTACGTAATTCGCCACAATAGGTTAATAATTCGTAAAGGGAGTCCCTCTGTACATCAACTATCTAGTAGGCTCTTTTTATATATTTTCTTTTCTTCTCGTTTTAGACCATTTGTTTTAACTTTTCTGCGGATGTAAATTGTAATATTTCCAATTCATCAACAATTAGTAAATCTAGTGGGCAGGTAAAAAAAAGGTAGAGCTCTTTGCTTTCCCTTCCTTTTAGCATGAAAAGGATGGTATGTATAAGGGAAAGTAACCAATTGCACTCCATCCGCTTCATTTCATATAACAGACAAGAATATTACAAAAGAAAATAGCATTTTGACACATCGACTAAGGATATATATATATATGTAGCATATTAACTCATTTTTAGTAGCTCAGCCCAACTCGTCCAAGTCTAAACGATGGATTTTGACTGGGTTGTTGACAATCTGAAATGACATATCAAACGTATTTAATAGGCGTTTGGACATAAAAATTGTAATTTTTGAAAAATAAATAGTATTTGGAGCTAAGCTGAAAAATAATATTTGAAATTTGAAATTATATTTGGATATTTATTTCACTTAAGAAAATATTGTAGTTTTGTGAGTGGGAAAATAAAAATTTCTGAAAATATTTAAAAAGTGTCGAAATCACTTTTTGGTATTTGAAAAACTCATTTTCAAAAAAATTTTAAAAACTTGCAAAATTTCATGAACAAACATATTTTAAAAAAAAATCGAAAAAAAAGAAAATGATATTTGTGGACAAACGGGTCCTATAGTCAAAACAGTGTAGCCAACATAGGAGCGAGGCCACCTTTTGCTAAGGATGGTCAATCCTTCGTCCAAATATTATAAAGAATTATGTTGTGTATGTAAGTAAAACATTGATTTTAGATTTATATAGTATATATTGAACGCTTTTTGTTTGAAAATTATTTTTACTTCTTTCAAGTCTGAACACCCTTAGAAATTTTTTTGGCTTCACAACTTAGCCAATATATCAAAATGCAGACTAAACCCAAATTTACTTAAATTTTATTGTATTGTAACGTTGAATCAGTCGTTACATAATGCTAAAAAGTGACACTTTATATAACGATCAATTTGGTTTGGTCGCGTTGTTACCTTGTCCTTTTCTCTCATCTTGCCCTTCCTTATTATTAAATAATCTTATTTTATCTTCAATCCTATTTTTTATATAATAATTCTGCCTCGTAACTTTATTTTGTAATATTTCAAGTTCTTTCTTCGTATTGATGGTGCATGATATTATAAAGCGATAGTTCTATCCAAGTCAATTCGATACGGTATTACCTAATACATTTATACTTAGTGCATAGTATAGCGTAAGTATATATATTATATATATAAGCTGTATTCGATACGGTATTATCTAATACACTTATACTTAGTGCATAGTATAGCATAAGTATATATATTACATATATAAAAGCAGTATTAGACACAATATTACCTCATATACACTTATAAGTGCGTAGTATAGCGTAAGTACTTATATTATATATATAGACACACACGCCAACTTCGTAGTACTATTCATCCCTTGTATTGCAAAAGTATTAACTACTTACATTTATATTATTTACAAATTAAATACAAAAGTGATTTTTAATTTTGACCATATAGAGACCACCTTCGGCCACTAACTTTAAATTAATTTAATTTAGCGACCAAAGTTGGTCACTAACTGTACATGAATTTAATTTAGAGACCAAATTTGGTCACTAATATTAAATCAGATTTATTTATATTTTATATAATATTTAAAAAAAATAAAAATTGTTAAACGTTAGGATTGAGTCCCACATTGGCAACCAACGTTGGTCTCTAGTTGACTAAGCGACCAACTTTGGTCGCTAAACTTTGAATTATATTTATTTATATTTCATATTTTTTTAAATAAATAAATATTTATTAAAATATTATATCTGGGTCCCGCTTTAGCGACCAAACTTGGTCGCTAACTTCTTATCCTTCAGTTAGCGACCAACTTTGGTCGCAAGTTTTAACTTATATATATATTTATATTTTATAAGTTTTACAAAATAATAATAAAATTATTAAAAAACTTTTGTGGGTCCCACTATTGCGACCAATGTTGGTCGCTAAACTCAGAATATCTTTGACCAAGCTAGTCTGACCAGTTCAGTCAACAGTTTGACTAACTTTGCGTACAAATCGAGACCAATTTCGGTCGCTAAATTATTTCAAATGTTTTTTTATTGTTTTCATAAGTTTGGCGACCAACTTTGGTCGCCATTTTTAGTAGTGAGTATAGTATACATCAAAATGATACAATATCATACAATGAATACAGTGCGATATGATACATTATGAAAACGATATATATATATAACAATTATCCAAACAAGTTGTTATATAAATATGAAAGAATTTAAGCAAATAATTTAAGAATCGAAAAAGTGCAAAAGTTACCCCTAACCTATTAATATTTAGTATAGAGAAGCTCTCCATCCATTTATTGTACCAAAAATACTCCCTTCATTTTGTTCTGGCAAATGCCCTAAAAACTAATGGACCATTTAAAACCAAATCGAAAAGACTGAAGATGCCCCTAAGGTATAGAATTTGGTTTAAAATACCCTATGTCAACCACATATCAAATTATATGACTCACCCATGTCCAAATCCGAATTTTTTTAAATAATAAAACTTTGCATCCGATTTCTTTTTTTTTAAAATTAGTATATGTACCTGTACGATGCGCAGATTGTTATAGCAGAAATGATATAGTAGAAATGTCATTATTGTAGATAAAATTTAGCGATCACATTCAAAAACATTAAATCAAAAAACAAATATATGAATTTCATAGGATTATATCTATGATAGGGACCACCAATATTTATGCACAGAAACATGACTAGCAGAGAAGGTTGGGTAGCTGTAATAAGCCAAAAGCTAATTTTTCCTATGAAGAAAAATTACCCAGAATGAACTAACATGTGGTATATCATCTTGTATTGAGAAAGGGAGAAAAGTAGTCACAATTAGTTATGCTACACCCTCCTCTATTTCAAGCAGCTCCTTTATTCCATATAAATATTCTGCCGCGTAATAGTCCATACTTCACATCATACCCCCAGACTTCAATCACAAATCACTAAAATCTCCAATTCGATCCAAACTCTCCTTAAGGCACGTAGTCTTCCTACTACCAAGCCCATATGCAACACCGGCCACTCTCCCACTTTGGTGAACTCATCTCCTTAATCTGTCACTCGACCTTACTTCTCATACTTGGCCTTCTAGAAATTGTAAACACCGCCTGACACTTCCCACATGTCCTTCCTTATACTTTGCTGCTCAATTGCTGCCTTAAATAAAACCTATCTTCGTGGAACTTGAACCCACAATAGCTGCTAATCTTTAAGCCTTTCCAAAGGTCATCTTTATCGATCCGTCAACATTAGAAATTCTGATTCGATCTTGAACCACCGCACCATGCAACAACTGACAGTCGTATCTCCAATACTATTTCATAATATTCTGCCATAAAGGCGAATTGTAGAAGATAATAACATCGACGAACTTGGTACGTTCCAATAGGACCACGACACCCCATCATAGAAGAAAAGCTCCATCACGTTTGCAAATGCCAAGTCTCATTACTTTCACTAGCCCACATTTGACCATTCTTAATCCGACTGTCTTTTCGCCTGCCAGAAATAAAATACTGAATTCCTTGATTACGCGCTGAGTAAACCTCCCTTCAATTTATGATTTACACACAAAATACAATCTTGTGATACAAATATTAATGCAGTTTACAAACAACAACAACAACGACCTAGTCTGGTGAGGGTAGTGTATACACAGAGCTTATCCCTATTCCGAGAGAATAGAGAGGATATTTTCGTAAGACCCTCTGGCTCAAGAAGATGAAAAGAGACAAAATCAGTACCACCGATAGAAACCATAGAAAACAACGTCATGAAAGTGAGAAAGTAATAATTAGAAGTTTACAATGAACGTTATTTTTGCCGAATAACCCAGACTCGTTCACATCAACCTTATTTATCAGTTGATCATATGGTGCCAGATCAAAGATATTCATTGGCAAAGTGGATCATTAATATGTGTTCTGAAATGATACAACACCGACTTGCCAATAGAAGCATGTTTTTGATGCCCTTACAAAGAACTCATATAAATATATATATATATATATATATATATATATATATATGTACCTTCCAAGCTTTTGGTAAGCATTTGTAACAATAAGATAGAAATAATCAACACTTGATTTTTCTTCCTTCTATATCTCACATAAGATGTCCTCTAATATAGATCCAGAACATAACCTAATAAAAGCTAATAATAAAGATACATACCTTTTGTCTTCAAGCTTTTGAGTATTACCCAAAATGATTCATTTGCAGAAGTGGCCTCAAAGTTAGATAGATTTCTTGGTCTTGAGTGAAGCATTAGTATTCTTACCAATAAATTACTATTACACACATAATTCATTTCAAGAATAATATAAGACACACATAGGCATAAGTCAAGTTCGTACGATATCAATATAATCAGATGCTTTCTTATCCTAATATCTTATGCAAATGACATGGTTCATGCAAAACATGTACTCAGGTTTTTTACAGTCTCTAATTCATGTATATGGAATAATTATTATCAATAAAATAACAATGTGATGTAGCCAGCGGACTCGAAGTGCATGTAGATGGCTAATATGCAAAACTAGGTTATACTTTACTAAGCCAATAGCTGAATATATGCAGCGAGAAGAACTTGAATAAACCTTAGTGATACCAATCACTCTTTAGATCATATGTCGTATTTCATTCATCTTGTGCGAATATGTAAAATCTTGAAGCACGTTCCTTAACCAACTAATATGCAAACATCTTTACTCCTTTTTTATGGCTGGACTAGAGAGTTCCTGCAAAACAAATTAGTTTAATTTTGGTACCCAAATCTTTTTGAGTACTTCATGGTTAGTAAATTGAATAGTTTGCGATGAATGTAACTGTTTTGGTCTCCAAATATATTTTGAAATAGCATAACTTTTGGCATAATTACAAGCAAATACTTTATGTCCAGAATTGCCATAATAGTAGCATGTAATATGAGAATAAGAGTGTTTATCTGCAGCTTCCTTATTAGTTGACGTGGAGCTTTCCTCAGTAAGCTTGTTCAAAGTAGGATATTTACCAGTAGATCCCTTTTCAGTCGACTTATAGATGTTAAGCCAAGGAGACGACTTTGATCGATCAAAGTAGTGGCTGAGGGGTTTGTGCAAGCTATTTATTTGTTTGCGTAACAGAGAATTTTCTTCTTGAAGTAAGTGTTCTCCACCAGATATTCTTTAAGCTGAATATCCCACTCATTTTTTTCATTTCTCAACTTATTGTATTCTTCAAGTTGGATCTCCCAATTCCTCTTCTCCTTCCTCAACTTATGATATTCATTTAGAACTTTCTTAAAGTCTTTGAAAACCAATTCCATGTAGTCCTGCAATTCATCACAGTGATCACAATACGTAATAAGAGTGTGACATACCTTGTTAATTTCTCCTATTGCCATGAAACGTTGATTCTCCATTCTTTCGTTTGTTTTCTTCTTCAGATTCATCCTCATCGCTCCATGATTTGTGATTCTTTTTCTTGAGATCAAAATCCAGAATCACATTAACTTATCTTTTCTTGATACATATGTTTGTCATTTGTTCTTGATCATCCTCGTCGCTCCAAGTTAAGATTCTATTATTTTTCTTCTTGGGGCGGGGACATTTTAATTTGATATGTCCATGTTTACCACATTTGTTGCAACATATATTTTCTTGTTGTTGAACCTTATTCTTCAGATTCTTCTCATGATTCTTGATGGATTGAGATTTTCTATTATACTTCTTTCTACTTTTCCTTCTTCTCTTCCTGGGTATCACGACCGAGTCTTCTCGATTTTCACCATTTTCAGACTCTTCAAGAGTTGACATGGATTCAATTTCCTTTACTTTGTTGGCGTTCCCAGTGGATATTTTCCAATCTGTCCCATATATCTTTAGTAGTCTCGCAGGTGGATATTCTGTTATATTCTTCTTCACTAATTGCACAATAGAGCATGTTGATTTCTCTATCATTTGTTTTCATAATATCCAACTATTCTCTTTAGTGGTCAAATATGGATTCCCATTCTACAAGCTTCTTTCCATCATTGCTGTTCGGAATAGGTATTGGTCCATTCTGAATAACTAACCTGGCACGATAATATATATTGCTTCCGAATCTGTGTGCTTTTGTAATTCTTACAAGTCTGTAATGCTCTTAAATTTTTCTAAACTTACAACTTCCTTTTTCTGAATGGTTCCTTTAACCCTCTGCCTAAATTTTTATTCATCTCGTGAAGCTACTATTTCAAAACATCCTTTATCTCATTATTCCTTTAAGGTCTTTTCACTCTCGAAAATGTTTCGTCATACTCTACTCTGCTCTACTCTACTTTCACTTAAACAATTATGCTGATTTTCAAATCATCTCTGAACCTCTGCAATTTTTAACTTTCTGTCTTAAAACCTTCTGCATTTGGCTCTTTTGTGAAATTAGTCCTTTCTGAATAACCTGTCTAAAATACCTCAAATCTGACAATTGGACCCGGATTGCCTAATGCAGACTTTTTATCTAACTCTATATGTTAAACTAGTCCACCGCTTAAGTTCAAAATTTAAAGACCAAATTTGTATGTGCAAGGCATGTTAAACTAGATGCTATGTGGTTTAAGAGGTTTTATGTGAGCCTTGAATGTTTTCTTGTTAACCCAATTTACTTGTTACTTGATTTGTTTGTCGAATTTAGTATTTTGTCCTTTTGAACTCCTTATATGCCTCTACCCTTTTCTTTCCTCTTAGGATTAGAAGTTCTAATACCCCAGGGCGGATAGGTTGGGACGGGTACTAGCATGCAATATGTAAACGAGACTAATCACATTTAAATACCTTAATTGGATGGGAAGAGTAGAATATGGATATGATGAGCGGTGCGCTTATATCTCGTGCGACCCCTCTTTGAGGAGTAATTGCTAGGTATTGCATTGATGTGAGCCATATTATATTTAAACCTAGGACCTCCTTTCTTTTCTTTTGTAATGTTTTCTTTAAGTGTTTTCATTTCTCTGTATCAACTCCTTTTCCAAAGACTGTCTATTCTTCCTTTTCTTTTCAATGTTTTAAACTTATTTGTAACTACTATATTGAAATCTTGCTTGTTTCCTTCTATATCTTTTAAAGTCATAATTAAGCATGGTAGGGAACCACACTAGTGGATCTTGAGGGGTGCCTAACACCTTCCCCTCGAGATAATATCAAGCCCTTACCCGAACTCTGGTTTTCTTTCAAATCTTCTTCTTTTCTTTAAAGTGTCCTAATGCACTATAATCATTAGCTGGCGACTCTTCGAATTCCATAACCTGATTCCCCAAAAGAGAATAAGAGTTGTTTTTCCCATAACGTCGTAAAAACAATTTCCTTATTTTAGAAAAGGGGGGGGGGGGGAAGGTGCATCGACAGCATGGCGACTCTGCTGGGGACTTTTAAGGCTTTTACCATTATGTGCTCTCGTGACTTTATTGCTTCCTTAATTGCTTTTATTTCCCGCCTTTAATTATTTCATCATGATTACTGACTTGGCTCTTCATGTTTTTCCTTACTTTAATTTCTTCATTTACTTCCTTATTATTATTTCAATACCATTTTCGAGCATTTATTCTAATCTTTTTCTTTATGAACGTGAAAGTACATGCAACTTGCTTCATTCTTGTAACTGCATTCTTCAACATCATATTTCACTCGTGCCAAAACAAATACTATAGCAGCACATATAATGAGTTGTTGCGCCCTTCCAATATTATAACCCCCTAAATGTGGCAAAGGCATATTTGCGGTAAAACCAGTCGATCAACGTTGTAGTCAACGCTTCCGTGCCTTTCCCTCTTGAGCTGTCCACTCAAGGGTACCTTATCTAGCACTTAAAAAATAAAAATCTTACTCTATTAAAATGTTCATGCATCATGGTCAAACTTAGCCGAGTCAGTTATGTTGTCCTCATAATGACTCATTAAGATAGCCTAAGCCAAAGTCCACCAGGTTTCCTCGAAACCCAAACAGACGCCATCACGTTGTGCGCATTTGTTTGAAGAACTAAATGCCTTTATGCTAAGTATTGATTTAAATTGTCGAGTCTAGGTCTAACCCTTTGTTTTGAAGAAATGAGGCACTAAGTCCCCAGATTCGGTACGGTAACCAACATTCACCCAAGGCTGCTAAGATGGTGGGAGGATCTTCATGCTAGCAATCACACCCTTCTCCACAAGTACTTAGGGAATTTGCCTCACTTCTAGAAATTTAGCCTAACAACAAAATTATAGAGGCTACAACTCTGTTCCGGGATAGTGATTTATCGGTGTTTCACTTCGGGGATTTGGAAATGACTCCTTTACTGGAAGATATGGAGGGTCTAGCTGGTATCCCTTGGAAGACTCTGGTCTGCTTATGCCGAATAGCCGCAAAAGTAAAGGCTTTCTTAAGATGATGGGACTCAAGTAAAATCCCGACCTATCTTTTATGAAAGACTCCTACATACCATTTTTTTTCTTGTTCGAGAGGTATGGCCATAGCAAGTCCTACCGCACCTACACTGATGAGTTCGCCCTCACCTCTTTAGGGCATATACATAGAAGGGTCTTCCTGTTCATGTTCTGTTTCTTGGGTATGATGGTCTTTCCTATGAAAAAGGATAGGATCCATACCAGACTAGCCATAGTAACCAAAACCTTAATGGAAGGAATGGACGGGTAGTCTTTCAGCATAGTGACCATGATCGTCGCTGAAATCTATCGAGCTTTAAGAAAATATCAACAAGGGGCCCCGTACTTCGAGGGTTGTAATATGCTACTTCAGCTCTGGCTTATAGAACACCTTCAGAAGGGTAACTACCGTCAGGAGATTATACGTAGGGATTGGGATGATCATATTGCTTTTCACCACCCCAAGCGAATGAACTTCATGCCCAACATGTTCGCTCAGTCGAAAGACGCTGGAGGATGGTAGAGCTGTTTGAAAATCTAAGGGGAAGAGCAAGCACAATGGATGGTCGAGTGGTTCCCAACAGAGGAGTTCATTGTTCGTTCTCGAGATGCACTATTCCTCATACTCTCGGTCTGAGGGGAACTCATCCTTACGTCCCTCTCCGATCCATGAGGCAAGCAGGGAGAAAACAAATCATACCAAGGATAGACAAGATGAATCAATTTAGGGCTGACTTTAAGGGTGATGATAGCCTGCACAAGTGTCAAGCTCAACATATGTGGCACTGTAAGCTCGTCTTAGGGAGAGAATCTATCAAGCCAGACAAGTATCATGCCGGGTGTGTGCCGCATTATTCAGGATGGTTAGAAAACGATCACATTGGTTAGGTCGTCCGCTGCTCGTCTGAGGTCATAGACTTATTGATGAGAAAGCTGTAGTGCAAGTCAAATACAATCAACTGCGCAAGAGGATGCGACAGTGTGAAATGAGCACTGGGAAATACAGGAAGCCCGTCAGAAGCTGATCGATGAGTGGAAGGGTATGGATCTCAATGCCAACAATCGGCTAGGGTATATGGAACGAGGTCAAGTGGAGTTGGAATGAAGTTCTTGAAAAGGATTGAAGATTGCTCAAATGCCGAGGGAAGTGCAGGCGGACATCTAGCTCGAGCCTATCTGTTGTTAAGACTACGCGAGTTGATGAAGCTGCATGAGGGAGCCAAGAATACCGAATATGGGAAAGGTCCTTCTGGGACCAAGTAGTTAGGACCTTTTTATTCTACTGATTTCATAATGTAATAAGGCCACTAGCCATTAGTGACATCTTTTATTATTCAGTCATTTTCAGACTCGTCTTGTTTTTATCAATAAAATGAGGCATTTAGCATTACAAGTTCTGCAAATTTAATTTATTGCTAGGCCCACCTCGGGCACAACGAGGCACCCAAATTAGGAAACGATTTATATTCCTGCACAATGTGTTTAAATATCGCAATATAATTTCTCAGAATCCGCAGTAACTTTCACATTTTTTGTTTTTTTTTTATTTTTATTCCCCTCCCCAAAGGTTAGTTCGTGCATTCTGTCACCATCAGCATACTCAAAAAGATCTAAGGGCCCTCCACCTCCTCCTCCTCCGAGTCTTACTAGAACAGGAACAAAGGCAAAATGGGAGATGCAAATGCTAGAAAGGAAATTGAGGAAACTTCTCAAAACACTCCAATTACCAAGGAAACTGATGCTCATCTTGAGCGGAGTTTGCTGAGATTTCGGGAAGAATTGGAACAAGTCCGGAACCTGGCAAGCCTATCAATCACTCTTGCTGCGCTAATGCCAACACCCAAAACCCCGTACCTCCATAGCCACTTGTACAACATGCTAATACCCAAGCCTGCAACACATGCAATAACACTCCACTGCTCTTTCCTGAGCCACAAACACACCACAAACGACCATAACACTCCTATCTTTGTGGACACTATACCCCACTATACCCATCCAATCTCAAGTTCACCCGAATCAGATAACAAGGACTCCGTCATTCAGAATTTGGCCGTTGAACTCAAGAAGTTACTAGCCGGGTCCAGGGTGTCGAATGTAGCAAAGGTTTTGAGGGTTTGAACTATGAAGATCTTTGTTCTCAGCCAGATGTTGAACCCCCGGAGGGGTATAAACCTCCCAAGTTCGAGATGTTCGACGGTACAGGAGATCCCGGGGTCCACGTAAGAATGTATTGTGATAAGCTGGTAGGAGTTGGGAGGGACGAGAAAATCCGCATGAAGCTGTTCACGAGGAGTCTGAAAGGCGACGCCTTATCTTGGTATGTCAACACTGAGAACGCACCGAATGTGTTCTATATCCAGAATCTAAAGAAGAAACTCACAGAAACCTTTCACGAGTATGCTATTCATTGGAGGTCAGAAGCTGCCAAGGTCAGGCCAACCCTCGAGGAAGAGCAGATGAACAAGTTCTTTGTTCGGACCAAGGATCCGCAATACTATGAAAGGCTGATGCTAATAGAGGGTCAAAGGTTCTCCGACATTATCTAGTTGGGAGAAAGAATCGAAGAAAGTATCAAGAATGGTGTTGTCACCCATCTTGAAGCATTACAGGCCACCAACAAGGCCTTACTGTCTGGTGGCATGTCAAAGAAAAAGGACATGAATTCCGTAATGGCTGCGCAAAGAACCAAATCCTCTGTGAAGTACCAGCCTATCCCTCAATCCCACTCACATATCAACCCACCCTAAATTACCAAGTACCCTCACGTAAATACCAAATGCCACAATCTGCCTACTAATCACCTCCAGCACCCACATATTAACCCACCTCACCACTATATTCCCAGCCCGCACCTGTGTACCAAGCATATAACTCCCAACATTCCCACTACCCATAACCACCTACTCGCCAAATTTTTCTCTACCCAGACCAAATTTCAACCGCAGACCTCCCAGACAATATACCACCATAGCCGAACCAATCGACCAATTATATAAAAAACTCAAAGTAGCCGGTTATGTTACACCTATCCCAGCCATAACCCCAGAAAATCCCTCCCAATGGATTAATCCCAACAAAACCTATGTATACCATTCTGGAATGAATGGCCATACCATTAACGAGTGTCGCTCGTTGAAAGACAAGATTTCGACTCTGATTGATAACAAGGTCATTATAGCAAAGGAGCCCGCTCCCAATGTCCGCAACAACCCTCTGCCTGACCATAAGGGTGGAGGCATCCATGTGATCGAGATAGAGGATGACTGGGACCCCAAATGGTCAATCGAATTAATTGCTAAATGAAATGATCCTAAGAAGCCGGTGGTTACCCTTAATCTCATTGTTGTTATAATACAGCCCTCTAAAGGCAATGTGGTAAATGTGTCTGTACCACTCGAGCTTGAAGTGCCTCCTGCAAAGGCACCAGAGCCAATTGAGACTGAGTTCGGTATCCCAAAAGCACGTACACCATTCGAAGTTCCTGTGTTACCTCCAAGGATGCATATTCCAATTTCCATGACAGATGTGACCCCATTCAACTAAAATGCAATACCCTGGGATTACACAGCTAAAGCTAGGACAAGAGGGAAAACAAAAGCTGGAGAAGCAATCGCCGCACAAGGAATTACTAGAACAGGCAGGGTATACACTCCAGAACATCTAGCTGAGTTCAACAAGCAAGACTTTGGACGATCTGTTAAAACATGACCCGATGACCTTTGGAGGAAGATACAGGCCAAAGAATACTTGGTCTTTGAGCAACTGAACAAAACACCAGCAAAGATCTCCATCCTGGCTCTTCTTCAAAGCTTTGAAGCACATAAAAATGCCTTATGAAAACTATTGAGTGAAGCTTATGTTTCCAACAACATAACGGGAGGCAAAATGGCAAATATGGTAGGACAAGTGCTGAAAAGTCACATGATCACCTTCCACGAGGATGAGTTACCACCGGAAGGACTTAATCACAACAAAGCATTACATATCACTCTGCAATGCGAAGATTATTTCATCACCAGGATCCTAGTCGATGGGGGATCTAGCCACAACATTTGTTCGCTAGTTAGCCTCAGAACATTGCAGAATGGTTTGCATGAGATCAAAGATGAGGCTATCAATGTAAAAGCTTTTGATGGTTCTCAAAGATATACCATCAAAGAAATTAGCTTGTGCTTACAGATGGGACCTACCTGGTTCGATGTTGACTTCCAAGTCATAAACATGCCAGCATCTTACAATTTATTGCTGGGACGACCCTGGATCCACGCCGTTGGGAAGTAGTATCAACCCTACATCAAGCAGTGATGTTTGAATGGAATCAGCAGGAAGTGATCATTCATGGCGATGGTAGTAATCCTATATACAGTTGCCAAACCATCCCAATGATCGGAGGTAGAAGGATAATAGGCGGAGAAACATACCACCACATCGAGCGAGTCAATGCTGTGGACAAAGACAAATGGTGGGATAACAAGATTGAGAGCATCCTGAATTGGAGCGAGTATGAACCCGGAAAAGGACTTGGCAAGAACCTCCAGGGTATCACCGAGCTCATCAAACTAAAAAAACATGACACTACTTTTGGATTAGCTTATGAGTACAACCGGAAGGAGTTTGAGGATTGGTCACCACCATGACACAACCCATATCATCCATTGGAGCACCCTCTACCTCAGGTGGAGCAGACCTTCCAGCCTGCTGATATTTAATATGGATCGGAGGAAGATGAAACACTGGCATCGATGAAGAACCTATTTCTAGGAATTGATATGGAATGTTATGTTATCTTCGAGAAGGAGGGGGAGGAAGTCCCTTCCATTCAAGCCGTGAATCGAGGAGAATGCCTCACCAATTTGTCAGTCAGGACCACCAGTGCCTGGAAAGCTTCGGGGTAGCAAGGTTAAATAACACACCATGCATCCCATTTTACTTTTTAGTTGATTTTACTTTTCTGCATTGTTTTTACTTTTGAAGAGAGCTCTAATGTTTCAAACAGTTATGAATTTAATCAAAATCATTTTCCAAGTTTATTTTCATATCTCGCTCTTATTACCTTCTCTATCATTAACTATATTATCATTACTATTACATATCCTGATGATGAACCAACGACTGTGACTTGCAACAAGGCAATGCAACAAACGAATATAGATTCAGGAGAGGAAGACGATATACCAGAAGAGGTTGTCAGAGAGGTTGAGAATTTTGAGAACGGACCTAAGTCTAACTTGGACGAAACTGAGGTCGTTAATTTAGGAAATACAGAGAACATCAAAGAAACGTGCATCAACATGCATTTGTCTCCATCAGAAAAGGAAGAGTACACAGTGTCCTTAAAAGAGTATGAAGACATTTTCGCTTGGTGATACGACGATATGACTGGTCTCAGCAGATCCATTGTAGCTCATAAGTTTCCAACAGATCCGACATGTCCGCCTGTGAAATAGAAGCTCAGAAAGTTCAAGAAAGACATGAGGTTTAAAATCAAAGAGGAAGTTACCAAGCAAGTCAAAGCCAGGGTTCTCAAGGTGGTAGAGTATCCAATATGGTTAGCCAACATCGTTCTAGTACCGAAGAAAGATGGGAAGGTTAGAGTCTCTATCAACTACCGGGATCTCAACCGGGCCATTCCAAAGGATGATTTCCCCTTGCCAAATATACACATCCTAATTGATAACTGCGCCAAACATGAGCTGCAGTCGTTCGTCGATTGTTTTGCTGGGTACCATTAGATATGGATGGATGAGGAAGATGCAGAGAAAATAACATTTATCACGCAGTAGGGGATGTACTGTTACAAAATATTGTCGTTCGGGTTAAAGAATGCTGGTGCTACCTACATCAGAGCCATGACTACCATCTTTCATGACATGAGGCACAAAGATATCGAGGTGTTTGTGGATTACATCATCATCAAATCCAAAAAAGCTGCAGATCATATGGAAGACCTGAGAAAATTCTTCAATACATTGAGGAGATACAACTCTAAACTGAACCCCGCCAAGTGTGCATTCGGGGTTCCAACTGGAAAGTTACTGGGTTTCATTTTGAGTCTCCGTGGAATAGAATTGGATCCGTCAAAGGTCAAAGCCATTCAAGAGTTGTCACCACCAAAGAACAAGAAATGATGAAGAAGGATGCTGCTACCAAATAGACTGACTATTGTCAGAAAGATTTTGACAGAATTAAGGAATACTTCTCTACACCGCCAGTATTGGTTCCGCCTGAGCCAGGAAGACCCCTTTTGCTCTATCTCACAGATTTTGATGGAGCATTCGGTTGTGTTTTGGACACCATGATGATATAAGAAGGAAGGAGCAAGCAATCTATTACCTCAGCAAGACGTTTACCCCTTACGAGGCTCGATATTCCTTATTAGAACACACATGTTATGCTCTAACCTTGGGTAGCTCTGAACCTGAGGCAATAGATCTGTGCTTACACCGCTTATCTTATATCAAAGATGGATCTGTTAAAGTATATCTTTCAGAAGCCCATGCCTACTAGCAAGCTCGCCAAATGGCAAATCATGTGAGTGAATTCAACATTGTTTACGCCACTCAGAAGGCAGTCAAAGGACAAGCTCTAGCAGATCATCTCATCGAGAATCATGTGGGAGGAGAATACGCGCCTCTAAAGACGTATTTTCCTGATGAAGAGGTATCTTTCATAGGAGAAGACATTGCAGAATCGTATGATGGTTGGAGAATATTTTTTGACAGCGCCGCAAATTTCAAAGGATTCGGCATAGGAGCAGTCCTGGTATCAGAAACCGGTCAGCATTAACCAGTATCCGCCAAGCTCAGGTTCTCGTACACCAACAACATGGCCAAATATGAAGCCTGCATCTTAGGGCTCAAGCTGGCCATCGACATGAACATTTTGGAGTTGCTAGTGATCGGAGACTCGAACCTACTCATACATCAGGATCGACAAGAATGGGAAACCAAGAATCCTATGATACTCCCTTACCCACATCATATATAGGAGTTGAACAAGAGATTCAGAAGGACGGAATTCCAACGTGTTCCCAGAATACAGAATGAGTTCGCGGATGCACTAGCCACTTTGTCATCCATGATCCAACATCCAGATATGAATTTCATTGATTCCATCCAGGTCAAGATTTACGACCAACCAGCTTATTGTGCTTATGTTGAGAAAGAAACAGATGCAAAACCATGGTTCTATGATATCAGAGAGTACTTGACAACAGGAGAGTACACAGAGCTGGCCAATGCTACTCAAAATCGCACGCTTCAGAGGTTATCTAACAATTTATTTCACAGCGGAGGAATCCTATACAGGAGCAATATCGATTTAGGATTACTAAGGTGTATCAATGCAAGAGAAGCAACCAAACTATTGGAGAAAGTGCACGTAGGGACCTACAGATCACACATGAATGGTTTTGGTTTGGCAAAGAAGATACTCCGAGGAGGGTATTTTTAGATGACCATGGAAATAGACTGCATCCAGTATGTCTGAAGGTGCCATCGCTGCCAGATACATGTAGATATGATAAGAGTACCTCCAAACGAGCTTACTGCAACAAGCTCACCATGGACGTTCACCGCTTGGGGAATGGATGTTATTGGACCGATCGAGCCAACTGCAACAAACGGATATAGGTTTATCATAGTGGCAATTGATTACTTTACTAAATGGGTCAAAACAGTATCACACAAAGTAGTAACCAATAAAGTTTTAGCATATTTCGGTCGCGACCGTATAGTTTGTCGATTCGGAGTTCCAGAATCAATCATCACTAAAAATGGTTTTAATCTCAATAGTGACCTGATGTAAGAAATGCGTGAGTCTTTAAAGATCAAACATAAGAACTCTACAGCTTACAAACCTCAGATGAATGGAGCTACAGAAGCAGCCAATAAGGACATCAAGAAAATACTAAGGAAAATGATTGAAAGGCACAAACAGTGGCATGAGAAATTGTCTTTCGCCTTATTGGGTTATCGTACCACGGTTCGCACATCAACTGGGGCAACTATCTACATGTTGGTTTGTGGTACAGAAGCAGTCATCCCCCGCCGAGGTAGAAATTCCCTCCTTGAGGATCACACAAGAGGCAGAGTTAGACGACGCATAACGGGTATAAAGTGACTACGAAATATTATCCTTTATAGATGGGAAGAGAATGAATGCAGTTTTCCATGGTCAATTATATCATAACAGAATGTCCGGAGCCTTCAACAAGCGAGTTAAGCCGAGGAAGTTTACACCAGGGCAGCTAGTGTTGAAGAAGATATTCCCGCATAAAGATGAAGCCAAGGGGAAATTCACTCCCAATTGGTAGGATCCGTACATGGTCCCCCGGGTTCTAACTAGGGAACCCCTTATTCTTGCAGAAATGGATGGCGAAGTTTGGCCGTAGCCAATCAAATCAGACGTAGTGAAATGATACTACATTTGATCATACGATTTTTTTCTTCATGATATAATTTGAACTACACCTGAACTTATTCCCATATAAGAGGGGATACGTAGGCAACTCTATGGGTTCGGTCACCTTTTAATAAAATTTTATTTTCCCCCGCTATTGGAACTGGGGAAGAATTTTGAGGAGGACCCTTAAAATTTCGAAGTCAGTTTTTCAGTCTCCTCATCAGCATCAACCCAGTAAACTGGGGCTGAATTTTGAGGAGGGCCCTCAAAATTCTGGAATCGATCCGCTTTCAATTATTCAGCACAGCCGTCAAAAGCGCCAGCCCAGTAAACTAGGGCAGAATTTTGAGGAGGACCTTCAAAATTTTGGGACAAGAGAGGTTTCCGTGTCTTGAACCACGTTGCAGTTGTTGGTTCATCCAAAATAAAATCGTTTTTCAAATATGTACTTACATTATATTTACTGAATCATGCATAAAAATCATTTGGATCGCTATAGTTTAGCAATGCTACCCCAATGATACGTGACGTCAAGAGCCAGGTATACGAACTAACATTCCCCCCGTACAAAACTCACGATTTTTCTTTGGATGCAGGCACCTAAGTCGCAAGTCATTGAATACATTCCCTTGTACTCTTCAAGGTCGAAAACTCTCAGAAAGAACGCTCATTCGCAAATCTACTATCGACACCCAACATTCCCCAACAGTCATGATATCACAACTGTCTATGAGCTAAGAAAACTTACTACTATTCGCTCCTTTACATTCCTGCATTTTGCATAAGGCTATTTTCTGCCTTCCGAGGTTAAGCTCTACCTTCATCCTGCATAAGGCTACATATCTGCCTTTCGAGACTAAGATCTATCTCTATTCCTGTATTGTATAAGGCTATATTCTTCCTTCTGAGGTTAAGCTCTACCTCCATCTTGCATAAGGCTACTTATCTGCCTTTCGAGACTAAGCTCTGTCTCGATCTGCATTTTGGCATAAGGATACTTGTCTGCCTTTCAAGACTAAGCTCTGTATCCATCTGCATTATTGCATAAGGCTACTCTTCTGCCTTCCGAGGTTAAGCTCAACCTCTACCCTGTATAAGGCTACTTGTCTCCCTTTCGAGACTAAGCTCTATCTCCATCTGCATTTTGCATAAGGCTATTTCTACCTTTCGAGACTAAGCTCTGTCTCCATCCGCATTGCATAATGCTACCTATCTCCCTTCCGAGACTAAGCATTGTCTCCATCCCGTGTGCCTAAAATATCGCCATTATAGTTTTCGAACGGTTAAAATATTGCCACCTACATTTAAAATTTCTCGCCTCGGGTGAAATATCACCACCTGCATTTAAGTTCTTTCATCGGCTAAAATATCACCACATGCATTTTAAATTCGCGCTCTGGCTGAAAGTTCGCCACTCTCTGCATTCATTTGGCTGAAAGATTGCCGCCTTCTCATGGGCTGAAAGATCGCCAACTTATACAAAGGCGTCATAGTTCGGAAGCACCATCGACAAAGCCCCAGAACACCATTTCATGGCCTGCTAATATACACTTTTATATTCTTCATGGCCAGGACATCATAGTCCAATGATGTCATTCTAACCGTCTGAAGATAGCATTCATGGTCCAACGGGAACTTGCATCATGTTTAACTTATGCACAATATATGCCACATTGCCTACTTGCAGGTACACCAACTAGCAAACAACCATTTCACCAGGAGCGATCCTGCTCCGTTTCTCCGCAACCTGTCCGATTCCAAACACCTTTCAAACTAACCATCGTGTTCTCCTTTTCGAATATCCATCGATGTTTCCTAAACTACATATGGCTTGATTCCTGTAAACCCATGGATATGTAGGCAGCTCAAAAACCAGAGCACGGTTAATGTTCTTTCACAATTACCGTTTCCGGTCAAAATTGACCATCTTATCTTTACCCGACAACTCTTTCATCCTCCTAGGGGAAAGAGGGGCAATTGTTGATACCCAATTTTTTCCTACATATTTTACTTTAAAAATATTTTATATATATATATATATATATATATATATATATATATATATATATATATATATATATATGTGTGTGTGTGTGTGTGTGTGGGGGTGTGTGTGTATATCTATCTAGATATATATATATATATATATATATATATATATATATATATATATATAAGCATCCCCAAAGATTCTGGTAATTTTTCCTAATTTTTATGATTTTTAAAATCAATTTATTGCCTATTTTAATAGTACACAATCCAATAATTATTCCCAAAATTATCATTTTGGAGAATAATTTATTTCCATCCTTATATTTACACCAAATATAATTGTGGCGGGGGGGGGGGGGGGGTTTCATATTTTTTATAAGTTCATTTGATATTTTAAGCTAAATTGCATAAACTTATAATTATAGCCTGTGTTATGATTAATATAGTTTTACAATTATAAAATTATTCATAATATTTTTATATTGTTGTCTATACATTATTAATTGGTTCAATGTTTTCAATTTGTTTTTGAATCACTTTTGACTATTTGAATTAATTAAAAAGGGAGAAAATGGTTATTTAAGAACTTGCCCATTCCTTTTTCAATTTTAGCCTCAATTTGAACCCCAATTACACCTAATTGAAATGAATCAATTTTAATTTTGACCCGCCCCCAAACCCAACTAACTTAACCTGCCCGGCCGTTCCTTTTAATCTAGGCCGTTGATCAGTTTGATCAACGACCACTATTTCTTCTTTCCTTTTTAATTTCACAACACCCCTAACCCTAATTCATTATATCAAAAAATGTCCGTCCTAAAATCCCTTCAGCTCCTAAATCATCTCTGACCCTTTTCAAAACCCTAGCCCCACCCTGCCGGTTTCCACTTTGTTTCACCGGAGTCAATGGCACCCCAAGCCCCGAGCAACCTATACTCACCTCCATGTGTCCTTATACCCCTGTTACTTAAATATTCAAGGCTTGACCTTGAAGGCTCATGCTCAGACCTCTGTCGATTCGAGTTCTGCAGCCATCTCCGATTTGGCTCCGGTGTATCCTAGCCTTATGAGTCCATCTCTGACTCATACGACTCAAAACAGACCCTTTTTGAACTCCTTTTCCGCTTCTAGGGTTCTTCTGAAACCGTAGCCTTTCAAGGTTTTCCTATTTTCTCCAGATCTGCTCTAGGTCTGTGTTTATTTTAGGGCTTTCAAATGATTTCTTATGACCCTTTCAAAGCTTTGCTTTCAAGAACTGTTCATCTTCTCCGACATAGATTTTCTTCAATCTTACTTGTTCTACTCTGATTCCTATGTGTTACTCTTACTGTATATGTTCAACTGTAACTCCTATGTATTTCTACTGTGATTCATATGTGTTTATTTCTACTATGTTTCCTCCTAATGTTTCCTCGTAATTTATTTTACTGCGTTTTCTCTCATTATGTTTTCATGAAACATTTAAGTTCCTTTGGGTTTTCTGAATTTACTCTTGTTTGATTTGTTTGCTTTCGTATCTACACTAGATTGATGACGACAACCCTTGAATTTGGGGGGTTTTTAGGCCACTTGTATATGACTTGCTGTTCTCATCTCTGAACTAGTTTGATTTCGAAGCCCTAATTTCTGAATTCATCTATGTTTCTCATATGGTTCTGTTTGCCAAAGCTCTTCTACACTGGATTTTCCTACTGATTTTTTTTACAATTGCACTACAGTCTTCTTTCATGCTTAAAATGTTGTATTCCCCTTATATACTATGAATTTCCCTCTAAATGGTTTTCCAAATTTGCAATTAGTTCAAACTTCCTTCTGAATATAGCCTGGTTGATTTCTTTCCATTGTCTACTGATTTTGTCCATGACTCGACCTAAGTAAAACCCTTTCCATCTTTTCGGACTTGGTTCATTCATACAAAATCTCAAACCTTTTTGATTTTCTGGTTGTTAATTGATCTTTTTTCCTTATTTGCACAATCCATGTATTTTAAAACCTTTTCCTTAAATAACTTTTATGTATTATCCCTCAATTGCATGCTTTGCACATAGTGTTTATTCAATTTTTTCCCTAAATAGTGTTAACCTTTTCGAATGATCCCTTAATTAAGGGAAGCCTTGTGTAATTGATTGACAATCAACTCTTTAACTATTTTCTTACCTTATTTATGCCTAATTTCTAAATTGTAAAAGGCACGACCTTTTGACACATTCGGCACACACAGACATCTCTGTCTTTTAAAAATATACTACTTTCTCTACTACCACTTCCTCTACTACTACTTTCTCTACTGAGCATCTTGCTCCTCTTCTCATTACTGTGAAAACATTCTTGAGTTCCTTTGAATTCTCAAGTTCTCGCTGAAGTTTCTGAGTTTGCTCCTACCGACTCTCTGGCTACTTACTTGCTATAGTTGTTCTGTTGTTCTGAAAATTACATCTGATATGTCTTTCTAGTTAAATATTTTTAGGATTTATGCCCGTCACTAGAGGGGGGTGAATAGTGCGGCACGAGAATATTGATAAATATTGCGGAATTAAAATTGCAGGAGTAAAGTAAATGCGGAAATTAAAAGATTAAGGAAAGAACACACCGAATTTATCCTGGTTCACCACAACTTGTGGTTAGTCCAGTCCCCGAGAGACTCTCTCGAGATTCCACTAACTTCGTTAACTTACGGGTGCCTAACAAACCGTTACACTTGCTCGTAGATGTACACTCTACAAGACTTCAACTTGCTTGAGGATACCTCACCTCAAGACTTCACCTTGCTCGTGGATACCGCACCACAAGAGTTCACACACTAAGATTGAGGGTACTTAGCAAACCCGACAATCAATGAGAAGATATGGTCTTCTCAAACACCTTTCTCTTTTATAACAAGAACTCTCTCATAAGAGTAGATAAAGAGATACAATATTAGCTCTATGAACAACTCAAAGTTGTCTCTCAAATGGCTCAACAAAAGCTCTATAATGATGCACAAATGATATCAATATGTATCTGAATAATGAGAGGTGTTGTGTGTTTAAAATCAGCTCAAAAGACCTCTATTTATAGGGGTTAGAGGGTGTATGTCCGTTGCTTAATTGACAATCAATTATGCTGATTTATGCAAGGATAATCGATTATTGGATTTAGATAATCGATTATTGGATTTAGATAATCGATTATTTGCTCTAAAGTTCAAAAATCAGAAGCTGATTTTATGCTGGATAATCGATTATTTGAAGTGCATAATCGATTATTTTGTTACAGTGTTCGAAAACTTTGGCAACGGTTACAAGGTAATCGATTATGCTATACATGATAATCGATTATTGTGCTGTTTTGGAAATTTCTGTTTACGCTGTCTTAACATAATCGATTATCAACATAAACATAATTGATTATTTCTGTCCAGCTTTGAAAGACATGTTTAAAATTCATTTTGGCTAAAATGAAAATGTTTGAAATCATTTTGTTTGAAGCATTTGAAATATGATTTGATAAAATGATTTTTTGCATATTTATGATGACCTATTGTTGAACCAAAAGACGAGATAACTTTAAACGTTGCTCTTACATTTGTTCTACCTAACGACCTATGCCTTGGGTCTTCGGTCTTGAACTTTTAAGCTCGTCTTTGGCTTGTCTATGCAATTCCGTCATCAATATGCTTCTCGGCATTCAATCTTGATTGTTTGTCCTATAATAACATTGTTCGACACTTGACTTCATTGTTTGTCATTCATCGACTTCGTTGTTTGTCATTCATCAAAACCTATACCTGAAAATCATGCTAATACAACCAAAGCACACATATCATGGATAGAATGATTTTCTACAATTTCCCCCTTTTTGATAATGACAAACAACAGGAGATATGCATATCGGATTCCCCCTAAATTCATGCTATATCTCAATATACAATTCATGCAAACAGTTCCCCTCAAACAATTCCCCTCAATGATAATTCCCCCTCAAATAAGCCATACTATAACGTAGATACATTCCCCTTATTTGATGCATATCGCCTAAACTCTTCCCCCTTTTGGCATTAGCAAAAAGAGAGTATACAAAGGCTATTATCCCCTTTCGACACTTCCCCCTTTTGGGTATATCAATTGTTAGTGTCAAATATACGATAGGAAATACAATGAGGAATATACATTGACGATATTTTAAAAATCATACCAACATGAAATAATACCAAGTGTTAGTAAAAATATAACAACCATATCAAAGGTTATTTTTAGCGAATATACCAACTGTTATTCAAACTAGAGAGAAATTCATCAAAACATCAATCATTATTTTTAACAAAAATAATTGATACCAATTGTTATTCAAGATAAAAGTTATCAAAATATGAATCAACAAAAATAATTAATATCAATTGTTAACAAAGATATATTAATTGTTAACACATATCAACTATTACGTTTTTATCAAAAATATGATAACTAACCGAAATTCCCCCTCGATGCAATAAGGTTTCGTGCTTGGTGCATCTACTACGATATTGTAGTCTTCAAGCACACCTGCAAACGTACATAAAATAAGGTTTTCGGTACCCAACTACTTTTGGGTCCTTGGGGGTTAGGCAAATAAATAATCATAGCCAAATGATAAATCTGTATGTTTTGCAAAACATACGGGTGCTATGTGTCCTACCCGGTTGCAATAATGACATATAACATTCGGGTTGTGCATATGTCTTGGTTGAGCCAAAAACGTTCTAGGTGATCTAAAGTCGTTATTCCTAGACGTATTGCAATTCCTAGAGTTATTTCTAGGTGGTCTAAAATGATTCATTTTAGACTTATTAGTGAAGTTCCTAGAATTATTTCTGGGTGGTCTAACTTCATTTCTATCATCCTTTTTCATTTCTTCAATTGTTTTAGGATTATCAATACTACGTTTTTCTAGTGTGTTCCTAAGTTCTATGTTCTCTATTTTCAAAGACTTACAAGAAGAAAAATTTGAACTTTGATCAATTGAAGAGGCTTCATTCATCTCCTTAATTTTATTTCTAATATCAATATTGTCATTTTCCAAAAATTTATTTTTCTCTTCTAAAACTTTAATTTTAGCCTTGGCCTCTTTGGAGATTTTTGAAGTCTTTTTCAATTCACCATATAAGTCATGAAAAGCTTCTTGTAATTCTTCAAAAGAATAAGAGTTAGAATTACTTACTTCTTCTTCCTCGTTGGCCATTAGGCATAATGCGGCGGTTTCATCGCCCGAGCTGTCCGAATCCCATGTCACGCGCCTTTGGTGTTTCTTCTTTTTCTTGTTCTTGGGTTTTGGACAATGTGACTCGGTGTGGCCAAGTTTTCCACACTTATGGCATGAAGGACTTGGTTCTTCCTTCTTTATTTCCTTTTTCATAAACTTATAAAACTTTTCGATCAAGGCATTGGAAATATTATCATCATCGCTATCCGAATCACTTACCTCTTCTCTTTTAGAGGATGAGGCTTTGAAGGCAATATTCGAACTTTTACTTCTAAGATAGGGATTAAGAATTGTGCTTTCATAAGTTTCGAGGTTACCTCTTAGTCCATCAATTGTGACATCCCTGATTCCTATCGACTCTTGGATGGCATTGGCTTTGGAACACCATTCGGGAGTGAGACTCCGTAGGATTTTTCGAACAAGATCTTTGTTCGTGTACACTTTCCCGAGAGCATGAAGATCGTTGACGATTTTTGAGAATCGTTCGAACATAATATCAATGGGTTCTTTCTCCCTCATTTTAAAGAGTTCATATTCATGTGTTAGAAAATCAACTTTAGATTCTCGGACTTGAGGCGTACCTTCATAAGTGGTCTCGAGTTTATCCCACATCTCCTTGGCGGTTGTGCAACAAGAAATCTTCCGATAGTCACCCGGAATTACCGCACAATATAATAAGTTGACGGCCTTTGCGTTATTTTCAACTTTCTTGATGTCCTCGGCATCATATTCATCTTCCTCCTTTGGAACCGTGGTTTTCCCAACTTCCTTTGTTGGCATTTGTTCACCGTTCTTGATGATTTGCCACAAGCGAAAGTTATTTGATTGGATGAAGATTCTCATCCGCTCTTTCCAATATGTGTAATTTGTTCCGTCAAATAGTGGAGGCCTATAGGTGGAGTGTCCTTCGCTCATTATTCCTGCGTTCAATATTCTCAACAAAAAAATATATATCGTTCTCTCCCGGTTAAGGCTTTCAAAGAGTTAGGCTCTGATACCAATTGTTAGGATTTATGCCCGTCACTAGGGGGGGGGGGGGTGAATAGTGCGGCACGAGGATATTGACTAAATATTGCGGAATTAAAATTACAGGAGTAAAGTAAATGCGGAAATTAAAAGATTAAGGAAAGAACACACCGAATTTATCCTGGTTCACCACAACTTGTGGTTAGTCCAGTCCCCGAGATACTCTCTCGAGATTCCACGAACTCCGTTAAGCTTACGGGTGCCTAACAAACGGTTACACTTGCTCGTAGATGTACACTCTACAAGACTTCAACTTGCTCGAGCATACCTCACCTCAAGACTTCACCTTGCTCGTGGATGCCGCACCACAAGACTTCACACACTACGATTGAGGGTACTTAGCAAACCCGACAATCAATGAGAAGATATGGTCTTCTCAAACACCTTTCTCTATTACAACAAGAACTTTCTCAAAAGAGTAGATAAAGACATACAATATTAGCTCTATGAACAACTCAAAGTTGTCTCTCAAATGGCTCAACAAAAGCTCTATAATGATGCACAAATGATATCAATATGTATATGAATAATGAGAGGTGTCGTGTGTTTAAAATCAGCTCAAAAGACCTCTATTTATAGGGGTTAGAGGGCGTATGTCTATCGCTTAATTGACAATCAATTATGCTGATTTTATGCAAGGATAATCGATTATTGGATTTAGATAATCGATTATTTGCTCTAACATTCAAAAATCAGAAGCCGATTTTATGCTGGATAATCGATTATCTGAAGTGCATAATCGATTATTTTGTTACAGTGTTCGAAAACTTTGGCAACGGTTACAAGGTAATCGATTATGCTATACATGATAATCGATTATTGTGCTGTTTTGAAAATTCCGGTTTACACTGTCTTAACATAATCGATTATCAACATAAACATAATCGATTATTTATTCATTTGGCTAAAATGAAAATGTTTGAAATCATTTTGTTTGAAGTATTTGAAATATGATTTGATAAAATGATTTTATGCATATTTATGATGACCTATTGTTGAGCCAAAAGACGAGATAACTTTAAACGTTGCTCTTACATTTGTTCTACCTAACGACCTACGCTTTGGGTCTTCGGTCTTGAACTTTTGAGCTCGTCTTTGGCTTGTCTATGCAATTCTGTCATTAATATGCTTCTCGGCATTCAATCTTGATTGTTTGTCCTATAATAACTTTGTTCGACACTTGACTTCATTGTTTGTCATCCATCGACGTCGTTGTTTGTCATTCATCAAAACTTATACCTGAAAATCATGCTAATACAACCAAAGCACACATATCATGGATAGAATGATTTTCAACAAATATTGCATTCCAACTATGTGTTTATTTCCTTTCTTCTGTTAGGCATTCTCCGTTTAGTCTGTCATGCTCTCTTTCATTATATTCTGCACCTTCAAATCTGTTATGCTTGGATGCTTTCTTCATGTTTCTGTAAATGCTTTCTTATTTGATGCCCTTTCCCTCTAGTCCCCTCTTATGTGTAAGTAATTATGAGTCATTATGGCATTCTATTATTTCCACTCATGAGTTAGAATCAGGTTCTTTTGAACCTTTACTCAAGTCAATTCCCCATTCCCTTTACCCCTTATGTGTTGAGCCTTAATTGAGGTCTGGTGGTGTCTTAATCACCATCCTGACCCAAGTTTGACTTCTAATGTCTGATCTTTATTTGCTTGGACAAAGCAGAGGGTCAGGGGTGTGCCAGTCTATGCCCATGGCTGGGTATGATCACCCTCTGCTATGGCTCCTTAATTCATCTCTCACTTTGCACTTATTCCTAGTTTCTAAGTTCTGCCCCCCTTTGGTAAGCCATGCTTTGAGACCCTCGAGCTCCCTATATACTTGGATGCCTGAGGGCTGGTTATTCCATACTGCAGTATTCTGTAACAACAATTGTTATCCAGAGTGAAACCATTACATGGAATCCTTGAGTCTACTTGGAACTTTGAAACACTTTGGGTAAGAGAAGGCATTGGAAATTTGAAATCCGGATTTGGTAAAACACATGTTATTGGATATTAAAGATTGCACTAGGCGGTTTGGATCTAGCTGTAGGCTGTGGTGTATTTTTTAATTAGTTTTCTTTATTTCTTCTAGTTTTGTAATAATTTTTAAAAAGAACTTGGGTAGTATTTGTGAAGGGTATGGGAGGGGTTTATTTTATCGCACAAAAGGGTAGATATCATGCCTATAGGTTTAATGTTGTTATTCAATCACTTAGAAATCATGCTTATTGGTTTAATGCTTTAATTACCTAGAGATAATATCTATATGGTTTCAATGTTTTAACTCAATCATCTCGATACCATGCCTGTAAGATTTCGTGTTCAGTCATATTGCAAATCATTAGAAATTCTGCCTATAGGACTCAATAATCCATGTAACCAGTTGCATATAGAAATTATGACTATAGGAAATGCATAAACGCTAGACAAACTGTTGAGTAATCAAATACTCATTCCTTTACTTGTTTAATGACAGTAAAAAGCCCTAAAAGACAAAGACGTAGATATCATGCCTATAGGGGCTCAAATTCGCCTAATGGGTTTAAGCAAGAATAATCTGTCAATTGGCTTCAACTTTGTCAACAAAAACTCTTCCGAATCTTTCTGCTTTTAAAATTTTTACAAGTCTGCAATGCTCTTAAATTTCTCTAAACTTGCATCTTTCTCTTTCTCAAATGGTTCCTTTATCCCTCTGCCTAAATTTTTATTTATCTCATGAAGCTACTATTTCAAAATAGCCTTTAACTCATTATTCCTTTAAGGTCTTTTCACTCTCGAAAACGTTTCTTTTTACTTTACTGTACATTCAGTTAAATAATTCTACTGATTTTCAAATCATCTTTGAACCTTTGCAATTTTTAACCTTCTTTCTTAAAACCTCTGCATTGGCTCTCGTCTGAAATTAGTCCTTTCTGGATAACCTGTCTAAAATACCTCAATTTCTGACAATTGGATCTAGGTTGCCTAATGCAAACTTTTTATCTAACTCTATGTGTTATACTAGTCCACCGCTTAAGTTTAAAATTTAAAGACCAAATCAGTATGTGCAAAGCATGTTTAACTAGATGCTTTGTGATTTAACCAAATTGCTTGTTAACCCAATTTACTTGTTACTTGATTTGTTTGTCGAGTTTAGTATTTTGTCCTTTTGAACTCCATATATGCCTCTACCTCTTTCTTCCCTCTACCATATTGCATTTAAACCTTAGACCTCCTTTCTTTTCTTTTGTAATGTTTTCCTTAAGTGTTTTCATTTCTCTACATCAACTCCTTTTCCAAAGACTGTCTTATTCTTCCTTTTTTTTTCAATTAATCTTATTTGTAAGTACTATGTGCAAACCTTGCTTGTTTCCTTCTATTTCTTTTAAAGTCACAATTATGCATAGCCGGGAACCACACTAGTGGATCTTAAGGGGTGCCTAACACTTTCCCCTCGAGATAATCTCAAGCCCTTATCCGAACTCTGGTTTTCTTTCAAATCTTCTTCTTTTCTTTAAAGTGTCCTAATGCACTATAACCATTAGGTGGCGACTCTTTCAATTCCATAACCCGATTCCTCAAAAGGGAATAAGAGTTTTTTGCCCATAATATCGTAAATCCAATTTCCTTCTTTTGCTGGGGGGAGAGGGGGAAGGGGGCGTCGACAGGGAGTCCTCAGGGCCTACGGACGCCTGCAGGACTAGCTTGGATCTCCGTATGAACTGAAGGCAGCCACACAAGCTAAGGTCTGAATGCTGCTGCTCCGGGATCTGCACACACTGCAGAATGTAATATCAGTACAACCGACCCCATGTGCTGGTAAGTGCCTAGCCTAACCCTGGCGAAGTAGTAATGAGACTAGAACCAGACTACCAACTAAAACTGTGTAGTTATACCATATACAGTGGAAAATAGTACAGAAATATACAATAAAGGATGAGAAGGGGACATGCTGCGGGGGAATATCATCTACCAACAGTAATTCACAAAAAATTATAAAGAACAATTTAAAATTTGCAGCAGAAAGAATAAGGAAACTGTAACCAATAAATAACCATTTTTATCATTATTATTAAGGCGCGCAACCTGATCCAAATCATAAAAATACTGTTGCTGCGTGTAACCGGATCCAATTATAATGTTGTTGCGGCGTGCAACCCGATCCAAATATAATATCGTTGCGGAGTGAAATCCTATTCAAATATAATATTGTGGCGGCATGCAACCCAATACAATATACAATTTAACACCATTCCCAATAAGAGTCGCAGCAAGGGAACAATAAGGAAACAACACTATCTTGGCAAGGGAATCGACAATATAGGTAAATATGTCCCAGTAAGCGAGTCAGCTATAACCAAACTTGTTCCAATATTTAACTTCACTAAAGAAACCTCAACTAGCACCGATACTCAACTATAAGCAATTTACACGAGAATAATCATAATTCTTGTCCAATACAGAGAATCAACAACTTAGGCATTTGTAGTATTTGTTAAGAACACAACAATTTCAATTTAAGACTCACGTGTATACTTGACACCAATGTATAGATACTCGTCACCATGCCTATACGTCGTACTCAACAAATAACACATAGCAAATAGGACAAAACTCCTAATCTCTAAAGCTAAGGTTAGACCAAACACTTACCTCAATGCCTCGAACACAATTCAAGACTCAACTATCGCTTTACCTCTTGATTCCACCACCAATTCGCTCGTAGCCACAACTTACTTAATTACATCAACAAATTCTAACTGAATCAATTCTAATACATGAAAATAAGTTTTCTAAAGTTTTTCCCAAAGTCCAAAATTGCTCCCGGGCCCACATGGTTAAAACCCGAGGTTCGAGCCAAAACCCGGTTACCTATTCCCCAACTAATCCAAATATATAATTTATTTTGAAATCGGACCTCAAATCTTGATATAAATCCCCAAAATTTGAAAAACCTAGGTTCTATCCAAAATACCCAATTTCCCCGATGAAAGTTATTGATTTTGAGTTGAAATCACGTGAAAATATGTTAACGATTATAGAAAACAAGTTAGAAGACTTACAATCAATTTGGAAAAGAAGTTGTCTTTGAAATATCGCCCAAGAGTGTTTTGGTTTCGAAAGGATTTAAAAAATAAATTTTTTTGGCTAAGTATAAAGTTGTAGGCCGCAGATGTCGCAATAACGACCAGGGTTCACAATTGAGAACCCTTAAGGAACTTGCTACCTTCGCATTTGAGATCATATTTTCGCATTTGCAAACTCGCATTTGCGAAGGTGGTGCTACAACAGGAGGCATCACATTTGTGATGACTAGATCGCATTTGCGAGGTAATTCTGGCATGGGCATTTTTGCATTTGCGACATAACTCTCCCAATTGCGTGCGAAGCCTGCAGCCTGCAATATACCAGTTAAAATCTGCAACATCCTAAGTCCCAAATTCCACTCAATGGCCTATCCAAAACACACCCAAGTCCTTGGGGCTCCCAAACCAAGCATACACACCAAACTAAAAACATCATACGAACTTACTCATTCATTCAAATCACCAAAATAATCTAAACAATTATGAATTTAGCATTAAAATCATAAAATCACTTAAGAATATCAAAATTTTTAATTTTTCTCAATTAAGGTCCGATTCACGTCATTTCAGCTCCATTTCTGACCAAATTTCACAAACTCAACTTAAACTACGTATAAGACATGTACCGGGATCCGGAAGAAGAACACGTGCATGATACCATCAAATTTTTCACACATTTCAGTTCTAAAAACTCATAAATATTCTAGAAAATATTTTTTTTAAAAAAAATTATTTCTCGGTCTTGGGACCTCGAAATTCGATTCCAGGCATATGTCCAACTTTCATATTTTTCTACGGACCCTCTGGGACTATGAAATCGTGCGTCCAGGTGAGATTATCCAAAATATAAACCGAAGTCAACTTATATTTATTTTAAAGGTAAAATTCATTATTTTTCACAGATTTTCACATAATAACTTTCCGTCTACGCGGTGAACTACATACGCAAATCGGGATGGGACATAAAGAGGTTTTAAGGTCTCGGAACGTAGAATTTATTTCTAAAATAAGTGATGACCTTTTTGGGTCATCACTGTTCTATAGAGCGGTGGTTAGGCTGGCTATGTTATATGTGGTTGAGTGTTGGCCAGTTAAGATCTTACATATCTAGAGGATGAAAGTAGCTAATATGAGAATGTTGAGATGGATGTGAAGACATACGAAACTGGATAAGATAAGGAATAAAGATATTCGGGAGAAGGTGGACGTTGCTCCCGTGGACGACAAAATACGGGAAGCGAGGCTTAGGTGGTTTGAACACGTGCGAAGTAGAACCAGAGATTCCCCGATTAGGAGGTGCGAACGGTTGGCTTTGGCATGTACGAGAAGAGGCAGAGGGCGACCTAAGAAGAATTGGGGCGAGGTGATCAGGAAAGACATGTGCGACTCCAAATTTTCGAGGACATGGGTCTTGATGAGAACGTGTGGAGGTCGAGAATTAGGGCTAGGGGCAGTTCATATTTTTTCCCTCTTTGTACTGGGTAGTCTGATAGAGTTTTGCCTATTTTGTTGTTTTGCATATGATTGTATTATTGCACTCCCTTTCACTTATTTGACGTATTTTAAGATATTATTATTACTTCTCTTGATTATTTTGTTGTTACAGATCTCTTCTTTCGTTTCTTTTATGAAATTATTATCTCTTTTGTTGAGCCGAGGGTTTCGCGGAAATAACTTCTCTATCCTTCCGCGGTAGGTGTAAGGTCTGCGTATATCCCACGCTCCCCAAACCCCACTGATGAAATTTTACTGGGCATATTGTTGTTGCATTAAAAAGTAATTTTATAACTGGTAAACCAAAATTATGAGTACATCATTGTATGTATTCCACTATATTTGACGTTGTTCTTTCTATGCAATGTTGTTGACGTCCAATTGATCGTGTGTCGCTCTATGTCATTAATTATTCGTGTAGGACACCATTCTTCATATCTTTCTATTTCTGGAACAAAAACAATGTTACTAAAACTATGATAACGGCATATACTTCCATAACTATTTAATAGGGGTATACATAGACCGTGTTAGTTTGAATTTTGCAATTACCAAATCAAATCAATTGTGTTGGGTTATTAATCTAAAGACCAAACCAGACCAATAAATTCGGGTTTTTCAATATCAGTTTTTCTCGGGTTTTTTTCGGGTTTTCCGGTTATTCGGGTTTTTTCGAATTTTTTTCCGGTAAAATCTACGTAGAACAAAATATATAACGTATGCTCAAAATATTTCTTTAATCCTAGTAAAATACAACTATATAAAGTATTTTTCAAGAATATAATACAAAATATCAGATATGTCATGACTCATGATATTATCCTAAAATATTCAACAATAAAAAATAATAAAAATATGTATTATAAATATTACTAATTGAAAAGTGATAATAAAAATAAATATAATCTGAAAGCATTAATTCATGCTAAACTATTAATTATATGCCTAAAAGCTAAAGAAAAGTAAAAATATGTTATGTATTTTTATCTAAATTATTGCAAAATAAAAAATAGAAATTTAATACATTCTCGTTCGTAATATTGAATTGAATGTCTTTTGTTAGCATTAGTAATGATTGCTAGCATTATTTAATTTACTAATATTAATGGCTATAAAACTTATTGGAGCATTCAAAAGTTCTAAATCAAACCTTGAAATAATACCTTAAAAGATAAAATTATGAAATTTTATAAGAAATATTTATAAGTTACATTACAATATATTAAATATACCTAAAATTGCTATATATGTAATGTCGGGTTGGTTTGGTTTCGGTTTGACTTTCTTTAGTTAAAACCAAACCAAACCAATTATGGTCGAATTTTTTTTCCAATACCAAACCAAGTCAAAGCAAACTATAGTCGGGTTTTTTTTTCCGGTTTGACTCGGATTATCAGGTTGGTGTGATTTATCAGTTGTCTTTGTACACCCCTACTATTTAGCAGCAAATTTTTATGATGAAACTATATACCTGATAACTTTGTCTTATATTCACTTGTTTAGAATCCTTATAATAGCATCAATTATATCTAGTTCAAATGATTAAAGAGTACTGTTGATTGACATCTTATTAATATCATTGGTACCCGTAAATCACGCTTATGGGAGAAAATATCGCCTTTTTGATTTTGTATTTTGGTGGCTCCTTGAGAGCAAATTGAATTTCAAAGCTAATAAATAAACGATCTTTTACATATATTAATAAAAGAGGCATAGTTGACTATCTTATTTAATGTGTGTGTATGACGATGACTTATTTCTCCCCCTAGAAAATCATTCTTCAATAGAAGATGCAAATACGACCTTACACACAGCGTAAGATCATTTCTCCCCATGACCCTATCTTGCGAGCGCCCATCTTCCTTATCATGCCCCGGCATAGGTTTTCCATCACTTACTATGCTTTTGCTACATGTTGCCTTTGCCTTGCCATGGACGCTTCAATGCCATGGTTTTTGCACCTAAACCACATGATATAGTGCCACGGTCCACGCCCATCTACATATGCCCATGCTGGGAAGTCTTGCCAACATGATGCTAATGTTATCGATTGTCCGTGTTCAAAGCAACGAGAAACTGGAAACCAGTAAGAAGAAGAGACACAAAAAACAGAACGTATGTAACGTTAAAATCACAGAAATGAAGAAATCCGAGACCACAGAATTCACTGTATGTCCTTAAGGAATCTAACCCCCTCACTGTACCCGAGGTTGTGGATTATTTCCTCCCAGGATATAACGGATATACCTGTCGTAGGAGTGGCGGTACCTCAAACGCCTACGACTTCGACGAACTCAAATTCGGGAACGAAATCACACTATGACTCTATATGTTTCAGTTTGCAGAAAAGAATGCAGAATTTTTAATGCACGAATATTTTTTTTTTTTTCCAGTACTCGAAAATGAGGCATTGCCTCAGTTTATATAGCCTCGAATTGTGACTGTTCGGAAAGGCTTGGTGCCTGTTCGGGAAAGGCCATGCCTTTTTCTGAAAAATAAGAACGTTGGGAAGTTTACAGTTAACAAATTAATATTTTTCCCGCGGGAATTAAAAATAATTTCAGAAAATGAAGATTGAATTTTAAATAAATTTGGTCCAAAAAGATTATCAATCAATCAGATCATTTGACCAAATCCAAATCCAAATCCAAATCCAAATCCGAAGCCGAAGCCGAGCCGAGCGACGACGACGGCGCGAGGGGAGTCCCTCTTCTTAACCCTTTAAGAGCTAGAAGAAGTGCTTTCTAATGTAAGCACATAACTTTCCCTTTCTACCACCAATGTGGTACAAAGCTCCTTTTCAAAGGAACTTTGCTTTGAAACTTCATTTTCCTTCTATTGTCTTCTTCCCTCCATTTCTCATTCACACCAACTTAGCTAGCTTTAATCATTAACTAGCTTTAACAGCTAACATCCATCATAGGATCGTGCCGAGGTCCATCATGTAAATCCCTTATCATGCCCATGCAGTGTTAGATTAACCATGCCGAGGAGCTAACAAACCTCCCCCACTAGATAAGTTCATCACCCCTCGACGAGGCAGAATCCAGATAGACCAAGATTTCTTCTTTAAATTTCCATGCAGAAGACCCTTTCTCCCA
Source organism: Nicotiana benthamiana (assembly GCA_034376525.1). Taxonomy (NCBI): domain Eukaryota; kingdom Viridiplantae; phylum Streptophyta; class Magnoliopsida; order Solanales; family Solanaceae; genus Nicotiana; species Nicotiana benthamiana. Next base: position 81,611,026 of record CM067336.1, read on the forward strand.
AGTCGCATCACACTCTTATTTTCCCGTAACATTGAACCAGGAACTCTGTCCTTCAATTCTTTTTTCTATAACCCAGCGTATGGTGATCCAAAATCTTCTCAATAGTCTCCTCATATTGCTTATGCTCTACTGGAGGAGCACATTCAAATACCCCCCCTCCCCCCAACCCTTATTGGATCTTCAGCATCTTCATTAAACGATTTTAGGAGCTTACACGAAAAGTTAGGTTTATTTTGAGACATCCTACAGATTAAGCCAGAATGCCAGTTCACTATAATGACTCGGCCGGTATGTATTAGACATATGTATTTGTGATTACATGATTTGTTGGGATTGTTGGTTTGGTTTCGGGGAGTTTTTTGTGTGAATGGGGATATTGTCCCAAGGTTGGAAGCTTAAGTTCCAAGGGTTAACTAGAGTTTGACTTTTGTGTACATGACCCCAAAGCGGCGATTTGATATTTCCAATAGCATTGTATGATGATTTTGGACTTAGAAATATGTGCGAACTTTGATTTGGATGTTCCTAGTTCGTCTTATCTTGAATTGGCAAAAGTTAGAACATTAAAGGTTTGAAAGGTTCATAAGTTTGACAAAGAGTTGATTTTATATATATTGGGTTCTAATATTTGTTTCCGAAGTTGAAATAAGTCTGTTGTGTTATCTCCGACTTGCATGCAAAACTTGAGTTCATTCTAAGTTGATTTGATAAGGTTCGACATGAGTTTTGGAAGTTGAAAGTTCATTAGTTCCTTATCAGAACTCTAGTTATTTCTTCATCTACTAACTCTATAAATTACAGGATGTTCTCACATTAAACATGTTGCACAAAAACGTAGAAGTTAAACGTGATTTGGGAGCAAAATGGCAAGGCTTTTTGCAAGCAGGTCGTGTGTAATTCAAGAGTGCAAACCTGAAGCTACATGAACCAGATTGAAGAATCAGTTCCATAAAGAGTTTTATGTGTCTTTCTTATTTCTAGTTCAGTTGTAGTAGATGTTTTCATATTGTACCTTTCAACTTTCATATAAGCAATTGTAATAGGCATTTGGGTACGTAAGTTAGACTTAACTTGAAATTGTCGCAACAGTTAGAGGGTAGTTGTCATAACTTGATTAGAGGTAATCCTTAGGTTTTCAAAGAGTTTTTGTAAATGTTGTTTTGGCTAAGTGATTTTAGTAGAAGTTTGGGAAAATCCTATTGAGTAGTAGGTTGTGGTTTTCACCTTTTAATCAGGTGTTTTCCACATAAAATCAATGTGTTCTTTATTTTCTATATTTATTATTCAGCAACTTCAGTAGTTGGAACACATAGAAGAACCAGGTCCTTCATAAAAAAATTAAGCAAAAAATTAGGTACAACATAAATCACCCCCCCCCCTTCTGTGGTATTGATGTAAAAAACATCAATTGGTGTCGGAGCAGGTTATCCTTGAAGAGGTTAACACCTTAGGAAAGATCAATTTAAGCGCACCACCTGGAAACTGGAAAGGGCAATCCACTGATAGGCCTCCACTCTTTGATGGGCACTACTACTCTTGGTGGAAAAATAGAATGAGAGATCATATCATCGGAGAAGACTATGAGCTATGGGACATTGTCACTGAAGGTCCCCTAGCTACCATGACGAAGAATGCTGAAGGAGTAGATGCGCCAAAAACAAGAACTGACTGCAATACTGAGGACTTGAGAAAATGGGAAAAGAATGCTAAGGTTAAAAAATGGCTTGTGTGTGGACTAGGTCCGGACGAGTATAGTAGAATTCAAAGATGTAGCACTTCCAAGGAAAATTGGGACACTTTACAAGTGGCTCATGAAGGAACTCCTCAAGTAAAGAGATCAAGCGGAACATTGCTATATTCTCAATATGAGAATTTTACCATGGAGGAAGGGGAAACCATCCATGAGATGTATACAAGGTTCACCACATTGACAAATGAACTTTAGTCTCTTGGAAGGGTTATTCTTGAAGAGGACAAATTTAAGAAAATTTTGACAAGTGTTTTGCCAGTCACCTGGGAAAGCAAAATCACTGTCATTCAAGAATCAAATAACATTTCCACTCTTAAGTTGGATGAGCTAATTGGGAAATCTCACGGCCTATGAACTTAGAAGGCAAACCATGAGATGGATGCACCCAAGAAGGAAATGAGCATGGCATTCAGAATCACTGAAGGTGCTGATCTAGGGGATGATGAAATGACCATGATCACAAAGGAATTCAAGAAGTCTTAATGAGAAGAAATGGTCCTTCAAAAAATGGAAGTTTCATCAAACCAAGGGCTTCTGAAAAACAAACCTATGAGGGGTGTTGCAAGTGTGGGAAGAGAGATCACCACATTAGAAACTTCCCTCAATGGGAAATTGAATGGAACAAGGAAAGAGCTGAACGAAGGAACAAGAAGAAGGAACATGTTCAACTCAAGAAGAAGAAAGAATCAACAAAGGCTATGGTTGCTGCCTAGGGAGAAAACTCAGATGAGGACTTAGAGGGTGAAGATGGAGATGGAGAAGCACTTATGGAAATTGGAGAATCCGAGGTAAGTATAAATCATCTCAAAGAAAAGACTAAATTGTTGTCTGAAGAAAGTCTATCTGAGTTACTCCTGGATTTCATTGATGAATATGAGGATCTAAACAATGAAAAGGAACAATTGTCTAAGGAGTTTGTGATTTTGAAAGCTAAGTGCAAAAACCTAGAACTTAGGGCTAATGAAAGTGATAGAAAAAATGATGAGTTGAAGAACAAGGTTCACGAACTTGACACCATAGTCCTAGAGCTCAAATCAGAAATCTAAAATTGAAATTAAGAACTGGTAAAAAGGAATATGATCACACACAACTCGCTTTAGAAGTAAATGTAAAAAAATAAAAGATGAGTTGTACAAAAGAGATGAGTAGATAAGAGTCCTTAAGGAGGTTCTAAACAAGGTTAAGCACGAGCTAGATAGAACAAGTAATTGGAATAGGTCATCCGATGCACTTTCGTGGCTACATGAACACCATAATAGCAATAAGAGAGGACTTGACTATAGGACCCCTGCACCTAAGTGGGATCCCAAAAGCAAGTACCTCACACTTCCTGAGAATAAAATTTGCACACATTGTGGTAAAACTAGTCACTATAAATCTAAATATATTGCAAAAGAAAAGGCTAGTAAAATGAATAAAGAATTTGTTAAAGGGAAAAATAGGTTGCCAGGTTGGGCAACAAAGAATCCGATTCACCCTTTTTCCAATAGAACGGGACCCAAACTAGTTTGCTTTCCTAAGATTAACCCCTAATTTCCTTTTGTGGGTCCAAGTGAAGGGGGTGGCCAAATATGGTACATGGATAGTGGCTGCTCAAAGCATATGATAGGAAGCAAGAACCAGTTCCTTTCACTTAAGGACCTCAAAGTAGGTAATGCCTCCTTTGGAAATGGGAAGAAAGTGAGATCATTGAGGATGGAAAGGTAGGTAAGACTAATTATCACTCTACTGAGAATGTATAATTGATAGATGTCCTAAAATACTGCATAATGAGACAATCACAATTGTGTGATAAAGGTAAATTGGTAGCATTCACCTCTACCAAATGTTTTGTGATTAATCTTACCACTGACAAGATTGTTTTGCAACGAAAAAAGAGTAAACAAGATATACATTGTAGATTTCTCCACATGTTGAAAAGATGAAATCACTTTCTTAAGTGTGTTGGATAATGATCCCCTATTTTGGCACAAGAGACTTGGACATGCTAGTCTAAGTCAACTCAACAAACTAGTCTTCAAGGACTTGGTGATAGTATTGCCTAACATTAAGTTCAAGGAAGATAAAATTACTGAGGCTTGTAAAAGTGGGAAGTAGGTAAGATCCTCTTTCAAAAGCAAGAAAATGGTAAGCACCACCAGAATGATGGAACTGGTCCATATGGATCTCTGTGGTCCAATGAGAACATTAAGTGGAGGTGGTAAAATATTTGTGATGATGCTTCATGATTGTGCTCAATTGTTGTGGATCAGGCAGCAGTTGATGGATTTTGGTATTGAAGTTGGTTGCATCCATATTCTATTTATAGCACCAGTGCTATTAGTACTGCTAAGAATCTGGTTCATCATAAGAGAACTAAGCACATAAATGTTAGACACCATTTTTTGAGGGGCAACTATGAGAAAGGCTTGATCAATGTGGAGTTTTGTGCTACTGATAAGAAAATTGCTGACATCTTCACAAAAATCTTATGTGGAGAAAACTTTAGAGAAACATGTAGGAACTAGGGATGAATAAGATCACCTAAACAGACCAGTTCAAGGGTAAACGAAAACAAATTGAAAAAAATTTATATTTGGTTAGAAAGTCTATAAATTGTGTATAGTTAGATTACATCTTGCTGAGTCTCATACTGTCAATAGAATACTCTTGTGCCATGTGTTAAAATGATTCATTAATCTCTTATGATATTTTCTCTATTTTGGAAAATTTAGACTTACACAAGAGAAATATCAGTGAAGAACCTTGTTTATCAAGATAACACGGTATGTTTTCTACACTTTGCATAATTTGAAATTACTATATTAGGATCACGAGTAGATTCCTACCAAATACCAAACTCCTTTTGAACTTATCCATTACAGGTGAATCGGTCTAGAGTCCCGATCGAAAAGAAGTGCCTATATTTTAGGGATACACTCCAACGTCTATTCAAAACTGAATTTTAGTTTGACTAAACTTCTAAGAGTCTGAAAAGTTGTAGCTACCCCATCAATTATTCCTCTATATATTGATCAGCTTTAGTGTATTTCTTACTTTATTTTTCTCAAGCCATCGGGAACTCTTATTCTTCTTTCATCTTCCAAACATAATCTAATTCTCTTATTTTTCATACCCTAGCCTAGATTGTTGAACACCTCTGAAGGAGAGGAGATCAAGAAAATAAACAAGTAATTGAAAGCGGGTAGGGAAGAAGAATCCTAAGATTCATTTAAGTCTGCTACTAAGGGGGGAAGAAAGTAGGTCTTCCGAAACTGATAAGGTATCTTCTGACTATAAAGGTTCTCCTGAGACAATTTCTAAATTTGCTGTAATTTTTAAGAATATATTTGTAGGATGTATAGAAGGTGTTGAGACTATATAATCTGGAGAAGTTAGTTGTAAAAATGAAAAAAAAAAAAGAGCAAGAGTGCTAGGAGTACTGTTAGGGGAAAGGGTACAAGAGTGTTTGATTCTTCTCCTACTCATGTTGGTCTAACAAAAGAACTAGTGCAATAGTTGTTTGGGGATAGGAATTTAGTGAAATAGAAGTGAGTGTGAGAAAATAGGGGGAAGTGGGTCTCCCGAAGCTGCTGAGGGGTTGGTTTAACTCGGCAAAAATATAGATGAACTTGTTCCATCTGATCAGGAAACCTTCGTGGACATACTGATAGAGTTATCAATGGCACCAATACTCATGCCATTCCCTATGGCTTCAATCTCAAAATTGTGTTGCACATTTCAAGGTACCTATGAAGAAGTGGGGTTAAGACTCTGCTTGCTTGCGATTATGAAGTTGCAATTATGAAGTCAATGTCATTCTTAGTGAACCGAGCTCATCTAAGAAGACACCTATCTATAGCAAATTCAGAGTCTTGGTACATGAGAGTAAGGCAAAGAATATTGACATAGCAAGGCTGAAGACATGATTGGTTAAGGTAGAATCTGAGAGAGATGTTCTCAGATCTGAACTTGTAAGAGAAATGGAGAAGAATGATGGAATTCTTCAAGACATGCTGAAACTTCTCCAAGAAAATAACTCAGCCCTAGCTCTTCCAATCCTTAAGACTCCTAACCTAGTGTAGATCGATCAGTGACCCAGTTCAGGGTGTTTTGTTTCTTTTGCTCATGTTTTCAGTATTTTTATTACTTCTTATACTTTGTGGTAGAATCTTACCAATCATCAATGAACTTCACTGCTTTTGCTCTAACTGTTTGTTCATATTTCTTTGATGGTTAAAATTCTTAGCTTAATCTTTGATGAATGATCCATGATTGCATTTTATGTCTCCCCAGTGGCCATGAGTAAGTTTTAAAATCTGGTTATCTCACATTTTTATGCAACTTTTGGATGATGCCAAAAGGGGCAAAAAGGTTGTGCTTTGAACACTGATGTTTATAACCTAATGTACCTGGTCTATGATAATAAGTGATAAAAAGGAAAAATGTTTCTAACATTGAGTTGTTTTTTAACTTAGTTGAAACGGGGCCCATGCTAATGAAAAGCACAGAGTTTGTCATCATAAAACAGGGGGAATTTGTTGGCCCAAGTAAAGGTTCGATTTTGAAGATTGACAAAAGAACTCAGGATGAAGAAGGTCCATCCTAGTGGTCCATCCCATAGGTTCATAAAACGGGAAGATTCAAGCATGTGGGATGCACGTGATGGAGATAAGCTTATCTTGCTGTATTTAATATCTTCTGATCGAAAAGGTTGCATAATTGATAAGGAGAAGGACTCCATAATCAAAGAACACTGTCCAAGATAGGGAAGGAGTTTGAAGTTGTAATCAACTAGAACTCTTCCACCAAGGAAGAGTTGCATCAGAACTCTAGTTATTTCTTCATCTACTAACTCTATAAATTGCAGGATGTTCTCACATTAAACGTGTTGCACAAAAACACATAAGTTAAATGTGAATTGGGAGCAAAATAATAAGGCTTTTTGCAAGAAATTCGTGTGTAATTCAACAGTGCAAACCTAAAGCCACATGAACCAGATTGAAGAACCAGTTCCATAAAGAGTTTTATGTGTCTTTCTTATTTCTAGTTCAATTGTAGTAGGTTTTTTCATATTGTACCTTTCAGCTTTCATTGAAGCAATTGTAATAGGTATTTAAGTATTCAAGTTATAGTTAACTTGAAGTTGTCACAACAGTTAGAGGATAGTCGCAACCTAGGTTTTCTAAGTTAACGCATAATTTTCATAATTTTACATGTTAAAATCTACCTATAATCTATGTATTAAACTTACATGGGGTAGGAATTACTTACTTTCAATAGAAAGGTTGAAAACCCTATATATAAAGCTCCAAAATCTCCCAATAAGAGAAATACATGAACCCAAAAAGTGCTAAGTCATGTTTTAAAAATGTTTCTGCTCAGGGGTCCTTATACGCGATTGTTACACCCCATGTTTTCGTACGTGACAGTACGTCGTAAGTCAATGATGGAATGAGATCATTTTTGAAATCACATATAGTAATTAATCATGGTACCTTGTTTGTTACATATATTGAAGATCATAAACAACAATTACAAAGAGGGCTGGAAGGTTTAGAAGCTAAGGAATTTAAGAAAATAATGTTTCGTCGAAAGTCGATCGTTTTGGAATATTATAACGTGTACTTTTGGGGTGAGACTAGGGTTATTCACATAATATGGAGGTTATGTTACGAGTTATGTTACTCGTATGATAGTCGTGTGTTTTGTTTTGATGTCAAGGGACTTGTGGAACAAAAGTCGACAAAAGTGATCACAAGTTGCATTCATAAGTTTTACTAAAAATTTGGGTCAAATGTAATTGTGCTTTTCTCCCATTATACTTAGAGTTATAGAGTGTTCAACCCATCAATTTGAATCTGTATGAGTCTATTTTCTAGCGCATTAAACCTCTTATTATTACGACATCACAGTAAAAAGACATATACATTTTTGCGAGACTGCGGAGGCTGTTAGGTGACAAGTAGGTGTGTCACCTACTTAGTTAAATGAGATCCCAAAAGAGGCTATTTCGGGTTATCCAAAGAGACCTTTCAAGGTATTATCTATTGAAATATAAACCTCATTATATATCACAAATAACAAGACCTAAGCCCCCACAAACGTTCTCCCAAAAATTACCCATAAACCCTAATTAATTTTCTCTCCCTTTCAAGTTCTAATTGGAGGTAAAACCTAGAATGAAGAACCAAGATAGGAGCTAATTTATCCTACAAATAAGATAAGTTTACTACTGTCTTTTATCCATTGTTTCTTCTGTAAATTCATGGTAAGTCATTATATTGTTGTAAGAACTCACAGGACAGTGATCGAAAGTCATGAGTTCGAGTTATTCACTTATAGCGGACTATTTTGTGGATTGTTTTGTGTTGTTGTTTGGCTATGTGTTTTTTTCTAAGTGTTTGGAGAAAAATCACATAAATTCAGGGTGTAGTGCTGGTTGTTCGTCATAAAATTTTGGGCTATTTGACACTAATACGGTGGTCGTTATGAAGAGATTGGGGTGTGTTCGGCTGTTTTGTAGTATTTTATGGTGTATATATGGTTAGAAAATAATGTATATATGTTGAATTTTGAGTAAGTAAGGATTATAAAGGAGATTCTACCTATTTTTATACAAAATAAGTTTGTCATTCGTTGTGCGATAGTTATACCATTCATAACTTAAGGATAATATTATTGTCGTTATTGTAGATTAAGGTGCAAAGAGGTGAGTTAAACTTGGTGATTTGAAAGATTGTGATAAGATATGTTAAGGCTAAATCTTTCCTTCATTTTTGCATGATCCAGTAGCTACATGTGTTTGATAACGAGACATAAAGAGAAGTTTATATTCCTAAATGTATATGCATTTTTCTAGTCTCATAAGTTACACCATTCTCCCTTATCGAGACTTCATATTCAGTGTAGTTTTTTCTTTTTTCATCCAAGAGAGCAGAGAGTATGTATATATATATATATATATATATATATATATATATATATATATATATATATATATATATATATATATATATATATATATATATATATATATATATATATATATATATACAGAATATTACACTATTTCCACCACTATCGAGCTATAATTGATGGGTAGGCCCCTATTGGGCAACCTATGATCAGATGGCAAGTTATATACAAGGCCTACTTTGGTCGAGCGCCTTTGAGAAATCCTAGAATGGTCGAGAAATAGAGCCTAGTATGGCCGAGCGCCTATGAGCAATCCTACTACGGTAGAGCAGTTGCACATATCGAGCCTTATAAGGCCAGACAACTATTTTACTTACTATATTAAGAGAGTTGAGTCAGTATCAGTAGGTAAGCATATATCATATTATCTTTGACTCCCAGTTATTTTCAGTTATTATATTATCATCTCAATTTCAGCTTTTAGTTATTCTGTTGCCTTACATACTCAGTACATTATTTCATACTGACGTCTCTTTTGTCGGGGATGCTGTATTTTATGCTTGCAAGTCCTCATTGATAGATGGACAGACCCTCCCAATAGACACTTCACTTCCTCGTAGTTACCAGGTCTAGACTTTGGAGTCCATTTTATATCTGCAGGTTTGATGGGTAAGTCGAGGCCAAATCTTGACCATGGACATTTCACTTATCTTTATAGGCTTGTAGATGAGTCCTGTATATTTTTTATATTAGTAGATGTTCATGGAGGCTTCATTGGCCTGCATAGTTATATATATCAGCTTTTGGTTATATTTATCAAACAGATAAGAGAGACGTTATTTTCAAATGATTAAGAATATGGCCTCATCATCCTAAGTTGAGGGTAACCCTTCCAGAGTTCATAGTGATAGAGTAGTACGCCTAGGCCGAGTATGGATGCGAGTGCCGGCCACGACTCTTCAAGTTTTGGGTGTGACAGCGATCTCCATAGGCCATCCACAATTAAAATGGCCAAAAATCCATGCCAAAAAATATGCCCTTCGCAGACGTATCAAAGGCCACACAAACCCGAAGGCTTAGCTGTTCTGCCAATTGCGAATGGCCTCAACGCGAATGCGAAGGCAAATGGCTGACTCCCCCTGCCCCCCACCAGCTGACCTCTCACTTCGTGAGTGGGAAGGCCTGAGTGCGAACACGAAGGCTAGTGGCAATGCGGTCCCATTCTCTCGAAGGTGTAGGGATATTTTCCACCCAACCCTATTCCTTCATGGCGAACGGGGTTACTTCTCCGCGTTCATGAAGAAGGAAACCAGAACATAAAATTCTAGTGTTTTTCAACTTGGTGGTCCGAAACACATCCGAACCCCTCGGGACCCCATCCAACTGCAGCTACAAGTCCATAACATTGCATGGACCTGCTAGAACTCTCAAAACATGTGAAATAACAATAAAACAAGGAATCGCAGCCCAAAACCAAATTGAATCAAATTATAAACATCAACTTTCCAATTTACTCCGAACGCACTTAATCATACCTAGACTACTCGGAATGACACCAAATTTTGCGTGCAACTCTTAAATCACTATACAGAACTATTTTTAGGCTCGATATCCTAATTGGACCTCGATAACACAAAATACTACTTCAAATCAAATTTAAAGAAATTTAAAACCTTCAATGTGCCAACTTTCAATATTAAGCGTCGAAACTCTCTCGGGTCATTCAAAACCCGATCCGAACATACGTTTAAGTACAAAATTATCATATGAACCTATTGGGACCTTCAAATCCCATTTCCAAGTTCGTTTATGAAAAATATTGACTCAAGTCAAACTTAGCCTTTTTAGCCAATATTAAGGAACTAAGTGTTCCGATTTTAACTCGAACCATACTCAACCCGAGCTAACAATTTTTGCAAGTCATAAAATAGTATAAGCACATATAGGGAGTCTAATTTAGGGGAACGAGGACCTAAAAAGTAAAGCGAATGTTGGGTCGTTACAGTTTATCCCTAAATCATATAAGAATTAATTTATATGCATTTTTTAAGGATACATGATTTGATTCAACTTAAATAATCAAGAATATAAAATAAATGAGTTAAATACGAAATAAATAATCAAACCAATTGTAATGTTATGTCCTTGCCCAAATTCAGTGACCTTATTCTTGATTGGACCCTTGATTTGAGCCCAATTGTGAATGAAGAACAGAACAATTTAATAAGAACTTTTACACTAGCTAAAAAGCAGAAAAATAAACTTGTATATTTCTTTGATTTGCATGTTACAAATGAAAAACTCTTCCTTTATATATGAGATTTTCATCCCAGTATAAGTCTAAAAAACCGTAAAAATCTTTATTTCTCGTTAATTATTGATCCATGATCGACGCCAAGTGAGATTTTCATATTGATATCTGGTTGTGTGCGGATAACGCTGCCCTCTATCCATCGTGTGTAACCATTTAATGTGTTTTCCGAATTTTTAAAGCTCATTCTTGGCCCAGGACGCTTTATCATATCCGATGATGAACACATCGTTTATTCTTCCTGGATCTCGATACGAGGGGTCTCTAATCTCGGTTACAATCTCGTGTATCCATGCCCTTCTTCCATTTTCTCACCAAGGAATCGGGGCAGACATTACTTGTACACACCTATCCTATCCGAAGTTTGAAGACAAAAATGAATTCAATGTATATAATTTAATGATTTTTTTTACTACCGCACGAAGCACAGATAAATAAACTAGTTTTAATAAATAGTAGGAATAATATTTTAAGAGAAAGTATAGAAAACAAAGACAACTAAAAGTTAATTCTCTCTCCATTTCAATTTGTTTGAACCTTTTCGGAGTACAAGGATCAAATTGACTAATTTTCGAGGTGAACTCTGACACAGATTTTTTAAGTATTTTGAAGTAAAATGTACATATTTAAAAGCTACATATAAAAAGTGTTATAAATCACATCAGTTAACAATTTAAAATATTTAAAACTATTTGCAAAAAATATAATCAAATAAAACTTTATTTAATTTCCTTAATAGTCATAAGTTCATTCTCTTTGAAATAGAGGGAGTATAAATTACGGAAGATGCATCACAATGAGTACAAACTTAAAGAAAAAAGAGTATGCAACAATAATAAAATGTCTATGGATACAAATATGTGTTTGTTGGTGGAGTCAGTTAATTTGTACTTTTACCAAAACCTTACGAATAATAGCCAATATCACTAAAAGATCATGACCTTTTATTTGCTTCATTATATAAATATATATAAACAGAAGCATGAGAAGAATGCCAGTTCAATGGCAATTTTTTAGAAGGCTAACCTGAGATTGACCTCTGAGGTTATTTGTTCTAATATGCGTCATGATATAGATCTTCGGGATTGGCTTGGGAGGTAAATTAAAGTTTCATGTCTAACACTTTATTAGGTAGAGTATTGGTTCAGCATATATCTTATTCCTTGATCAATTTAATTACTTGTCGACTCATGACCAGAGACCGTTTTGTTTTGTTTCAAAGTGAAAGCTTTTGTTTGATTAATCAATTACTAATGTATGAATGTTACATGATGCAGATACTAGTTAATAATCTTTGAACACAAAAGAATCAATGGTCATTTTTTCTTTTCTAGACCTAAGGTATATACATGCACCATGTATCTTTGAATATTATCAAAAAAAAAAAATAGAAGTATATTTCAAAATCAACCTAGAATGCAACCAAACCACACCAAAAGGAAACCAAGAATTTAGGGAATGTGATAGATAGATATAGAGAAGAGAGTAATTGGAACCTTGTTTATCCTCATGATATTTATGCAGTAGAATTCTCCATAACTCCTAACTTCTTACTGAAAAGAAAGCAAAGAGAAAACAAAGCAAATTAAACAAGTCAAGTACACCAATGGGAATGATAATTCAAGAAGCCCTTTTCTTGCTATCTTGTATCTACATTCTTCTTTGGAGTTATTACGCAGGTTCCTATGATATTTCCTTCTCTTCCAACATCAATGCAATATTTTCAAGGATCAAACTTATATATATATATATATATATATATATATATATATATATACACACACACACAAACGGATAGCGTAAAATTTTTTTGACACCCTGCGTTTCAATTTACTTGAACCTTTTTAATTTGGCACAGAGTTTAAGTTTTAGAATTTGTGGTCCTAAACAAGTCAAAAAGGTCCAGAGTATTTATATGGTTATAAAAGCTTCTCATTAAGAGTAAAATTTAAATTTTAAGTTAAATTGTTTCTAAATTTTGAAAGGAGTTATGTTTTTGGAATGAACAACCAAAAAGGAAATAAGTTCACGTAAACTAGAACGGATGAAGTATATTATTACTAGCAGTACGGTTTATTTACTCTATTTCTATGTTCTAATACCCTGTTCGTTTGCTTGGACTTCTATTTTTACTAGTTTTCAACAATTCCATAACCTTGTGATTTCCTTGCAGTTGAAGCAGCAGTAGGAGTTTGTTATGGCCGTGTTGGTACAAACCTCCCACCACCTTCAGAAGCCATCAATCTAATTAAATCAATTGGCGTTTCGAGAATTAGGCTATTCAATCAAGATCCAGAAGCATTACAACCATTTTCTGGCACTGGAATAGAGCTCTTAGTTGGAGTTCCCAATGAAATCCTCCCTACCCTAGCCAATAGTCCTGTGACCATCTCCATGGAATGGCTTCAAACCAATATTTTTGCCCATGTTTCCCCTAATCAAGTTAAATATTTAGCCGTTGGCAATGAAATCTTCCTTAAAGATCCATTTTACTCTCCTTATATAGTTCCTGCTATTACAAACCTTTACCAAGCTCTTCAAACATTAGGTTTAGCTACTACAATTAAGCTTTCTTCTTCCCATGCATCTACCATACTTTCCAATTCATACCCTCCATCATCTGGAGTTTTTAATTCTACCATCAGACCATTTCTTCTTCCTTTTTTACAATTTTTACGCGACACCAGTTCACCATTAATGGTGAATGTGAAAACATGCAGAGAATCGGAGAAAATTTAGAGAGAGAAAGTAGAGAGAAGGAGGAGAGAATAGAAGAGTCTCGAAGAAGACTCAGTTCCAAAAGAACCAAAATGACCCCTCTGAAGGGTCGAGTTAAGAGAGAGAGTATATATCAGATATACTCATTACAAGAATAGCCTATTTACAAATACAACCTATTTGCACACATAGCCTATTTTACAAAAGAATACAAAAGAATAAAGGAATTACAGAAGTAGCCACAATTAAGGAAATGACCAATTATTAGGCTCAGAATAGTGTATCATCATAGCCAATATCTCAACACCCCCCCTCAAGTTGAAGGGGGGAAACCACCTTTAACTTGGACAAAATAGGAGAAAGAGCAGTCCCGGATAAAGGTTTCGTCAACGGATCAGCCAACTGTTGAGAAGTGGAAACATGAGAAAGTGTGAGAAAACCATTGCGTATCAAAGTACGAACGTAATGACAATCCACCTCAATATGCTTAGTACGCTCATGGAAAACTGGATTATTAGCAATGTGAACAGCAGCTTGACTATCACAAAACACAGAAATAGGAGAGGAAACAGATACCCCAAGATCAGTAAGCAGACGAGATAACCAAGTGAGTTCAGCAGTAACTTTGCTTAAAGCCCTATACTCAGCTTCAGCTGAAGAAAGAGAGACAACAGGTTGTTTCTTCGACTTCCAACTTACCAGGCTGCCACCCAACAATACACAAAAACCAGTAACAGAGCGACGAGTGTCGGGACAAGCTGCCCAATCACTATCAGAGTACCCAGACAAAGAGAAGTCAGCAGCATCAGAGTAAAATAGACCCAAAGAGGAAGTGCCCTTAAGATACCTCAAAACATGCAAAGCAGCAGACATATGGGGAACCCTTGGGGATTTGAGATACTGACTCAGATGTTGCACGGCAAAGCATATATCAGGTCTAGTATGGGTTAAAAACAATAATTTGCCAACAAGACTCCTGAACTGATCAGGAGCGGGTAAAAGATCACCAGAATCAGCATGTAATTTTAAAGAAATGTCCAGAGGGGATACAACAGGGGAAACAGATACACAGTCGAAATGATGCAACAAATCATGAACATATTTATGCTGATTCAGATGAATCCCACCAGGGATTTGTTTAACCTCAAGACCCAAGAAATAATGCAATGACCCTAAATCCTTTATCTTGAAAGTATCATCCAAGAAGGCTTTTAAGCCTGCAATCTCATCACAGTCAACCCCAGTAACAATTATATCATCCACATACACAGCCACCACAACAAGGGAATCAGGATTACCTTTCAAGAACAGTGAATAATCATTTAAAGAATGCCTGTAACCTCGAGAATGAAGGGCAGAGGACAGCTTAGCATACCACTGCCTGGAGGCCTGCCTGAGCCCATACAAAGACTTCTTTAGTTTACAGACCAGAGGAAGAGAAGAAGAAGAAGAAGAAGAAGAAGTAGTAGAAGAAGAAGTAGAAGAAGGATCAGACACCACCAAACCTGGAGGAAGTTTCATATACACTTCCTCATCCAAATCACCATGAAGAAAGGCATTGTTAACATCCAGTTGGAACAATGGCCAGTGATTTTTAACAGCCACTGCAATGAGACACTTGACTGAAGTCATTTTGACAACAGGAGAAAAAGTGTCTGTAAAGTCCACACCTTCAACCTGTGTGTCACCCCTAATAACCAACCTGGCTTTGTATCTTTCAATAGAGCCATCAGATTTATATTTGATCTTGTAAACCCACTTACAGCCAATAGGTTTCTTACCTGGAGGAAGAGGCACAATGTCCCAAGTGTGGTTAGCATCCAATGCATCAAATTCCTTCCTCATAGCATCCTGCCAAGCTGGTACAGAGGCAGCTTGAGAGTAAAACATAGGTTCAGATTCCAAGTGAGAAGAAGAGGAGCCAGAAAAGGCTGGAATTTGACAAACATAGTCTTTGAGGTAAGAAGGAGGGAGATGTGATCTGGTGGATTTTCTGGGCAAGGAAACAGGCTGGGAGACAGGCAATGTAGGAGGGGAGATGTCATGACTGAAAATAGGAGAAGGAATAGACACTGGAGAATCAGGAGAAGGGTGAGGAGAAGAAGAAGGGGAAGATTCATGGGAAGATGGTAGGGTGAAAGGTTGAGGGAGAATGTCATCAGAAAATGGAACAGGTGGAGGAGAAGGAGAAGAGGGAGGAGGAGACTTGAATGGAAAGTGAGTTTCATGAAAAACAACATCTCTAGAAATAAAGCATTTCTTGGAATTTAAGTCATAAAGTTTATAACCTTTCTTACCAAAGGGATAACCAAGGAAAACACAGGAATGAGCTCTGGATTTCAGCTTATCCCTATGAGGGATAGGTACAGCAGCATAAGCCAAACAGCCAAAAACTCTCAGATGAGAATAGGAAGGGGGAGAACCATGTAATAATTCATGAGGAGATTTGTAATGAAGCACCCTGGATGGCAGTCTATTAATGATATATGTTGCAGTTAACAGACAATCACCCCAAAAAGAAATAGGCAAACCAGACTGAAAGAGAAGTGCTCTACAAGTTTCAAGTAAAGACCTGTGCTTTCTCTCAACAACCCCATTCTGTTGAGGGGAATGGGGACAAGTTGTTTGATGCACAATCCCAAGTTTACTAAAATAGGAAATCCCTTCAGCACTGGAACCCAGTTCCAGGGCATTATCACTTCTGACAACTTTGACCAGGGAATTGAATTGAGTTTGAACATAGGAAATGAAGGATTGTAGTAGAGGGAATGCATTACTTTTAGAACCCATTAGATGTGTCCAGGTAGCTCTAGAAAAATCATCAACTATGGTGAGGAAATACTTGCTACCAAGAGATGTAGGGGTATGGTAAGGACCCCAAGTATCCACATGAATAAGTTGGAATGGTTTGGTAGTGCTAATGCTACTGTCAGGAAAGGGCAATCTGGTTTGTTTAGACATAGGGCAAATTGAGCAAGGAAAAGGTTGTTTAGCAGCAATAGAAAAAGGCAAATTAGAAACATGTTTCATATTAGCAAAAGATGTATGTGCTAATCTCAAATGCCAAATATAGTTCATATCATCAGGAACAGCATTATTACAACTAGAAGATTGAATAACTGAGCTAGAATGTTTGTTATCAGAAACAATGTCATCATTACAAACATCTGAGTCACTATGCTCAAGAGAAGAAGGCTTGGAAGAGGCAGAAGAGGAAGAGGGTGACCAAGAGTACTTGTACAAGCCAGCCTCCTCTTTACCAAGATCCAGAAGCCTCTTCAGAGAAAGGTCCTGTAACAGGTAAAGAAGGCATGAGGTTGGTGTAAACAAGACTAAACAATTCAATTGTTTCATCAACTTATGAACAGAGATCAAATTATGTTTGAAAGAAGGGACTAGAAGTACATTATGAAGAATGAGGTAAGGAGTTAATGCAAATGATCCTGTACAAGTAACTTTGACTTTATATCCATTAGGAAGTGAAACAAGGTAAGGCACAGTTAGGGGTATAATGTCAAACAATAAATTTTTATCATAAGTCATATGATTGGAAGCTCCTGAATCAATGATCCAGGTAGCAGAATTTATGTGTGTAAGCATGCATAACTTGGAATCAGAAACAAGACTCTCAGACATTAAAGTACCAGCAAAATTAGCAGAACTCATGGAAGAAGAAGTTTGATCACTGGTTGAAAGTGTTTGTTGAATCAAGCTCACAATCTGATCACATTGTTGTCTGCTCAACCCTGGTATCACAGGTTGACTGGCAACAGGATCCCCTAGAGGAGCAGACACACCTGAAATTCTTGAATCAACAGATACACAATCAGTACTAGTGGAAAGATGAGCAGCAGATTTCCTTCCCTTGATGTAAGAATTGCTTTGAGGAAAACCATGGAGTTTGAAACACTTATCAATTAAGTGTCCAGACTTCTTGCAATATCTGCAAAATAAGTTTCCTCTGTTTTGTTCAAAATTGACTTTAGGTCTGAAATTAAAGCCAGACAATTTCCCTTGGTTGGACCCAGCAGGGGGCCTATCAGTGTGAGCATTAAAAGACATTGAGTCTGGGCTCATATGGGAAATGGACTTGACCTGTCTTTGCTTTTCATCATTCAACACAATATTATAGACACTGTCAAGGGAAGGAAAGTGTTGCATCATTAACAAATTGCTTCTTACACCCAAATATGTCTCATTTAGTCCCATAAGGAACTGATAAATCTTGTTCTCATCATCTTCCTCAATGATACCATTCTTAGCAGCACAGGTGCACTTCTGCCCATGGTTTGGGACCATTGTCCCTAATTCATCCCACAAACTCTTGAGTTTATTAAAGTATGAGGCTACATCAAGGGAACCCTGGGAAGTTTGGGAGAGTTCTCGCTTTAATTCAAAAATTTTGGTTTTGTTAGGAGTACCATATCTCTTCTCAAGTTGAGACCACATGCTTCGTGCAGTGTCAGAGTATTGAACACTGTCAGCTATTTGAGATGACACAGAAGAGGTTAACCATGACATAACAAGCATGTTACATCTATCCCACAACCTTTGCAAACTCACATTATTACTAGGTCTGGAAAAGGAACCATCAATGAAACAAATTTTATTTTTAGCAGATAAAGCCATAGTCATTTTACGCTTCCATCCTCCATAACCACTTCCTGAAAAAGGAGTGGGGACTAAAGATGCACCAGGAACATCAGAAGAATGCACAAATAATGGATTGGAAGGGTCAATAGGACCGGAGTTAGCACCAGAACTACCAGCATTCATGTTAGCAGCCATGCTCAACAAATGAATCAAATCTTTTGAAAACACAATATCACCAAACAATATTGACAGTCTACACACTCAATATTCTCAAGTTAAATGATTTATTCACAAATGGACAATCATATATACAAACAAGGAATCACAACCAGAGAATAGGAACGAGGTTACCGTCCTTCTTCGCAACCGGAAGATCGGCCTTTAACAATAGACAAAACCCTAGGTAGTGAAACCGTCAAAATTTTACCACAAACGTTGATAAAGATGTCACAGCACCACCGATGATGACCAAAATTTCAGCAAAGTAAGTATCAAACCACCGGATGGTAATCAAACACTCGATTTGACCACCAGAAAACCCTAGAGGTTGAAACTCACCGCAAAATCTCCGAAAGACTCACAATAAACGATTGAACCGTTCAATACAGAAGGAACAAACGTAGATCGTGAAGATAAATGGACCGAAGAACCCTAACATGGTTGAAACCATCATCGATCTTTTCGATCTCAGAAAAATCTCAAATTTTGTTAAAAAATAGTTCAGATGAACTATTGATTCACACGATAAACATCACCGGATCATTGTACCGGCTCTGATACCATGAAAACATGCAGAGAATCGGAGAAAATTTAGAGAGAGAAAGTAGAGAGAAGGAGGAGAGAATAGAAGAGTCTCGAAGAAGACTCAGTTCCAAAAGAACCAAAATGACCCCTCTGAAGGGTCGAGTTAAGAGAGAGAGTATATATCAGATATACTCATTACAAGAATAGCCTATTTACAAATACAACCTATTTGCACACATAGCCTATTTTACAAAAGAATACAAAAGAATAAAGGAATTACAGAAGTAGCCACAATTAAGGAAATGACCAATTATTAGGCTCAGAATAGTGTATCATCATAGCCAATATCTCAACAGAATGTGTACCCTTTTTTCGCCTATATAAATAATCCACAGCATGTTTCTTTGGACCATGCTCTATTTAGGTCATCATATGTTGAATACGACCAGAACTTGGCCTATGACAACATGTTCGATGCTTCCATTGATGCATTTGTGTATGCCATGGAGAAGGAAGGATTTGAAGGAATTCCTGTGATGGTAACAGAGACCGGTTGGCCGACTGCTGGAATTGACGGTGCGAGCATTGACAATGCCTTTTCTTACAATGGGAATGTTGTGAGAAGAGCTTTGAACAATGTAGGTACGCCTAAGAGGCCTGGAGTTGGTCTGGATGTTTTCTTGTTTGATTTGTTTGATGAGAATAGAAAAAGTGGTGAGGAGTTTGAGAGGCATTTTGGGATTTTTGGAGATAATGGAGTTAAGGCCTATGACATTAGGTTCAACTAATGTTCAGTCATTCTATAGGTCTGGGTAAATTATTATTGTTGAGGTATGGTTGCATTCTATATTATTAGTTAATTTTGGAGGCAAATCTAAATGTTAAGTCAGCAACACTTCCAAATGCCACTTTTTCCCGTAAATTCAAAATTTAGAGGTGGCGGGTCTCACACTATTTTGAACATAGCCATATGTTCATTTACATGGTCCAAATAGTTTTGGTCGTGTTATTCGGCTTTTCAGATTGAATATACAAACTGATTAACCGAAAATAAGCAATTACTAACTATGACAATCCAGAGCAGAATACAAACCTTTGGTAATTGTATTACTTAATTTTCTTTTTAAAAACAATTATGCACTCTCTCCTAGAGTTATTTGGATCAAAGTAAATAACTATGACATTCTTGAAAAGATAGAGAAGATTAACCAAATTAATGACATTAGAAATTCAAACTAGTTTGATTTTATCGAGCAAATTATAAACAATGCAAATACATTAGGCACATTTAAATCAATTCATTGACAATTTCTCCTCCTTTTCTCCTTCAATTTGATGATCAACCACCTAGAAATATAGGAAAAATTAGAAAAGAAACAATAACAAAATATGCAGCTACTAAAAATTTGAAAAGGAAAGGTATGAGAGGCAGAAGGTTCTTAGTGTTTTTTAAAAAAAATATATATAAATGAAATTTCCCAGTTTACTGGGATAGTTGCATTCATATTAGAAGGAAAAAGAGCGGGACTTGACCTTACCTCTTATGATACAACACATGGACAATGTCATAGTCCAGCAAAAGAAAAAGGATGGCCAAAAATTAAATTATTACATCCTCCTTATGCCCCTAAAACATAAGTAGACTAATTAACAAAAAACAAAAGAAGTCTTGTGGTGTCTTAGCCTAATACTAGGCATCTGAAACTTGTCCAAAAGAAAAGGGCCCTCAGCTCTTTTTTGAAAGTCATGGAATGAGTAGTAAAAAGCGATCCATGTTGACTGTCATTGGCAAGTTTTGCTTGGTGATCTGCCACATTGTTCGCTTCCCTAAAGCAGTGGTTAATACTAATATTGCCTTGGCTCAATATTTGAGAGATCTCATGGATCAAATTAATCAGTTTGTAGTTATTGGCTTGCTTATAATTATTCATCTGTATTACTGTCGTAGAGTCAAGCTCCAGACTGGTCTTTTTAAATCCGTTTTGAATACACCATTGCACGCCAAATTTTGCACCTCGCACCTCTGCTATTATATTACTGTTACATGTAGTTGGCTGGGAGAATGCCATGACTAGATTGCACTTGTCATCTCTTAGGATCCCACCTAATCCTGCTTTTCCAGAGTTAGCATTATAGCTTACATCTATATTGAGTTTGATAGTACCTGACTTGGGAGTTTCCTAGCATACAACAATACTTTTGGGAATAGAGTGGAGCTTAACTAAGTTGTCGCAAAAGTTGATCCAAGGTAATGTCAGTCCATTGTTAGGGAAAGCCTTATTGACAGCAACTGGAATGATCCAACTAATAGGATGTTTCAATCTGAACATATTGAACTTTTTCTAATCTCCATACTTGCATGCACACCATTATTTTCACAATTCCACACACACTATGATCGAGACTATATGAATGACCAATTTATGAATTGCATTGGTTGATCTTTCCTGCCACCAAGAATTTAATAGGGTCCTAATGGTACCCTGTTGACAAGTAATACCCAGAGGGTCACCAAATAAATTTCAAATTTTTGTTGCAGCTTCTCCATCTATGAAGGCACGTTTCATGGAATCATTCACTGGACTACCACAACATTTAAACATAGTAGTTATGTTCCTCCCAAACCTTGTGAGTACATCATTGAAAGGTAGTTAAAATTTTCATAATCTCCAAATAAGAAAAGAAACATTGAAAGGTATGCTAGAGTGCCAAAATTTGCTCAGTTGCTGCTCTTTGACTTTACAACTTCTAATCATATTCCAGGTGGATTGTTTGTATATTTACCATTTTCTGTAAAGTCCCAGACAAGCTTGAGATTGATGTTTTGTCTTGTAACGACCCAGTCGGTCATTTTAAGAATTAATACTCCGATCCCCTATTGACTACTTTTTTCATGTTTGTTTCTGCTATTGTGAGTTGCCAGGAGGATCTGTATAGGGTTTCGGACTGTATTGGGACACTTAGTCCCTAAATGAGAGTTTAAGCTTTAGAATTTAGGCTGTAGTTGGAGCAGTGTGAAGAAGGCCTCGAAATGGAATTTCGTCGATTGCATTAGCTCCGTTGGCTAATTTCGAGCTTAAGGGCATATTCGAAGAGGTCTGTAGCTTAATTAGGCTTGAAATACCGAAAGTCGAATTTTGAAGTTTCCGGTTCATTGGTGAGATTTTGATATCTGTGTCAGAATGGAATTCTGGTAGTTGGAGTAGGTTTTTGTTTCATTTGGGACGTTTGTGCAAAATTTCAAGCTGTTCGGACAAGGTTTGATAGAATTTTTTATCGAAAGCAAAAATTGGAAGTTCTAGAATCCTTAGGCTTGAATTCGATGGTGATTTGGTATTTCAGCGTTATTTTGAGTATTCATAGGGATGGAACGAGTTTATATAATAGTATATGACTTCTTCATAGTTTTGGTTCAGGTCCTGAGGCCTCGGGATGATTTCAGAATGTTGATGGAAGAAATTATGAGATTTGAAACAACTTCAGCTGCTGAAGTGCTATCATAACTACACTTGTGCAGAAGCTTGTGGCAAGTTGCAGATGTGGTCAGAGGGAGGAAAATCAGTAGTCGCAGGTTATAGCACCTGCAAGACTGCATATGCAATAAGTGAAGCATAAGTGCAATTAATTTACATAGATTTGGCCCATTTGGAGTGGGTTCTCATGACAAGAATGTGATTTCGAGTTGATTGATTTGGTTCTAGGTAAGTGGCTTGCCTAACCTTATGTAGGGGAACACTCCTTAGGATTTGGTATAGTTGTTATATAAGTGTCGTATACGTAAGGTGACAAGTGTGTACACGTGCTAATTGTTGAAAATCCTGTTTTCATCGAGCTAATAACATGTTTTCTTGTAGTTAGCAAATACTTGTACTTGAAGCCTGTTGTTTAGATTAGGAAAAGTATTCCTACGTGACTTAATTGCCTTTTCTGCTTTAATTGCCCACTTGTACTCTGTGCAACATGTTAGAGTAGAAATTCATGTCTAATTTTAATTGCCCACTTGTACTGTGTGCAACATGTTAGAGTAGAAATTCTTGTCTAATTCTTGAATAAAACTGTATATTTTTCTGAGATTGTTATGTATTTACTTTGGGACTATGGGACAATATCTCCGAAGACCCCATGCTTGTTTACTTTGGTACTACGAATCGATATTCTAGTAGACCCCCTACACATTTATGATTGGGACTATGGGACAGCACTTGGCAGATTTCCTGTACTGGATAT
Organism: Nicotiana benthamiana; assembly: GCA_034376525.1. Lineage (NCBI taxonomy): Eukaryota > Viridiplantae > Streptophyta > Magnoliopsida > Solanales > Solanaceae > Nicotiana > Nicotiana benthamiana. The sequence continues at coordinate 81,634,266 of CM067336.1, forward strand.
TACTTTGTGGTTATGGATTTGGCATTACGGGAGTTTCCCTTACACATTTATGATTTGGACTACGTGACGATATCCCGGGAGATCCTCTGTACGTTTACGTTTTGGACTACGGGATGATATATCGGAAGATCCCTTGTTGCTATTTCTGTGTACTAAGTTAGATTCTTTTCTGTGGTTTTATTCGCTATAGATTGTTAGCATTTTAATTATATTGTTGTATCCTATGCTGTTTTACATTGTTTTTCATCTATAATCAGTAGGGACCTGACCTTCCTCCTCACTAACCTACCGAGGTTAGGCTTGGCGCTTACTCAGCACCGCTGTGGTATACTCGTGCCTTTCCTGCACATATTTTTCGTGTGCAAATCTAGATTCTTCGGCTCAAGCATACCATCAGTGAGGCGAGGAGATCTTCAAAGACTTCGAGGTATATCTGTCGCGTCTGCAGGTCGAGGAGTCCATTTCTATTCTCCTCTCTAGTTTTTAGTTTTTATGTATTTACTTTTGTTTAGATATTCTGAAGTTAGAACACTTGTAGTTATTCAACAGCTTGTGATTTCATGAGATTCCGGATTTTGGTAGTCGATTTAGTTTGAGAGTTTATGCTTGTATATGACGAGAGGCATTTTAAATGTTTTATTTATGTTTATTCCGTAGTTTTTTGGCTAGGTTTTATCTTGCATTTCATTTTCCGAAAATCATTAGGTTTACCTAGTTGTAGAGACTGGGTGCCGTCATGACAGCTCATGAAGGGCGAACTTGGGTTGTAACAAGTTGGTATTAGAGCTCTAGGTTCATAGGTGTCAAGAACCACAAGAAAGTTTATTAGAGTCTCGCGGATTATTACGGAGACACATATACTTACCTACACGAGGCTGTGTAACTATTAGGAAAATTCCACTTCATTTGATTTAATTGTCATGCGAGATTTTGGTATCACAATTATAAACTTCTATCTTCTATTCTTTCACAAATGGCAAGGACACGTGCTACCGGTGATGATCAGGCACCCGCACCCCCTACTAGAGCCATCAGAGGTCGGGGAGGGGGTCGAGGTCGAGGATGTGCCCGTTGTACAGCCAGAGCACGCACGCGAGCTACCACAGAGGAGCCACCAGTAGCTCCAGCCAGAGTCCAGGCACCTGATACGCCTATTTCTACCACTATTTCATCACTTCAGGAGAATCTTACACACTTCATGAGCTTGTACACCACCCTAGCTTAGGCAAGGTTGATTTCCCTTACCGCAACCATATCCTAGGTCGGAGGAGGATCACAGAATCCTGCCTCCCGCACTCCTAAGCAGCGGGTCCAGGTTGATTAGATGCTAGTGGTTATACCAATACCGCCTGCACTCCTAAGCAGCGGGTCCAGGTTTATCTGTCGTGTTTGGTTGCTCTTAGTGGTTTTGAGACTAGAGACGATTTTTTATTGCTCAACATGGTAGTTTAATGTTATCTTGGGCATGGACTGGTTGTCTCCCCATTATGCTATTCTTGAATGTCACGCCAAAACTGTGATGCTAGCTATGCTAGGTGTACCGCGAGTAGAGTGGAGTAGTACTTTAGATGACACTCCCAGTAGAGTTATTTCTTTCCTTAAGTCTCAGCGAATATCTAGCCTATGTTAGAGATGTTAGTACTGATACCCCTATATTTGATTTAGTCCCAGTAGTACAGGACATCCCCGATATGTTTCTAGCTGATATTCCGGGTATGCCACCTAATAGAGATCTTGATTTTAGCATTGATCTATTTTCGGGAGCTCGGCACATTTCTATTCTTCCGTATCATATGGCCCCTCCTAAGTTGAAGGAGTTGAAGGATTAGTTGCATGAATTGCTTGATAAGGGTTTTATCCGGCTCAGTGTATCTCCTTGGGGTGCTCGTATCTTGTTTGTTAAGAAAAAGATGGTTCTATGCCTATGTGCATTGATTAGCACCAGCTGAAAAAAGTTACAATGAAGAACCGGTATCCTTTTCTTCATATTGATGATCTTTTTGACCATTTACAAGGTGCACAAATGTTTTCTAAGATTGACTGGTATATAGGTTAGGATCAGTTGAAGATTCGGGAGACAGATATCTCAAAAAGTGCTTTCAAGACTCGATATAGTCATTACGAGTTCCTTGTTATGTCCTGTGGGCTGACCAATGCTCCATTAGTCTTCATGCATTTGATACACAGTGTGTTTCAGCAATATCTTGACTCGTTGATCATTGTATTTATTAATGATATTCTGTTATACTCCCTGAGTCGGGATGATCATGAGCAGCACCTAAGAACAGTGCTTCAGACTTTGAGGAAAAAGAAGTTATATGCAACGTTCTCGAAATATGGGTTTTGGTTGGATTATGTGACATTCTTAGGCCATGTGTATCGAGTGAGGGTATACAGGTGGATTCGAAGAAAGTGGAAGTAGTGTAGAGTTGCCCAGACCATCCTCAGCTACAGAGATATGCAGTTTGCTTGGCTTGGCGGGTTATTACTGTTGATTTGTTGAGGGGTTTTCATCGATTGCAGCACTTTCGATGCCCCTTTTTTCATGGTGAAATTGGGTTTACGACATTATGGATAAAACAACTCTTATTCCCTTTTGAGGTATCGGGTTATGAAATTTGAAGAGTCACCACCTAATGATTATATATCGTTAGGACACTTTATAAGAAAAGAAGAAGGTTTTTGAAAGAAAACCAGAGTTCGGGTATGGGCTTGAGATTATCTCGAGGGGAAGGTGTTAGGCACTTCTCAAGATCCACTAATGTGGTTCCCGACCATGCTTAATTGTGACTTTAAGGAGAGTAGAAATAAACACATGGAGTTTGCATATATGGACTACAAATAAGGTGAAAGTTTTCAAAGAGGAAATACATAAGTGATTTTGGAAAGATAAAGATTAACTGAAGAAGAATTAATTTTTAAGAAAACATCACATCATATAAATAAAGAAAAGGGTTCTAGGTTTAAATACAATATGGATCACCTTGGTGCAATACCCAGCAATCACTCTCGCACGAGATATTAGCGCACGGGTCATCATATTCATATTCTATCCTTCCCACCCCGTTAAGATATTAAACGTTATTATTCTACTTTGCTTATTGCATGCTAATACTCGTCCCAACCTATCAGTCCTAGGGTTTTAGGACTTATAATCCTAAGGAGAAGGAAAGGGAGTGTAGGCATATATGGAGTTTCAAAAGGATAAAATACTAGGGCGTCAATCAAAACAAATAGTAAATGAATAGGGACTGAAACAAACACACAAAGGCTCATATAAAACCATGTAAATCATAAAGCATTTAGTTTTGCATGTCTTACATGTACTGATTTGGTCTTTAAAAATCAGTACAACCCTTTAAGAAAACAATAACTGAGAGGCAAGAAATCATGTAAGAGCACTCCACCATGCAATATGGAACAACACAACCCTTTGAGAAAACAGTAAGTCCGGAAAAATCCATTAGAAAATATCTAAACCAATTTAAAAATCTCTTTTGAAAATATCTTTTTTCCAACAGTCAAGCAAATGAATGCAAATCACATAGTGCAAGTCCGCACATAAGTCAGCCTTTTGGGCACAAGACTCCATTAACAAATAATACCAGGGTATCTGGTAATAGTGCAAGAAATATCATGAACAATAATATGAGAGTGTTGAATGTCGTTCCACATAGTACAAACAGGAGCCAATGCGTGAATGCAATGCAATGCACATGACCGCTGTGGCGAGCAACCCGATAAACTTGGGTACCCGCGCTCACTGTGGGGGTTCAGGCTCCGGAGGGGCTCCTACAGCCTTAGCGCAATATCAATTTCACACCACTGCGGCGTGCAGCCTGATCCATGCACAATCCAGAAATGCACATAAGCCACTTTGGTAATATCTAAATAACAGTTCTCTGCTCAAAACGTCAGTACAATATCATTTAAGTTTTCAAATCTTAGAAAGATGACCGAGTTTGCAAAAGAGTATTTAAAACCATGGACCGAGATCAAATAATATGCAGAGTAATGCAACAACAGTAATATCAATCCCTGAACGATTCAAATAATTAGCACGAAGCCCAACACATGGTAATCAACCCAAATCATAATAATATCAAGTAGTTTCAGTCTAATATGTAGTAATTTCATCAATCGGGACGGAACGAGTCCCAATCCCCAATGGTGCTCTACCCCACGCCCATATCCGGCGTGAAATTCACCTCAATACAACACTATGATGTGAAAATCCGAGGTTTCAAACCCTCAGGATATCATTTGCAAGTATTACTCACCTCGAACCGGCAAAATCTCTAGCCCGCGAAGCCTTTTCCCCTCAAACCGGCCTCCACGCGCATCGAATCTAACCAAAATCGGAGCGAATGCATCACACTATGCCAAGGGAATAATAATCAATCACAAAAAAAAAATAAAAAATATAGCAAAAATCTCGAAAATAGCAAAAACCCGAGCCTCGGGCCTGCTTCTCAAAAAATTACAAAACTCACTGACGACGTCCCCTTTTTCCTAAAAAAGCGAAATCGGATTTTACGACATTATAGGAAAAACAACTCTATTTCCCGTTTGGGAGTTGGGTTATGGAATTTGAAGAGTCGCCACCTAATGATTATAGTGCATTAGGACACTTAGGAGAGATTATTTTGAAAAGAAAACCAGAGTTCGGGTAAGGGCTTGAGATTATCTCGAGGGGAAGGTGTTAGGCACCCCTCAAGATCTACTAGTGTGGTTCAAGGCCGTGTTAATGGTGACTTTATAAAAAGATGAAGCAATTAAACAAGTAAGGTTCACAAATATAGCATTCGTACAACTTGAAAAGCTTTAAAGAAGAAAGAAGGACGTAAATTCAAAATAAAAGAAAGGGTTAATTTGAAAAGGCATTACTATAGAAGAACATTAATAAAGCAAGCAAAAGAGAGAAGGGTCCTAGTTTTAACTACAATATGGATCATTCGATGCAATATCCCGCACATATTCCCAAAGAGGGATCACTTTATGATATTATCGCATCGTCATCATCTCCATATTCTACCCTTCCCACCCCGTAGAGGTTATTTAAGCGTGTGAAACGGTCACGAATGCTTATTGCGTGCTATTACATATCTCGTCCTATAGATCCTAGAGGGAATTTAGGATCAATATTCCTATAAGGTAGGAACTAGGTTGAACCCTTAAATTTAAAGGTTAAAAGTACTAAGCGACATACAAAACAAGTAGGACTACACGTAATGGAATCATATAAAGGTATATAAGAAGGCTCAAATATCCCTCCATAAGCGACATGTAATTAGCACATCTCAAAATCATGTAAGGTCTAAAGAGAGTTTTTAAAAAGGAAGGTGGAGCATAAATCAAAACAGAAGTTGGAGAGTTTGCAGAAAAGGAACGTAAGAGAAAAATGTTCAGAACTTAAAAGAGGCAATATAAGTTTTTAGAAATCTGCAGAAGTCATTTAGAAACATTTGGAATGCCTAGTAATAACATTTTTGGACAAGCGGAGTAGAGGAACAAGCGTGGGAGCGTTTTGAGATTGCAGAAACGTAAAGAAAAACAGTAAACATACAGGCTTTTTGAGCTTTTGAAAATTAGTACTCAGATAGTTGAAATAGTGGTCCAAATCTGGACAAGCAAATACAATAGAAACCTTTTTGCATAGATAGTTTAAAAAATTGTGGCAGAAGTATGTAAATAATAGAGAGGGTTTCATAAACGAACGAATTTGGACAGAGGCGAATTAATTTGAACACGACTTGAAGATGATTAGCCCATTTTATTTTATCCGGCCTAAGGCTTGCCTAGGCGTTATTAAAGACGGTGAGCATGCAATGGTTTCTAGTTTTAACGAGGAGTTTGTTAATCAATCTTATGTCTATTTAACAAAATTAGTGAGGCATTCAACAGTTGTAAAAAAGAAAGACCCTAAGTACATGATGTCTAATGCATATAGAGGCCCTAAAACATGGTATCTAAATGCAAGGCAGTAATTTGATTATTAACTGATTGTGATTATCAAAATAACAAGCTGGAAGCAAAAGACCTAAGAACAAGATTTCTATATGTGAGATGCATGTCCTATACATGGTTTCTATTACGCAAATAGATAAGTAAAATCCTATAAACATGTCCTACCCATACCCTTAATAATCATGCATAACCCTTCCCAATTTTACTATAATCCTCATTGTTCTTTACAAGTTATTACAGACCAAGTAATTTTAAAAATTCAACAGTGAAAGAAAAGAAGAAGTTATTCTATAGGGAGCCTACAGCCAGGCCCAGGCATCCCCAACCTTACTTCTTTCGAGTTTCACAGCCATTACCAAGGCTTGGGCCCGGGAAAGTTCCCTAAGGGTTTGTTTGAACCCCTGGCCAATACCAAGCACCCAAAATATCCCTATTGGACAAGTGCAAGCATGGAAGTTCCATCCTTGTGCATTAGAGTTCCATGGGTGCTCAAGGCTCCCAAGGCAGTGCTTACACTAAGGGGGCATACCCTAATGCTCTAAGAATGAGATTGTGATTAGAATTGAGAGAGCTGAAAAGAGTTGAGAGACAGTTTAAGAAAGAAGTTGAAAGAATTGAGCGAGTTTAAGAAAATAGTTGAAAGAGTTGGAAAAGTTGAGACAGTTTAAGAAAATAGTTGAAAGAGTTGAAGAATTTCTTCCGAAATCATTTAGACTGACCAGTTTTAGAACAACAGAGCATCACACAAATGAGGGCAAAGGGTAAGGGAATAAATAAGAAAAGTTAACTACTCACATAGGCAATACATTGGAAGAAAGTAACCAGAGATGGTTGCAAAAACAAGAATTTAGTTCTTACTGTACCAAACTCTAATACACTTAGCGTCAAACATACTTGTGCACACATATAAGGAGAAATACCACTTTAATTCTGGAAAATAGTTTTCGAGATTGAAAACTTAGGAGATCAGTTATTAATTGAGGAATGTATCCTACTGATTGAGGAAGAAATTCGAAATCAATACCAAACTGTAAGGAAAATACACAAAATCACAATTTAAGGCTAGTAATCACAGTCTTAAAAAGAGCTTTTAAGAAACAGTATAAAATCACCATATAAACAGCCAAAAACCTTAAGAGAAGAACACAACATGGTAGGGGAATGAAACACTACCAACAAGAATCAAAGTGAAAAGCACAGAACTCAAACAAGAACCCAGAGGAACGCGCAAACAAGCAGATAATACATATACAAACATGTAGAGCTAGGGTTTTCATTAGACTTTAACTAAATGTTTAGAAGTAGTACTGAGAATTACGGATTAGTACTCAAAATTAGAAAAGTAAAGTGTTTTTGAAAGGGGTTAAGAAACCCTAATTTCAGAAAAGGAACCAAAACGTTTAGAACTTGAATAATCAAAGATATCATGTAATATGAGGTGTAGAAGACAAAGGTTAAACCAAAAGAAAATCGTTTAAAAGACAGAAACCAAAGAGATTTAGGCAAAAAATTAGGGTTTGCAAAATAAATTAGGAAAATGAAAAATCTGGTCGTGAAACTCGCATATAATGCCATAGAAGGCATCATCGGATAAAACCATCGGAGAAAAGCCGGAAACAGATCCAAGTGAAGCTTAAGTGACCGTCTTTCATGGCAGAAGCTACTGGGCTTCAAGCTTTAGAGAGAAAACAACAATACAAGGATTCCATGGCTACTAGAGGTCGATAGAAGTGAGGGAGGAGTAGGGTCAGAGAGGCGATGATCTTCATCGGAGAAGAAGGGACCAGAAGGTCCTAGAGAGAGGGAGAGCACCTGTTAGAGAGATAGAGAGACGGGCATGTGAGAATGAAGGGTTGGGGAAGGGTAGGTTAGATTTAATTAAGGCAAATTAATCTAGGTCGTTGATCTCATTTGATCAAGGGGTCGAATTGGGGTATATTTTAAATAAATCTGGCTATAATTTATATAGCCAATTTTCCCCAAATAATCTTATAAAATAGCTAAAATAGTTTAAAAGGCAAAATGAATACATGAAGCTAATTAATAACATATAAATATTAACATAAAAATAGTAGAAATGATTTTATAATTATGAAACATAGTCAATTATGAAATTGGCCATAATTATAATTCGTGCAATTAACCTTAAAAATCCCAAATAAATTTGTAAGAAATGTGCAAAAATTCCATAAATTATATTTTTTTTTGTAAATATGGGAGTGAAGCACATTATTTACTAAAAATAATAATTTGAAAATTAATTTTGGCCTTCGTACTGTCAAAGATAAGCAATAAATTGATTTTGAAGGACCTAAAAAATTAAACAAAAATACCAAAGTTCCTCGGCCTGCTTATGTATGCATACATATACTATTTTGAAATTATTTTGGGTGCAAAAATATATAGGAAAAAATTGGGTATCAACACTCACATTACTGGATTCCTCGTCTTGCCACGAGTCCATAAATACCAAATACTCCCAAATGCTAGCTCAAATGACCTATCAAATCCCAATTTCAAATATCAAAACTCAAGCCCTAGCTTTACCCCTTTTTAATGAATTTCAACTAATTTCCATGTTAAATCTAACATAATCTCATGTATTTAAGCCAAGGGACTTATCTCCAATCAATTCCCAGTCAAATTTTCCTTAAATTCTCACCAAAAGCTGCCAAGGTCGCCCAACAATGGTGAAAATTAACCCAATCTCGCGGTTGAAGTATTAAATAAAAACCCTTTTGAACATACCAGTTTTCGCTTCTGCGGTATCGCTTTTGCTTATCCAAGACCATTTCTGCGGCCATATTTCTATTTTTGCGGTCTTTATTAAACTTCCAAAAATCCGATTATGCGTTCCTTCACCCGCTTCTGCGGAAATTATCTAAAGACCCATATAACGCTTTTGCCGTCAAAAGTCGCACATGCGACTCCACTTCTGCAGGCAATGCTCCGCTAATGCGGAAGAAATCCCCTTAAGACCAATTTTGATTCTGCGGCCTCTACTTCACACCTGGGACCTTGCTTCTGCGTTCTATATTCCGCAGAAGCGTAAATACTATAGGCAACAATATTTTTCCCTTTTCACAAGTTCAAAACCTCCCGTTAGCCAACCAAAATCACTCCGAGGACCCCGGGACCTCAACAAAAAGTACCAACATATCCCATAACATCATTTAAACTTGTTCCAATCATCAAAACACATCGAACAACGCTAAAGCCAAAAAATCATACCGGATTCAAGCCTAAGTTCTTCAAAGACTTTTGAAATGCAATTTCGATCAAAAACCCGACCAAACCACATCCAAGTTTTCACACATATCCAAAATAACCTAATAAAGCTACAAAAACTCTCGGAATTCCATTCCAACCCTCGAAAAAAATTCTCACCTATTTACCTGAAGTAGCCAAAATACTAACTTTGCCAATTCAAGCGTAATTCTACACCGGTCCTCCAAAATCAATTTCGATCGCACTCCTAAGTCACAAATCATCTCCTGAAGCTAACCAAATCACCGGAAATCACATCTGATCCCTATAACTCATAAGTCAATGTACGATTAACTTTTGTAACTTAAGCATTCCTTAAAGAGACCAAGGGCCTCATTTCTTATCAAAACCATTCCAAATCCAACTCTCACACACCATATACCGATAATGAATTATGAAGAGGCAAATAAATAGGGAAAACGAAGAAGTAACACATGAGACGACTGGTCGGATCGTCACAATAGATTAATCATGTGAGCACACGTATAAAAAGAAAAGTAGAAGAACAGTACATGCATAGTAAAAGAGATCATACAAACATGATATGAACAAACATGAATAAAGAAAAGAAAAAGAAGAATCATAAAATATTTTTTTAAAAACCTTGCAGAAACACTAAATCGAACACAAACGATTTTAAAAATAAACCTTGGGGGAAAACACTTAAATGTCGAATAGATCATGTGAGCACGTGATTTTTGCCCTATATATGAATAATTCCAAAAAATTCAAAAAAATAATTTTTCTTTATTTTTACAATTTTTTGTGCATTTTGGTATCATTTTCTGATAATTGTTTGTATTTTTTTCGTGCATTTTAATTCATATAAAAAATACAAAAAAATGAATTGGTATTTAGGATTTAATTTCATATTTTAATACTAATTAGAGGTCAAATTATCTTAGAACAATACATAAAAATCATAAAAATAGCCCATTTTTGCATTTTAGTTATTAATTATTAAATTGGCCGTGAAGCAGTTTTTTTAAACAATTTTATAAATTAGTAAGCTTAGTTTTAGAAATAAATTAGGTTTTATTTTAATTTCTTGCATTTTTATGAAAATCTATAAAATACAAATTGAAAACCAAAAGAGAATGAAAAATAAAATAGGGTAAGCTTTCCTTAATACCCGAAATTGGGCCAAAATTAGCTAGCCCAAACTTAGGAAAATCCATTCTACCCCCCACCCAGCCCCAAATTTAAAACCGCCCGGTCCAAAGGACCATGCCCAGCACGACCAACCAAAACGACGTAATATAAGACAAATTCTACATCGTTTTGAGTAAATTAAATGCTCAATCAATCCTAGCCATTCATTTCTCATAATCAGATGGCCACGAACTGATCTCAGACATTAGATAAATCTGTCCGAAAATCCATCAGTAACCCTAGACCAACTTCATCTTCTTCATACTCCCTGTACCTCCACCGTCCGCCGCCGGCCGGAAATCGCCTCCGCCGGCGACGATGCTCCTTTGCCGTCCAAAATTACACCATAACACCCCTTTGTTCTCCCCTGTCTGAATCTAAACTAGGTTTTTTTCCAAAACGTAGCCAAACCGCTCGAATACTAAGTCTGTGGACGTGCCGCCTCCGCCGTCCACGGCGGCGACGGTCACCAAATGCCACCAAACTTACACCTTTCGTTCTCATTACTCTCTATTTACAATAGTACCCCCAGTTTCCCTGAAATTGAACCCTAGCTTCTCGAATCTTAGTTCGAAAAATCCTTCCAAGACGTCACCTTGTCCAAACGGTCCCAAATTCATATCACACAGTCTCTTAATCACCCTCGTGATAATTTCTTAACCAAAACCCCTCAAACATCATTGGTCGAGCTTCAATTCCACAACTGGAGTTCGTGTATTGTCGGACTGTTTTATTGATTTGTTGAGACGAGTTAGCTCAGGTTAATGTTATGGTTTTATCCCCTGTGAGATGAACCTGTAACATTAACTTGAAGTTAATTTCGAAGATTTCGTTTGAAGATTGGTTAGCAGTAAGGTTTCTATCTCTTTGTCATTTAGTTCCTATTTTAGTTAATTTAATTTGTTTATTCAATTAAGCATAGTTGTAGTTTTTTCAGTCAAATTTTAGCATCAATTCTTCTACTTTGATTTGTTATCTGTGTTTAGGTTTAATTCATTTAGATTGATTTTCATTCTGGTTCAACTTTGATTGTGGAATAATTGGAATGCTCATTTGTTAAGTGTTAATTAGTTGTTAGGGTAATTAGGTTTTCATTTTACCCTGTTTGTTTGAAGTTAAATTTGAAACTCGTTTTGGTTTAGCTTCAGTTAAGTATTAGTGTATTTTTAGTCATGGTTAGTGTTAATTAGTTCATTACTAGGTTAGATTGATTCGGAATAACTGATTTTAGTTAACTTTAGTTGAATCATAACTAGGGTGAGAGGTTTGTTTAGTTAGCATTAGGCTGTGAATTTCAGAACGGTACAAGGGCATTTGAGGCATGGAAAATGGTAATATCTTGAAAAATAGTAATTACAAGGTAGGTTAAGGTTAGTATAGTATTTTTGCGGCTAAAAGAGCATCCTAGAGACTTCTAGAATAGGGTGCAAATGCAGATTTCAGTTTTTAAAAGTATTTACTCGGTGAGCAAGTTAAAAATCAAGGGACCAAGCTGTAAATAAGCAAGAGCTGAAAGTGAAAATTGAAAATTTGAGGGTTGCCCTCATTTTTTTTCTATAAAAGCATTGAATAGTGTTTTAACAAGGGTCTTCAATTTGTCAGCTGAAAATCCCACCAAAAACTGTTCCACTTTTCTTTCAGATTAGTAATTTGAAGTCCACTCCACAAAAAATACAAAAACAAAAAACAAAAACAAAAAACCAAAAAAATCACTGTTGCATTAGTCTTCCTTAGGGCATTTTCGAATTTCAGCTTTTAATTCAACATTTTAGCTTACTTTGAATCCAAAGTAACTTGGACTCATCTGATTCTGCTCGAGATTGAGATTTACAAGCTGTTTGAGTCATTTGTGCGTGGGATCTGCTAGTTCAAGTTAATTGCTGGTTGTTTTATGGTTGTGTTGGTGCTGGGTTTATTTCTGGCTATTTGGTGTTATTTGGATTCTGCTTGGTTTTCAACTTATCCTGAACTGCTGAACATTTTCTGGGCTGTTGCTACTCATTCATTGACTGCTGTTGGGTTTTAAACTAATTCCTGAATTACTGCTGGAATCACTACTGCTGCTGACCTCTCCTTTCCTATTTGGTTCAAATTCTAGGTACTTTTTCTGATGTCTCTACTGATTTGGGAGTGTTGGCTCACCTGTATGAACACATTTGAAGATGAAGAACTCATTTGTTGATGTCTAGTTTAGTAGTTTTAGTATAATTGAACTGTTTAAGCAAATTTGAATGTATGAATTTGACTGATTTGAACTGTTTGGTTCCTACTATATTCCAGATGAATTTTTTCTGATAGATTGTTAGTTGTAGTGAATTGTATGAACTGTATGAACTCTTTGGTCCCTATTAGTGTAGTGATGAATTTCTAGTAGTCAAAGCTCAACATGCCTCTTAAGACTTTTGAGTTAAATGAACTGTTCTACTCCATCATTGTGATTTAATTTGCATCAAGTAGTCTCCATGAGTTAAGTATTGATCAACTAGAGGTAAAATTAATCTCGTTTCTTTGGTTCCAAATAGGAAATATCCTGCTTGGGTAATCTTTAGTCAAAATAAGTAGTTCACCTATCACTTGTAAATATTTGAAATCAGTTAAAGGTTAAAATCATTAAGTCATGACAACTGTTGAATATGATTAATTGATTTTAGAAAAGCTACAGTTCACGTCCCTCAGTTAAAATAAGGTGAAATGTGTCGTTCGCTTCTCATTGTGTCCATATTATCTGCTGGGATTCAAACAAGCTACAAGTCATGGATGAATTGTTGCTTGTATCACGTTTCAGGGATTCAAATTCCCGACTCTCCGTTGTCCCGGTTCTTCGGATTGAAATCATTAAGCCCGTGTCTAGGCTCAGCCCTTTAATTGTTCTCATTGATTTTTAATTTGTATTTGGAATTTGGGTTTTGAGCTGGGTAGAGGGTTTTAAACTAAAAGGTTCATCCTTTTGTTTGGACCCGGACTTGAATTTAATGTTCGGATTTTAAATATAATAAATTAGGATCTTTCTTTATTATTGGAGACAAAATAAAAAAAAATAGAAAAATATAGTATCTGTTAGTTTTTCCTTTTAAAAAAAAATGAGACGAGCCTCGTCCAACAAAAATACAAATTGCGGGGCCCTCAATAAAGGTTTAAAAAATAATTAGAAAATCGGGAAGGGCCGTTTAACGAATTTCATCGTCCTCTCAAATTATTACAACGCGTTAGACTATATTAGATGCGACTTTAATAAATTACATTCCTAAATATGGGTGGGCATTTTGTGCGGCCCGAATTCAAATCCTAAGAAGTTGAATAGAGTGTGTCTAGGATGGCGGGTACATTTCAGGCGGCGCAATCCAAAAACGCATTCTAAACTACGTTCATTTTCTCAAATAAATATATATTCAATAAAATCGGTTAAAGATAAAATTGTCACATAGGCATTTCATATATTAAAATCAGATTTTAGCCATTCATAACAATTTTAGCGATCGTGCTAGAACCACGGTATTCGAGGGTCCTAACACCTTCCCTCGAGTCAACATAATTCCTTATTCAGAATATCTGGTTCGCCGACTCCAATTGGGAAGTCGAACATTTTCCTCGGATTGGGATTCAAGCTAAACCGGTGACTTGGTACACCAAAAAGACAAACCTACTCCCAAGTGGCAACTCTGAATAAATTATCCCGATTCGAATAGTGTCACTTTAAATGAAAAAATTCCCTTATACATTATCCGTCGGGGTAGATGTGTAAAAAATAGGTGTGACAGAGCATAGATTCAGCATAGATCTACGCAAAAAAACAAAGAAAGAACCTCAAATAGCTTAGGGTTCTGAGAAACCCTAGAAGTGAGAAAGGCTTGGAAGAAATCAGATCCTGAGTCGGAAAGGTCAGGAATTAGGCTTCTATTGCTTGAACATGCCGGAGCGTGGCCGGAGAAGACACAAATCTACAGATCTGAGAAGTTCTGAGAAGAGAGTCGGTTAGGTCAAACTTCAAAACCTCGAACAACTTAGGTCTAATGGCGGAGAGGGATGAGTACAGACCATCTATGGCCTGAGAAGCCATGGATTCCGGTGAAAGTACGGTAAAAGAAGATAGGAAATGGCTAGGGTTTCGATGAACCTTGAGAGTGTTTTGAGAGACGAAAGGGTTCAAAGGCGGCGGCTAAGTGAGAATGAGGGATTAGGGTAGGTCGTTCGAGATTAAAAAGGGTAAGGTGTAATTTGGGTCGTTGATCAAAATGATCAACGGCTTGGATTGAAAGGAAGGCCGGGCGGGTTTTTTTATTGGGTCAATAGCTGGGTCAAAATTGAAATTTGGCTGAGTGGTTTAAAATAGAAATTGTGTTAATTAGGGGCGGATTTTAAGCTATAACTGAAATGAGCCAATTGTTAAATAGCCAGTTTCTCCTTTTTATTTTATAGAAATAGTAAAAATAATTTTAAGTGTAAATTAAAAGTATTGAGCCAATAAACAATAATAAATATTAACTTAAAAATACTGGCACTAATTTTATAGTTATGAAATACTATTAATTGTAAAATGGGTTGTGATTGCAATTATATACAATTTAGCTCCAAAAATACCAAATAAATTTATAAAAATATGCAAAAATCACATTCATTCTACTTTGGTATAAATATGAGAATGAGATAAGTTATTCACCAAAAATAATAATATTTTGGAGCAATTATTTGATTTTGTGGTATTAAAATAGACAATAAATTTGTTTAAAAATCATGAAAATTTTGGAAAGGTACCAAAACTCTTGGGTATGCTTATATATGCACGTATATACTATTTTAAAAGTATTTTGGGTAAACAACTACCTTAGAGAAAATTGGATATCAACATGCTTAACATGGTCGCAACATTTGAAGAGTTCAAGAGATCACATGTCACTTGGGGTCAATATTTTAGGCATACATCTAAGCTAACAACAGTTTATTTCATTTTAGAGGAGAATATTGATATAGGCTCAAAAAGCCTTAGGCTGCACTGAAGAATCAGCACAAACTAGAGAGTACGTACACATTTCAATTTACAAGCAGCAGGAAGCATGTTATGTTATTTACCAATTCAGGCAGTATTAGCACTTAGATATCATATGATTCATGGATACCCCAATAAGTTAATACGGATAACTTCAGTGGAAAGATAAGTTCTGGGCACATGTAAGTTTACCACAAGAAATATGAAGCAAGTAGAGGGATAAAACCAAGACAACAACAGACATGAGAATTCAAGTGCACACAAACATATTAGGTCGTACATGCTTAAGAGAACCAGAAGTAGGGTTAGAATTTAAGAAAGTTCAGGTGATAGAAAAGTTCAGAGCCACAAAAATACTTTAGAGAAAATAAGGATGCAAATAAATAGGGCATGATAACATACTGATTCACAAAAGTTTCAGCGGCATGAGTGTATAGAGCATGAACACAAATAAGAGAGGATGAAACTGCTAAGTCTAAGAACTTCTCGATTACCAATTGACAAGCAATAAAAAAAGGAACAATTTCTGCAATACTCAATCATCAATAGCAAAGGGTGCAGCAAAACCCAAAACGTCAGTGTGTCAGAGTTCCGAAGGGTTCCAGATGAACCCCAGGCAATGCTCACACTGAGAGAGGTCAAACAATCAAATTCTAGTGGCCTTGGCTTTCAGACGTCCAAGAGCTCAGGTTTCACAATCTATCTATATAGAATAACAAAAGCAAATCAATATTATGCTGTCAAGTGGTGCACTAAATAGGCTGCCACATGTAACAATTTCAGACAAGAGTCCAAAACAATTGGAGTTTATTTTTGCAACCTAAAAATCAGGTAAATCAGTAAAAAAAAGAGCCTTGCCATTTATTATAGAAATTTAAAAATAAAGATAACATGCATCCCTAAAAATCAACTAAATAAAAATAGTAATTACTCCACGATATTGGAGTAAATGCGCGAACGATTTTTGTTTTTACTTTTTCTTCCTAAAAATCAGGCAATCAGGTAAATCATAAAAAAAACACAAATACAACGGTATCCCTATAAATCACCAAAGTAACAAAACTTAACACTCAACGAAATCTGCCAACAATTTTTGCATTCCATAATTTGCTGATTTTTAGGTAAAGTCGCGGTTCTAAAAATCAAGGAATTCATACCTCTAGTTCGTAAGTTTCCGTTTTTTACTCCATAATACCATCCACAATTTGCATTAAGTTTTCTTTTAGCTTTTTAATTCTTCTTCCAACTCAAGAATCCCAAAACATACACATCTATATCTCCATGATTTAGTGCTTTATATTTTCACAATCTTTTCAACATCATATTTCATCTATTACATTCTCATAGAAATTACTTTGCAAGTATGTCCACACAAATTCATGATATCAAACAAATATCATCCAACTCGATGCAATGGAATCTCAAGTTAGAGTGGCTCGAATGTGGATAATGCCCCATCACTTTAACCCACAAATACAGTTTGCAATTGAATTGGTTTTACAGGATTCTAAGGTAACATATTCAACTTTGTCATAGTTTTATACTTACTAACGTAGTCGCGTTCCATATAAAAATTCTTTCATCCGCATTACTTAAATAATTCGACTTCCATATCAACAGATCTATAACTGATCTGGAATGCATTGTGTAATTTTGTTTTTCACTTCGAATGTTGAGTATAACTTGAAACAGTGATTGTCCTTATATTAACAATTAGGTAACTTGCATGTTTCTACATAAAAACTGATTTATTCTTCAAAATGGCAGAGGAATTGTTCTGCTATTAAGGAAGTATTATTAAAATTATATAACTTCGGCAAATTTGGAATTCTCAGCTTTGTATCTGTTTATGTTGCCTTCATAATTGCTATACATCAACTGTAGCATTTTGGCTTTTGACATTACATCTTTTAACAACTTTACAAATTCACGAAAGTATATACGCCCTTACATTTGTTGTGTTCATTATTTTGCACTAATCATTAATCTGAATTTGCAGGGTGATCGTATACATGCTACAATCGGAAAGTATGTTTTTAAGTTTTTAGGAACACGATACATGGATTTCGCGTATATCGCATGAACTACTTTGTAGTCAGACCAAATAATTTGAAGTTGAGGACTTCGACACACAAGTTGAAGCTGACATTTACTCAAAAGACATTTGTTGAGGAAACAAATGATCCTTCATTTCATATGAACATCTTTAACTTGCGCCCATTTGACCAACTAACAAATCAACATGATGTTGATGAGACAGAATTAGTCAGTAATTTTTTTAAAAATTTTAAATGAAGTTAAGAATATTATTTCCCAAAGTATGTCACTAAATTTTATATTTATAGATGTTGTTGGTCAGGTTGTGACCTATGAAGATGTTAAGACGTACAAGCAGGGACACAATCAATGTTTCCTTATTAATGTTGTACTTGAAGATGATCAGTAAGTACTTCAAAAATAGAAAAAATAATTTATTGATAGATTACATATATATGTGTTTATTAATGTTACCATTAACCGTATAGGAGAAAGAGGATTATGGCAACATTATGGAGCGAACTTGTGGATCAAATTCAACATCACTTGAATGAATCTGCCGATGAGCCTTTTATTGTTGTTTTCCAACATATGAAACCTCAAAAATATCAAGGTTTAGCATAAACTACATGTATTTGTTTATTTAACTGTATAAATTATTTGAAATCACAATTTTTTTTCATATTTCATTTGACACACAGGTAATTACTCAGTGCGTAGCTGTTGATATGAGACAAAGATATGGATAAATTCTATGCTGCCGTAGTGTATTGAATTTAAATCCAGGTTTGTCAACTGTATAATCCTTTTCTATATGTATAGAAAATATAATAATTGTTATAAAATATTCTATTTAAGGTGAATGTCCATATTTAGAGAGATCCTAGGGTTTACTACTTGGTGGCTAAGTCACCACCTCCCTATAAATAATGGGGTTCTCTCCCATTGTAAATCATCCCAAAGTATCAATAAGAATACTCCTCTCTCTACTTTTCTCTATATTGTTCTTGTTCTTATATTATTTCATAACACGTTATAAGCACAAGTCTCTAACCAATTGAATTTAATATTCAGCAATTATCGCTCTCAGAATCTCGAGTTGCAATCAGATTCATCCACTCTAATTCGTGTTCCGTCGTTTGGATTTTTCTATTTGAGTGAAACGAGATTTGTGATATTTTGGTTTCTGAAATTCTTCAATTTTTTTTTCTTTCTCGTTGTTTACTTTTGTTTTTTTTTGAAGGTGAATTTCCAAGCAAAAGAGTGTAATAACGATTGCTACTGCTCCATATGAGAATTTCTATACGGAAAAATAGAAGAGATGGTATCATCATAAAATAATGCAACGGGATGGAAACTCAAGAGGTATATTTGATATCACAACATTTATTGGTATACCTTAAAGGTAAGTAATTTACTTTTCCCTTTCAAATTCTTGAAATTCTACGATTTGATTTCATATACAAACATAGACAACAAAGTTTGATTATAACTCTAATGGAGTTTGTAAGAAATTATAAACACGTGAAGTGGTAAAATTTCTATGTCTTGCCATGATTAAATTCATTTATGATTGTGGGCAAAGAATTGAAAATCCGTCCCATTGAATTTGCTTCATTCTCATTCCCTTTAGAGAATGTGATAGCAGTATGTGATAAGTCTGAAAGAAGACAAAATTATTACCGTGAAGGTATCAATGGATGTGGACGTGGCAATAGACGGAATTATAATCGTCATCATTGTGATAGTAAGAATAATAAAGATTCTCAAAATATTCCTTCACTCTGTGAAAGTAATATATGTCATCGATTTGACATGAGATTTTATACAGCAAATATAGATGATTATGATCCATTCATGGTGTGAATGTGACAACATCTAATTTATGAATACATATTCATTCTTTGAAGAATATGAACGTGCTAGTGGTAGTGAATATACCACACTCGCCTCTAGAAGGAGGTTTGAGATGATATACGAAAATAATGTCATTATTATGGCATGAATGGTCATTGATCACGTACCTATTGTATGTCAAAATATTTTGATAATGTGATTTTTAAATGACAACAATAATGCAAGAAACATATCTTGCATATAATTTTGATAATGGTATAACTTTCTCTTTAAAAGAGATATTCACCACATGGATGTTGATGAATTGGTGGTAGTACAAAATTAATTGAGAGCTCTAGAAGAGCCAATTATTACTATGTTGGAGAAACACAATTGATTAACAATAAGGTATTGTGTTGTAGTAAGTCTCAAAGAAACTTATTCAGTTTCCAAAGTACACGCGAAAGCGCTGATTATATTGAGACTATAAATAAAGGAAAGATTTGATATCTTCTATTACTACAACTTGTAGCGGGATAATTTGTATATGAAAAGCTACCCGCTTCATTCTCCAGTTTGTACTACACAAACAAAAGAATGCCACAATAAAGTGGACGTTTATTGATATAAAAACCCATATCATAATAAACTTGAAGTTTATTGATAATTGCACATGTCATGGTGTAAATTTGAAGTTTATCAATATTGATAATTTATTCAGTTGGCATTCGGGTTAGCCATATCATTTTAAGTATGATGTGCAGTAATAGAGAATTCACATGGGTAAATATTAAAGAACTAGAAAGTTCTTTACGAATTCTCTTGTATTACTTGTTCTCATTAATTAATTGACCAACTAAAGAGTTCGGGTTGAATCCCATAAATTCTGGAAATATCAAAGGTGAATATGGGCCCATTCACCTGCCATGTATACCACATATGATGCATCTATGATATGGTTACATGTGCGATTGTTATTAACCCGCAGCCTGGCCGGTGCTTGCGAGGTAAATTGCTCAGTAATATAACTTCGAGCATAATTTCCAGATTTTCTATTCAAGATAGTTCATCTTGATAAGTTAGTTTATATCATAGTTGGTTTAGCAAGATAATTGTTGAGTGCCTCTACTTAATAGCTAAACTGTTTCTTATGAGAACAAAGTTATATATATCAGTTTGATATACATTGTATACGAGAGTATATTATATTCTCCCCTCACAAGTGGCTCAGGGTCAGGAACCAAATAATTTCATCTTATTATTATTGATGTGCGGTGTATATTTTCATTAACACCATAATGCACAAAAATGGACTCTCAAAGTTGAGGAAACAAGTTAGCTTTTCTAACATGAGGGGGAGACATGATAAACACTTGAGAAAAGGTTACATGGGATGAATTATCATTTGTATATATAGATCCTCGAATATCATAATATGAACCTGAAGTTCATAAAAGGATAATTCAATTGCAACATATTGCAAAGCATGCTATACGCATTTGCTGACCCAAAGAAAGTAACTATATTCTCACTGCAAATGCTCATATTAAGTCCCAGAAGGACAAGGTCTTTGATACGCTTAAAGCGTATAGACAAATCGGTTTCAAAATAACTTCTTAATAAAGAAGATGAGCAAATGATCAAAGTGATCATAATGGGGAGGCAAGTGATCTAGAAGATCACATGACATAACACTTCATAAAATCTCATGAGAGATTCAAGTACCTGAATATATGAATAAAGAGATCTCCATGTTATGTCTTTATGAAAATTTACTGGAACCGATATAAAATGTTCGTCGACGACATCTATGATAGCGCTAAATATCGATGAGGATCTTATGTTTGTCGAATACAAACTAAAATATTGGCTAAATGGAGGAGATACAATTCAAGCAGAATTGATTCCATATGAAAGACATGTAGTTTTGGACATGTAGTTCAAATACTTGAAAGTATAAAGTCGATGGTATGTGTAATCAGTTTTCGATATCTTATTTGTTTAGCATGACATGAAAACTTGATATGCATCTAAAGTCTATTATATGGTTTATATGACTTAACTTATATGTCAATCCATGAAAGATTGAAGTTGCTTGAAGCATATACAATTCTTAGTCCTGAAGTACCACATTCTAAGTGCAACTTGTGTACATATGTATCTTGCTATAACTATAAGCATGATGGCATCGAGAATACCTCTATGGAGATATTGAAGAGTCATTCCACGACATTATATGAAGATGTTCATATCTATCAAGAATGATAATTTCAAGGTGCGGAATATTTATTCAAATCAATATGGCTGATTTATTTATCAAATCTCTACAAAAGATCGTTTTGAAGATGGTGCACAAGATTGGAATGCAAATGCTCAAGGATGTGAATTGATGCTCTTTTCAGGGGGAGTTAATGCGCGTTGCACTCTTTTTCCCTTACAAGGTTTTGTCCCACTGGGTTTTCCTTGCAAGGTTATTAACGAGGCAACCAATAGGCGCATTTCTAAACATGTGTACTCTTTTTCCTTTTCTATAATGTTTTCCCATTGGGTTTTGTTTTAGTTAAGGTTTTAACGAGGCACATTATTGAATAGACATTCAAGGGGGAGTGTTATAAAATATTCTATTTAAGGTGAATGTCCATATTTAGAGAGATCCTGGGGTTTACTACTTGGTGGCTAAGTCACCACCTCCCTATAAATAAAGGGGTTCTCTCCCATTGTAAATCATCCCAAAGTATCAATAAAAATACTCCTCTCTCTACTTTTCTCTATATTGTTCTTGTTCTTATATTATTTCATAACAATAATAGTATATATAAATTACAATTTTTGACTTATCCAGATTACTTGTAGCACGTCAATCAAACATTAAGCGAATAACTCGAACAAGTTCTGAACAAAATTACTCTGTTAGAGATGAGTTAGACAAAGGAATTGTATTGTTTAAAACTATCAGGGATTTAGTTCAGTGCACGCAAGTGAGTTTAATTTACATTGTCAATTATATATACCTTATGTTATCTGTTGTTCATTTAGAATAATTGTTTATTTTTACTCAATTGGAATCCAAAATAGGATAATTTGGAACTTAACCGGGGATGGTCATACTTGGCATGCAACAAGTGTAGTCGAAAGGTGAAAAAGTTGGAACTAGATACTATTTATGATTATGTGAATATGAATATAAATATGGATAATCATTTTTTCCACATAAATTGTACTTATACAATGGAACTGTAATCATTTTTAAGACAATCCGCGTATCGCGCGGGTAAGTATACTAGTAGTATAGAATAAGTGAGAGTGAGAGAATAAAAGTGATTAATGTGGTTAGGGTATTAGGAAAGTGTTTATATAGTGTTGAATCAGAAGAGAAGACAAGGAAAAACATCAAGCAAACATACACAAGGAAAAGAAAAATATGCATGCAATCAATAGAGTAACATGCAAAAGAAAGAAATCGAATTCCAAACCCTAGTTAGGGTCCAACGTTTGAAATCGACCAACTAGTGTGAAAAATCAGGCACATCTTCATGTATATGGATGAAATACCATCCAAATCTCAAATATTGAGGTCGATCAAGTCCGATCCAGGAGATAGTAATTTCCATTGGTTAAGTCCCTAGGTTATACCACAAAAGCGTGATCAGTAACATAGAATATAGATATGGTAAGCAAAAAATGGGTGAAACCCATTATTTACGGGATTCGGAGAGATAGAGAGGCGGCTAGGGTTCTTCAGAAGAGAGATGGAGATTTGAGAGTATTTTGGGGCGGCCGTTTAGAGAGAAAATTGAGGATTAGGGTTTGGGGTGGGTAATTAAAAATGATTGAGCTTTTGTGGGCCGTTGATCTTATAAGAGTGACGAGGTGGGTCAGGAGATGGGTATAGAGCTTACGGTTTTGGGGTTTGGAACACCCCCTATAATGGGGGATTTAAATTTACTCGAAGGGCGGGTCATTGATATTTTAGGCTCATGCTTTATGATATATAGACTAGTAGTAATATTCACTAAATCTTGGGGCTTAGCAAGGACTATCCTTTTCTATTTTGAAGAATGAAAATAAGATTTACTAATATGAGATTAAAATGAGAGATATGGATAGTGCGAGTTTATATATGTGATCCGAACTAGATTGGGCTTTATGTTTAGTAGTTGTTAAATGTAAATAAGCTTTGCTATCATGATTCCCATCAATGCTAATTATTTGATAATTTATGTTCTTATAATCTATTTCTGTGGTATTTTTTTGGCTAATATTGTAGCAACAACTTTCAGAGGTAGTAGGCAAACCATGGAGGGTGTCGTGTCCACGAGTTTGTTATTATGGTCTATATTTTATGAATTTAACTTTTTCATCCCATCTGCTTGAATATAAATCATGAGATTTCATGAAAGAGTTTACTTTGACAAATATCAGGTGTTTACACCCATTTGGTTGAATTCTAGAATATTAAGTTGACCTAACAGGAGAAAGGGGAACTAACGGACAAAATTTAACTTCCAACAGAATATTTCGACTTAAAAACAAAAAGAAATCTTTAGTCCGTTATTCGAGTGAATAAAAAGATTAGGCATGGGCCTTATTTCTGCAACATAAAGGAAGGGATTAGTCTGAACAGTTATATTATGATTGCCAGTAATTGCCTTCCAACAACAGAGACCTAAATAAGAATCTTCAACAAGCCTCCACATATACATCGTCTTCTTACGCTATTTCTGGACAGTATGTGTTTCAAGATCTATGTGAAAGTTACAGATGAGCTCTTGATACTTGGTGGCTGATAATTTTGGAGTTCTCTGGAGATTAGTATAGTTGACATAGTAAAGTCCAAATCTTATGGTATATCCATCTAGCCACTCAAAGTTATCAAGAAGGGACCAAACAAAGTACCCCCTTACATCTGCACCTTTCCTTATTGCATTTGCCAATGAATTTAAGTAGCTATGCATGTATTTCACTCTATGAACATCGTTCAAGGCATCCTCTATAGAAGAACTGTTCCCAGCAAAGCCTGCAACATTGCTAGTTATATTAGTAGATGTATCCCGGCAGATCACATTGCATTCACTCAAGTAATTAGTTGATGAAATGTATCTCATTCTAAAGGACAAGAATGTGAAATATTTTTCTTACCATTTTCAGTGATAAACATAGGAGTATTGTTGAATCTATCCTTTATATACATCACAACTTTTTCAATCCCTTGCGGGTACACAAATTGCCAGTCCACTTCCCCCTGGTTCGTTAAATAATTCTTTAGCAGTGTAGAAAGTGCAAGTAATAATTTACCGAATGAGATTAGAGATGAGAATGCTGATGTGATTTAAGGAAACATACAGGTTCTCCGATGTAGACACCGTCTCTTTGTGTAGTCGTTAAATAAGAACCCTCTGACCAAGAGTTTCCATGTTCACAAGCAGAATATAAGCAATCTTTGATATAGACAGCTGAATAATGATTGATGCCAATGAAATCTAGGCCATAACTCAACATTCTCAAATCACTCGCTGAAAATTTTGGAAGATTAGATCCCAAAATTTGTACCATTTCTTCAGGATATCTTCCTAATATTATAGGGTCTAAAAACCTGCATGGAGGTACTTAGTCGAAAACATTCGTTTACTATCTTTCCGATGCATAAATACCAGATAGTAGAACCAAACTACTTATATAGAAGGCTTACCAATTGGTATAGAAAGATCGAGCTCTTTCAGTTGCAGCTATGTCTTCTGAGGAATTGCTAAACGGTTCATACCATTCGACACCCATAGTAATGCCAATCATGCCTCCTTGATATTTCTGAAAAGTAGCAGAAAATAGACTATATTACTGATATATTTTTTGGTCTTCTAGCGAACTTACAATTTCAGAGTCAACTGAATGAAGGAATCAAAAGTAAACGACCCCAAGCAAGAAGAATAGAAAGAAAGTGGGATTACTATATTATGATGATTTTATAGATAGCTTAAAGGAGGGAGTTTCCAAGGATAAATTTTTCACTTCTAGTCTTCTAAATATACAATTTTCCTATTTTACTTCACCAAAAATAGTTAGAGACTGATGATGATATCTTGTTTAATTTTATCTAGTGTTCCCTTTCCTTTTTTTAGACAAGCCAACTGTGGCATTGCAGTAGAAGAGTAACTACTATTTGAACAAGTTCCGCAGGATCATGCCATGGAGTTACCTGATATCTGGTGCGGTAAATGCGGACAGCAGCTGCATGTGATAGGATCATATTGTGAGCTGCAATGAAAGGCTCCCTTTCTGAATCCCCGCCAGCACTACAATTCCCAAATATACCAGAGCATCGACTTGGAGGGTAACTCCCATCTCTATAGCCACTAATGGCCACGAAGCTAGCCTCATTCATCGTTAGCCAATATTTAACTTTATCTCCCAAGTATTTGAAGCATATGTTTGCAAAATAGCTAAAATCATACCTGAAACAAACCCCACCAACACGAATGTATAACTTTTTCATCTTTTTGGGTTTCGATAGAATCTACAACTAGCTATACGTGTAAGAGGGGCCCAACTACTGATGGTAAAGTCCCATAAGTTATGGACAAGTATTTGGACTAATTAAAATCTTAATGATACGATTAAAGTGAGCATGTGTTGTACCTGGTCCACGACTGAGTTTTGGGTTCATTGGGATGTGTGCACGTATTTATACTCCCTCCGTTCTATATTAAATGAGGTAGTTTGATTCGGTACGGAGTTTAAAAAAAAAACTTTAGGAACTTGTGGTCTTAAAAGATTAAGGGGCAAAAACTTTGTGGGGCCATGACATTTGTTTGATTATAAAAGTTTCTCATTAAGGGTAAATGAGTAAAACAAAAGAGTTTAAAGTTGAATTATTTCCAAATTTAGAAATGTGTCATTCATTTTAGATTAGACTAAAAAGGAAAATACCTCATTTAATATGAAAAGCAGGGAGTACTACTTACTAGTTAGAAGTAGTTGGAAGTGATAAAGTGTGGCCATTGAGTTAATTAATGACTCTACTAACTTCATTGAGTTAATATATACCTTGAGATGAAGACCTTATAAATTAGTGTAGTAATCAAATGGGATGGGATATGGATGGCTTGTGACCAATTGTGAACCTAAATGGAGTAAGTTAGAAATTGTTATAACAAGATTGATTTACAAATCATGTTGGTTGGTTTAACTGTATGTGCTTGATGTCGTTTAAGTATTTGGAGTGCGAGGTAGATGTAAGTTGAGATGTATGTCCCTTTAAAGTATATTTATGAAAAACACATATTTCCTAAGATATAGAGAATGTTTAGAAATGATTATATATAGAATGCATGTTCTTATAAATGTATTAAGATATGTAGAATGCATGTTCATCTCAAGGATAGATGTTCAGTTGTTTCACTTGATATATACTTACCGTATCTGTGAATTTAGCCAACCACCATATCTGTCCTCAAGTTCTTGTGGTATGTCATAATGTGTTAATGTGACAAACGGTTGGATTCCTGAAGTCGTAGCAGATAACAAATTCAAAATTTTACTTCTTTTCTACATTTTGGATTATAACAACAACAACAACCTAGTATAATCCCATCTAGTAGGGTCTGGGGAGGATAGTATGTACGCAGACCTTACCCCTACCCTGGGGTAGAGAGGCTGTTTCCAAATAGACCCCGGCATCCCCGGCATCTTTGCCTCCAAGAACTTCCCATCTTACTCTTAGGGAGACTCGAACTCACAACCTCTCGGTTGGAAGTGGGGGTTGCTTACCATAGGAGCAACTCCTCTTGTCTAATGTATAAAACTGTTAGCAAGAGAAGCTGAACTGACCTTTCAGCAGGAGTGCATCAATGAGCTTACTGTAGAACTCAATTCCGGCCATATTAACTTTTCCAAATCTCCCCTCTGAATAAAATTACAACCGACCAAAGAAAAAAAAGGATTATCATCGCAAATGACTATTAGGAGTTAATTTATTAATGATGAAGGAAAGAGAGCAGTAATAGTTATAACTTACTAGGTAGAATTCTTGCCCATGAGATAGATAAACGAAAGCTATTCACACCCATATCTGCCATGAGTTTGATGTCCTCCTGTTTACATTTTAATACCAAACAGATCACATCTCTTCCGTCGCATGATTTACGCTTTTATATTATTATTTTAAATACACTGCGTTAGTCTAACATTCGTTCGTAAACAGATCTAACTTTTTCCATTTTGTGAGTATGGGTGTAACAGTTGCCTCCTGCCAATAAGAGGCGGCTCGACTATATATGTGGCCTACAACCATAAGTTATGAAGAGGCCTTAAATTTATTGTAATAAAATAATATATATTTAAATTTTATTTGATTTTTTTTGCTTCACAATTTTTTTGTGAGAAACATCCGCAATCAAGGATGATATTTTTGGATGTTCCGATCATCTAATCATCTTAATTCAAGTGGATGTAATAATAATTGTATACATTTCAAATAGTTTAAATATATTTGGAATTAAAAAAATGACTTAATCTACACTTTTTAAGAAATAATCTAAAATAACTTAATCTACTCTTTATAAGAAATAATCTACTTCAAGATATTATAAGAGACTATGTTTATTTACTGTCTCCATCAAACTCATGTTATTTACTTATTGCACATTGCATGTTTATTATGAAGTTCAAAAGTTTATCTAAATAACATCTATTATTTTTTAAATAACATCTATTACACTCCAAAAGAAATATAAATTTGTTTTTCTTTTTCATAAAATAACACAATATAAGTGTTTTTGAGATGCTAGTATATCTTATATGGAGAGAAAGGAACGAGCTTAAATTTTATTTTGATGAAATGGAAAAAAATTGTTTATCCAAAAAAAATTGGAGCCTTCAATTTGGGGGGGGGGGGGGGGGGGGGGGCTAAAGCAATTGCTTTAGTCGCCTCCCCGTTGAGCCGACATTGCTGCCAATATATAATGAATCTGATATAAACACATATGTAGTCAAGAAGAAGGCAGAAAATTATTCCCAGTGCAATAGTAGATAATTTACATGATATATCGGAAGTATTCACATCTAGAAAAATGTATAGGATTTTACTAAATTATGCAATAGTTACGTTACAGTTCTTGGTAAAATTATAGAAAACTACTTAATTCTATATTACCCAGACCCCACCTGGTGGGAGTATACGGGTAGTTGTTGTTGTTGTACTTAATTCTATATTGATGTCTCTGCCTATATTGCTTTTAAAGCATTTTCCCTTTTAAATTTTTTAATCCCGTCCCTGAAAATTATAAATTACCAATAATACAACCAGAAGATCAATTATATATATATATATAGTAAATAATTTTAGGAAAAAGAAATATTAAAATAAATGGAAAGGCATTTATAATCTAAGAAGAGGACAAACAGGTAAAACAAGCAGCATATGATTCAAGAAATAAAGGAAATATTAAATGAAGTGGGTAAGAATTGGAGATAATCATCTGACAATGTTAGCCTTTGAAATTGCCTTAAATGCTAAGACGCCAGCAATCCCTGACTAAGGGGCCTATGGGTTCGCAGTTTTCAAAAATTACGTCTAGATGGGGTAGTTTCATTTAAGATTTTTTTTTCTCTTAAACACGTGGTCTTAAGAATTTAAGGAGCGAAAGTTTTGAAAAGCATGACATTTCTATAATTATAAAAATTTTTCGTTACGAGTAAAATATATAAAATAACATATTAAAATTAAATTATTTTTAAATATAAAAATATGTTATTTATTTTATAACATATAAATAAAAAAATTATATTATTTAAAATGAAACGGATAGAGCAAGAAGTTTTTGAAACATTTAAACTAAAAGGAGGGTGAGCATGAACTAAGTTATTCTTGCTGGTTCACAGGGAGTGAGCAATTTGTTAAAAATATTAAATTTTATACAAAAATACCTATTATAACTAAATTACCACTAATTAAATATTTACTCTGAGAAGTAAAAAATCTTTTTATTGATATATATATATAGGGTCATTTTATAAAAACAATTTGAATTCTTTGTGAAAAGGAGAAAATACCAAATAACGATGGTAGAAATCAACAGCAACATCTCCATTGCTTCCATCCTTAACATGACCTGCAAAAACACCAATACATAAATGAGTTCCTTTTTCTCTAAAAACACAATAATAGAATTCGTGTAGCAAACATTGAAAGAAAGAAATTGACATTAGTATGAAAGCTCACCAGCTTCATGGGTAAAAACGTCCCAGTTGCTGAGGCCTTTCCCATCAATGTTGAAAGCTCCTTCATACTGCATAGAAAACAAGAAGAGCGGTTAAAAACAAAAAGGTAAAAACAAAAAGGCAGTAAAAACAAATGTGAGAAGAACCTGGTAAGATGAAGAGGCTGTTCCAAACAAGAAATTGCTCGACAATGGAACTTGGTCTGTTAGATGACATGACACCATAAAACCAGAAAAGAAGATAAAAATTGCTAAGCAGGTGTGCCAAAACACTGCAGGTTCCATGTTAGTAAGTCAAAAGTACACTGGGGTTTTCAGTGGAAATGTCGAGAAGATAATTAGTTGCGGCAAGAAGAAAAAAGCAACATCTCTCGCGTTTAAATAGAAATAATCTTACAGAAAATGGTCAGAAATATCATAATGAGCACATGACTATTTCACACAAGCACCACTCTGTCGCAGTCCCGCAGTGTGAGCGCGCTAACGTAAATAAAAATTCAGCACATGCTTAACCTGCCAACATCAAATCAATGCATTGTCTGCTCATGAGCTGCACTAATCAAACATTGACACAATAATATTCTTACAAAAATTTGAAGGATATCCATAGTATATATCTTTGTTTTTATATTCAACATGTGAATGTTTAGTTATTAGTATATTTTTAATCGTTTAATGAGAAGCAATTAACTGTAAAAATCTTCAAGTTAATTCATAGAAGGTAAAAGAAAAATTATGTATCTCATTTTAACATGAGATTAACTTGATCTAAATTAAAATTGGAACAATGTAAAAGAGAAAAGCCATATAAAAATCTTCCTTAGTGTGACGATCCGGCCAGTCTCTCACGAGTTACCGCTCCGTTTCTCCCATATCTGCTCTTTTTATGATTTTTAATCCGTGTTTTGTAGTATCAGGTTGGTCGGATCGAGTTCGGAATGAGTTTGGTGAAGTTTGAGACACTTAGTCTCTTTTAAGAAGGTTTAAGTTGGAAAAGTCAACCGGAAGTTGACTTAAGTGCTAGAGGGCTCCGATGTGAGTTCTTGTGGTTCGGTTAGCTTCGGGATGTAATTTATGACTTAGGAGTGTGATCAGAATGGATTTTGGAGTTCCAGAGTAGAGGTAGACTCGAATTGGCGAAGTTGATTTTTGGGCGATTTCCGGTTCATAGGTGAGATTTTGATATAAGAGTCATAATGGAACTTTGAGAGTTGCAGAAGCTTTGTCGTGTCATGTGGGATGTGCGTACAAAATTTCAGGTCATTCGAACGTGCTTTGGTTGGATTTTTTTATCAAAAGCGTATTTCGAAAGATTTTAGAAACTTAGGCTTGAATCTGATGTGTTTGAGTGATTTGATGTTGTTTGAAGTGTTTTTATGAATGGAACAAGATTGAATAAGGTTTTAGGATGTGTTAATGCCTTTTGTTGAGGTCCTGAGGGCCTCGGGTGTGTTTTGGGTGGTCAATTGAAACATTTTTCGAGTTTGAAAGTTGCAGAAAAATAAGATCAATGTTGCAGAGATTTATCTCTTCACGTTCGCGAGCGGAGCCTCGAGTTCGTGAAGAAGGGAGTGAGGAAGTCCTGGATTTAGCCTTCGCGTTCACAATATGGGCTTCGCATTCGCGGAAGGCCGGGATGCAGTGCATCGCATTCGCGAGAGGGCACTCGCGATCGCATAGAGTAATTTGGGAGCGAGGCATGTTATTCATCGCATTTGCGATTGGTGTGTCGCGTTCGCAAAGAGGAAAAGTTGGTCAACGTAAATTTTTGCTTTGCAAACGCGAGAGGTTGACCACGTTCGCGAAGAAGTGGGAGTCAGACTTGGGCAAAATGTTTTAAGTCATTTCATCCGTGATTTTGGGCTCATTTACTCCATAGTTGGTCCTTTTGAGAGCTTTTTGAAGGAAATTGAAGATGGATTCAAGGAGAAACATATAGAGGTAAGAATTTCGGACTTAAAACTTGATTCTATTGTGAAATCTACCTAGAACATCATGGAAACTTAAGCTAAAAATGGAAGAATTAGGCCTTGGGATTTTGAACTTTTGTTTGGGGATTTGGAGGACCATTTGGGGTCGGATATGAGAACTTTTTATATGTATGAACTCATGGGAGGATAAGGAACCGGTTGATGTGAAAAATTATGAGTATCGAAAAGTGGGTTCGGGGCTCGAATTTCGCTAAATTCGGGATTTTTTTGGTATTTTTCAATTGTTTTCACTTGGGCTTTGTTCCCTTAGCATATTGTCATGCATTCGTTCTGATTTTGGATAAAATCGACGCGCGTGGATGCCAACTCGAGGGCAAAGGCGTCGCGAGCTAGAGATTTAGCCGAATCGAGGTGAGTAATGATTGTAAATAATATCCTGAGAGTTTGAAACCCCAGAAACCCCTGATTTGCACATCGTAGTGCTATATTGAGGTGAGACATGCGTTTGATGACGAGCGTGGGATCGTATACTATTGGGGATTTTGACTTTGTCCGTCCTGATATATGATTTTATCTTGTATTTGACTGAAGCTTATTTCTTATCATCATGACTTGGGCTGAATGCCATTTTTGGGCTTTGTGTCAACTATTTGAATCCTTCGTGGATGGTCATTACTATTTCCTTACTGTTTTGACTTATTATTTGAACTCAGTCCTGATAATTTCTACTATTTTACTACTCAACCATTCTTTCTCAGTTTTAAGACTTAAATGATATTTTAAAAGTGCTTGGGCTCAAAATACTGTCTTACTATTGCCCGAGGGGCTTGTGATAATTTTTGGGATTGAGTAAGGCCGAGGGCTTATATTGTGAGGAACATTGATACTGGTATGAGGTCGAAGGCCTGAGATATATATGTACGCCATGAGGTGGCTTGATTGATATGAGGCCGAGGGCCTAGATTTGATGCCATGAGATGGCTTGTTATTGTGATTGTGCTATAAGGGGCCCCTTCTGAAGTCTGCACATCCCCAGTGAGTGCGGGTACCCATTGTGATGTGAGATTGAGCCCGAGGGGCAGAAATTATTGATACTGTGTTCGAGGGGCGAACTTTTATGTATTTACTTTATCTTAATTGTTTGTCAATTACCTGTTTATTTGTTATAGAAGTATTTTATTCTGCTTTTGATTGGTTTACTACTTGCAAAGTATTTATTTAACTGCCTCATTATAGAATACTTTATGTTTATGTGATTTCTCACTTTAAACTATTATTTATATTTATTACTCACTTGGTTGGAGTACTCATATTACTCCCTGCACCGTATGTGCAAATCCAGGTGCCCCAGAGGCCGAGTGAAAGCTTTTCAATCGTTCAGCATTTGCGGGGGATCTCGAGTTAGATGCACGGTGTCCATAGCCCTGATTTCTCCTTCTATCTTATTACTTTTCGCATTCCTAGACTATCCATGTAGTAGGTTGTTCGGACTTTTATTTGAGGCTCTAGAGTTGTGACACCACATCAGTGTGGGCTGTGTAGTTTTATGTCTTGTTGAGTTCCGCACATCTAATATGTTGTTCTAAATATTTATTATGGTAATTGGTAATTAAATCATAAGCAGATAATTTATTTAAAATGAAAATGGGTTGTTGTTTGATAGTTGGTCCGACTTGCCCAGTAATTTGATAGGCGCCATCACGACAGGTATTTGGGGTCGTGACACTTATTCTCCACCACTTTATTCAATTTTACGTCCCTTGTCAATTTCTTTGTTTTTACAGGCATGGAAAAACGTAAATTATATAACAGGATAAAGGAAATCTGGTTGATTAAGCGCTAAAAAAAGTTCATAAATTAATTGTTTTTTTTTAAATAGCATTTAAAAACCAAATTGGAAATTAATAAGTTATATGTAAAAGAGAAGAAACTATCTTACATGTTATTGTGCATATTGTCGTAAATTAATCTCATCAAATATGTAGTTGTTATAAAATAAAGACTGTAAATTAAAGACACCCAAAGACAAGTAGAGAGAGAGAGATTTATTATTCAAATTTCAAACTGATGTACATAATGAACTGAAGTCTCTTCTATTTATTGAAGAAAGAAGTTGATGTGTAAGCTGCTACTGCATGCTGCTGTATAAGCTACTACAAGTTGTTGTATAAGCTACTACAAGCTGCTACTGCAAGCTGCTGTGTAAGCTACTACAAGCTGCTGTGTAAACTGCTACTGCAAGCTGCTGTGTGAGCTGCTAATGCAAGCTGCTGTGTAAGCTGCTACAAGCTGTTGTGTAAGCTGCTACTACAAGCTGCTACAAGCTGCTATTATACCAGATATGGATAATCTTCTATCGGGTGTAATGTTTATCCATAACCGTGTACCGAAGTAATAAGCTTCTTCAGGAAGCTTATTTACAACGTAGTACTAAATGAACATCCATAATATAACATATTTATAACACTTCCCCTTGGATGTTCATTAACAGATAATGTGCCTCATTAAAACCTTACTAGGAAAAATCACGTGGGAAAAAATCCTAGTGAAAGAAAAAGAGTACACATATTTAGTAGTACGCATTGTTTGGTGCCTCATTAAAAACCTTATAAGGAAAGGCCCATGGAAAAAACCTTAGTGAGGAAAAAAGAGTGCATCACGTATTTTACTCCCCCTGATGAAAATCTTGTTTCAAATATTTGAGTCTCCGCATTCCAATCTTATATACCATCTTCTCAAAAGTTGAAGTTGGCAAAGAGTTAGTTAATAAATCTGTTGGATTATCACTTGAAAAGATTTGTTGCAAATCAATGGCACCATTTTTCTGAAGGTCGTGGTTATAGAATAATTTTTGTGAAATGTTCTTCGTTCTATCTCCTTTTGTAAATCCTCCCTTCAATTGGGCTATGCATGCAGCATTATCTTCGTATAAAATTATGGGTCTTTTCTCACATTCCAAATCACATTTTTCTCGAATAAAATGAATCATTGATCTCAACCATACGCATTCCTTACTTGCTTTATGAATAGCTATTATCTCAGCATGATTTGAAGAAGTAGCAACAATTGATTTCTTTGCAGAGCGCCATGATATGACAGTACCTCTATATGTAAATACGTACCCGGTTTGAGATCGAGCTTTATGAGGATCAGATAAATAACCTGCATCTGCTTAACCAAAAAGATATGCACTATCTTTGTTAGCATAAAATAAACCCATATCAAGAGTTCCCTTTAAATATCGCAATATATGCATATTCTCGTTCCAATGTCTCCGTGTAGGAGAAGAGCTATATCTAGCTAGTAACTTTATAGAAAATGCTATGTCAGGCATTGTAGCATTAGCAAGATACATTAATGCACCAATCGCACTGAGATAGGGTACTTCGGGACCAAGGAGTTCCTCGTCCTCATCTGGAGGTCGGAACAAATCCGTATTAACTTCGAGTGATCGAACAACCATTAGTTTACTTAATGGGTGCGCTTTGTCCATGTAAAAGCGTTTTAAAACTCTTTCTGTATAGGTAGATTGATGGATAAAAATCATGTCTGCTAAATGTTCAATTTGTAGACCAAGACAAAGTTTTGTCTTTCAAGATCTTTCATAACAAATGTTTTCTTAAGATATTCAATTGCCTTTTGGAGCTCTTCTGGGGTTCCAACAAAATTTATGTCATCAACATAAACAATAAGTATAACAAATCCCGGTGTTATTTTCTTTATAAAAATACATGGACAAATAACATCATTTATGTAACCTTCTTTTAGCAATATTCACTAAGGCGATTATACCACATGCACCAAGATTGCTTTAATCCGTACGAAGATTTTTGTAATATGATTGAATACATTTCCTGAGATTTTGCTTCAGGCATTTTAAATCCTTCAGGGATTTTCATATAAATTTCATTATCGAGTGTACCATACAGATAAGTTCTACCTACATCCATTAGATGTATTTCAAGCTTTTCATGTAGTGCTAAACTGATGAGCTATCAAAATGTTATGGCATCCATAACAGGTGAATATGTTTCATCAAAATCGACTCCAGGTCTGTTGTGAGAATCCTTGTGCAACAAGGTGAGCTTTGTATCTTTCAGCTTCATTTTTGTCATTCCTTTTTCGAACAAAAATCCATTTATGGCCAACTGGTTTTATACCAGCAGGTGTTTGGAATACTGGTCCAAAGACCTCTCTTTTAGCAAGTGACTTTAATTCCGATTGAATTGCCTCTTGCCATTTTGGCCAATCAGATCGTTCTCGACATTCTTCGACAGACTCGGGGTTCAAGATCC
The DNA here is from genome assembly GCA_034376525.1 of Nicotiana benthamiana. NCBI lineage: Eukaryota > Viridiplantae > Streptophyta > Magnoliopsida > Solanales > Solanaceae > Nicotiana > Nicotiana benthamiana. Next base: position 81,669,949 of record CM067336.1, read on the forward strand.
TCATTATCTTGCATAATGTTTAGTGCAACATTATACGAAAATATATTATCCACCACTATTTCAAATCGATTTAAATTAATCCCATTACCGGTCGAACTTACTAAAAATTCTTCACTTAAATGAGCTTTGGGTTCATTGATTTCTTCGGGAATCTCATAACTAATCAGATCATGGGTTTCTTCAGGAGATCCCTTCATAGCATCATTTTGATCATTTGTCAATTTTATGTTTCGAGGATTTCGATCCTTAGAACCCAAAGGCCTACCAGGCTTCAGGCGTGCTTTAGGTTCACTAGCTCTCATGCTAGTAGGTGGTCCTACTAGGACATCAATTCGGATAGGCAAATTCTCTGCTGGGATATGTGACTTAGTTATTCTTTTCAAATCGGTAAATGCGTCTGGAATTTGATTTGCTATATTCTGTAAATGGATGATCTTCTGGACCTCCTGATTACATATAGGCGTAAGTCGATCAAAGTGAGATAATGATGAATTCCACACAATTTCTCTTTTGATTTCATTTTTCTCTCCCCCTAATTGTGGGAAATTTGTTTCATACCGACAATCTACAAATCGAGCCGTAAATAAATCTCCTTTCTGGTTCAAGATAGCGAATAATAGAGGGTGATTCAAACCCAACATATATTCCTATCCTTCTCTGTGGTCCCATCTTACTGCACTGTGGTGGAGCTACTAGCACATATACAACACATCCAAAAATTCGTAGATGGACAATATTTGGTTCATGACCAAAAACTAATTATGATGGAGAATATTTATTATAATGTGTCGGTCTGAGAAGGATAAGTGATGCTGCATGCAAGATACCATGGCCCCAAACAGTAGTGGGCAATTTTATTTTCATAAGTATTGGTCTTGCTATCAATTGCAGGCGTTTAATAAATGACACTACAAGGCCATTTTAAGTATGAACATAAGCTACAGGATGTTCAACTTTTATCCCAACTGATAGACAATAATCATCAAAAGCTTGCGATGAGAATTTTCCAGCATTATCGAGGTGAATAGCCTTTATAATATAATCTGGGAATTGTGCCCTTAATCGAATTATTTGGGCTAATAGCTTTGCAAACGCCAGGTTGCGAGATAATTGTAGGCATACATGAGATCATCTTGAAGATGCATCTATTAGGACCATAAAATATCTAAACAACCCACTTGGTGGGTGAATAGGTCTGCATATATTCCCATATATACGCTCTAAAAAGGTAGGGGATTCAATGCCAACCTTCATTGGTGATGGTCTAGTGATTATTTTGCCTTGATAACAAGCATCACAAGAAAATTCGTCATTTGTAAGAATCTTCAGGTTCTTTAATGGATGCCTACACGAATTTTCTGTAATTCGTCTCATCATTATTGGTCCATGATGGCCCAAACGGCCATGCCAAAGCACAAAAGTATTTGAATCCATAAACTTCTAGTTTACTATAGAGTGTGCTTCATCTGTACTAATTCACGACAGTTCAAGATTTATGAGAAGAACTATCCGGTTCATGATTTGGAGTTGGAAGCCATTGTTCACGCATTGAAGATTTGGAGGCATTATTTGCATGGCGTGGCATGTAAGGTGTTTACGGATCGCAAGAGTCTTCAGTATTTGTTCAAGCAAAAGGAGTTGAATTTTAGGCAGAGAATGTGGTTGGAGTTGTTGAAAGACTATGATATCACCATCATATATCATTCGGGAAAGGCCAATGTCGTGGATGATGTTTTGAGTAGGAAGTCAGACAGTATAGGCAGTCTTGCTTATATTCCGGCCAGTGAGAGACCGCTTGCTTTAGATGTTCAGGCTTTGGCCAATCAGTTTGTGAGGTTGGATGTTCCTAAGCCTAGTCATGTGTTATCTTGAATCGCTCGGTTTTTTTATTGGATAGTATCAGTGGTCGCCAGCGTGATGATCCCCATTTATGTGTCCTAAGAGACATGGTGCAGCACAAAGGTGCCAAGCAGGTTACCTTGGATGATGATGGAGTTTTAAGATTTCAGGGTCGAGTTTGTATGCCTAATGTGGATGGGCTCCAAGAGTTGATTTTAGAAGAGGCGCATAGCTCCCGGTATTCTATTCATCTGGGAGCCGCTAAGATGTATCAGGATTTGCGGCAACATTATTGGTGGAAGAAAATGATGAACGTTGTCATTGCATATGTAGCTTGGTGTTTGAATTGTCAGAAGGTTAAGTACGAGGAGGTTGCTGGTTTATTTCAGAGGATTGACCTACCCGAGTGGAAGTAGGAGCGGGTCACTATGGATTTTGTTGTTGGACTCCCGCAGACTCGGAGGAAGTTTGACGCAGTATGGGTCATTATTGATAGGCTGACCACAAGTCAATGCATTTCATTCCTGTGGCAATGTTGTTCTTCTAATATGTTAGATGAGATCTATATCCGGGAGATTATTCGTCTTTATGGTGTGCATGTGTCTATAATTTCAGACCGAGGTACATAATTTTAGAGAGCAGTTTAGCGATAGTTGGGCACATGGGTTGAGTTGAGCACAATGTTTCATTCTAAAACGGATGGGCAGTCCGAGCGGACTAGTAAGATTTTGGAGGATATGGTTCGAGCTTGTGTCATTGACTTTGGAGGCTCGTGGGATCAATTTTTGCCTTTAGCAGAGTTTGCCTACAACAATAGCTACCAGTCGAATATCCAGATGGCTCCTTATGAGGCTTTATATGGTAGGCGGTTTCGATCTCTGGTTGGATAATCTGAGCAGGGAGAGTTTAGGTTGTTGGGTACGAATCTGGTTCAGAAGGCCTTGGATAAGGTTAAACTATTCAGGATAGATTTCGTACACCTCAATCTAGGTAAAGTAGTTATGCCGACTGCAAGGTTTGAGATTTGGATTTCATGGTCGGTGAGCGGGTATTGCTACGAGTATCGCCTATGAAGGGCGTGATCAGATTTGGGAAGAGTGGTAAGCTTAGCCCTAGGTATATATTATTAGATAATACGCTTAACGCTAGAGGGGGGGGTGAATAGAGTTATAATAAAAATTAGCGTAAACTTGCGGAATTTAAAATTTGCAAGAAATAAATAAGTGTGATAAATAAGAAAGAACACACCGAAGTATTCTGGTTCACCACAACCTGTGGCTAGTCCAGTCCCCGAGAGACTCTCTCGAGATTTCCACTAACTTGTCAAGCTTCCGGGTGCTTAACAAACCTTTACAACTTGAGGACACAAGCCTCAACACTTTTGCTCGGAGATACAACACTCCAAGACTTCATCCAAAGGAAACACAAGTTCCTTCACAGCTTGAGGACACAAGCCTCAACTACCTTTGCTCGGAGATACAACACTCCAAGACTTCAACCAAGGAAACACAAGTTCCTTCTTACAACAAGAGAATAACAATTCTCTTTAAGTGTACAAAACACTAAGCACTCAAACAAGACACTCCTTAATGAGTAGAGATGAGTAAAAGAATAAGCTCAAGATCACAACAACTTTGAACAATATTTTGGCTCTCAAAAACTTATGTAATGAATATAAAATAATAAGCAATAGAGTATGCAAGCTTTAGCAATTGAATGATCAGTTGTTGTGTGTTATTGTGTACTCAAATGACTGAATTTAAGCTGTATTTATAGTTGAATAACTTGGCATTACCGTTGCCTAATTGCCAATTAAAACTGCTGATTTTACTTTGTGACAATCGATTGTCAAGAATCCACAATCGATTGTTTGCCAATCGTTCCAAAAATGAATCCCAGATTTTACGCTTAACAATCGATTATTCAAGATCAACAATCGATTATTGGCAACGTTCAAAAAATTATTTCCAGATTTTACGTAAAACAATCGATTATACAAAATCAATAACCGATTATTCAGCAACGTTCAAAAAATCCTTTCCAGATTTTAATTTCAACAATCTATTGTACAAAATCAACAATCGATTATTCAGCAACGTTCAAAAAATCTTTTCCAGATTTTAATTTCAGCAATCGATTGTACAAAATCAACAATCGATTACCTGACGGTATTTGAAAATATTTTGGCAATGGTTAGTTATACAATCGATTATACTAAGCTAACAATCGATTATATATCAGTCTTGAAAAATCAATTTAGACACTGCCTCGCGACAATCGATTGTTATATACTCACAATCGATTATTTAATAACTTTGAAAAAGTCTGGAAGACACTGTCTCAACACAATCGATTGTCATATGTTCACAATCGATTATTTTGTGACTTCGAAAAATCTGATGGACACTGTCTCTTCACTATCGATTGTCATTAACTTCACAATCGATTATTTTGAGCGTTGAAAAACTTTGATGGACACTGCCTCATCACAATCGATTGTCATAAGGTTCACAATCGATTGTCATGCAGGTTTGAAAAACCTGATGCTCACTGCCTTAACACAATCGATTGTCATTAGTTCACAATCGATTGTCATGCAGTCTTGGCTTAACATAATCGATTATCATAAGTACATAATCGATTATCTTAGTCCAGATTTTTGAGGCATGTTTAAAAATCATTTTGACTAAAGTAAATATGCATGATTTAAAATCATTTAGCATTAAATTAAATATGCATGATTTTGTAAAAATAATTTTACGAGAGAAACCATGTGTCATGAGTTAAGTTGTCGGATCAAGATCACAATTAAGAACGACTCATGTAAAACTATAAAACTTGGTCTTGTGCTTGAATCTCGTTATATATCAATTGTGCGCTTGTACTTGAGCTTCGTCATATGTCAATTTGCGCTTGTTTGTCATTCATCAAAACCTACACATATGAACACACGTTTTAGAATAATGCTTTGAGAACGTGTTTCCAACAATTTCCCCCTTTTTGATAATGGCAAACTTTAAGCGGGATATGCATATTAAGCAATTCATAATGACGATTCAAGACAAGAAAAGATATGCAACAAGTATGCAATTAGTTCCCCCTCAATATATGAATTCCCCCTCAATTTAAGCTATAAGAATTGAGAGTGCATACCGGTTATCTTCCCCCTTTTGCCATTAGCAAAAAAAAAATGTAATAAGATGGCAAGGATTGAAAAAAAACTTGTTTATTTATTGAAGAAACGTGATTACTTAAAGAGAGTACAATAACTCAAATAATAGCAGTACAATCGATTATTGATACGAGATAATCGATTATTAGACGACAGAAACCGATTTTTCTGAAGGAGACTCGATTATTGCGCGTCATGGTTTATAATTCCCCCTTCCTTTAGGCGATACCTGCAAAAATTCGTTAGACGTCTCCGACGCTCAAGTTAGAAATCATGTAAAAAAAATGCAATGCATGACTTAGATCAACGTGGAGTCAAGAATCCCGAGTTCACTACGAATTCGGAAGAAGGACTCTTTCTCTAAGGGCTTTGTAAAGATGTCGGCCAATTGATCTTTGGTTTCAACAAATTCGATTTCAACATCGCCCTTGAGAACGTGATCTCTTATAAAATGATGTCTAATTTCAATGTGTTTTGTTTGCGAATGAAGAACGGGGTTCTTCGTCAAGCATATGGCACTAGTGTTATCACATCTAAGAGGGATATGATTAAGACTTAGGCCATAGTCCAAGAGTTGTTGTTTCATCCATAGGATTTGAGCGCAACAACTCCCCGCGGCTACATATTCAGCCTCGGTTGTGGACAACGCAACACTTACTTGTTTCTTGCTAAACCATTTTGTACCAATTATGGTATGATTTTCGGGTCTTGGCACCAAATCCCAAACGTCATTCCGTTTGAATTGGTTAAGCTCCTCTTGCATTGCAAAGGTCCTAAATTCATCCCCAATTACTTCGGAGATGGTTGTTGGTTCAATTTGAGAAACAAAAGCAGTATGACCTAAGGCGTTTTTAAGGGAGTTTCGAGTACTTACCTTTTCTCCGACGTCGCCAATTACCTGTTCGAGAGGGTGATCTTTGATTGTCCTCCACTCGTTAGGCGTTTTCGTTTCATTCTCCAATTGTGGCGCTTCCTCCGTTGGTTGTTTCAACATTTCGTCTTTATTTTCCTTAGGCGTTTCCTCTTGTATTTTGTCTTTCAAGCTATTTAAAATACCTGCAAGATCAAAACCGGAATCCTTTCTCGCCAAGCGAGCATTATTTTCGGAAAATACAACATGAGGGGATTCCTCCACAGTTTCGGTTCTTTTATTAAAAACCCTATATGCTTTGCTAAATGAAGAATAACCAATGAAAATTCCCTCATCGGACTTAGCATCAAATTTTCCCAATTGATCTTTTCCATTGTTATGAATAAAAACTTTACAACCGAATACTCTAAAATGGGAGATATTTGGTTTCCTTCTCTTGTAGAGTTCATAAGGGGTCTTCATGAGTATTGGCCTTATGACTAATCTATTTAAGATGTAGCATGCGGTACTTACGGCATCCGCCCAAAAATGTTTGGGAATCTTAGCTTCTTCGAGCATGGTTCTAGCCATCTCTTCGAGACACCTATTTTTCCTTTCCACCACCCCATTTTGTTGTGGTGTTCGTGGAGCGGAAAAGGTATGCTCGATACCGAGTTTGTCACAAAAGTCCGCAAAGAGATTGTGATCAAACTCTCCCCCATGATCACTTCTAATTGAAGTGACGGTTGTTTCCTTTTCGTTTTGAACACGTCTAAGGAAATATTTAAAATTCTGAAAAGCATCACTTTTATGGGCAAGAAATAAAGTCCAAGTGAATCTAGAATAATCATCAACAATCACAAAAGCATAACGATTTCTTCCTAGACTTTCAATGCGAGATGGTCCAAACAAATCCATGTGAAGCAATTGCAATGGTCTAGTAGTTGAAACTATGTTTCTCGATTTGAAAGATGCTTTTGTTTGCTTCCCTTTTTGACAAGAATCACAAATAGAGTCATTTTCAAATTTCAAATTGGGAAGACCAATAACTAAGTTTTGTGAAATCAATTTGTTCAAAAGATGCATGTTTATATGTGCCACTCTACGATGCCATAGCCAAGTATCATCCTCTTTGCTCATAAGGCAATACACATATTCGAGTGAGGAATTAGCAAGATCAACCATATAAATATTATCCACTCTAAAACCACGAAGGATAATTTTGAAATCACTACGTCTAAATACTAAGCATTCATCCGAATCAAATAAGGCAAGATTTCCCTTGTCACATAATTGACTTATGCTCAAGAGATTATGCTTTAAACCTTTAACAAGTTTATATGCTTAATAGAAGAATTTTTATCCTTACCGACCGATCCGATGCCGATAATCTTTCCTTTATTGTTGTCACCAAAAATAACACTTCCTCCTTCTTTGTGTTCTAGTTGAAGGAATTTGGATTCGTCTCCCGTCATGTGCTTGGAGCATCCACTATCAAGGTACCATAGTACACTTGATCCCTTCAAACACACCTACAAAACAAATTAATGCGTTTTAGGTACCCATGCCATTTTGGGTCCTTGAGGGTTAGGCATATCATAATGATACGATTGAGTGCTATGTCTATGTCGTGTAAAACATGCAGGAGCAATATGACCAATTCGTCTACAATAATGACAAGTCAAGTTGGGATTATGCATCCTTCTAGGTTCATAGTAATTAGACGGACGAAAATTGTTCACTCTATTTTCGACACTATGGCTATTGTGCATTTCATGAAAGTCATTTCTCCTACTATTATGAGCAGCATTTCTAGAATAATTGTTTCTAGGTTGAGGGCCATTTCTAGGTGTTCTAAAAGGTTCAAACTTCCTTCTAGTGTGTGGCCTAGAATATGCATCATTTCTAAAGTAGTTATTTCTAGGTGGTAAGTCATTTCTAGGTCTTCTAAAGTGTTCAACATTTGGTCTAGCATGCATATTGGTTCTAGGGTTGTTGTTTCTAGGATGAGCATTTGTGTTTATTAATCCTAGGTTGAGCCTTAGGTGGTTGGGGTTTGGCTTCAACCTTTTCTTTAGGCTCATTCTTAAAACCTATGCCATGCTTGGTTGACTTCAAACTAACAAGGACCTCATTCAAATTTTTGTGAGAAGAATTAAACTTATCTAAGGTGCCCATAAGCCTTTCTACTTCATTTTTGAGATGCATGCAAGAAGTACAATTTCTAATAGAGGTTTCGGGCTTGTCGGCGCTTCTTTTTCCGAAAAACTTGTTTTCCTCTTTCAACTTCTCATTTTCTAAAACCAGTTTTTCCAAATCCTTTTCTTTCAATGAGAGTTGTTTTTGAAAATCTTTTTCTTTTGAAGAAGCATTTTCCTTTATGCATTTAACAGTTTTTGAAGCTTTAATAAATTCACTATATAACTCATCAAAAGCATTTTGCATTTCTTCAAGGGAAAAGAAATTTTTAGAAGAGATTTGACATACCTCATCTTGCTTGTCTTCTTGTGCCATAAGACAAAGGTTTGCGCTTTCCTCTTCTTCTCCTTCGCTTGACTCATCTCCGGAGTCTCCTCCCCAAGATATATATGCACGTTGCTTTTTGAAAGGTTTCTTTTTCTTTTTGATGTTTGGGCAATTTGATTTGATGTGCCCGGTTTCTCCGCATTCATAGCACTTTATTTGTTCTCTTTGCTTTTTGCCCTTTCGTTCATACTCTTTTCGCATGAACTTTTGAAATCTTTTGATAACGAGTCCAAACTCGTTGTCTCCGTCCTCATCAACTTGCGGTTGGCTTGTGCTTGCCTTTAGAGCGATTCTTTGCCTCCTTTGATCATCAACAAGAGGGTTAAGTATAGTAGATTCATAAGTCTTAAGATTACCTCTTAATGCGTCGATGGTAACATTTGAGACGCCAATGGACTCTTGAATCGCGTCGGCCTTTGATCGCCATGCCGGAGTGAGACTTCTAAGGATTTTTCGGACAAGTTCCCTATCCGTGAAAGTCTTCTTGAGAGCATGTAGGTCATTTACGATTATTGAAAATCGTTCAAACATTTCATCCACCTTTTCACCTTCCTTCATGTGAAATAATTCATAAGCATGGGTTAGGAAATCAATTTTGGCCTCCCTTACCTGGTCCGTACCTTCGTACGTAATTTCCAGCTTGTCCCACATTTCCTTCGCCGTTGTGCAACACGATATTTTCCTGTAATCGTCAGCATTTACAGCACTATATAATAAATTAATTGCATTAGCATTATTTTGCACCTTTCGGATATCATCCGCGTCATATTCTTCTTCGGACTTGGGAACCCATTCCTTTTCAACCTTTTTGGTTGGAATTTGATTTCCCTTTGTTATCACCTTCCAAAGATGAAAATTGTTTGCTTGAACGAAGATTTTCATCCTCTCCTTCCAGTACGTATAGTTTGTACCGTTGAATAGTGGTGGTCGGTTGGAGCACTGTCCTTCCTCTATTCCTGCAAAAGAGTCACGAGTAGAAGCCATGGAAGTTTCTCTCAAACTGTTAAGTCTTCAGAGAGTTGGGCTCTGATACCAATTGTTAGATAATACGCTTAACGCTAGAGGGGGGGTGAATAGCGTTATAATAAAAATTAGCGTAAACTTGCGGAATTTAAAATTTGCAGGAAATAAATAAGTGCGATAAATAAGAAAGAACACACCGAAGTATTCTGGTTCACCACAACCCGTGGCTAGTCCAGTCCCCGAGAGACTCTCTCGAGATTTTCACTAACTTGTCAAGCTTCCGGGTGCTTAACAAACCTTTACAACTTGAGGACACAAGCCTCAACACCTTTGCTCGGAGAAACAACACTCCAAGACTTCAACCAAAGGAAACACAAGTTCCTTCACAACTTGAGGACACAAGCCTCAACTACCTTTGCTCGGAGATACAACACTCCAAGACTTCAACCAAGGAAACACAAGTTCCTTCTTACAACAAGAGAATGACAATTCTCTTCAAGTGTACAAAACACTAAGCACTCAAACAAGACACTCCTTAATGAGTAGAGATGAGTAAAAGAATACGCTCAAGATCACAACAACTTTGAACAATATTTCGGCTCTCAAAAACTTATGTAATGAATATAAAATAATAAGCAATAGAGTATGCAAGCTTTAGCAATTGAATGATCAGTTGTTGTGTGTTATTATGTACTCAAAAGACTGAATTTAAGCTGTATTTATAGTTGAAATACTTGGCATTACCGTTGCCTAATTGCCAATTAAGAACTGCTGATTTTACTCTGTGAAAATCGATTGTCAAGAATCCACAATCGATTGTTTGCCAATCGTTCCAAAAATCAATCCCAGATTTTACGCTTAACAATCGATTATTCAAGATCAACAATCGATTATTGGCAACGTTCAAAAAATCATTTCCAGATTTTACGTAAAACAATCGATTATACAAAATCAATAATCGATTATTCAGCAACGTTCAAAAAATCCTTTCCAGATTTTAATTTCAACAATCGATTGTACAAAATCAACAATCGATTATTCAGCAACGTTCAAAAAATCTTTTCCAGATTTTAATTTCAACAATCGATTGTACAAAATCAACAATCGATTACCTAACGGTATTTGAAAATATTTTGGCAACGGTTAGTTATACAATCGATTATACTAAGCTAACAATCGATTATATATCAGTCTTGAAAAATCAATTTAGACACTGCCTCGTGACAATTTATTGTTATATACTCACAATCGATTATTTAATAACTTTGAAAAAGTCTGGAAGACACTGTTTCAACACAATCGATTGTCATATGTTCACAATCGATTATTTTGTGACTTTGAAAAATCTGATGGACACTGTCTCTTCACAATCGATTGTCATTAACTTCACAATCGATTATTTTGGGCGTTGAAAAACTTTGATGGACACTGCCTCATCACAATCGATTGTCATAAGGTTCACAATCGATTGTCATGCAGGTTTGAAAAACCTGATGCTCACTACCTTAACACAATCGATTGTCATTAGTTCACAATCGATTGTCATGCAGTCTTGGCTTAACATAATCGATTATCATAAGTACATAATCGATTATCTTAGTCCAGATTTTTGAGGCATGTTTAAAAATCATTTTGACTAAAGTAAATATGCATGATTTAAAATCATTTAGCATTAAATTAAATATGCATGATTTTGTAAAAATAATTTTATGAGAGAAGCCATGTCATGAGTCAAGTTGTCGGATCAAGATCACAATTAAGAACGACTCATGTAAAACTATAAAACTTGGTCTTGTGCTTGAATCTCGTTATATATCAATTGTGCGCTTGTACTTGAGCTTCGTCATATGTCAATTTGCGCTTATTTGTCATTCATCAAAACCTACACATATGAACACACGTTTTAGTATAATGCTTTGAGAACGTGTTTCCAACAATATTGGCTCGTTTGAGATTCTTGATCGAGTATGAGAGGTGCCTCATAGAATATTATTGACGCCGAGCTTATCAGTCGTGCATCCAGCTTTTTATGTGTCCATGCTCCGAAAATATCACGGTTATCCATCCCACGTGTTAGATTTTAGCATTGTCCAGTTGGACAAGGACTTGTTTTATGAGGCGGAGCATGTAGCTACTCTAGACCTGCAGGTTCGTCAGTTGAGATCGAAGAGTTTTCCTTCTGTTCATGTCCAGTGGAGAGGTCAGCCTCATGAGGCATCGACCTGGGAGTCCGAGTTCGATATGCGGAGCCTTTATCCCCATATTTTCCTCGACTTAGATACTTCTTTCTTATGTCCGTTCAAGGACGAACGATTGCTTTAACATGAATGCTGTGTTTCTGAGTCCTTGAAAACCTCATTTAGCATCACCTAAAATTGTGTAAACAGTTCGGGCGCATAGCTAGAAAGCTTAAACATGAAAATCAATGAAGAAATGATAAATTTTGACAGTAAAATGAGTTAATTTTACTTTGATCAATATTTTGAGTAAATGGACCCGGACCCGTGATTTGATGGTCTTGGAGGGTCCGTAGGAAAATATGGTACTTGGGTGTATACCCGGAATCGAATTCCGAGGTCCCAAGCCCGAGAAATGAAATTTTGAAGAAAATTATTTTGTGAAACTGTTTAAAGGAATTTGAAATGAAATTTGATTAGAACATGATGTTATCGAGCCCGTATTTGGGTTCCGGCACCTGGTACAGGTCTTATATATGATTTACGATGAATATGTGGATTTTGTTAAAAAACGAATGTCATTTGACATGATTCGGACTTCAATTGAAAAAACTAATGTTTTAAGAAGTTCGAGGAAATTCTTTGATTTGAGGTTTAATCTATTGTTATTTATGCTATTTTGGCAATTTGATCGCACGGAAAATTTCATATCATGTCATTGAGTTAGCAAATATGTTTGTTTAGGATCCCCGAGGTATCGAGTGAGTTTCGGAAGGATTTGGACTTAGGAAAAAGTTTCAGAATTTCTGTTGCAGGTACAAATATCTTTTGTGCATCGCGATCGCGTCGCAACACTTCTGATCGCGGAAAGGAAATTGGACAGGGGTGGATTTGTTCTTCTTGAACGTGAAGCCACAGTCGCGAACATAGAGCACTGGGGGTGGGGGGGGGGTGGGGTGGGGGGGTTGCTCGTCGCAAACACGTCCTGTGTGACGCGAACGCGTAGTGCAAACTGGAGGAGGCTGGGGACTTTTCTTTCTTTCTATACGAACGCGTAATGCTGTCCGCGAACGCGAAGACTAGGGAGGCTTACCCTTCGTGAGCGCATAGAGGGAATTGCGATCGCGTGAATCAACTTACTAGCAGTTCTTCTCGATCGCGACAATGTTCTCGCGAATGCGATGAACACTATTGCCAACGCTTAAAACATTAGCCACTACGGGATTTCTTCAAAATTTCATAGCTTCTTCTTTTCAACTCCAAATAGGGCGATTTTTGAAAAAGGATTTCACCATCAATTGATAGGTATATAATCTTGGACTCATTTTCTTCAAGTCCGATTAACACCCATTAGATTTGTAGTCTTAGATCATGTGATTAAGGGTAGAAAATTATGGATTTGGATAGAGTTAGGGAATTTTGGTTAATTTTTATTTAGACATCATTTTGAGGTCGAATTTCAGAACTAATTATATATTCGGTCTTGTGGGTGAATGGGTGATCGAGTTTTCGTCCGAACCTCGTATTTTGACCAAGCGGACCCAGGGTCAATTTTTGACTTTTTGGAATAATGATTAAAAAGCCATAATTAAGCAATGTAATTGGATTGTTTAGCATTTATTAATGTTACGAAGTCGATTATGTCTAGATACCATTGATTTAGAGCCGAATTCAAAAGGAAAACCGGTGTTTGAGGATTGAGTTGGGCGTGGAAGTTTGAAGTAATTGTTCGGTCTAACCTTAGCTTGAGAGATTAGGAGTTGAGTCATATTTTCTATTTTCTTCTTGTTGAGTACGACGTATAGGCAAGGTGACATTGAGTCTTAAATTGATATTTGTTGTGTTCTTAAATGATATTACAGATGCTTTAATTGGTGATTGTTTATATTGAGCAAGGACTTAGTTTATTTTCGTGGAAATCACTTTATGATTGAGTATGAGTGTTAGCTGAGATGGGTAGGAGTTGAGTTAAGATTGGTTATAGCCTATTCTTCCTTGTCGGGACGTGTATACTTTTATTTTTGAATTCCCTTGCCTGGATAGTGTAGTTTATTGTTGATCCCTTGCTGAGACTCATGGTATGGTTAAGTTTAAGGTATATAATTGATGGGGTTGCACGCCGCAACAATGATATATATAATTGATCGGGTTGCACGCCTCAATAATGTTATATATACTAGATCGGGTTGCATGCTGCAATATATTATATTTGATCGGATGGCACGGCGCAACAATATTATATGGATCAGGTTGCGCGCTACAACAATATAATTATTGTTCTGTTGTTGATTTTGAACTGTCCTCTCATATTTCTCTTAAGTTTTACCGGATTTGATATGTTTCCCGGAAGCATGTACCCCCTCATCCCATTTAAATTGCTTATTCCGGTTTATTCTCCGCCATATATTATATAATTGCACAAGTTTATCTGGAGTATGGTCCTAGCCTCGTCACTACCTCGCGGGGGTTAGGCCATACACTTACCAGCACATGGGGTCGGTTGTGCTGATGCTACACTCTAGACTCTATGCAGATACCGCAGCAGCACTGGGACAGTAGCACTTGGGGAGTCAACCTTCAGTCCACGGAGATCCTGAGGTGGTGCTACAAGAGTCCGCAGGCCCTGCATCTCTTCTATCTATTATTATGTTTCTGTTATCACTTGTATTTGAGACGGGCTGTATTCCTTTCTCAGACATTTATATGTAGTATTCATAGACAATTAGAGAATGTGATACTGGTTTCTGGTAGAGACGCATGTTGTCATTTTCGTATTGATTTTGGTATTATATTAGTCTAAATCTTCCGCTTAATTTCATCTTTCACTATTATTTAAATGTTGGTCACCTGTTAATTTAAGTTGTTAAAAGGATTAAAAATGAAAGAGACCGATTTTTCAATATATCGTGGCTTGCCTAGCTTTTACGAGTAGGCACCATTACGACTTCCGAGAGTGGGAAATTCGGGCAGTGGCAAGACCGAAATGCGAAATTATTAATCTATGTATAAACACTAAACTTTTATCTCAGATAGCTAGTACTTGCTTTACATCTTTCTCCAAGTTATTACCTTTACAATTGCTGGATTGAGCTACATAGGCACCATAGTACCTTCATAACCGCAGAACCCAAAATTTTTCTTGACGTATTGCCTTTTCTACAAAGAAAATAAAAGTATGAGTTTTGCAACTTAGAGGCATAACAACTTGAACCTCCAGAGAAATATTAGTTCTTAGAGATGCAATGCTGATGAAAGGAATGAAATAGCAAAAGGTTGTATTTATTAGCATAGAACACAGAAGAAACATATAAGGCAGATGTATTAGCAGATTAGATTAATAATAGCCTTAATAATACGTATAATCCTATCGGAAAAATTGAAATATTTATCCGATCCAAACTTTAAAATCGACCCGATCCGATATTAATTCAGATCGGATTCGAACTGCATTTTGTGGAATCCAAATCCAAAATTTCAATCCGAAATGTGCTAGATCCGATCCGATATGATCCATGCACAACCCTAATTGTAAGTATCTGAAACTGATTATTTCATTGATTTGCTTCAAAAAATAAAATATTAGCAGAAAATGATATTTTATATGTACAAGTAATGTAAAATTTTTAAAAGCCACCGTTCGTTCTTCTCTCTTTTTTTTTTCTTTTTTAAAAAATTTGCTTTTATTAATTTCGCTGCCACTTAATTTCAATTCTAGTCCCAGATTTCTCTTACATGGCCCTATTTTCATAATGCATGAAATAAGTGTTATTATATCTAACACAATCACTTTGTTATTACTTAGTTTAGGTAGGTACCATATGCCTCCTCTGTAATGTCCCTTGCAATTGATTCCTCCGGCTAAATCTAGATATAACTCTTATGTTTCATGCACGCGGGGAAAAAAAAGAACTTTGATTTTTTGGTTCTTATTGCTATTTAAATGTCGTAGGTGAGAAGACTGGATTAAATAAATAACAAACCGAATTCAACTTTTTCGTCCTGTATTATATTTATTATTACAGTAAATAGCAACAATATATTAAAAGAAAAAGAGCATGAGGATCTTTTCAAAATTAAGTTTCTTTAAAATAAACAGAATGTTGTTCCCTACCGGCTACAAGAAAATTGCAACAAGTCTTTTCTTTTGTCCTTATCGATATATATCTGAATGCAATAGGTGGGAATATTGGATCGATATATTAGACCCACTTTGCCTGAAAGATAAATAATATAAAAATTCTCTAATAATACGTTCTTTAATACAACACATGACAACATGTAATTCTTTATATTATGACAAGATTGGATTCCTTACACTAGCACCACATTGGCAGCAAGAAATAAATATTTAATATTAAAACAAAATATGACAAAGCATTATTTCTCTATATTATGGCAATATATAATTCTTAATAATTACTTCTTTAGTACAGCAACATATGACAAAATGTAAGTCTTTATATAATGACAAGATTCGGTTTTTAGCACCACTTTGGCTGCAAGAGATCCATATTTACTAAAACAAATATGAAAAACAATTATATTTTATATTATGGCAATATATAATTCTTCGTATTAGCACCACCTTCCAGCAAGATAAAATATTTAAAATCAATTGCTACTTACCACTATCCACTACTCTAAAACTAATTTGTTTACTTCAGGGGATTGGAAAATGACTTTCTTTTTTTAACATAAAAGATAGATATTATATTACTTAGCAAAAAAAGTTACAATCGTTCAACAAAGATTTTAAGGCATTATTATTGCCCAATAAAGCTATGATATTCCCAATATTAATAGAAATACTTCTTGAACTGTTACTAATGCCAAGCTTGTCCTTTTGGAGTTAATTATGCACAAAAAAAGTGAACAAATTAGGTAAAAATATTTATCCTTGGATGATAGTTTCAATGCCATCTTAGCCAATTTATGAAATTGTTAGTGTAATATAATTCGTTGTATTAGCACCACTTTCCAGCAAGAGAAAATATTTAGAATCAGTTGCTACTTTGAACCACTATCCCCTGCTCTAAAACAAATTTGTTTACTTCGGGGGATTGGAAAATGACTTTAAGTTATATATTGTTAGCCATGTAAAAAGAACTTACGCTATCAGACCACATAAAGAATACTTATAAGTAAGCCTCGATAAAAAATAAAGTTTGAAATCTTAAAATAGAGCATATTGCATGTTGTAATAGGTAAATATGATCTGATAATGTACCAAATACTTTAAGTTAACTGTGTAATTGATTTTATATATATATTTATAAAATAAAATCAATTTATTTTTATCTTGTTAAATACTTTCTCCGTTCCAATTTATGTAAAAATGCTTGACTGGGCACAAAATTTAAGAAAGAATGAAGACTTTTGAAATTTGTGGTCCTAAACAATCCAAAAAGGGATCCAGAGTATTTGTGTGGTTATAAAAGCTTGTCGTTAAGGGTACGATCGTAAGTTTAAGCTAAATTATAACTAAATTTAGAAAGAAGTTATTTTTTATAAAACAGACCAAAAATAAAATATGTTCACGTAAACTGGAACAAATGGAGTAATATAATTTCCCGATGAAGGTGATTCAACCCTCCCTTATATGCGGCTCGCTGTATAATATTTTTTTCAATTATTTTCTTACATGCTCATCTAGTAGGTAATGACACAGACGCATGGAGGAACATACTAGGACAGATCTTCACAAATTTATTAATGTTATGATATCGTAATTCCATGTGTTAGGTTAATTGTGCAAAACTCCCAGCTTGAATTTGCCTATAAGTACCCTCGTTAATATCAGATTCTTTACAGCATTTCATACCAAAATCTGATTTAATTTCTAGTTTCTAGCCCCTTCACCTTAACCCGAAGCTACTCTTTTTCTTCCCCAAGGAGTAAAATGGTTGCATCAGAGAAAAGCAAGATCTTAATAATTGGAGGCACAGGCTACATTGGAAAATACTTGGTGGAGACAAGTGCAAAATCTGGGCATCCAACTTTCGTTCTTATCAGAGAAAGCACACTCAAAAACCCAGAGAAATCAAAACTCATCGACACATTCAAGAGTTATGGCGTTACGCTACTTTTTGTATGTACTCACAAACTACTCTTTTTCCACATTTTTTGTATAAATTTAACTACATACATCTACAATAAAAGAAATATATTTTAACTTGTTATACTAATAAGTAACATGTCTTATGTTCCAGATTACTAATACTACTATTTGTGATGGACGGTTACATGTGGTTATCTTTTCATGTAACATATTACAATTTTTGATATGATGTTAATATTTTTATTTTGATATTAGGGAGATATATCCAATCAAGAGAGCTTACTCAACGCAATCAAGCAAGTTGATGTGGTGATTTCCACTGTCGGGGGAGGGCAGTTTACTGATCAAGTGAACATCATCAATGCAATTAAAGAAGCTGGAAATATCAAGGCAAGGAAATAACTTCTTGATATAAATATATAAATTGTACAGGTTTTACGCATCAAATGAACATGTTGTTTTTAGTTCAAACTATGTTTACATATATAAAAAATAAGTAAAATGTGCATGCATATATAATAAGATCATATATATTTTCAACATATGAAGTTTGTTTTAATAGCAAAAAAAATTGTGAGTTGCAGAGATTTCTTCCTTCAGAATTTGGATTCGATGTGGATCATGCTCGTGCAATTGAACCAGCTGCATCACTGTTCGCTCTAAAGGTAAAAATCAGGAGGATGATAGAGGCAGAAGGAATTCCATACACATATGTAATCTGCAATTGGTTTGCAGATTTCTTCTTGCCCAACTTGGGGCAGTTAGAGGCCAAAACCCCTCCTAGAGACAAAGTTGTCATTTTTGGCGATGGAAATCCCAAAGGTAATGAAGCCCTCTATGTTTTCATCACATCAAATAGATAAAAAAACTGAATACTCTAATAGTGAGGCTGACGAGTTCATTCATTCTATTTCAGCAATATATGTGAAGGAAGAAGACATAGCGACATACACTATCGAAGCAGTAGATGATCCACGGACATTGAATAAGACTCTTCACATGAGACCACCTGCCAATATTCTATCCTTCAACGAGATAGTGTCCTTGTGGGAGGACAAAATTGGGAAGACCCTCGAGAAGATATATCTATCAGAGGAAGATATTCTCCAGATTGTACAAGGTAACATATATAACAACCACCAATTAATATATAATATATATTTTTAAATATGGTACAAACTACATTCTATATCTCTCTAATACTTGTGCTGATAATATCCATCATTCACAGAGGGACCTCTGCCATTAAGGACTAATTTGGCCATATGCCATTCTGTTTTTGTTAATGGAGATTCTGCAAACTTTGAGGTTCAACCTCCTACAGGTGTCGAAGCCACTGAGTTATATCCAAAAGTGAAATACACAACCGTCGACGAGTTCTACAACAAATTTGTCTAGTTTGTCGATATTAATCTGCGGTGGCTCTATCAAACTTGTTGTTTCTATGGATTTATTAAGTGTAATTGCAATAAATTTCGCTACAGTTCTTTAGCAACTGAAATGTACTAGCTAGTTGAACGCTAGCTAAATTCTTTACTGTTATTTTCTATTTTTCGTCTTATTCCATATATTGTACCCTTATGTGTGTGTGTATTAAACGGACTACTATGTATTCATTTAATGAATTTTGCAATATGTTGATTGGCACTTCATTTTTAATTAGAGTAAAGTTCTGTTTAACCCTTTAACTTTTGATGCTTATGAAACAATATTTCCTCAATGGCAACAGATAGAATTGACCGAGCATGTCTGGATCAAAATCTAGTATTTAGACTGCAATAGGGCATCCAACAAGCCATTACCCCTGTTAGGTGAAACTAGTAAGCTGAACATACTGATAGTATGAAATGTACAAGATGAAGGTAATAATAAAGATGTCTTATGCTAATAAGTGCGACAGTAACATCCCATAAAATGCAAAAGAGACTATGTCATGTAGCAATTTTTGAAGTACTAGCGCATTTGTCTGTGCATAGCCTGAATACATGATTTTACTGAATAGAAAGATAGAAACTGAAATAATCTCCAGGACTGGTGGTGGCTCACTTAAACTGATTAAGATTGGAACAAGCTGGAATTAATGCTCAATTGTGGATCGCCCTCGATAGAAGCAAGCTGGCTAACCTCACAAACTCCGTCCATACCTCAAATGACCAATGAACCTCGGACTCAGCTAAGAATGAAATTGTCTCTCAGCGACGACTGAAATGACGAGGAAATTGGAAAGTGGGGGAGGAAGGCAATAGAGTCAAAAATGCAGACAACCTCCATCTATAGTGAGAATGGGAGTGCCTAACTTGGCGGATACAAAAAAAAAACTCGTAAAATCAATGTCTTACAAAGAATTGTGCTCCTAGATCTGCATAAATGTTCAAAATCAGAAGTTATGTAGAAAACACCAAAGAAAATTGCAAGGTGATGTAAAGGACTACAATTCGCCAGGAAAGCAATCATGGGCTGATTTGGTAGAAAATGAGGAGGAATGTGTTGAGGCGCATACAAAGTTGTAAAACCCTTGAATCCAATTTGAGGTTATAGAGCAAAATTGTCTCTAACAGTCCAGTATCGAAGGGATTTGATATGAAATCACAAGAACCAAAACAAAAGAATGTCAAAATTAAAATGGAAGACATTAATGTCGAGGCGGAATACTGAACAATGATGTCATATGTTATATATTGGGGTCTAACCCCCCAGCAGTTGTGATGAATGGCTACTTCCACAGAATTTGGGAAAAAATGGGGATTAACAAAGTTGCGCAAATAAACAGAGGGGTTTTCCTGGCGAGATTCACTCAATTCAAATTGAGAGTAGAGTGAAGGTTGTGGAAGACGGAGTCCAGATGTTTGACAAAAAGCCAGTGATGGTCAAGCCTTGGTCGCCTGAAATTGATACAAGGAAAGAAACTTTCATCAAAATGCCAATATGGATACTGTTACTAAAACTTGATATCAAGTACTGGGGACAAAATGCACTAACTAAAATTCAGGCTAGTGGGAAATCCATCGAAGGATGATAGAGTCACAACGCGAAAGGAGAGGATGACTTTTGCTAAGGTGCTTGTGGAGGTAGCATTAGACAAAGCTTACCCAACGTGCATCATTTTGAGAATGAATATGGCATAATCGTTGAGCAAAAGGTACTCTATGAATGAAAACCTACACTATGCCATAGTTGCAATAACTATGGACATGAACTAAAGGAATGCAAAAAACAAATGCAAGCAGAGAAACGAAAGGCAGACCCACCAAGGAAGGAAACATATTTAAACAAGACAATGAATGAAACTAGAGGGAAAGGGCTGATGGAGGGACTGAATAGTTGATACTAATCAGACTGCATGGTCTATACAAAATGGAGGTAGTAACAACCGTAAAATAACCATTGGATGTCGAAGAATGGACCAAACACCAAGCATACATAACTCATTTGAACAATAGAAGGCCAACAGAACTGGATAAATGAGCAGGGGTATGGTACAACTAGAATAATGGCATAGAGAGGGAAAGGTGACTCTAACAGGGTAAGGGTGGGGGCTTCCCCCTTTCCAATGAATATTATCGAATTTCGGAATACCAGGGGACTTACATAAACCAAACAAATAGAAGCAAGTGATTATGTTTATGCACCAGCGCAAATTTGGCTTAAATGGTCTCCTTGAAACTAATATTAAGAGAATCAATGCTCAAAATACTTCTCTTGATCTATGTAGAGGCTGGTGTGGTACAACTAATCTGGGTGCACACCTTGGGGGAACAATGTCACGATCCAAAATCAATCTATCATGATGGCGCCTATCATAGAATTAGGTTAGCCGACTACTCAAATATTTCCAACACTCTAAAGCTTTGAAAGATAGAGAAGTAGTTAAATCTAATGAAAACCTTTTAAAAATGGAATAAAAAATCACACCTCGATATAAAATCTCTCTGGAAGCCAAGGCATCACCGATTACATGAGCATCTATATAAAGATATAGTCAAATACAATGTCTAGAGAATAAAATAAAAACATAAAAAAAAAGACAAGGGAGGAGAGTCAAGATCTGCGGACACCAAGTAGCTACCTCAATAATCTGCAAAAAGCCAAACTCTACAGCTCAACAACCATCGTGACTAGAAGTACCTGGATCTCCACACCCGGTGTAGGGTGTAGTATGAGTACAACCAACTCAATGAGTAACAAATTTAACCTTTGGATTGAAATTAGTGACGAATCCAGCAGGTATAGTTCAATTTACAAATAACAGTACAGAAATATCGGCATGCTTGCAAGTTCAACAGATAAACTCAATATAAATGAGATAGATAAATTTTTAATTATATGGGGAATATAACCTCTCTACATCTACATGCCAATGCACATGTTGTATGCGATGCACTATGTTGAAAGCCTTTTGTACTCACACACTCAAAATACTCAATCACTCAATACTGTATATGGCCAATCCAGCCTATGAAAGATCCATCCCGAATATACATACATCAACTAACAATCAGTCAGCCAGTACTATATACGACCAATGCATCTCAGGGAAAGATCTATCCCCAAATGTAAATGATTCGGATAAGATCCATAGAGATCCATCCCTCAATATGAATCAATTGCACCCATTGGTGGTGTGTACAGAATCCAGAGGGGCTCCTTCAGCCCAAGCGCTATCATAAGCCAAGTCTAGGATAAATCAAATAAACATGCTACGACGTACTGCCCGATCCCATAAATGACACTCACAATCAGGCCCTCAGCCTCACTCAATCATCAATCTCTCCAATATCTCTCTCTCTCTCTTGGTCTCATAATGTCACGAAACTAGCCTAAAAATGATGATATCATTTATTAATAAATAGCAACAAAGACTGGGATATGATATGCAATAAATAACTATGACTGAGTACGAAATTGCAACGTAATCATTAAGCCAACTTCAAGAAATGACCACTATGGGTTCCAACAATACCAACATATAGCCTAAACATGATTTCTAGCATGATTGGGAGCTCAATTACTTTATCACATGATGAAAATGTGGGTGACAACAAGATAAATAAACTATTCAGTTCCATGGAATCGATCAGGTCACAGTTCTTTCGGTGCATACTCACACACCCGCCACATGACATGTGTGTCACCTCAACACCAATCATATAACACATAATTCAGGATTTCGACCCTTAGGAATAAGTTTAGAAGTGCTACTTACCTCAATACGAGCAAATCTGTACTCCAACACACCTTTGCCATGCGAAACGACCTTTGGATGCCTTGAATCTAGCCACAAACAATGCAATACAATTAACACGGGCTAAAGGAATCAATTCCATAAGAAAAAACTAAAATCTTTCTTAATTACTCAAATTCAAAATTCAAAAAGTCAACACCAAAGCCCGAGCCCGTATCTCGAAATACGATAAGAGTCATAAAACCCAAAATCCATGCAAACACGAGTCCAACCATTACAAATTTACCATAATCTTACACCAAATCGTTAGTCAAATCCCCAAATCAAACTTTCCAAATCCCTTGCATCAAACGCCTAAATTCCACATCAAAACCACACAATCTACGTGGAAAAATCAAGGGGAAACAAGACTGTTGAATAAAAATGAGCACAAGTTACTTACCTCAAGAAACCTCTCGAAACTCCTCTAAAACATAACCCAATCCTGAGCTTGAAATGTTCAAAATGAAGAAAATTTGTGAACCGTTGAACTTATGGGTTTGTCTAGACTTTCCGCTTTTGCAGAAACATAACTGCATCTGCGGTGCCGTAGAAGCGACAATCCACTTCTGCTGTCCTCTCCTTCATATTTGCACAATTACAGGTACGAAAATCCCCATCGCACCTACGCACACACCGCTTTTGTGCCCATCACGCCATACCTGCGACATGCGGAGAACTCCTTGCACCTGCAACAACAGTCTCCCCAATATATGCCGCATATGCGCTCCTCATCTTGCACCTGCTACCAAAGGTCCGTTGGTGTGATTACACCATCAGACTCGTTGCTTTATCCATAAACCAAGTAATATTTTTGATCGGTTAACCATTCGAAATCAATCGAGGTCCCCAGGACCTTAACCAAACATATCAACAAGTCCTAAAACACGATACGAACTTAGTCGTCCCTTCAAATCGCATCAAACAACATCAAAAACATGAATCACATCCTAATTCAAGCTTAATGACACTAAGGAATTCCAATTTCTACAAATGATGTCGAAACCTATCAAATCATGTCCAATTGACCGTAAATTTTGCATACAAGTCACAAATGACACCACAGACCTGCTCCAACTTCCAGAATCTGAATCGGACCCGATATTAAAAAGCCCACTTCCGATCAAACTTTCTAAAAATTCAATTTTTGCCATTTCAAACCTAATTCATCTATGGACCTCCAAATCACAATTCGTACACGCTTCGATTAGTTGACACGCAAGTCAACATCAGGTCAACCATTTTAACTTAAGCTGCCAACCTTGAGACTAACTATCTCAATTAATTCCGGAATCTCTCTGGACCCGAACAAACTACCCGACATGTTTCATAACAGCTAAAAATAACCGATTGGGTCGTTACATCTTCCCCCTTTTAAATAATTGTTCGTCCTCTAACGGATCTAGAAACATACATAGTCTCAAATAGATGTGGATACCTGCTCTGAATCTCTCGCTCGGTATCCCTAGTAGCCTTATCCACTAGCTGACCTCTCAACTGCACCTTCAGTGAAGCTATATCCTTTGATCTCAGTTTTCTAACCTGCCGACCCAGAATGGTCGCCGACTCCACATCATAAGTAAAATCAACCTGCAACAAAACTGTTCTGAAATCACAAACATGAGAAAAATCGCCGACATACTTTCGGAGCATACAAACATTAAATATTGGATGCATATTCGACAAACTAGGTGGCAAGGCAAACTTGTAAGACACCTTTCCAATCATTGGAAGTACCTCGAACAGCCCAATATACTGAGGGCTCAACTTTACCTTCTTCCCAAATTTCATAACACCCTTCATGGGTGGAACCTTGAGCAGTACCTTTTCCCGAATCATGAAAGCAACATCATGAACCTTCCGATCGATGCAATTCTTCTTTCTAGACTTCACCGTGCGAAGCCGATCCTGAATCAATTTAACCGTGTCCAAACTATCCTAAACCAAGTCAGTACCCAATAGCCTAGCCTCACCCAATTCAAACCAACCCAACGAATATCGAAATCATGTCCATTCAAAGCCTCATACAGAGCCATATGAATGCTCGACCGATAGCTGCTGTTGTAGGCAAACTTCGTGAGCGGTAGAAACTGATCCCAATAACCCCTAGTATTAATGACACAAGTGCACATCATACCCTCCAATATCTAAATGGTGCACTCAGACTGTCCGTCCATCTGGAGGTGAAATATTGTACCCAACTCTACTTGGGTGCCTAACTATTGTTGCATGGCTCTCCAAAACTACAATGTAAACGGCATGCCCCGATCTGAAATGATGGACACCAGCACACCGTGAAGGCAAACAATCTCGCAAATGTAAATCCCAGCCAACCACTCAGAAGAATAAGTAGTTCTAAATAACTTGAATGAAGCATGCGAACTTGGATAGCTGATCCATGATCACCCAAATAGCATCAAACTTCCTCAAAGTCCATGGGAGGCCAACTACGAGATCCATGGTGATACGCTCCTACTTCCATTTCGGAATCTTAATCCTCTAAAGTAATCCACCCGACCTCTGATGCTCATACTCCACTTGTTGACAGTTAAGGCACCAAGCTATAAAACCAATTATATCCTTGTGCATTCTCCTTCACAAATAGTACTGCCTCAAGTCCTGGTACATCTTTGAGGCACCCGAATGAATGGAATACCAAGAACTATGAGCCTCTTCTAGAATCAACTCACGTACTCCATCTACAATAGGCACACAAATACGACCATGTATCCTTAACACTCTATTATCCTCACACCGTGCTGAATCATTTCCTTACGGACAAGTATATAAGGATAAGAATATTGGCGCTATCTGATGTGATCATAAAAAAATGCCCGAGAAACCACACAAGCTAGAACCTAAAACGGTTTCGTAATATCTAATCTCACACACTGGTTGGCCAAGGCCTGAAAATCAATTACAAGCAGTCTCTCACCCACAAGAATGAATACAAGGCCGCCCATACTCATTGCCTTTATAATTAAGGTATCAGCTACCGTATTGACCTTCTCGAGATGATAAAGAATAGTAATATCATAGTCCTTTAGTAGCTCCAATCAAATATGCTACCTCACATTTAAATCCTTCGATTTGAACAAGTGCTGGAGACTCCGATGATCTGTGAATAACTCGCAAGACAAACTATAGAGACAGTGCCTCAAAATCATCAATGCATGAACGATGGCAGCCATCTCCAAATCATGAACAAGGTAGTTCTTCTCATGTGGCTTCAACTATTTTGAAGCATAAGAAATCAGTCTACCCTTCTACATCAAGAGACACACAATACCGATCTGGGAAGCATTACAATACACTGTATAAGAACCTGAAGTTGAAGGCAAAACTAGAACTGGAGATATGGTTAAGGATGTCCTAAGCTTCTGAAAGTTTTCCTCACACTTATCCGACCAACTGAAAGGAGCACCCTTTTGGGTTAATTTGGTCAAGGGTTATACACTAGATGAGAAATCCTCCACAAAGCAACGATAATAACCGGCCAAACCAAGAAAGCTCCGAATCTCCGTAGTTGAGGACGGTCTGGGCATACTCTGAACTGCCTCTATCTTATTTAGATCCACCTGAATCCCTTTACAGGATAGCATGTGCCCCAAGAACGCCACTAACCTAAGCCAATACTCACACTTAGAGAACTTGGCATAAAGTTTCTCCTCTCTCAACTGCTGCAACACAATCCTCAAATGCTGGGCATGCTCTTTCTGGGTACAAGAATATCCCAGGATCGACAATGAATAAAACAATAAATGAGTTGAGATAATGCTGACATACACTATTCATCAGGGGCATAAATGTTGCTGGGGCGTTGGTCATCCCAAAGCACATCACAAGGAACTCATAATGGCTATAACAGTTCCTGGATGCTGTCTTTAGAATATTAAAGTCCCGAATCTTCAACTGGTGATACCCAGACCTCAAATCTATCACGGCGAACACCTTCCCTCCTTGAAGCTGGTCAAATAGATCATCAATGTGCCACAAAGGATACTTATTCTTCATTGTAACTTTGTTCAACTGTCTATTGTAGATACACATCCTCATAGCACCATTCTTCTTAAAAAAATGAATCGGCGAAGACTAAAGCGGCACACTAGGACAAATAAACCCCTTATCAAAAAGCTCCTAAAGTTACTCCTTAAATTCCTTTAACTCAACTGGTGCTATACGATATAGAGAAATAGAAATGGGTTGATTGCCTCAAACAAATTCAATAACAAAGTCAATATACATGTCGGTTAGTATGCCCTACAGGTTGTAGAAAATACATCCAGAAAGTCTCGTACCATTAGAACGGAATCAATAGTAGGGGTATCAATACCAACATCCCTCACAAAGGCCAAATAAGATAACCAAACCTTCCCAACCATCTGTTGGGCCTTCAAATTTGAAATCACTCTACTGGGATATAGTATAGGGAACCTTTCCACTCAATCGTTGGCAACCCCGACATCGAAACGTCACATTCTTAGTGTGATAATCCAGAATATCATGACATAGACACAACCAATCCATACCCAAGATCATGTCAAAATCAAGCATACCAAGCAATAAGAGATCAACGCTAGCCTCCAATCCCTTAATAGTAAATACACAATACTAGTATACACGGTCCACAATGATAGTGTTGCCCACCGGCGTTGATATAAGAACAGATGAAACTAAGGACTCATATCCAAATAACATGCTAAATATGATGATATATACGAATAAGCGGAACCAGGGTCAATTAATACAGAAGCATCTATATGGCATACTAAGGCAATACCTGTTATCACTATGTATAAAACAATAACATCTGGTATGGTAAGAAGAGCATAGAATTTGACCTGGCCGCCACCTGTTTGGCCTCCCCCTCTAGGGTGACCCCAAGTTGCCTAAGCCCCACCCTGAGTTGGCTGGGCGAGTGGTGAAGTAACTGGTGCTGAAGTCATAGTGTGTCTCATCTGCTATGCTGGACTTCCTGAAAGGTGGGGCAAATGCCTCTTTATGTGACCCAAATATCCATACTCCAAACAACCCCTCCTTGTGAATGCCGTTGAGTACCGAGGTGGACCTAGAGACCTAGAATAACTATCAAAAGGACATGGCACAGATGAACCCTGAACTGTTGGTGCACGAGACGAACTATGAGCTAGAAAGGCACTAAGAGATGACTGACCCTGATGAGCGCTCTATGAACCATAGCTGGATAATGTACCACGGTGAACTGGATAAGCCATCTGAGCGTGCATATAAGGACATCCCCTGCTGTGGTAGAAAAAATCCCCAGAAGAAACACCATTGAGAACCCGATCCATGAGGCCTCTTAGCCTCCTCCTCATCATGCTCCTGGCTGCAGACCATCTCTATCTGCCGAGCAATATCATTCACCTCGTTGAAAGTAGCACTAGATACCCTCTCCCTAGTCATAAGAAACTGTAACTGATATGTGAGGCCATCAATGAACCTCCTAACACTCTCCCTATTAGTGGGAACCAACCAACTACTTGATTAGCCAACTCTGAAAACCTCATCTCGTATAGAGTCATAGACATGACTTCATGACGTAGCTGCTCAAACTACCTGGACAACTCTTTTTTGTGAGACTGTGATACGAACTTCTCCAAAAAGAGAAAAGATAAAGCTTGCCATATAAGTGGTGCTGCACCGACCGAACTGTGCGTCGCATAAGCCTACCACCATCTAAAGGATGCCCCAATAAACTGAAAAGTAGTGAACAAGACCCTACTGGTCTCCAGAATACCTGACGTGGAAAGAATCAACTAGCACTTATCCATGAAGCCCTAGGCATCCTGTTACTCAGCCCTGCTAAATGTTAGAGGCTGGAGCCTTCCAAATCTTTCTAGTCTCCAGTGCTCATCGTCACTCATAATGGGTACCACCTAGGCCTAGGAAGCTGCAAATGGCTGGGCTGGTGGTACCCACAGTGTCTGAAGTCCTTATATCAGCTGCTCTGGATTACGAGTGGCGGGAGTCTAAGTATCTCTCAAGCTTGAGAGGTGGTTGCTGTGGCCGGAATAGAACCGCTTAAGGCAGGCTGGTGTACACAGTCAAAAACTGAGCCAAGGCCTCCTGAAGGCCTGAAATCACGATGGGCACAGCTGGTGGTTGAGCTTTCCCTACTGGCTCAACTGTTTCTGTTACATGCTCCTGAGCTGGAGTGACTGGTGGGTTTTCAGGTGTTGCTGTTTGTAGTTTTACGAGCTGCACATGTACCCTACCGCGACCTCTGCCTCTTACGACTCTAGTTGAAGGTACCGGTGGCTGTTCATCCTACCCGGTAGCATGTGTCCTCACTATTTATAAGAGAATAGAATAATACAAATTTAATTACCATATTTAACAAATCCGCACGATAAGAATACAAGAATATGAAGTTTCCTAAGGGTTCGACAGTCTCTCGAAGATGAGTACACACATTTCCATACCGATTCGCAAGACTCTACTAAACCTCCTCATGAATCGTGTGACCTATGTAACCTAGGCTCTAATTCAAACTTGTCACGATCATAAACTAACCCGTCGTGATGGAGCCTATCATAGAACTAGGGAACCCGACTACTCAGAAATTTCCAACACCCTAAAGCTCTGAAAGATATAGAAGTAGTTAAACCTAAGAGAAACCTTTTTCCAAACATAATAAGAAATCACAACATAAAACACAATCTCTCCTAAAATCGGGGCATCAGCAAGTACATGAGAATCTATATAGGGATATATTATAATACAATACAAAAACATAAAATGAAGATAAGGGAGGAGAGTAAAGGTCTGCAGACGCCAAGCAGCTACCTCATGATCTCCATTAATCTAGACTCCCAACTCAGCAACTGCCAAGACTTAAATCACCTGGATCTACACACGAGGTGCAAGGTGTAGCATGAGTACAACCAATTCAATAAGTAAGAAATGAACCTTTCGATTGAAAGTAGTGCAGAACCCGACATGTATAGTTCAATATAAATACAGAAATGTAAGCATGCTTTCAAGTTCAAACAATAAACTCAATACAAGTGCGATAAATTATGAATGATATGGGGAATATAACCTCTCTACATCTACATCCCAATTCACATGTTGTATGTGATGCACCATACTAAAAGCCTCGTGTTCTCACACTCTCAGAATAGTCAATAACTTAGTCTTATATATGGCCAATCGGCCCAGAGAAGATTCATCCCGGATATATATACATCAACTGATAGTCAGTCAGTGGGTATTGTATAATTCCAGGGCAAGATCTATCCAAAAATGTAAATTTTTTGGACAAGATCCATGTCCATGGAAGATCCACTCCTCAGTATAAATCAATTACGCTCATTGGGGGGTGTACCGATACCGAAGTGGCTACATTAGCCCAAGCACTATCATAAGCCAAATCCAAGCTTATATCAAATAAACATGTTGCGGCCTGTATCCTGATCCCATAAATGACACTCACAATCAGGACCTTGGCCTCACTCAATCGAGCGTCAATCTGTCCACTCTATCTCTCTCGAGATCACAATGTCGTTAACCTCACCTAAAAATGATGATATGATGTATCAATAAATAGCAATAGAGACTAAGATATAATATGCACTAAATAAATATGACTACATACAAATTAGAAATGTAATCGATAAGTCAACAACAAGAACTAAACACTATAGGTCCCAACAATACCCGCTTAAAGCCTAAACATGATTTACAGAACGATTGGCACCTTAATTACTTTATCACAAGATGAAAATGCGGGTAACAACAAAATAAAACAACTATTCAGTTCCATGGAATCGACCAGTTCACGATTTTTACAATGCACTCCCACACACCCTTGACTTGGTATTGTGAGTCACCTCAACACCAATTATATAACACATTATTCAGGGTTTCGTACCCTCAAGGCCACGATTAGAAGTGTTACTTACCTCAATACGCAAAATCTCTACTCCAACACATATTTGCCTCGCAAAACAGCCTCATAATGCCTCTAATGTAGCCACAAACAATGCAATACAATCAACACAAGTAAAGAAATCAATTCCATAGGAAATTACTAAAAGCTTAGTCAAAAGTAAAAAAATCAACACCAAAGTTGGCCTGTGGGCCCATGTATCGAAATCATATAAAACTTTCAAAACCAAAAGCTCGTTCAACCACGAGCTAAACTATTCCAAATCTACCATAATACGACACCAAATCGTCATTCAAATTCCCAAATCAAACTCTCCAAATTCCTAGCCTAAAACCCCCAAATTCTACCTTAAAACCACAAAATCTAGGTGAAAACAATCAATGGGAAAACAAAATTATTGAATAAAAAATGAGCACAAGTGGCTTACCTCAAGATACACCTTCAAACTCCTCTAAAAAATCACCCAATCCCGAGCTTGAAATGTTCAAAATGAAGAAAAGTTGCGAACCCCTGAATATATGGTTCTGTCCAGCCTTTCTGCTTGTCCGAAAACTTAACCAAATTTGTAGCGTCACAAAAGCGATAATCCTCCCACTTCTGGGGTAAACCATTGGAGCTGGGCTTCCGCTTCTATGGTCCTTCCCTCGTATCTACACAATCACAAGTGCGTAAATCCCTATCGCACCAGCGTACACTTCGCTTATGCTCCCATCACGCCGCATCTGCGACCATGCAGGTCTAAAAGAACACCTCACACCTGTGACTACATTCTTTCGTAATCGAGGCCGCATCTGCGCTCCTCATCTCGCAAGTTCAATCAAAGCTCGGAAGGCACGATTAAACCAGCAGACTCCCTACTTCAGCCATGTGCCAAGTCTTTTTTTTTGATTTTTTTACCATCTAAAATAAATCCGAGGCCCTCAACCAAATATATCAAAATCTCCTAATACACGATACAAACTTTGTTGAACCTTCAAATCACATCAAACATCATCAAAAATAAGAATCGCAGCCCAATTCAAGCCTAGTAAAACTAAGGAATTCTAACATCTACAAACGATGGCTAAACCTATCAAATCACGTCTAATTGACCTAAAATTTGGCACAAAATTCAAAAATGACACCACAGACCTGCCTCATCTTCTAAAATTAGAATCTGGCCATGATATAAAAAAGTCTCACTTCCGGTCAAACTTTTATAAAATTCAATTTTTGTCATTTCAAGCCTAATTCAACTAAGGACCTCCAAATCACAATCGAGACACACTTCTAAGTTAAAAATAATCCATTGGAGCTAACAGAACCATCAAAATACCATTATGGAGTAGTTTAAAGTGAGTAGTTTACACATAAGTCTACATCCGTCAACTATTTCAGTTTACGCTTCCAACGATGAGATTAAGTATCTCAATTCATTCCGAAATGTCTCCAGACCCGAACCAACTACCTCAAAAAGTCATATAATAGATATAATTTACAAAAAGGAGCAGTAAATAGGGAAATGAGGCTACAACTCTCATAACAACCCATCCACGTCATTACAAAGAATATGGGTGGTATGGATGCCTGAAATAAATGCAGGTTCATATTGAACAAATCTCTAAGCTAGTGATCCATTTTGTGGAACACATAGGGGCACTGGCCTAGTCTACACATAATATTTGTATAAGGATTTAATGATATTGCATCAAGAAGAACCTTGTGCAAGGAAATAAGGAAAATAAGTAGCAATGTATGACGGTTATAGGCAATTATCCGTGATTTTAATTGTGTGTTGCATAAGGATGATAGAATTTGGAGACTTGTACTAATGTTTGAAATTAAGCAATTTTGAGCTTGTGTGGCTAATTGTGGACTTCAAGATCGAAGATCATCAGGTGCTTATTTCACTTGAACAACAAACAAGAAGGGGAGGATAATTTATATAGTACGATTGATAGAGTGTTAGTGAAAACTAAATTATAACCTTACTACCTATATCTAAAGTCCATTATATGAATGAGGGAATTTATGATCATTGCCCAACAATTATTGACGGGGAGAGTGGGAATCATACGAGTATGAGACAACTCAAATACAATAACATGTGGACAATGGCACGAGACTTCAATGAGAAAGTGAAAGGTAGCTAGGATGCAGAGATAGCAGGGTAATATAACCCTCCACAAGATTGTTACTGGTACTAGAAGAAATATGCACAATACGTGACAAATTTATGACTAGATATGTCCAGGAGGGATGGCTATCAGTGAATGGACAATACACAACAGGCAACTGCTATAAATGGAGACAAGGAAGTAGAGACGATTGGGCTAGTATGAGATAGGTTTTGAGTATATACAACATCATCCCAAAGCAAAGCTTTTTCTGTTGGTTAGCTATGCACAAAAGTTAGTTAACTAAAGAGAGACTGGATCGATCAGGAATCTATCAAGAACGATTAGGAATCTATCAAGAAACCTCCTGTTCCATATGTGGGGAAGCCACTAAAACAACTTACCATCTATACTTTGAATTACCATTCTCAAAAGCATGTACACAGGAAGTACTGCAATTGAAAAACATGGGGATGCAACACTGGGAATAGAATGGCATCTGAAGATGTTTGACTAAAAGAACATGAGGCAAAGTATGTAGGCAGCTAACAATTTCGATACAGGTAGCACTAGAGTACCACTCTAGAGAGTAAATAGTGGTGCTCATTCGTATCAAAGAGTCCCAAGATCTGACATGATTTTCAAAACTATTAAGGAGGAATACAAATGAAAGATACATGACACACTTGGTAGAATATCATTAAGACAGAATCGAAGGGAATGGGTAGAAAAATTATTGTAAATAGGAGGAATTATATAGTTGACATGATTTATCCAGAGTGTAATAAAGAATATTGGGATTTAATTGTAAAGTTTTGTGCTACTGATCAATAAAATTCTTATTTTCACCAAAAACCTCGGACTCAGTTTTGCCTTCTTCCCAAAACGTATCACACTCTTCATGAGGAAAACTTTCAAAAGTAACTTCTTATCCTCCATGAACGCTACATCATGAATCAGTTGGTATGTATAATTTATTTTACTCTTCAAAGTTGTCCGAAGTCACTTCTGAATAAATAGTACCTTTTCTAAAGAATATCGTACCAAATCTTTACTAAAAAACGTAGCTTCACCAGTCTCAAACCAACCAATAAGAGGATGATATTACCTACGATATGAAACCTCATATGGCTCTATCTGAATGTTGGATCTATAAATGTTATTATATGTAAATTCAGCTAATCGCAAGAATTGATGCTAATAATGCAACAATATGACCAGTTTGTTTTGAGTTCTAGAATTTTGATCCAATGTTTGATGCTTTCTACAGGTTCATCTGATGTTGAACCTTTTGAGAATAGGTGTTTTAGTTTTCATGAGGTTCGGGAGTAAGTTGGAAAGCTTAGTTCTATTTTAGAAGCCTTAAGTTGCAAGAATTGACCAAGATTTGATTATTAGGCAAACAATATTGGATTTATGATTTAAAGGTTCCAGTAGAATCGTATGATAATTTTGTACTTGGAAATATGCTTGTATTTGAAGGTTCCTAGAAGGTTTTGCACCATTTGTTGAAAGTTGGTATTTTGAAGAATTTTGGATTTATAAGTTTAAGCAATAGTTGACTTTGATGTTATCAAATCTTGATTGGTGTGCTAGGACGGTGGATAAAGTTGTGTATCTGAATGGAACTTGAATGTAAATTTTTGTTGTGATTCAAGGAGTCCAGGTACGAATGAGAAGCTTGGCTGGAAATATAGAAGTTTATGAACTTATGTAGTTTTGCCTTTGATTATTTGATGTGATAATTCTCTATGTACTATAGTACATCGTCACTATCAACCACAAATCTAGGCTTTTTTCCAATAAGAACCTATTGTCAAAGTCCAACTAAGTGAGGATCATCATAATCACTCTCCCAATCTGAATGACCAATGAAGACCGTGCCTGAACACAAGCTAGCAATTAATCAGGAACTTTGTGATAAATCCTAAAAACTCGGTTAGCTAAATTTAGTACCTCAATAGGTATTGACCTCCTCTCCATGTAAAGACTAGCCAAACTACCCATATACCTCTGAGTCAAAGCTCCGCTGCCATGTTTGCGTTGCCCATATAATACAAGATAGGTTATTGTCTTTTAATAGCTCAAGCCATCTCGGTTGTCTCAGATTCTAGTCCATCTGATTGTAGATATACCATAAACTCTTATGATTTGTGTAAATCTGACATTGCTTGCCATACAAGTAAATGCACTAAATCTTCAAAGCAAACACAACTGCTACTAACTCGATGTCATGTGCAAGATAGTTCTTTTCGTGATTCTTCAACTACGTAGAAGCATAGGCTATCACCTACATAAAAATACATCACAATCCAATGTGTGAAGCATCATACTACACAACACAACCACCAGAACCTGTAGGAAGTTTTAATATCAGAATGACATTCAAAATAAAATTAAGATTCCACTAAGCTAGTCTCACACTCATCATTCTACTGAAATTGAACCTGTTTCTAAGTCAATCTAGTCAGTAAGATGGCAAGAACTGAGAATCCCTGTATAAAGCGCATGTAGTAACCTGCTAGGCCTAAGAAATTGCGTATCTCTGTAGGTGAAACAAGTCTATGCCAGTCATGAATAGCATCAATCTTCTTAAGATCCATCTGAATCACATACCTAGTCATCACATGACCCAAGAATGACACTTTCACAATCTAGAACTCACACTTAGAGAATTTAGTATATTACCTCCACTACTTATGTATATATATAATAATCCTCAAATACAGCTCATCTTTTTCTTCGTTAGAGGATTAGACGAAGATGTTCATCATTAAAGTCAATCACAAAATTATCAAGGTAGGGCCTGAACAATCTTTTCATTATATCCATAAAAGTTGTTGGGGCATTTGTAAGCCCAAAGGATATAACCAAGTACTCATAGTGACCATATGTAGTCTTGAAGGTTGTCTTTGAGATGTCCTTCTTCTTAATCCTCAAATGATTGTACCCAAATCTCAAATCAATCTAAAAGAATGAAATCACACCTTGTAACTGATCAAACAATCCGTCAATAGGAGGAAAGCAGTACTTATTCTTGATCGTCACCTTGTTCACCTGTCTATAATCAATGCACATTCACATAGAACCATCCATCTTCTTAACAAACAATACTGATGCAACCCAAGGTGAAACACTAGACCTAATGAAGCCTTTATCAAGAAACTCTTTTATATGCATCTTTTACTCTTTCAACTTTGAAGGAGCCATATGATATTAGGGCATGGAAATGAGATGGGTCTCCAAAATGAGGTCAATACTAAGCTCAAACTCTCACATCAGTGGTAAACCAGGTAAGTCATCTGGGAACCCTTCCCATAAATCTCTCACAATAGGAACACTATCAATTGTAACCTTCTCAGCACTAGTATTAAATGTTATGGCAATAAAATCCAAAAAACCCTTGCCTGTTATCTTTTGGGTCTTCATGAAATAGATAAGGTTCCCTTTGTGGTTCATTTTCACACCTCTCCAAGTCACTCTAGGTCATCCTGGTACCCTAATAGTCACAGTCTTAGCATAGTATTCAATATTAGCATGGCATGATGCCAACAATCTATACCTATAATGATATAAAACTCCACCATCTCTAAAATCATGAGATCAGTGCGTACTATCTAAACAGAGATTAGAAAATCATGATAGACCTTATCAAATCTAACATACTTCCTTACTATAGTCAAAACCACAATAGGAATATCAAGATAAGAAATATCTCTATCCCTACGAAGTGCAAATTATGGTGGGACACAAGAATAGGTAGGCTCAAGATCTATCAATGCAAATGCATCACTAGAACATAATGAAAGTGTACTTGTAACCATTGCAGTGGATGCATCAGTACCCTATCGAACCATGGAAAGAACATGTGGAGTCTTACAAGTACCATGGCCTCCCTAGGATACATGTCTTCCCACTCCTAGAGTAGTCTGAGTAGAAGCTTTAGATGGTCAAACTTCAATCTAAAATTTAGTTAATGAATCAAGAGGCCTAGCAGAAGTCTGAGCTAAATTACCATCCCTATCACAATATCTAGCAAGGTATTCGACATACAACATGAGAAACATACCCTGATGTCCCTCATATATGGGCTTCGATGTCTCTTATGGAAAGCAGCAAAATGGGGTACCCTGACTAAAATGACCCCCGCTGCTAATACTGATCATGACAGGCTGAAGGTAAATTAGAAGTAGTAAGTGTAGTATACTGAGATGATCTAAATGATCCCTTACTATATCTCCCTTACTCCCAAGTGGAGTACAACTAGTAAGAAGGAAGAGCCTTTT
The DNA here is from genome assembly GCA_034376525.1 of Nicotiana benthamiana. NCBI lineage: Eukaryota > Viridiplantae > Streptophyta > Magnoliopsida > Solanales > Solanaceae > Nicotiana > Nicotiana benthamiana. Next base: position 81,707,049 of record CM067336.1, read on the forward strand.
TCCTCACTCATATCATCCTTATAGGCTTGCATAGCCGAAAATTGGGTGGCAGCCTAAAGAATATCAACATCACTACCATGCCAGATCTCGCTCACCATGATAGCATGAATGACATAACACAATCTATGAACAAACATCGTCACCTTATCCCTCTCAGTATAGAATAAGTGTGATGCAAATTGAGAAAGATTTGTGAAAGAAGAATCATACTCAACCATAGTTATTTGCCCCTATTTCAGCTACTCAAACACGCGCCGCCTCTTATATTGCAGACTCTTAGGAATGAACTTCTATATAAACAATGCCACAAACTTATCATAAATGTGAGGGGAGATCCAGCTAGCCTACCTCTATGATATGTTATCGACCAATTCCCTGCATTCCGATAGTTGAAAGGTGGTAAAGGTTACCCTGAGTATCTCTCACATGTATAGTCACAAGAATCTTCTCACACTTATCAAGGAAACCATGTGCATGGACATTAGCTGAAGTTCCATAAAACAATGGATGGAAAAACATCACAAAAGACTCCATATATATCACTATATCATCCTCTTGATTGGAAGAAGACCCTATTCTACCCACCGATACCAAAGGCTGGGGAGCTACTATATGTGCCCGAATCACTATCTTTGTAGCTGGGATAGACTGCAACATTAGAGGAATAGCAACAAGACTCTGTGTCTCAATTGTAGCCTATGCCTAAGTAGCAACTTGAGGCACTAAGAGATCACTGGGACTAAGACCAAAAGACTACAAAATACTCACCATCCTCGAAACCAACTCAATGGGAAATGCAACAATAGGACTTGCTAAAGTAGTTTGAATTTGAACATCATGAATTTCAAGACCCACTAGTTGTGCTGCACCAGCTCTCCCAATAAGAGCGGGCTTATCTCTAGTATCCCTAGAAATAGTGGCCTTAGAATGAGTAGTTGTTCCCATATCACAAGGAACTCTCGGCCTACCACTAGTCATAAGAACAACTGGCATTGGTGGTGCTTAATCTATTTCTCGTGGGGATGATCTCATTATCACAATCTATGATGGAAACATCTTGAAGAATTAAAACTTAGTTCAAATATATCGCATGATATTGACATGAAATAAAGGAATGTTTTTCCTCACTCCTTTACATGTGGGATATCATAACCTGTAGCTCTAATACCAATTTATCACGACCAATATTCGAAGTGTGTGATTGGCGCTAAACAAGAAACTAACCCCCATCAAGAGAACCATATTCATCTTTGTCAAGTATCAAACAAAAAAAAATTCCATGTTTCCCCTCGAATAGGTACATCCCGATAATTTCATGTAGTTATCCAACTAATAGTACAACCATATATAACATCCACATCCTTAAATAGAAATAAAATAATGACTCAAAGTACCCAAAACATACAAGCATCAAAATCCCACCTCCAACAAACTAGTTGATGAACACTTAAAGCCAATTGGATTTAAAGTAGAAGATGTGTGAATTTGAAATGGAGGAAAATAAAATGGAGGGAAAATAAAAATTTGAAGAAGTAAAATTTTGTCTTGCACTTTGTCCCTCATTAGTGAGGGACAACCACATTTTTGTGCTTATATATAGAATCACTTCTTAAAGCTCTTAGAAGGAGTTGAAGAAAATGAACCCTCACGCCGTCGTTGCTTGCTCGCTCGGCTCAGCTTTGGCTTTGGCTTTAGATTTGGATTTGGATTTATCAAAGAACCTAGCTAGCCGCATTTCTGCTGCGGCTACGGTGGGACCACGACAGTCAGTTTCAGATAGCATCTCTGGCTGCGGTTCAGCTATAATCACAGTAGAACCGTGGCAGGCTGCGTATTTTCTGAAAAGGCACCTTTTTCAGACATCTCTTCTGATATTTGTCTATAAATGCTGAGGCAAGGTTACATGTTAAACACACGAAAAACACTACAGAACTTCTATCTTTCTGAATATACTACATCTTAATTCGTAGTCTCTCAAACTCGTAAATGTGATTTTGCTCTATTCTTTGAGTTCGTTGGTATCTTGTAGTTTGTATTGCCACTGTTGCATGAAGGTTTATTCTATTTTATCTAGGAAGGATTTAATCCATTACCTTTGCAACGTATGAGGGGTTTAAAAATCCTTAGGGATGCACAAGAAAATTGTGGACTCCAAATATTTCTCATTCTTTTCTAGTTTCGACATTTCTTTATTCTTCTAACAATTTTTCTGATTTTGTTTTAACACAGTAATGCTCACAAGCTTGAAGAATTTTATTCTAACGTTTCTGTGTTGATCACTAAACTGTTTTCTATATACTATGTTAGTGACAAAAGCCTTGTTGCTTTCTACTCCAATAATTGTTTCTGTCTGGTTTAAAGTACATGAAAACTTTTCCGGAATAATAATCGTATGGGTTTGAAGTATATAAAAACTTCATCATTGTTACGTGTTTTGTATGTTTGGTTTGGTATTCAGTCTGAAGATATCAAAACTTTACTGATTTAACAAAGTTATGTATTGTTTTCAACTTTACAAAAATATGCCGAATGAAAACCAAACTAATGGAAGTGTTGCAGAAACGGGTGCTACTGTTACGAGTGATGCTTCCTCGTCGAGCCGTTCTACTCCTGCCCATGCTATCGCGCCGGACAAAAAACCCACAAAGTTTTCCGGTATTGACTTCAAACGCTGGCAAATGAAGATGCTCTTCTATCTTACTACGTAAAGTTTGCAACGTTTCATCAAGGAGGATCCTCCGATGGCAGAAAATACTCCGGATGATGAACGACTTGTTGTAACTGATGCTTGGAAACATTCTGATTTCTTGTGCAGAAACTACCTTCTGAGTTGTTTTAAAGATGGATTGTACAATGTCTGTAGTGTGGTTGAAACTTCAAAAGCATTATGGAAGGCGCTTGAGAAGAAGTACAAGACTGAGTATGCCAGACTTAAGAAGTTCGTGGCCGCAAGGTTCTTGGATTTCAAGATGATTGACACTAGGTCGGTCATAACTCAAGTCCAAGAATTATAAGTCATTATACATGTCCTCCATGCTGAAGGTATGACCCGAATAAATAATTTTACTAATAAAATTTATCTTATTATTAATTTTGAAATTTTTTATTGAAGGTATGGTCATAAATGAGGCCTTTCAAGTCGCTGTTTTTATTGAAAGTTACCTCCGTTATGGAAGGATTTGAAGAACTATTTTAAACACAAGCGAAAGGAGATGACATTAGAAGACTTGATTGTTCGTCTAAGGTTAGAAGAAGACAACAAAGACGTCAAATGAAGTCACATGGACACTCGACAATAATGGGGGAAGACATTGTTGAGGAGGCACCACAAAATAAGAAGAGGAAGAAGGCCTCTGTACCAAAGAATTACCCAAGCAAGAAGAAGTTCAATGGTAATTTCCACAATTGTGGAAAAACTAGGCATAAGACAGTCGATTGTCGTGCGCCAAAAAATGATAAGAATAAAAAGAATCAAGCTAACATGGTTGAAGATGAAATGGATGACTCATGTGACATGTTGTATGAATGAAACTTGGTAGGAAATCCCAAAGAATGGTGGATAGATTCTGGAGCCACCCTCCATGTGTGCGCTAAGAAGGAATTATTTTATTCTTATGCCCCCTTAGAACCCGACGAGACAATCTTCATGGGAAATTCATCTACACCCAAAATTGAAGAGGTTGACAAGATTGCATTGAAGATGACATTGGGAAAACAGTGAATCTAAACCAAGTCCTCCATGTTCCAGAAATTCGCAAGAATACCGTGTCTACCTCACTTCTTGTCAAGAATGGATTAAAATGTATTTGTGTTACTAATAGTTTTGTACTAAGTAAGAACGATATGTATGTAGGGAAAGATTACCTAAATGAGGGCCTTTTTAGGCTAAGTGTAATAGCAGATCCTATCAATAAAGAGAATGTTTCTTCTTACTTACTTGAGTCAAACACTTTATGGCATTCATGTTTAGGTCACGTAAACATCAAAACATTGCGAAAGATGATAATCTAGAAGTATTGCCAAAATTTGATTGCATTAATTCTAAATGTCAAATATGTGCGGAATCAAAATATGCCAAGCATCCTTATAAGTCTTTTGAAAGGAATTCAAGTCCTTTAGACATAATTCACACAGATATTTGCGACATGAATTCAACACCATATCGCGGTGGAAAAAAAGTATTTTATTACATTTATTGACGATAGCACGAGATATTTCTATATATGTACTTAATAGTAAAGATGAGGCAATTGATGCTTTTTGGAAATGCAAGAATGAAGTTGGAACACAGCTAAATAAAAAGATCAAAATGATAAGAAGTGATTGGGGTGGGGAATATGAATCTCCTTTTGACGAAATATGTTTGGAAAATGACATTATTCACCAAACAACTGCCCCTTATTCTCCACTATCTAATGGAATTGCATAAAAAAAGAATCGAACATTGAAGGAGATGATGAATGCATTGCTGATAAGTTCTGGCTTACCACAAAACTTGTGGGGGGGGGGGGGGAAGCTATACGTATAGCTAACCGAATAATAAACTGTGTACCTCATAGTAAAACACAGTCCATTCCTTATGTGAAGTGGAAAGGAAGGAAGCCTAGCTTGAAATACTTCAAAGTGTGGGGGTGTTTAGCTACTGTACAAGTACCTAAACCTAAAAGGGTTAAGATAGGTCCATAAGCAGCTTATTATGTGTTGATTGGATATGTATCTAATAGCCAGGCATATCATTTTCTGGTTCATAAATGAGAAAATCCTGAGATTCACATTAGTACAATAATAGAATCAGATAATGCTGAATTCTTTGAATCTATTTTTCCATACAAAGAGGAAAGTGAAGTGACCTGCCAAAAGTCAAAACGACCTTGGGAGGAAACAACAGATGGTATGCCTAATGAGGAAAATACGAGAAGAAATAAATGTCAAAGGACATCTACTTCATTCGGTACAGATTTCCTGACTTTTCTATTAGAAAATAAACCTCGTACCTTCAAGGAAACAATGCCTTCCTCAGAGGCACAATACTGGAAAGAAGCTGTCAATTGTGAGATGGAATCCATATTAAGCAATCATAATTGGAAATTGGTCGATCTTTCTCCAGGCAACAAAATTTTGGGTTCTAAATGGATTTTCAAGAAGAAAATGAAAGACGATGGTACTATTGACAAATACAAGTCAAGACTTGTTGTCAAAGGATTTAGACAACGAGAAGGTCTTGACTATTTTGACACATACTCGCCGGTAATAAGAATTACATCCATTCGGATGGTAATAGCGTTAGCCGCCTTGTATGGTCATCAAATCCATCAAATGGATGTAAAAATAGCCTTCTTAAATGGTGATCTTGAGGAAGAAATTTACCTGAACCAACTTGAAGGGTTTGTGTTTCTAGGAAAATAAAAGAAGGTGTGTAGACTTGTTAAGTCTCTTAATGGACTAAAACATGCACCCAAACAATTGCATGCGAAATTTGACTAAACAATATTGTCAAATGGGTTTAATATTAATGAATGTGATAAATATGTTTACATTAAGAACGTTCAAAATCATCTAGTCAATGTTTGCTTATATGTTTATGATATTCTAATAATGAGCACAGACATTGCTGACATTTAAGCTACTAAGCGTATGCTTGCTAGTTAGTTTGATATGAAAGACCTAGGAGTTGCTGATGAAATTCTAGGAATTAAAATCCAGAGGACTCCTCCAGGTCTAGCTTTGTCTCAATCACATTACGTGAAAATGGTCCTTGAATAATTCAAACACTTGGAATTTATAAGTGCAAGGACTCCAATTGACTTAAACCATCATCTTATGAAGAATAAAGGTGAAAGTACGTCTCAATTTGAGTATGCTCGTGTTTAGGGAAGCTTAATGTACATCATGAACTCTACACGACCTGATATAGCTTGTGCAATAAGTAAACTTAGTTGATTCACAAGTAATCCCAACAAACATCACTGGGTGGCAATGAGACGAGTTCTGGGATACTTGGAGTATACCCAAGACTACGCTTTGCACTACAATAAATATCCTACAGTTATCGAAGGATATAGTGATGCAAATTGGATAACCGGCTCAACAGAAACAAATTCCACAAGTGGATATGTGTTTACTGTTGGTAGAGGAGCAGTATCTTTGAAGTCTTCCAAACAGACGTGCATTTCTTGCTCTACAATGGTATTAGAGTTTATGGTATCACCTATGTAAGTGCGAAGTGGAAGCTGCTTCAATGAGAATTATGTTAAGCCAATTCTCTACGCACTTATACAACCAGGCGGTGTTCACTGCTAAAATGAACACAACAGTGAGAACCAAAATATAGTTAATGGTTGGTTGTGTGACATATGGTTGTCTAGGTATGCACTAATGTTCGACGGTTCAAAGATATCAAATCTACCGATTAACCGAGTATATCCGACATATGTTCACTACGGAAAGTTCAAAGGGAAACCTATTTATCCAGATGCTATTAATACTTTTTTGCAAAATCACATAGCTTTCATCTATGATCTTTCTTGATACAGCCCTTCCTATTCATATGGGGGATTGTTGAAGACTTTATGCCATTTGGCTTTAAAGTAGAAGAAGTGTGAATTGGAAATGGAGGGAAAATAAAAATTTGAAGAAGTGAAATTTTGTCTTGGACTTTGTCCTTCATTGGTGAGGGACAACCACATTGTGTGCTTATATATAGAATCCCTTATTAAAGCCCTTACAAGGAGTTGAAAAGAATGAATCCTCGCGCCATCATCGTCGCTCGCTCGGCTCGGCTTCAGCTTCGGCTTTTGATTTGTATTTGTCAAATGATCGATCAATAAGATTATTTTTGGACAAAATTTATTAAACGCCAATTCACTGCTGAAAATACGCCAGAACCCTGCTGAATGTTCAGAGAACCTAGCTGGCCGCGTTTCTGTCGTGATCGAGGTAGAACCGCGACAGTCAGTTTAATAGAACATCTCTGGCCGCGGTTCTACCGCGATCACGGTAGAACCGCGGCAGAGGCTGCATATTTTCCGAAAAGACACCTTTTTCAGACACCTCTTCTGAAATTTGCCTATAAATTCTGAGTCAAGGCTGCATCTTAAACACACAAAAAACACTCCAAAACTTTTTTCTTTCTGAATATACTGTATCTTAATTCGCAGTCTCTCTCTTTTAAATTCCTTAGTGTGATTTTTCTCCGCTCTTTGAGTTCATTGGTATCCTGCAGTTTGTATTGCCAGTGTTGCAGGAAGGTTTATTCCATTTTATCCTCGGAGGATTTATTCCATTACCTTGGCAACGTGTGAGGGGTTTAATATTCCTTAAGGACGCAGAAGAATATTGTGGACTCGAAATATTTTTCATTCTTTATTATTTTCAACATTTTTTTATTCTTCTAACAGTTTTTCTAATTTTGTTTTAACACGATAACGCTCACACAAGTCAAGTAGCATACAATATAAATCCATATACAAGAGTCAAGGAACACATCCCAAGTAATAACAAAAAGAAAGAAAATAGATAGATGAATGTACCACCATAATCTAAATATGGTTATCTCACCTCAACTAAAAAATCTATCAAATGAGATCAAAGAAGTCCAGCTATTGTGCTAGTGAAAGTATCTGCACAAGGCAAAAACAACTACAAGGGTGAACCTAGGCCTAGCAGGATTATTGCCTCGGCCCTGAGTCATATCATAAGGATCAAGTCTCTAAAAATACTGTAGATGTTATTAATAGTCTATAATATATATCATATCAATTAAATATTTACAAATGCGAAACAACAAATATATGTGATATAACTCATAATTAGTATCTCATAGTGTCACCCATATGTAGTGACATATCGTTCATATGGTGCATGTACCTGTCTTGGACTATATGTATTAATAGATTATCCATAGCCACTAAAAAACTCATACTATGCCCACCCATAAATGTGACAATTGGTGGCAGAGCACTGCAGTGGCAATTGGACCGTATACTCTAAGGTGCAGACCATATGAGTTTGATGGCTCTATCAGATCAAATTTCAAAAGTTCTTCACATTCTTTCTTTGCAAGTTGAAGATGATCTGGATTCATTCTTGAATAAATGGCCTTTGTAGGATTGATATTTTCATTCTTCTTGAAAGGGAGCTTGATAAAAGCTCTTCGTTTTCCATAACGGGCATTTCCCTTTCTTCATGAAATCCTTGTGGGATTCAGCACATGAATGTTCAATGAGATTTTGCTCAATCTCAATTATTTGCTCATCGTTGATGAATTGGAATAGCCTTGGAATCTTAGAATAAGGTCTGAACTGTTTTTTAAAAGCTATCCTGTTAATCCTGATATGGAGTTGATCTCTAAGTTGTCTGTAAATGTCGAACCCAATAATAAGATCCTTTCTTGGTACATCAGATGCTAGTAGCTTGGTTCTGTACTTCAATCCTGGAAAGAACTCAATTGTGATCGGGTGCTTTGTAACGAAAGTTGTTGTCAAAATTGCATTTGATGCAGTGTTGAATCCTTCCAATGTGGCAGCCATTGATCTGCAGGAAGAAAGCAGGATTTATGAGTGAAGAAGCAGCTCCGATATCGATGAAAGCAATAACTCGAGTCGGTTTATCCCATTTGGATGAATAGACCTTGAGTTCTACTTGAGGAACGACTGCGAGAGCGTTTATCTCATCTCGGGCTTAGATCACTGGTTCTGAAATTTGGTATTGCTCATTGCCTTGATCTTCATAGATATCAAGAGAGAATAAAGTTTCTTCATTAGATTCATCTTCTACACAGAATATGGATTCAAGGTCCTCCTCCTTTCTAAGATGTATGCCAGTGTAATCTTTGATTTCTTCAAGGAGTTTGACAGGTCTTCTTGATTGTGGACAATTTTTTGCGAAGTGTCCAATCTTATGGCAAAAAAAGCATCTATTTTCTTGTGAAAATTTCCTAGCCTTTTGCGCCTGAAATACTTTGTGTGTCTCTTGGACCTTGATTTTCCGTCTTGAATTCTTGGCCATCTGAACCTTCTGAATTCTTTCCTTCGTCTGGATGTGTGGCAGGAACATCCTGTTCCGGCGATTAGATCAGATTTGCGGCAGGCTTTGTCAAGCACTGGATTATGCTGGATAATTTTCTTTAGGGCTGAGTGCTTTGTACAAATATCATCCAATGCAATAAAAATAGTGTGAATGATGTAATGAATTTGTGGGATAGCTATGGACTGAAACTTTTCTTCAATAATGGTCATGGTTCGGCTTGCTAACAACTTTGGAAGAGAAGAGACAAAGACTTGCTTCAGATTAATGTCTCCACTAATTTCAAACTATATCTTCGCCATTTTTTTGAAATATTTTTCAATGTCATTTCTGTCAAATGACACACACTTCATTTCAAAGAGTTTTCTTCGCATTTTCTCCTGTCTTTGGCCAGTATCTCCATAGAAAACTTCATGTAGGATACTGATGTTGAAGGCAAAATCTTGGGAAGTAAGAAAAGTATTTTTGCCTTGATTTTCAAGTGAGTTCCACCAGTCTCTGAGAATTCCCGAGAATCGTAAAGTAAGTTCTGACAGGATGATATACTTCTCTCGTTCTACCAAATTTTTGGTCACCATCCAAGTGTAGAAGTCTTGGATCCTTTGAGGCCATTAGCATTATAATAACTCAATAAATAAATGCATGTAAGGTGAACTGTACAATATTGAAGATAAGAGAAAAATCATACTATCTCAAATACGCTATGCTAGCCACATATCACAATAAGAACCATACGCATTGTAAGCTAGTATTCTATGCTTAATTTATCATAAAAAATTTATCGGGATAATTTTACATAAGTATACTTAGGGAAAGTACTTTCCAGCCGCCTAACCTACAAATACAGTTTTCATGCGGTAGCCCACAAATAATTTTAGCGCCTAACCCACAACTTCATCAACTATACCCAAAATCACGCCTAAATCAGATTTCGCTTTTCTCTTTCATTTTTATCTTTAACCTTTTTTCATTTTTATTGTATTTATTTATTACTTCGCTCTTTATAGTAAACAATATCAATAAAGGTAAAAAATAAAAATATATTCACCCTTAGAGTCTTTAATTTTATTTATATATTTTTTTTTTTGCAAAATTTAAAGTTTTGCAAGGGAAATTCTTATTTCACTGGAAAAAAAATAAAATTTAAATTATTAAACACCTTATATACATTGTTATACAAACAAATATAATCATGTATAAATTATGCATAATCTTCTATACTTGTTTATAATTATGTATAATTCTGTATAACTATGAGAATACCCACAAATATACATGGTTATACATGATTATACAAAGTATATATATGTATATAGAACATATACATAATACTTCCTCCCTTCAGAAGTTATTTAAAGTGAGAAGAAGAAGAAGAAGCAAAATTACCAAAACAAAAAAGAGATTTCATAACTTAGAATAAGCGATAAGAATTAAAAGAAATAACTACTAAATATCTTCTTTTTCTTCAAATAGGAATAAAAAGATCCTTTAATGTGAAAGTCGAAATCACCTTCGGCGAGCACTAAATAAAAAATAAAAGACCACAAAAGATAAATCCGGTGTAAAGTGTCCAACAAAATTATTTGTGAAAGAGGAAGATAATGAGCGGAGCAAGAAAATCTGAAAAAGAATTCGACTATTTTACTAGAGAGAGTGAAATAAGTTATGAAGTTGGATCACTTTATGGATTTGAAGGAACATTAGGAAATGAGTATTTTCTAGTGAGAGAGCCATCTGGATTTTGGGTAATGTTGAGGAACTTGTAGGCATCTTCGATGGTGTTTTTTGCTACAGTCTTGTGCTCTGCAATGGCTGTTTTAAGTGTCTAAAGGGAGCTGTAGTAGGATAAGAAGTAGTGAGATTATTTTATTTTTGAAGAGAGAGACAGAGAAAGAGCATGAGATTAAAAATGAAAGAGAAAGTGGGGCGGGAGAAAGTATAAAAGAGAATTTGGGAATGAAAAATTTTCATCTAAAGAAAAAGAGTGTTTGCGGCGAGGGCTAATCAGCAAAAAAAATTTCAACAGTGTAGAACTGGGCCATACCGGGTAAGGAGGAAAAATTTGACCCGTGTTTTGTTTGGATAGTGGTCCAAGTGACATAGAGTGTAATTTCTTCAGATTTATCACATGTTTTGCAAACCAAGAGAGTGTAGCACCTTGAATTATGACATATAAGCTTAAAATGATAATATATTTATCCTAGTATGGGCTTTCTCCTCAACATTCTATGTATTCGAAAGTATTTATGAAAGCTCCACATCATTACGTTGGAAAAGAAAGTACTCGAGAAGTTAAATTCAATATTGGCTAAAATAGTCAACCTTTACCACACGTGAAATGCCAAAGTCTACCAAGTTGACATCTAGTTAAATTTTTTAACTGGATGGGTTGATCCGGACTAGAAATGGAAAAACATAGCCCGTCCAGGTAGTGCGGGAGGGGGGGGGGGGCAAGAACTTACCCCGTTCCTGAGCGTACTGGGCTTCGATGAATAAACAAGCAACTTCTACCTCATCTATCTTTGCTTGGTCTTTTTCGCTGACCAAGCATCGTAGATAGCTAGCCACCCTTATAGAGGCATAGAGAACCCGAGCATCCTCCGGGACTGAGAAGATTATGGATCTGTTTATCGTAAAAATGGTAATAATAATTATAATTTTTTACGGGACTCTAAAAATACGTGATCTATATATGCTAGTTGTTAGAGCAATTGATACTAGATATGTGAAGCTTAACGATGAAACATGAACTAAAGAAGGGTTATAATCTATCGAGGGAGCTTGATGTTAGGGCTTCGAACTAACCGATAAGGGGAATCTAGGCCGATGCTTGGGCTCGGTTTCGAGCTATAGGGGATAATCAGGAAAGTGCTAGCAGTTAGGATATAATTAAATGAGGCTCTTTATGGCCAATATCAATCAATAAATGAAGGACAAATATGTAAGCAATAAATGAAAGTGGTAGTCTCGAGCGAGTAAGTTGGAGAGAAAAGAGAGAGAGAGGGAGGGAGAGAGAAAGAGAGTTCTTATTGATCTTGTGTACAATAGTTAGACCAACCGCTTTTCAAAAGTGCTAACGATCCCCCTTATATATGAGGGGGAATCCAAACATAGTACAAGATACATTAAATGATAAAGGAAGCGAGATCGAACAACTAACTAGCTTCATGGTGTAGATGTAGACTAGTGTTAGGCTAGCCTGATAGACTTAACCAGCCCCATATGCATTCTTCTGAAGCCTCCCATATGCTCCTCAGGGTCTCGGCCAATATTATCCCCAAGATGGATGTCGATAGATCTTGAGGGAGGTACCCGGTCCATGGTATCGAGCCTCCAAGGCGCTCGCCTGAAGTATCTTACAAAATGAGAAATTGATCCCCTCAATTTTGTCGTAGGATGATAGCCCCCACATTTCTTTGAAAGTAGCGGTGTGAAACGATTTTGACTTCCTACTCTATGGGCTCCAGTAATGACGGCGTTCTGATGACACACGCCTCTAGGTGCACCGAAATGTTTCATTGTTTTGATTTTTCAGGGCTATCCTACATGTCATGATTTCTCATTCTTCGGCCATAATCTCGGTGCTGATTCAGCTTCCATGAATGCATTAAATGCGCATGTCGTTATGTTTTTCGAGGGAGATAATGGCGTCGTAGATTACGTTTCCCCTCTCTTCTATATAAACGGGGCCTTCTGTGATCAGTGTTTCATCCAAGCATCCTCCGATATCTATCCATTCCTCCTTTCATGCTATATTTACTCTTTGTTGTTTACCATGTTTGTGGCCTATGGCCTCAAGATTTTATGGCGATATCAGGTGTGCTACGGCCAATCTCCTGAACCTTCTCTGGTCAAGCAAGATTATGCTGCCTTCATGTTGTTGTCGTTTCTGTTGGCTCGGGGTGATGAAGAAGATGACCAATTTCCTTTGACCCGAGGAAGTATTTGGATTATACAGAGCTACTCAAGAAGGGGCTGAGATTATACACTACTGCTCACCCTCCTTCCTTGGCTTGGCGCAGTACATCCCCTTTGGATTCCTTAGGGTATGGCGACACTATCTACTAACTATCGCCTCCCATGCTAGGGCAACGTCTCAAGAAGTGGCTTTCCAATAGTAATACTGGCGGAGTTCATACTAGCAAGATTTTTCACCCAGCCACTTTTTGTATCCATTGCACTTCTCTTTCGTCACTTTGCTCTTCTCCATCGATTTCCTCTTCTACATCTCCCTTTTGAATATGCCATTCGGGGGAGGGGGGATGGTGGGGGTTGAAATAAGACTCTCGCGGGGATTGTGCTTGGAAGATATTGTCTTTGAGGATGCGTGCTTAAGGAGATGATACCAAAAATATTGCCGGGAGGACGCACTTTTGAGAATAGGCTAGATTCTTAGGCTTTTGTTTCATATACACGCTTCTACTTTTTGGTTCTTGTGAATGGATCCCCTTGCATGCTTTTCTAATCATATATAAGGACCTCTTGAGGGCCGTTGTAAGCAAACATTTATAAATATAAAGATATTTTCTTGACTTATGCCTTTGATACTCGCCGTATTCCTTTATGTTTGTGGAGACTCCAAATGCACGGTCCTAAATGTTGTTACTAATACCAAACCCGGATACGAGTATTCCTTATGGCCTTCGGTTGATGACAACGGCTTCGTGCGAGGTCTTTTGCGATTCCTTAAATTGAACCTGAATAAGGCTGATAGATTGGGGTCGCCGGGACCTTAACTTCAAGCAAAATGAAAAATAATGTTTCAGGCCTCGGAGTCATGACTTACCAGTTAAGTTCCGCAGTAACCTTTGAGAAGAAATTTTCTTGGAAATACATGGGTGAGGGTTGCCTTTACACTCTTGAGGGCAGTCCTCGAGCGAAGACTTTCTCGCACTCGAACCACTTGGAAGTGTATATTAGTGTGAATAGCGTTATGGTACTATAGATAGATTTCTAAATAGGGTTTGTCCGATCTTCAATGGCACCTGGAGCCACGCCCATACGGATGAAGTTAAAAAATTCTCAGTTCTTTAGAGCTTGATTACTTTTGATTGAGATTCTCGAGGTCGGGTTCCACCCTGGTGTCGGCGAAGGCATCATCGTCTCTCTGGAATGTATCCTGATCTTGATGGAGGTCCTCGAGGTAGGGTACCACCTCGGGAATAGAGAGGGTTTTATCAACTAGATTTCCCGACCGGCTTTGAGGTAGGCGAATTTTCACCATCTTTTCCACGTGTAATATTGGGATGTTTCCACCTTCTCAGGGGTTACCCCATTTTAAGCAGTTGTCATTTTTTCCTGCACCAGGTATTTAGCATTCCAGCATTAACACGCCTGCATATTTTCTCGCTTTTTAATTATCTAACTTTGTGACCTCCACAATGGCTATGTCAGGATTTATCCAATAGGGAGGGATCGCTCCACCCCGAATCTTCAGGATCTACCGAATTTGCGGTGTCGATTGATTATGCCCTTCGTTGTAGTTGTCATATTTATTAAGGGCAATAACTACCAGGTATGGCCGAGTCGCTTCACTCAGGTGTGGAAAACTGACATATACCCTAGGAGCCCATATCATTTATTGGAGAATGGGGCTATTCTCTTAAGTGGTGTGTCTCGTGACATATCAGTTCTTCTTGTGGCAAGAGTTGGTTTCGTAGTTGTGTCTTCCTCCCTTCTTCTGTAGTGGCTTCACGGGTGTCAGGCGATGTTTTTGACCTTCCAAACTTGGTCCAATGATTTTGCGGCCCACTTGACATGCGAGGAGGGTGAGTGGCGAGCTTTGTCCCGGGATAGATGGGAAGCATAATATCATGGTAAGTATTGTGCTATTCATTCCTTGCTATCACCTTCCACTTCTTACTGAGTTTTCTTTTGTAGGCATCTAACAAGCTCTAGTCCGGACTATTTCATTGTGGAGCTAGACTCCGGAAAGCCCTAGATGAGGTTAGGTCCCTTGGGCTCCGTTGCGAGGAGAAGGAAGTTGAGTTGATACACTGGCAATATGAGGCATACCGGAGCTCGAATTTAGAGAGTACTTGATTGAACATGTAATTTCTTATCCCAGGTGGGTATGTGTTGCGCCTTTTAACTTCTCAAGCTAAATCTTCGTTTATCCCAGCTGCAAAAAAAATGATGGAGGCTCTTGGAGCGCCTTAGGGGTTAAGCCGATCGAGTCAGGAATGACTCTAGTGAGCTAAGAGCTCGAGTGCAGGCTCAAGCTTTAGAGAAGGACGGTGCAAGTTCCTGCCTTCGAGGCCGAACTCTGCTTTGCTTCTGACAATGCTTCAATACAAGCAGATATGATCATGAATCTCAAATTCGAACTTTTGAGGGTTAGGGCTGATATTGTTGATGCTCGGTCTAAAGCACCACTGAGTCGGACTAAGGCTGATCAGTAGAGTGAAATTTATTTGAAGGAAGTTACCAATGCCTAAGTCAAATTGAAGAAGGTCCTCGATCGTGAAGAGAGGATCAAAGAATATGCTCGTTGCAGATCTCGAAGAAGGGTTCTCGAGGAAATCGCTGTTAGGGGTTTTGTTCTCCCGCAAGAGCTGGCGCACGCGAAGGTGGACGAGCGTGATGCTCGATCATTTCTGTCCGACACCGAGGAGAGTGAGGATGAGGCTTGTAGGTCGTAGCCCTCAAGGGTAGGGCGTAGACATTAACATCTTGTATGTGAATTTTCAGAGCGTATTTGTAGATGAAGAGTGCATTTTTCATGTGTGTAAATACAATAAAACTTGGAGCTTTTATTTCATATGTACCCCTTCTGCTTTACTTTTGGCCAGGTGGACTGGATTCAGAGTTTTTTAGAATCGTTAGATTCGTGATATGGCTCCGAGGATCATTAGGCATTCCGTCGATGCAACCTTTAGTCTAAGAATAAATTAGAGCTCTTATGCTTTGCTCAAATGTTTTTGGGTTTAGTCTCCGAGTCAGGCTTATACTCGAGCTCATTCGACCATTAAACTTGTGCATATAGGGGCGGGAAACAATGGCTTGCGTCTTGCCCTTATACATTCCTATTTTAACTATTTTGGGTTCAGTCTTCGAGTCGGGTTTTGATTCGAGCACAGCTGACCCGAAAGATTGTGTTTGCGTGTGTTGGCGACAATGGCTCTTATGCATTGGGTCGAAGCAACCATTTATGTATGTAGACTTGAGGCTTATGAAGCTAGCAACGATGGCTCTTATGTTTTGACCTTAAGCATGTGTAGTTAACTATTTTGGATCCGATCTCCAAATTGGGTTACGACTCAAGATCACTTAGACCCTAAAGCTTTCAATATTTTAAGCTGGCGACAGTGGCTCTTACGCTTTTGGTCAATGTGACATTTTGGTGTGTCTGGCCCTGAGGCTCGTTAGGCTGGTGACAATGGCTCTTACGCTTTGCCCTTAGGCATATACAGGTTTTATTTTCCTCTCGTTAAGGACTTTTGAAATGATTTTGCCGAACCTGTCATCAGTTTATGAAAAATCTCTATCAAGTTGTTTACGGCGATGTTCGAGCACCTCAGAAGGTTTAGCTTGTAGGATGAGTAGATCGAAGCCTTATGATTTGGAGATGACGTAGGCGAAGCTCTTTTGCATGCAGAGGGTACCCTGTTTAACCAGTTCTTTTCGAAGTATATTTGAAGTATTGCCCTATGATTTTATAGCGACGGTCGGGCGTCCCCAAGTCATGTTAATTCGACTGGTGTAGTCGTATGACCGTAGTCATTTATGTTTGGCCGGAGCCATTTCTGATTCGGAGTGTGGTAGTTTAGGCGTCTACATCTAGGGTATACCCTTTTAGGAGTCTTATAAATGCGACGTATATCCTAAAATACAAGATTGAGTTTATGCCTATAGTAAGGTCTTGCAAAACTTTCATGCCTTTTGAGGTTTTATAGTTTTGTTGATACTTGGTACATGTATGGTTCATTCCTTGCTTGAGGTCTAACAATTAATGCTGTCAATAATCGGTTCAAGTGTGACTCATGCCTTGCTTGAGGTCTTACAGTTTATGCTGTCGATACTTGGTACGCGTGTGATTCATGCCTTACTATCTTATATTTTTTTCATGTCATTGAGGTCTTATATATTCTTCATGCCGTTGAGGTCTTACATATTTTTCATGTCGTTGAGGTCCTACAAATTCTTCATGTCGTTGAGGTCTTATAGATTTTTCATGTTGTTGAGGTCTTATACATTTTTTATGCCATTGAGGTCTTAAATATTTTTCATGCCTTTGAAGTCTAACAGATATAGTTGTTTCCATACGTAGGTCTTACGGGACCAATTCTACTTGCTCAGGGTCTTATGGCCTCATGTTTTGGTGAGTTAATAGAGATGCCATTTTGACGGCAATCCCCGAGTCGTCGTGAGTTTCTTGACTCGAGAGCCATTCTTCATAAACTTTGCATTGCCTCGTCGAGGGCTTGCGATTTCAGAGATCCCAACCCTGAGACCGTGCATTTTTCTTTTTGAGATTTTGATGTTAGTCTGCGAGCACTCGATACCTTCGATATTGGAGATGTTTAGCAATTTCCGCGTTGCCTTACCTGAGGGCTTATGATTTCAGTGATCCCAACCTTGAGGCCGTGCATTTTAATTTTGAAATTTTGACATCAGTCTCCAAGCACTCAAGGTACCTTTGATATTGGAGATGTTTAGCAATTTTCGCATCGCCTTACCTGACGGCTTATGATTTCAAAGATCACGACCCTGAGGTTGTGCGTTTTTCTTCTAAGATTTCGATGTCAGTCCCCGAGAAATTGAGGTGCCTTCTATGTTGGAGATGTTTAGCAATTTACACATTGCCTTACCTGAGACAATATCATTTTGGAGTCCTGACCCGGAGGTTGTCTATGTTTTGAATTGTTGAGGCCAGTCCCGAGTGTTCGTGGAGTTTCCGGTGGAGGAATTGTTGTCTTAACTTGCAAAGGTGTCTTGACAAAAAATATTCTTTGATTATTTGGTACAAGAGTACATGCATTCGCCGACGGGAGCCCAGTTATACGGACATGGTTAATTTGACAGTTTCGCCTGGTACATTACTTTCCTACAGGGGCCTCATTTGGCGTTTCATGACTTTTTCGAGCAGGTGGATTCCTGGGGAATGCCCCCCATCGTTCAAGGATGACTACAAAATAATTCAAGAGCATTTGTTGATTTTTCCTTAGGTAGTATGCAGATGTTTCCTCGTTAAAAACCTTGCCGGTAAAACCCTTCTTTCGGGATAAAAAACTCAGTCGAAGGAAAAAATTGCAACGGATGCTTTAAAACCTTAAGGTCTTCGAGCGAGGTTAGCGTTCTGATCGCTCCGATCAGGTGCCTGTATGAAGGTTAGTCTTAAATACGAAATAAAAGGGAGATGGTCGTAGCTTAATCTGAGATATGTCGGCGATGCCTTGAAGATCGATATGTTCCAATCATGAGGATATATATGATACAATCACTCGAGGTGAGGCTTGATAACCCTTTGGCTCATTCGAGGGCGGAGATGCGAGCGCTGGTACCACATCGTGTACTGGGAACATTTCTCTTGCCGCATGTAGTTCCCAAAAGACGGTTTTAATCCCATCCTTTGTTGGGAATTTCAACATCTGGGGAAGAGTGGATGGTACCGCTCTCATGTAGTGTATCCACGGTCGTCCAAATAAGGCGGTATACCTCATGTCTCTTCGATGAAATGGAATTTAGTATCTTCGGTCGTGCCAGCCACGGTGACCAGGAAGATGGTTTCTCCTTTCATCCATTCACTTTCCATGTTGAATTCATTTAGGACTCGAGTGGCGGGCATGATTTAGTTGAGCAATCCGAGCTGCTCTATTACCCTCGACCTAACAATATTGGCCTAGCTACCTAGATCCACGAGTACATGTTTTGTTTGAAAATAATTTACAATGAAAGAGATTACCAGTGCGTCATTGTGAGGTTGAGACAAAGTCTTGGTTTCTTCTTCACTAAATGTTAAGACATCCTTGGGAATATATCCCAGGGTCCGCTTTTTTCATGGTGATGAATATTTTATTCTTCTCATTATGGGTTCCTGCGGGGCATTGATGCACTCCATGATCATGAGAATGACATGTTGTAGCTCGTTTGCTTCATTCTTCTTGGTCGCGTATCTTTCCCGAAAATGATTTTTGGCTCGATTGCCAAAGAATTCTTGGAGATGCCCTTTGTTAAATAGTCAAACTATCTCTTCTTGTAGCTTATGACAATCCTCGATCATGTGGTCGTGCGTGTTGTGAAATTCGCATACTGAGTTGTGATTCCTTTTTGAAATATCTGATTATATACGCCTGGGCCACTTCGCGTCTCTGATTTTACTAATGGAGAACATGATGTTTGACACAACAACATTGAAGCTGTATTCCGAAAAGTGAGGTGCACCCACTGGCCCTACGTCCTATCGAATATGGATCTGTTGGTGACTCCTCTAGGATCATTTCCTCGATATATTCTCCGATCATTGTGAGGCAAGTTACGCCTTGGGGCGTTCTTTCTATCCTAGATATATGGCTGATATATGTCTTTGTTTGGTTTTGGTTCCTTTGCCAAGAGATTGCTAGGGTAGACGATCTTGAGGGGTCTCCTAACTAGTCATCCTCGCCTCTAATTTTGACTGGTACCAGTTGTGGATGTCTAACTAGGTTACAGTTGGGTACTCGATCAAATTTTATTTTGGTTTTTTTGAACCACCGAGCTTCGTTCATTCAGACCTTGAGTGAAAGCATGTACTGCCCAGTCGTTGGAGACTGGTGATAGCTCCATCCATTCCATTTAAAAGAGGGACACGAATTCTAGCAGCATTTCGTTCTCTCTTTCCTTAATTTTGAAAAGTTCGGACTTCCTCATCGCTACTTTGGGCCTAGAATGTTATTATTTCATCTATTTCTGTCTTTGGTTTTTGGTTTCATTTTATTTTAGAGAAATTATATTTTTGAATACAGATTACTAACAAACTTAAGTTTGGGAGACTAACATCCTATAAATTTTCTACTCCCATTTTGGAGATTAAAATCTTTGGAGTTTTCTACTCGAGTTTGAGACTAAAGTCTTTCTGACTTTCTACTCCATCTAAGATTAAAATCTTGTGAATTTCTATTCAGTTGTTTGTATACAGTTTGAATATTTTAAAAACATGACCGACTTACAAATTCTTGTTGTGCCAATTTCTTTTAATGAAAAATGACAACAAGTACAGAACACATAATGGTTCTGTTGCGACTACTATTGCAATGGCTACTTCATCTTCAATTCACAAAATTCTTGCACAGGTAGAAAAGCCCAGAAAGTTTTTCGGCATGGACTTTAAGTGTTTTATGAAAAAAATGTTCTTCTTCGTGACCACACTCAGTTTAAAGTGCTTTATTAGCGAGGACATTCCAGTTCTGGGAGAAGAAACTTCTGAAAATGAGCGATTTCTGGTCACGGAGGCCGCCTGGAAGCATTCTTACTTCTTATGCAAATATTATATATTAAGTTTCTTGGAAGATGACTTGTACAATATTTATAGTGCCATGAAAACATCAAGAGAATTGCGGAATGCTCTTGAAAAAGAGTACAAGAATGAAGATGATGGACTTAAGAAGTTTGTGACCGTCAAATGTTTGGATTTCAAAATGTTTGACAACAAATATGTCATAACGCGTTTCTAAGAATTGCAAGTTATTCTTCATTGCCTCCTTGTTAAAGGCATAAACTCAGTCAGTATTTGTATTCATGATTTTGATTATTTTATTAATTATAAGTCTATGATTGAAGATATGGTCATAAATGAAACGTTTCAAGTGCGACATTCATTTGAAAGCTCCCTCCGCTGTGAAAGGACATTAAGAATTACTTGAAACATAAGCGCAAGGAGATAACATTTGAAGACCTCATTGTTCGCCTAGGATTGAAGAGGACAACAAGGATGCTGAGAAGAAGTGTCGTGGTTAATCAAAAAATAATGTGAGCAAATATTGTAGAGGAAGCATATACAAGCAACGTAAAGAAAAAGAAGTCATCTGGTCCGAAGAATTACACGAGCAAGAAGAAATTGAAAGGTAACTGCCATAACTGTAGAAAGGTTGGACATAAGGTTGTGGACTACTGTGACCGAAGAAGGACAAGAAGAAAAATCAACCAAACATGATTTAAAATAATGATAAAATGGATAACTTATATGCCAATGGAACATGGTAGGAAATCCCAAGGAGTGATGGATTGATTCTGGAGTCATTCGTCATGTTTGTGCTAATAAAGAGTTAGTTGCCTATTATGTTCCCGCATGGCCTAACGAGACTATCATTATAGGAAACTCCGCAACATTAAAAATTGAAGGAGTTCAGAAGATAGCTTTGAAGATGAATTCAGGCAAAGTTGTAACTCTAAAACAATGTTCTTCATGTTAGTGAAATTCACAAGAATTCGGTTTCTACTGAACTTCTTATCAAGAATGGATATAAGTGTATCTTTGTTTCTAAAAAAGTTACAAATAAGTACGAGTGAGGGTATGTAGGAAAAGGTTACCTAACTGAGGTCTTTTCAAGTTGAATGTAATAGATATTAATATCACTAAAGTCCAAGATTCTTCTTACTTACTTGAATCAAATAATTTATGGTACGCACGTTTAGGTCACATCAACTTCCACACTTTATGAAAAATAAATAACTTGAAAGTATTGCCTAAATTTGAGTGCAATAATCTGAAATGTCAAATGTGTAGAATCAAAGTATGTTAAATATTCTTACAAGTCGGTTGAAAGGAATTCGAATCCTTTAGACTTAATTCACATAAATATTTGTAACATGAAGTCAATACCATCTCGCTGTGGGAAAAAGTATTTCATATTTTTTATTGAAGACGGTACTACATATTTATATAATTACATACTTAATAGTATAGATGAGGCAATTGAGGCATTCAAAAATACAAAAATGAATTTGAAATGAAACTAAACAAAAAGATAAAAATTATAAGAAGTGATAGGGTTGGTGAATATAAATCTCTTTTTAAAATAAATATGTTTGGAAAATGGAATTATTCACCAAATAACTTTCCCTTACTCACCACAATGTAATGTAATTAGGGAAAGAGAGAATAAAACGTTAAAGGATATGATGAATGCCTTATTGAGAAGTTCGGGTTTATCCCAGAACTTGTGGGGGGAAGCTGTTCTTACAGTAAATCAAATACTCAACCGAGTTCCCCATAGCAAAACTCAATCCATTTCATATGAATAATGGAAAGGTGGAAAACCCAACTTAAAATATATTAGAGTGCGGGGTGTCACGACCCCGCATTTCCACCATCGGGAATCGTGATGTCGCCTACTCGTAAAAGCTAGGCAAGCCACATTCATATATTCTTCTCCTTTATTTTAAGCCTTATTGCCAAAGAACAAGTGTTTTATAATTAAACAACTATGAGAACATGAAAATTAATGTAGAAGACTTAAGTTAAATAATCTGAACAATAACGCGAAATCAACCATAGATCTCTACCCAAGAACTGGTGTCACATCACACACATGCTACTAAGAGTACTAAATAAAATTGTATGGAAAGGAAATGTAAAGTGTTTGTCTCGAAATACATGAGATAACAGGTGGAAATAAAAGATAGAAGAGACTCCGGGCCTGTAGGTGTCAGCAAGGCTACTTCGGTGTCTCTGGACTGAAGACTTGCTCCCAAAGTACTCTTGCTGCTCAAAAGCTGCTCCAATACCTGGATTTGTGCAAAGAGCATAGAGTGTAGCATCACCACAACCGAACTCATGTGCTGGTAAGTGTGTGGCCTAACCCTAGCGTGGTAGTGACGAGGCTAGGACAAGACTCCAGATAAACTTATGTTGTTATATAATATATGGAGGAAGAAACAACAAGAAAAAAACAAGTAAAACTAGGGAGGGGAAACATGCTCTGGGAATAGCAAAATAAACAGGATTCTAAAAACTGACAATGAAACCAACTATAAAGCTGGTAACACAGATAAGAATAGCTAAAACAACTTTCACTTTCAATTCTCATCTCGTTGCAGGCGTGCAACCCGATCCCATTCCTCAATATCTCGTGGTAGGCGTACCATCCGCTCCCATTTAATCATAAGTCGTGGTAGCCGTACCACCCGCTCATATTTCAATCAATATCTTGTGGTAAGCGTACCACCCGCTTCCATTTCTGTATCTTGAGGTAGGCATAATACCCACTCACATTTTAATATCTTGTGGTAGTCGTACCATCCGCTTCCATTTAATATCTTGTGGTAGACATACCACCCGCTGACATTTCAATATCACTTGTGGTAGGCGTACCACCAGCTCTCATTTCAATATCACTTGTGGTAGGCATACCACCCGCTCCCATTTCTTCCAACATTATACACAATATAATTCCGACAAGGGAACAAAAGAATATGATAACTTCCCAGCAAGGGAAACAATAACAAAAAATCAAATGTCCCGGCAAGGGAAAATCAGCTATAACCAATCTTATTCCACTTCTACTTGGCATCATTAAAACTAATACTCACTATCGAGGATCATCAATCAAGGCTTCTATAGAATCAATTAAGAATATGCAGTTATCAATTTAAGAACCACGGTCATGCTCAACACCAATGTATGGACACTCGTCACCATGCCTATATGTCGTACTCAACACAAAACAAGTATCAAATACGACTCAACTCCTAATCCTTCAAGATAAGGTTAGATTGAACACTTACCTCGATGCCTTAAACTCAACTCAAACCTCAACTATAACATTACCCCTTGATTCCACCACAAATAAGCTCAAATCTAGTCACAATTTACTCAATTACATCAACAAATGCTAACTGAATCGATTTGAATGGATGAAAATGAATTATCCAGAAAGTCAAAAAAACACCCTCGGGCCCACGTGGTCAAACTTCGAGATTCAAACCAAAACTCGATTACCCATTGCCCAACGAACCCAAATATGTGATTTGTTTTGGAATCAGACCTCAAATTGAGGTGCAAATCCTCAATTTTAGAAAAACCTAAGTTCTACCCAAAATTTCCAATTTCACCCATTGAAATCTTTGATTTTAAGTTGAAAACATGTTAAATGATATTAATGACTGAAAGAAATGAGTAAAATCCAACTTCAAAATAATTTGGAAGAAGTGTTGTTCTTGGAAAATCACCTAAGTGTGTTTGAGTTTTCAAAGAATGATAAAAATGTTCAAAATTCGGCTAAGTGTAAAAATGCAGGCCTCAAATGTGGGAAATGCGAATGAGGGTTCGCATTTGCGAACCTTGCAGGTGTGGGAATTGCGAAGGAACAGTTCGTATTCGCGAACGCTGCCAGAAATTTCGAACTTTCCATTTATGAGCCCAAAGTCGAATTTGCGACCGGCTCAACCCCGCATTTTCGAATCAAATGGTCGCATTTGCGACCCCAGTGCAGGATTCCCTTTCTTAGAAGTTGCGATGCCATGATTGCATTTCCGAGACCTGCTTCGCAAATGGGAAAATTCAGAACTGATCATGCAGATTTTCTCAAAGGTTTCAAATGCACTCACGGGCAATCCAAACTCATCAGAGCCCTCGGGGCTCCAAACCAAACATACACACGACCTCAAAAATATCCTACGAACGTATCCGTGCGATCAAATCGCAAAAATAACATCATATGCAATGAATTAAGCCTCAAAATCCATGTATTCTTCCATTTTTCATAAAAATTAAATTTTCCATTTTAAGTCTGAAACATGTCAAACGACGTTCATTTCGAACTAAACTTTACAGAAAGTGCTTAAATCATATATAAAACTTATAGCGACGCCGAAACCAAAATATGGGCCTAATACCATAATCTTCTAATCAAATTTCATTTTCAATTTCTATAAAATAATATAACAAAAAAATTCATTTCCCGGGCTTGGGACCTCGGAATCGATTTCGTACATACACCTATGTCCCATATTTTCCTTGGACCTTCCAGAACCGTTAAATTACCAGTCCGATTCCATTTAATTAAAATGTTGATCGAAGTCAAATTTACTCATTTTAATAACAAAGCTTAGTATTTTTTCTGGCTACGCGCTCGGACTGTGCGCACGAATCGAGGCAATCCTATATGAGATTTTCAAGGCCTCAGTGAGACATATTTCACTTAGAAATAGGTGATGACCCTTTAGGTCATCACATGGTGTGTTTGGCTAAAGTGTAAATTCCTAAATCGAAAAGAGTGAAGATTAGACCGAAAACGTTTGATTGTATTTTCATAGAATATGCAAAAAATAGTATGGCATATCGTTTTTTGGTTCATAAATCAGAAAATCCCGACATTCAAAGTAATACGGTAATCGAATCCGATAATGCTGAATTCTTTGAGAATATTTATCCATATAAAAATGAACATGAGTCATCTAGTGAAAACTCTAAGAGACCTCGATAAGAAGAGATGAAAAGTACGTTTAATGAGAAAAATCTAAGACGTAGTAAACGTCAAAGGACAACTACTTTCTTTGGACCAGATTTTCTGACATTTTTTTAGAAATGATCCTCAAATGTTTAAAGAACCAATGGCTTCCACGGAAGCACAATATTGGAAATAGGCAGTCAATAGTGAGGCAGAATCCATATTAAGTAATCATATTTGGGAATTGGTTGATCTTTATACGAGAAATAAACCTTT
Organism: Nicotiana benthamiana; assembly: GCA_034376525.1. Classification (NCBI taxonomy): domain Eukaryota; kingdom Viridiplantae; phylum Streptophyta; class Magnoliopsida; order Solanales; family Solanaceae; genus Nicotiana; species Nicotiana benthamiana. The sequence goes on from CM067336.1 coordinate 81,732,716, forward strand.
GGGTTCTAAGTGTATTTTCAAAAGGAAAATAAAAGCTGATGGTACCATTGACAAATATATGTCAGGTTTAACTGTCAAAGGATTTAGACAAGGAGAATGTTTGATTATTTTGATACATACTCACCGGTAACGAGGATTATCTATTCAAGAGTTAATAGCGTTAGCCGTCGTCTATGGTCTTGAAATCCATTGGATGGATGTGAAGAGAGACTTCTAAAATGGAGGCCTGGAGAAAGAAATATATATGGAACAACTTAAAGGGTTCATAGTTCCTGAAAAAGAAAAGAGGATGCGCCGTCTTGTTAAGTTAGTTTATGGTTTGAAACTAACATCCAAATAATTTTATGCGAAATTTGACCAAACAATGCTACCAAATGAGTGTAATTAATATGTTTACATTAAAAACACTCTAAATCATATAGTCATCGTACGTTTATATGTTGATGGCATGTTAATAGTGAGCAAAAATATTGCAGATATAAATGCTACTAAGCCTATGCTTTCTAGCAGGTCTGTAGGCCAGTTCTCTACGCACTTATGAACTGAGTGATATTCATGGCTAAAACGAACACAACAATGAGAACCAAAGGCGGTTAAAGGGGTAATTGTGTGACGTATGACTACCTAGGTATACACCAAATTTCCAAGGTTCTAATATATCAAATCTACTTATTAACCAAGTATATCCGACATATGTTCAGCATGGAAAGTTGAAGGAAATACTACTTATCCAGATGCAATTAATCCTTGTTTGTAAATCAAATATTTTTTCATGCATGCATATTTTCAGATAGCCATTTCCCGTTAATGTGGGGAATTGTTGGGTTTATTTTGACTAATAAGATAAAAGGCGTGAGTGAAAAATGGCTGGAAAAGATTAGGAGAGAAAAAAAGTTTGAAATAGTTTCCTTTACTAATGCATTTCGTCCCTCATCGGAAGAAGGAAAGAAAATATTTGTAATTACATATAGAAGCACATCTTCTAGCTCTTAAAGAGTTAAGAAGAAGTGGTTCATTGCGCCGTAGTCGTCATTGTCGTCGCTTGGCTTTGGCTTCAGATTCAGTCAATTGATATGATTGATTGATAATTTTTTGGACCAAAGTTATTTTATGGATAACTTTCTAACGACTTGCAAGTTTTTTCCTGCCGAAACAGTACCTTATGTGAACATATACTTTCGCACCTATTCAACACTGACTATTTGGCTATAAATTCAAAGGTTTGGTCTCAATTTTTGATCCACCGAGATTAGCATACTTTCCCTTCTCTCTTCTGTATTTCTGCATTTGTTTTCTAAAAGCAAAACGTAGGTATCAGTATGGTTTACTGCAGTTTGTCGAGTTCGAAGAAATTATGTAATTTCTATTGTCTGTTCCATACTATCATGGGAGGAATTAATCCAACAAACTTGAACAACAGTGAAGGGATTAAATTTCTTAAGGAAACACAATTTTTTGTTTGGCTCGGAACGTTATTCATCTCATTTTATTTTGCAGAAATTAAAATTTCGAATATTGATTACTAACATATTTATATATATTGCATTCAGCTATTAAATTGCGTGTTACTCTTTTTATTGTTCTCATTTTTTCCCCCAAGTTAGATATTCATGGTATCAACTTGATTGCACCTTGTGGGCTTATAGCCTGTTTGACGAAGCTTATTTTTGGCTAAAAGTGCTTTTTTTTTTTGCCAAAAGTACTTTTGGCCAAAAATTAAGGTGTTTGGCTAAGCTTATTGAATGAAAAAAGTGCTTTTGAGGAGAAGTAGAAACATTTTTGGAGAAGTAGAAAAAAGTAGTTTCTTTCCAAAAGCACTTTTTTGAGAACTACTTTTGAGAAAAATACACTTAGAAACAGTTTTTTAAATCTTGATCAAAAACTAATTGGTGCTCAGAAATATTTTTCAAACTAGTTCGCCAAAAAATACTTTTGAAAAAAATATTTTTGAAAAAGAAAACGCTTCTCACAATGAGCTGATATTTGCATCTTGAGTAAACGGGCTATTAATTAGAGAAGTGTAGTTGATTTCAAGCTCTTTGTAATACAATCAATAAATGTGCAGATACAGACAAAGGATTTGACAGAATTGAAATGATTAATTGACTTAAAGTAATGATAAGTGACTCTCTAATTTCGCAGATATTCCAAAACGTTTGATTGATGTAAACTGTTGATGACTTCTTTGCCCTTGCAGGTACTGCATGAATTACTTTGAATTTCATTTCCCCGTATTATTATTCTAAGTCATAATGATCTTCACCACCTTCATTCCTTGTTTAGAGGTCCTTTTAGGTTTTCCCATTTGTCCAGACGTTTTTTAGCGCACTCCACCTGAAAAAAAGAAGAAAAGAATGCAAATTTCAGTTACCAACTTAACCAATCTATTCATGTGCATTCAAACAACTATGTACTGATTTTTAACTTTAGTATGTAATCAGTGAGATGAAATCACCTCTTTATTCCAGTCAGTACGGAATGTAACCCAAAGCAGAATGATGGTTTGCATCACAGTCCCTCCAATCATCCCAGTCCATATTCCCTGTCATAAATCCAGTAAATATGCCATACAAATCAGGCTATGTATATAAATTTACACATATGTATTTGTCTTAAAGTATGTATACAAATATTATGAATAGTGTGTATTGAAAAACCTTAGCACCAAGGTCAAACTTGAAGCCGAGAAGACATCCAATTGGAATTCCTACACCATAATAACACCCTACATTCACGTAGGCAACAAACGCCTGCCATCCACAGCCAACAGCAACACCTGAAATTTTAGAACCAATTGTACGTTAGTACATTTATAGACCGAAACAAAATCGATTATTTTTTTTTAACAAATTTCGTGTGAGGTAAATATGGTAACATACAAGCTAATGACGTAAATATACATAAACTAAGACATATTCAAGACCATCTAAGATGCAACAATCTATTTCTCGAACTAATATCCGAGTATCAAATTAACAGTGACACATGAACATTGAGTAGCTGATATTGCTCTGATGGTAAGCAATCCCCACTTCTAACCGAGAGGTTGTGAGTTCGAGTCTCCCCAAGAGCAAGGTAGGAAGTTATGGAGGCAAGGATGTCGGAGGTCTATTTGGAAACAACTTCTCTACCCAAGAGTAGGGATAAGATCTACGTACATACTACCCTCTTCAGACCTCACTAAGTGGGATTATACTGGATTGTTGTTGTATATGAACATGAGTAGCTGTATTGAAATTTGGATACAAGGCCCGTGACATGATTAATTTTTTGACAAGTGAAGCTGTCTGCCTTATTTATTGTGCTTATGTTGTCTTTTTCTCGTATTTGTGTCTCTCGTCCAATCAAGTGATGACAAGCTTCTTGAGCACTTAAGATCACACAACAAAAAAGTCTATTAGAAAATTTAAGACCAAATTGGGTAAAGCAGAGTTCCTTCCAACTACGACTTTTGCAAAGGTGGGAATTATTTCCTTACTTGCATGTAATTTGCATAGCCCTACTTTTTTGTCTCTCTTTGGTAGGGGAGGACGCATGAAGGTAGAGTAAAGATAAAAGTGGAATATTTCATTGTATTCAACTAGAACTATTTATATATTTAAGATAATTTAAAATGTATTCCGTCATTTATTATTGAATTCTAAATTCTGGATTCACTTTTAATAGTCAAGATAACATTACGAGAAATATAAATTTTAACAATTGAATATTACATTCCTAATTGGGTCATGCAACTTAGTAAATATTAAAAATTAAAGAATTTAAGACGTATCACTTTAATTTTATATGGTACTTAGATTTTGTAATTAACTTTTATTGTTTTCTACGAACTTTTAACCCGATCCAAAGAGATACATTCATACTACAAGTTGAATTACAACAAAGGCCTATACTTTCCCATGAAACATATTATTAATATTTACATGTCATATAAGTAAAATCATGAAAAACCAGTTATCGATAATTAACTCTTATATGTATTATATTTGTTTTACACTATTCGATTATTTAAAAGGTAACTGTACATAATACTCATAACAAGTGAGACTAATAACATAGAGAACAACACAATTAATATACAACAAGTTAAATTACACTCATAGCCTAAATTTTTTTCACCGTATCAATGTGCTTAAATCGGAGTATAATTAATGAACTTGATGAAAAGGCATACTTCTTACCCGATAAGACAGGTTGAATGCCGTTGAGAATGAGGGTGACAGCTAAAAATGGACACAACTCAGATACTTCTTTGGCCACAACTTCACCCTCGGTGAATACATAGCTGATAACATTGCGCAAACTGAGCACAATTATGGCTTCCACCACAGCAATGAGAAATGAAATGAATGTCACCATGAACACTGAGAATGCTGCTGACTTTGGGTGTGCTGCTCCTAGCTCATTGCTCACTCTCACACTGGCAAATTTTTATAACAATTATGATGCAAGTCAATTGCAAAACAGTGTCTAAAAATCTTTTTATACTATGTGACTTTAAATGTATTTTCTCTGTTTCATTTTATATGACTCACTTTTCTTATTAGTCCGTTCCAAAAAGAATAATACATTTCTACAATTGAAAATAATTTAATTTTAAACTTTTCATTTTATCCTTAATGAAAAGCTTTTATAACCACTCAAATATCATGACCCCACAAAGTTTTTATCCTTAAGATTTTTAAGACCACAAGTTTCAAAAGTTTTTACCTTAAACTTCGTGTTGAGTCACACTACTTCATCTAACTTGAAACGGAGAGAGTACTCCTCCTGTTCCCGTTAATGTGAATCTGTTACCTTTTTGATCCGTTCCAAAAATAATGATTCATTTCTAAATTTGGATACATTTAGTTTAAACTTCCAACTCAATGCTTAATGAGAAGTACTTATGACCACACAAGTGAACCCCTTTTTAACTTGTTTAGGACCAAAAATTTTCAAAGTTTTTTATTTTTCTTAAGTTACGTTATCAATCAAACAAGTTTACATAAATTGGAGCGGGGGAGTAATATTTTATACTTAAACTAGAATTATTTTGGAAACTTCCAATTTGTGACAAGTAACCTGTTTCAGCTAGTGAAACTAAACCGATAGTAGAAAAATCTTTTACACTATCAATATAAATAATTTAAGTTATTGCTATAACACCACCTGATTTTTATCTGGACATCGAATATTACACGAAAAGATGGTTAACGGATAATGAAGAAAGGAAAAATAGTAGAAAACTAACCTAGCAGCAGCATTGAACCCCACTGCAACCATGAACATCAGTCCATTCACTGCCAAGCTTCAAAAATTCAAAAATATATCCTTTAGCACATTAGCAAGTCACAAAAACGTTGCAAGATAACATATGTGGATAGTTCAATTGGTGTAGAGTAGTACCATCGCAATCATTTCTCCTTAGTTATAAAGAATGAAGACTGATCAGTATAAATGAATTATTCAAATTTATATGTATAATCCTCTCTTGAGCCGAGGGTAGATCGGAAACAGCCTCTCTGCCCTTTCGGGTAGGGCTAAGACATGTGTACGTATTACTCTCCCAGACCCCACTCTGTGAAACTATCCTAGGTAGTTGTTGTTGTTCAAATTTATATGTATAAATATATATTTTGAGTAGAGTACTACAGGTATATCAGCATTGGCTGTTGAAAAAGTGAAAACATTTGCCATAGTTTGTTCTAAGTTGGCCAAGAAGATCGAGTTACAATCGATCAACAACTTAACCTTTTAGAGTAGAAATTCTTAATTGATGTTGCCACTATGATAACTAACTAGTCTTATGGGATCATCAATAAATATATAGTTTTAATTGCCACTGTAAAAATAAAGTAAATTAAGTACAAAATTCTCACCAAACAGAGATTGAAGCCAAGGCAATCTCAGGATTCTTGAGTAATCCTGAGAGCAACACTAGAATCTGCATATACCAAGTCTCCAAGCACAGCATAACAGCCGAACCAGCAGACAACTTGACAAATTGGCATAATCCACTGAAGGCCTCCCATCGAAAACCTGCCCAAGTAGCCTTACACCGTTCACTTTTTATTATATATATAAATTGAGCCACCACAATTATCCACCAAGAAAAACTCAGCACCAACGACGCCCCTAGCAATCCTAGTCCAATTTTGTATACAACCACCCAACTAAGCAATATGTGTACAAATAGAGTCCCCAGGGAAATAAAGGCACTGGGAGCAACAATACTCTGGGCTTGCAAGAACTTCTGTATTGGGAAGTTCACCGCATAAGCAAAGATTTGTGGAATCAAACCATACACAAATACTGCTGCTGCTGATGCCACTAGTTTTGATTCACCAAGAGCGAGCAGTATATTCTTGGAAAATAAATACACCACAGCCAGTGGAATCCCTGTTACGGAAAGTATTACTGTTGCTCTTTGCAGGTACACTCCTAGCATTTCATATCTATGAGCTCCATATGCTTGGCCACAAAGCGTCTCCACTGCACTGCCCATTCCGAGCTGCAATAGATAATAATATAGTAAAGCCAAATAACTAAAAAGAATCTAGTTAAAAATTGCAGAAAAATAGCACCATAATGACCAAACTAAGCACTATAATCATATTGAGAAAGCTTTCTCCATTGATATTCAGATCATCCGAGAAAGAAACAGACAGATAATAAATAATACCATAAGGCCATAAGCAAATAATTGGATGCCTTGATTGCCAAGCGAGGCTGCTGCAAGCTGCAGGTTACCGAGTTGGCCAGAAAAGATCCGAGTCGACATGGACATGGCATTGTTGATCATGTAGACGGCAACTGAAGGGGCAGCAAGTCGATAAAGTAGCTGGAATTCGATCCAAGAGGCATACCTAAGGCGTCGAAAGTAGGGTAATTGGGTGTCGGAGAGCACCTCCTCGAGCTCGGTGCTACCCCCATGAGCAGCAACCAACAAGGGCTGCTCAACTTCAGACTTCATGCTTTTTCCCATGATAACGAATATGTGGAATGCAATGAAAGTAACTTCTAGCTAGACATATAAATACTGGATGAAGTTGCCATCTCGAGGTTTCATTTGAGATAATAAAAGGTTAATGTATGTCATTTTGTGAAGATGGAATCGTCAAAAAAATTGTCGAGTAGTTGTTGATACGTAATCAGCATAGCACCTCACGTGCCAAGTTGTCGCTTGCTAGCAGCACTCCTTTTTTGAAATGTAAGAACCTTATAAAGAGTTTATGGAACACATGCATAAATCTTCGTCTCTTCCATACGGAATTATGCCCTTTTTTCTCTCTAATTTTTTGTCCATTTTGATATCTGATACAAATTAAAGTAGAGAATCTAGTATGTAAATTACATTGAGAAAATACCAGAATTTTGACAACATGAAAAAGAAAATCTTGGACATGGAAAACAGTAATATAGTGAGACAACTTTTAATCAATAATACACACACACAGATATATATATATATATATATATATATATATATATATATATATATATATATATATATATATATATATATATATATTAATTGAGTTATTTTGCGCATAAATAATAGATGAAAATCTATCTTCATTTGCCGTATGAAATATATAATTACGAAAGGTTAAATGTGTGTCGTTTTGTAAATCATGAAATTATTACAGTTTGTAATAATCACAATAGTTGTTGGAGTGGTTAAAATGATTCTTTAAAGATTGTTACCTACTGCATACCTTAGTTCAAATGTAGGGTAAGTATTGCAACTCATGTGAAATTTGTCATGAGCACGCCTTTTTTGAATTGTACTCCCTCCGTTCCCGTTAATTTATTTTCTTTTTATCCGTCCGGAAAAGAATGATTGTTTTTTAAATTTGGAAATAATTTATCATAAACTTACAATTTAACAACAAAAATACCGTGATCCCTTTTTGACTTGTTCAGGAACACAAACTCCAAAAATTTTTATTTTTTTTTTAACTTCGTGCACAATCAACATGTTTACAAAAATTGGAACGGAGGGAGTAAGTATTTTGTAATGAGGTAGGTCACACAAATGCATAACTCTTTCATATGGAACGACATATTTTTTCTCTAATTCTTCGTCCGCTTTGTCATCTTCTCCAAATGAAAACTAAAGAATGTAGTATGAAGTTACCTTTAGAAAATACAAATTTTTTGTGTTCAAGCATACTGACAACATGAGCAAAGATACTGAACATAGAAACCACTAATACAGTGAAACGCCTGTTAGTCAATCAGCTATGTTTTGATCAGCCATATGTAAAATGTAGCATGCTAATGATAATGGATAAGGAAAAGAATCTTAGGGTATGCATTTACATTTGTTTTAAGCTAAAAATATCCACCCAGATGTTCACCTCCTGTGGTGGCGGGGCTATGGCACGAACATCTGACATGTTTATCAAAAGAAGGTTAACACAGGTCAAGCCAAAATATCCTACTGGAGGACTCCTACATATATAATGGGACTAAAGTTTGCAATTGTGGCTACTGCTATTGCATGGTATCAAGCTTCCTGCCTCTAGAATCAACCATGATCAAAGCTAAAATAAATCTTTTTGTTCTGATTCTGAAGCTTGGATGATTATCTTGATCACACTACAATATGAAAGTACAAGAGGGGGCGTGGAGGTGAATTGTAACCAATTAAAATTTTAGTTGACTAAGTGTGAGTTTAGTCGATTAGATTTTGCACAGTGACAATTTCAGTAAGAATGAAATATATTAACAGAAAAGTAAAGAAGGCACAATAGTTTGTATATATTGATCCAGTACCGGTGTCGCACCTACATCCATCACAAAGGTTCTCTTAGATCTTTGATAATGAATTACAAAAATGATGGTTTTAGTGCGTTTACCATCAACGATGTTCAGCAACAGTGATATTTTTAGTGTTGACACAACTTTTTTTTGTGTTCTAACTCTTTCTATCTTTTGTGACACTTGCTCAAGAATACAATATTTGTACTAAGAGCTAGAAAGGCTTAGACAACAGTTTTTGGAGTTGCGTGAAGTTCAATGTCCTTTTGCTTCTTCCTTTATAGCTTCATGAGTCTTCTGCTTCCTTGACTTCTGGAATTGTATTGAGCAATTTTAGAAATCCTTTCCTTGTGAGTCATGTACTTTAACAAAAAAGACCCAAGGATTGCCTCATGAATCTAGTTGAAATAGTAGCTATATTTGTTACAATCCAAACCGATTGGCCGCGATGGATGCCCGAATCCTACCAGTCCAACACTCTTAAGCATGCGACTAAGATAATAACATAAATAACATCGCCTAAATTCGAGAATAACATATGTGAGAAAAATCTGCCCAAAAGACATACACAATTATATGTGCGGAATGACAAGGCTGCTATAGACAACTACATATTCAAAACTTGAAGTCGACGAGGCCGCAAACTACCCAACTATACATAATTGTCTACAGACCTCAAACAGAATATACAACTGTACAAGAACGGTACTGGGTCTGGTCATACCAATATATGTATATAAATATATCATACCAAAATTCAAAGCAGCTCTGAATCAAATGGATCACACCAAATCTCGCTGATCAAGGATCCTAAGAAGGGGGGCTGTTAGCTTGTCTACCTGCACCTGCAATCATGAAACATAGGCCCTAGGAAATAGAGTTTCAGTATGAATAATGTACTGAGTATGTAAGGCATGAAAATCAGTACATACAAGACATAGATGAAACATAGAATAAAGAATTTTCCGGTAAGTCTAAGTAACTTTTTAAATCCTAAAACATTTATAAGGTCATGCACGTGCGTACAAATGCCGTGTCAGGCATAGGTATAGGTTGGTAACATCATCAAGCCTCGGAGGGCATCCCATCATATGATCTCGGCCACTATGGGCAATATCATCAATATATACTAGCTGATCAGGTGGTGATGGGTATATCACGCCATAACTTTTTTCCTTATCCTATATACATAGAATATACGCGTATATTACTCCATCTTGTCATGGTTCAATATGCTTATATAAATGAATGTAATGCATAAAAATATGTTAATCTGAACAATATACCTTTCAAATAAAATTTAGTAACTGCATATTTTTCTGAGACCCATGAACAGAAGATATAATAATATGTCACATGGAAGAATCAAGAACAGACACCCCTAGTAGATCAATGCATAGAGTGAGTTATGAAAGCTGTGCATTTGCTCGTTTCATTTACATTATTTGGATCATATCAGAAAAAAAAGAAGGAATAGACTTAACATACCTGAGCAGGTCTCAAAAAAATCCTTCTTACACACGAAAATTGCGTCAAAACTCGTGACAACAAGATCGTAGTAAGAGAAAGTCCCTATGATATTCTTGAGACATCTCGCTTCTTTAGAATTGCAAATATGGTTAAGGAATGTTTTCTTGAATTCTTGAATTCTTGCTGAAACTAAATGTCACGTTACTAAGGATGCTAATACGGAAATTGTTATTTTGAATTTTCTTATGTGAATTAGAGATTTTAAAGAGAGATCTGCATCTCTTTAAGTGAATTAGAGTGTGGATTGTAATGTCTTGGTGGTGTGGGCCCCACCTTTCCAGACTTGTGTCACATTTCTTCCGTAAATGTGTAACTTTTCACTCATTATCAAGAGTCACTAGATGGGAAGGGGGAGCTGCCACATTTGGGGTCCTTTAATTATCCAAAGATTTTAATTAATCTCACACTAAAAATTATTAATTGCCCTTTATCCACATCATTAAAAATTATCTCAAATTACTTAAAATACAATTCACTTTTAACACACTTTATGTACCATACTATCATTGTTATGGTGTACCTTGTATGACGATAGTCCATAAATATCGGGTATTATAGCTCGGACCATATTCTATCCCATATTGATAAACTTCGACAAAACTCACTTTCTTCCGAGTTGATGGCCTTCCGGGGGGATTCCCCTAGTGTTCGAGGCTTATTGGAAACGAAGCCTTGAATACTTGTCAGAGTTGTCCTTAGGTAGCATGTGAATGTTGCCTCTTTAAAAACCTTGTCGATAAAACCCTTTTCGGAATAAAAACTGATTTGACGGAAAAGAGTGCAATAAATGCTTTAAAACCATAAGATCTTCGGGTTAGATTAGTGTGTTGACTGCTCCGATCAGGCGCGTGTATAAGGGTTAGTGTGAAATATAAAATGAAAAGGGAGATGGATATACCTTAGTATGGGATGTGCCGGCGATGTTTCGAGGTCCGCTATATCTTGGTTCTTGTGATGAGGACGCGCTACGTGCCTTTGTTTTATTTAATTGGTCTTAACCGAAGGTGTAATTTGATTAACCTTTGGCTCCATTGCGAGTTGATGTATTAGGGTTGGTGCCATATCATGCACCGCGAACATCTTCCTCGCCACATGATGTTCCCCATAGACGGTTTTAATCATATCCTTTGTCCAAAATTTCTTCATTTGATGAAGGGTGGATGGTACTGCTCTCATGTAGTGTATCCACGGCCGTCCGAACAAGCCGCTGTACCTTATGTCTCCTTCGATGATGTGGAATTTGATATTTTGGGTTTTGCCGTCCATGTTTACTGGAAGGGTGATTTCTCCTTTCGTTGTTTCACTTTTCATGTTGAATCTGTTGAGGACTCGAGTGGCATGCACGAGTTGGTCAAGAAGTCTGAGCTGATTTATTATCCTCAACCTGATAATATTGACCGAGTTACCTAGATCCACGAGTACATGTATTATTTGAAATGTATTTACAAGGAAAGAGATCACCAGTGCATCATTAAGGGTTTGAGACAAGGTCTGAGTGTCCTCTTCACTGAATGCGAGGGCATCCTCGGGTATGTACTCCTAGGTTCACCTTTCTCTGGTGATGGATATTTTTGTCCTTATCATCACGGGTTCCTGTGGGGTAGTGATGCCTCCCAAGATCATGTGGATTACATGTTGCGGCTCATTCATTTCGTTCTTCTTTGCCGCCTTTCTTTCCCAGAAATGATTTTTGTCCTGGACGCTTAAGAATTCTCGGAGGTGACCTTTTTGAGTAGTCTGGCTACTTCCTCTCTGAGTTGGTGGAAATAATTGGTCCTGTGGACGTGCGTATGAAATTCACACACTAAGTTATAACTCCTTTGTGAAGGATCCAATTGTACAGGACTGGGCCATCTAGCGTCTCTGATTTTACTAATGGCGAACACAATGTGCGATACATCGACGTTGATGTTGTATTCTGATAAGTGTGGTTCCTCCGTTGGCCCTGTGTTCCTTTCGAACCTGGCTCTGTTGACCTCCGTCTATACTTTGATCAGTGCAAGGTGGGTTATGCCTCAGGGTTTTCCTTCTATATTCGATGTATGGCTGATATATTTCTTAGTTTGGCTTCGGTTTCTTTGTCAGAAACCTAAGCCCAAGAGGGCTCCTAGTTGGACGTCTTCGGTCATGTTCTTTGATTGGTATCGGTTGTGGACGTCCGACCAGGTCACAGCGAGATACTCAACGAAATTCTATTTCAACTTCTTCGAAGCCACCGAGCTTCGTTCATTTAGACCTTGAGTGAAGGCCTGCACTACCCCATTGTCGGGGACTGGCAATAGTTCCATCCGCTCTATTTGAAAATGAGATACGAACTCTCGCAGCATTTCGTTCTCTCTCTGCTTGATCTTGAATACGTCAGACATCCTTGTTGCTACTTTGATGGCACCGGCATATACCTTTATGGAGGAGTCTGGCAGCATGGCAAATGAGTCTATGGAGTTAGGAGCTAGGTTGTGATACCACATCATGGCTCCCATTGGGAGTGTTTCCCTGAACTTCTTTAGTAAGATGGACTAGATCTCGTCGTCCATTATATCGTTGACTTTCAGTGAAGAAATGTAAGCAATAAAGTGCTCATTGGGGTCTGAGGTCCCGTTGTACTTTGGGAGGTCTGGCATTCTAACCTTCTTTGGAATGGGTTTCGGAGCCGCTTCCTCTAGGAAAGACCTTTATATGAAATTCATCGATCCACACCTTTCAGGATTGTGGGCGCTCCCGGAATTTTGTCGACCTTGGAGTTGTAGGTCTTGACATTTTTGTCGTTGGCTTCTATCATTTTCTCGTCTGATTCAATCCTTCTAGTGAGGTCCTCGAGTATTTTTAGGATGATGGGATCAGCCATCGACCCGTTATTGCTCGATCACTCCGGTACCTGTTCAGATGGGGTAGTTGTCCCCGGTGTTATTTTGCTAGGAGTTTTATGGTGACTCTACATCTGATCAATAGCCAGATGTTGTGCCTGCAAAATATCGAAAATAACATAGAAGGCTAACCTCATGTTCTTCCTTACTTGGGGGTTTTTGAGCTTCTTGTTGATCTCCTTGATGCATGCTCATGTCAGTGTATGAGCTTATATCGACCTGTTGGGCGTTGCGCGAGACCGCATCCACGGGGATCGGTTCTGGTGCGTTCTCAGGGTTTTGTGATGGTACGCCGGCACCTTTAACATCTGTGCCCTTTTCTATGTGGTTCTCAAGATTGTTGTGTTAAGTATATATTTTGATCCGAAATCGAAGATCTTGGACAAGAGAAAGTGTGAAAAATAACTTGCGTTATCTAGCAAAAACAACAAGAAAATAATCATTATTATTTTTAGTCCCACAGTGGGCGCCAAACTGTTTACCGTGAAAAATGGTAATAACAATTAAATGTGATTATGGGACTCTAAAAATACGTGATCTATTTTTATGCTACTTATTAAGCAGATGATGCTATGTGTAAGACTTAGAAATGAGATATGAGTTAGGAATAAGATGATAACCAAGCCGATGGGTTAACAATCGGGGCATCGAGCTTTCCGATTCGGGGGCTCGAGGACGGTTTCGGGGCTTGAATGGGAGCTATCGTAGGCAATCAAAGTATGGATAATAGTTAAAATAAAATCAACGAAGGCTTTTTATGGCAAATGATAAACAATAAATGATTTAATGAAAGTAATAATATCAAGAAAATATGTTAGAGAACAAAGAGAATGTTATTGTATATTTCTTGTGGAGCAACTGAAGCAACAGAGGTTTACAAACTTAAAAGGATCCCTTTTATATAGGATGGGAGTCCTAACATAGTATAAATATACATTAATGACAAAGAAGGGGGACGGGACAACTAGATGACACCCTGATTCCGGGTTAGGGTAGTCCACTAGGTTGTGTCAGTCCTAGACGTGTACCTTGGAACTCCCCATTTCTACCATAGTTTTGGTCGACATTATCCCAAGGTCGGGCGTCGACGAACCTCCAGGTAGGAGACTCGAACATAGGCTTGTAAACTTGAGGCTTCGAGATGATCTTTTCAGGTGCCTGAACGACGAGGAATTGGACCCTCCGATTTCCCCGTATACAGTGAGATCCTCCAGTATCTTTATAATAGCGGGGTCTGCTACTGACCCATTGTTTCTCAATCTCTCCGGTACCTGCTCGACTCGAGGAGACGCTTTCGGTGCCACTGTGCTTGGTTTTTTTTTGACTTTGCAGCTCAGCAATAGCCACTTGTTGTGGCCACTTGTTGTGGTTGCAACATTTCAAAAATGACTTAGAGGCTGACTCTTCCTTCTTCCGTTCCTCGTGCTTCTTGGCCTGCAGCCTCGACTTCCTTGCGTCCATTCCTTACGGGGTCTGTGCCTAATTTCATGTTTAGAACGTTGTGGTTGCTGATATCAACCGGCTCCATGTTTGGTAATCCCTCAGGGTTTACAGGTGGTACACCCAGTCCCATGTCACTATTTTCTCCAAGTTCTTCACTGTTATGAAGAGGTGCATTTTCTGTGCTACATATGATTAAGTATGAAATCAAAGAATCATTGAGAAGAAAAAGTGTGAAGAGTAACGCGTGTTATCAGAAACTAGCATCAAAATAACCACTATTATTTTTAGCCCTAAGGTAGGCGCCAAATTGTTTACCTTGAAAACGATAACTACAATTATATTTGATTTTGTGGTTCTAAAAATATGAGATTTATTTTAATACTAGTTATTAGGCAGTAGATGCTAAGTGTAGGCGAATAAAATAAGAAACGCAAACCGACAGAGTTACAAAGCTGGGCTTCGAGCTAGCTGGAGCAAGGCCTCGAGGTCTAGATGGGCTAATAGCAATGAGCAATTGATGAAAGATCAATGATAATGAGGGCCTCAAAAATAGACTTTTGCTGTTAATAATGAGCAATAAATTAACAATGAAAGAATAAGCAATAAATATGTAGAACAGTTGTTTAAGCAAAGAGCAGAGAATGTTGTATTGTATTCAATGTATTATGTAATAATCTGAGAGTTTTACAAGATGGAAAGGTCCCATTTATATATGAGGAATAAATCTCGATACAATGCATGACTAATAAATGATGAAGAAATGCTATTAATAGTGTTGTATAACGGTTCAGTACGGATTTGTATTATTCTTATCGACTGTCATTCCTCATCGTGTGCCTGGGTTTTCCGCCTTTTCGTAACGGTCATCAACTTTCATACTACTTCAGATACATCAAGATAAATCTTCAACGTATCCTGCTGAGGCGAGTATTTGGAGGATGAGCCTTAGACAGTGCTTTGAACCCCAAAGTCGGGCTTGAACTGATACGGAAGCCTTAAATCAATTTTCCCTCATTTTGACTACATACATCTTTAAAGTCCTTCATAGATCTGTTTCCCAGTCCAACACAAAGAAACAAGGAGTATAACTTATTAAAATATATTTCTCAACCAAAGATCTCAAGAGACATCTTATTACACTTGGGCAGAACGTTTTTGAATCTTAAGTTGAATCCTACAACTTCCGATACATATTCTGTCGGAGTATGACCAAATCTAATCTCTCCTTTTTTAACCCAAAGTCGCCTACCAATGAAAGTTATTGTAAAGGGCTATGAGATAAAATATTTAAAAGGAAATAGTTAATCATACATATTATTTATTAAAAATAATTTAAATAATTAAAAACAGCTTAAATATGGACAAGAATCATATTATTTATTTATCTATCTATTTATATTTATTTATATTTATATTTATATTTATTTCTATATTTATATTTTATTACAAAAGCACGAATTATTTATTCTAAATATTGAACGACTAAACATCCCTAAAATGTTAATCGCCTCTTATCCCCTTAAATATTTATATAATTTAAGGATCTAACTGTAATTTACCTAATAATAAATTTCTTTTCAATTTAAACTACACATACGTTTTTCCTACAAAGTTGATCCTACTTGGATTAGAAAAGTACGTCAATAATTTCCTCTTCTATTTATTTTGGGTAAGATGCATATGCATATAATCAAATTGTGTACATGAATTTTTAGCCTCTGTAACTACTATTAGGACTCATATAAGACGTGTTCAGTATTATGGTTAAAGAAAATTATTTCTATGGCGTGCTTCTTTTTTTATTGTGGAGTTCAAGTATGTAGTGTTGGTTGTTATTTGTTTTGGATTTAAAGTCCAGCATTAACGTATAATGTTTAAGCTTAAATTCTACGTATAAACCATTGTTTAATAATATTCCGTTGTTTCAATCATGAAATCAAGGCCGGAAACTTCTTTAAGATTGTTCGTTAACTATATAAGTCTATAATTTCTGAGTCATCGTATTCTAACACATCAAATCCCTATATAGATTTTAGTTTGTCTTTTCTTAAACCATTAAAAAATTTAATTAGATTCATTAAAAATAATATATTATATTAAGAGCAGTTAAAAAAGAATAAAATCATAGGTGGGAAAAAATAGAAAAAAGAAGAAAAGGAAAAAATAATGGTGATCAATTAGTTATATGAGAGTATGAGTAGCATACATCCAGATAAATAGGAACATCAACATTCTCCACATATTCAAAGACCAAAATTGTTTCATCCCTTAAAATGTAAAAAGACGCAATAGGGTGCAAGTTCTTATGGTCACCAAGTCTTCCCATATAAAGCCCTCGTCCTTGTCCATTTTTTCATATAAAAAGTAGTAGTGATAGAAAATTAACTTTTTATAACAAGTATATTTGGATATCTTATGTTAATTATTAGATGTGCCTATTGTTATACGTGCAAGGCACGCACATAAAAACTATCATCTCATGATAGTTCAAAAAAAAATTGTGAAAAAATAATGACAGGGTTACACAAGATATCCTTTATTATTAACATTAAATTTCAGAGGAAGTCATAAGAAAAGTATATATAACTTGAAATACTACACACTAAGGCTAAGAGTTGTAATAGAAAAAAAAATTAATTGTGAAAGAAAGTAAAGTTATATAAACAAATAAGAATTAACGGTGGCTTCTCAAACTCTCTCCAAATTCAAATATTCAATTAGAACAAAGACGAATATCAACAACCATACTTGCAAGTGTATATTTGAAAGGCCACATAAAGTACCTTGAATAAATTCTTGAAGACATTAATAAATCAAGTGATGGAATAAATTAAAGTAAGTTGCTTCAAGAACTTGAATTATGCTGGCATTCCAAACGAGAGACGAAAACAATAAGATTCTTCAGTTTGGATTTATTGTCCGCAACGTTGTGGCTTTGAAATATTCATAAAATTATCTTATTTTGTGGTTCACTTTTAATTGATAAATAATAAATGGATAAAGGAAACCTTTTATTTAATAAGTCTCAATTTGAATAGCAGTCGTTTGCATCATTTTTGATACATATGAATTATAGCCCCAACATAAAATAATAAATTCACTCACGTATGTGCCATACAACATCATTATTTTGTTAGTATTATCAGGGATCTATTAATTCTTGTATTAAACTTCAATTGCATAATTTGATAAAGATATTAAATTATACTTGTGTTTTCCAACCGCATATATTTATTTATAGACGTCACATAGCTATTAAGTTTGCTAATATCTTTTTGTTGTATCAGTTTTTAAGATAAAAATTTTTCAAGAATGAAATTGGAGAATTTTCTTGTTGAGAACATGTGTTTAAAAAGTATATGGTTAGGAATTTTTAATTTTTAGCTACAAAATTTTGTAATTAATGCTAGGGAAGGCAGAATAATAAAAAAAATTATATTTTGTTTTCTCTATTATTAATGTATCTTAAAGAAATATGACTTCCATATACTCAAATTATTAAATATTAGGAAATTACATAGTGTAATCATAAGTATTGAATATATATATATATATATATATATATATATATATATATATATATATATATATATATATATATATATATATATATATATATATATATACATGAACTGGATCTTGTATATGGTATAACATATTTTGTGCATCGCACGAGCATAAAGACTAGTTCATTTAAAAAATAAATAATTGTTAGCTAACCAATGGATAAATAATAGGTCTAAATTTTATATTTATAAAACTTCAAATTGGGAATTTCTGAAGTTAAAAGACTACAAATTCTCCCAAAAGTATCATATGCAAGAAGTCATGGATAATATCGTTATCTATATTATCCGTTGGTTAATTTATTTTTTTATTTATATTATATATAAATCGGCTAGAATAATTTATTCATTTTTTAATATCTGTTTTCGATTCGAATCATATCTCACTCCTATAAAGGGCGAATGGGCAAATGGTTAAATGGGGTGTGGATTTTGGTCAAAATAAACGAGCTAGGTAATTCATGATAAGAATGGACCTTGGGCCTAACTCAACCCCAAAAGCTAGCTTATGAGGTGAGGATTGCCCAAGCCATATAAGGAGACCAAGGATCTCAAATCCCTCCGATGTGGGACAACTCAACACCCCCCATCACGCCCAGATCTCTGGAGCGTGGACAACATAAATGGGGGCCCAACATCGGTAACAATAATTGGGATGGGCCTGGCTCTGATACCATGATAAGAATGGACCTTGGGCCTAACTCAACCCCAAAAGCTAGCTTATGAGGTGAGGATTGCCCAAGCCATATAAGAAGACCAAGGACCTCAAATCCCTCCGATGTGGGACAACTCAACAATTCACGGTTTTGATTTGGGTTACACGTGGAGCATTATAACTCTCCACATTGGAAACTTAAATGTCCCGTTAATTATATGGGCGCATTTTGGCCAAAACGAAATGGTGTGACTCAAATAGATTAATCGGTGATTATCAGATCATTTATTGGCTAAATCAAATAAGAATTTTTGGAATAATTATTGAATCAATACCAAACAGTTTCAAATTAATACCAAATTTGTAATAATATTTAAGATCTAACTGTATTTGTGAATTAAAGAGCCTTCTTCCAAGTTTCAATCTAGTTCATATTCAGAACTATTTATATGTGAATGAATTAATTAAACTTTCAGCAACATTTGTTTTAAACAAGAAATCCAGATTATAATAAAACCAAAAATTCAAAAAATCATACTTTCTGTTAGATTGATGCAAAAACGACATAAAACCAGACAATTCAGTTATTAAGGATAAAAACAGCGGATAATTCAACAAATTACTTTCAATAGTATTTTATATACACGGGAGTAAAAGTGTAAATATAAAATATTTTAACGGATGAACGGTTTACCCAATAAAAAATTGAGTAATTCGCTCCAAATCATTAAGCCGTTTATTATAAAATCTCAATCCGCTCACCATCTATTATCCCAATAATCTGATACCATGCCCATAAACCATTAGTTCGGTTGAATTGACGGTTTCGGTTCGGGGTTGAACACTCCTAGGTGTGAGCATTACTAATCCAATAGGTTAATTGATATAAAGTATGTATATTTTGTATATATCGCCTCGCATTTTGCTCATGTTTCAATGATTTAAGATGTTTAATATGATGACTGTGCTAAATTATGGTATTTCTATGTGTTGAAGTCATTCGGATACAATTTAATACGAAAGGACGCGAATTGGAGCGAAATCTGAGCAAAAGGCAAAAAGTCAATTATGAGGGCCACAACCAACATGGGGCGCTGGCTGTGGCGCAGTTTCCAATACTCAAATATTTTGAGCGCCAGAACAAACGCGCTGCACTGCGCTGGACGCTTAGATCGCGGAAGTGTCATATTCCGACATGGACTCGGTTATTTACACCATAAGACGTTTCCCATTGATATAAAAGCCATCATAAAATCTATTTTGAGGGGGAGACGTTTTTTGAGAAAAAAACCCAAGCACAGAACCGCCATGGAGGTCGAAATTCATCAAGTTTCATCTTTCTTCCAGCAAACTTAGTAATTTTTATTTTTATTGTACGATTTGTTGTTTTGCTGCCACGTCTATGAGGAGCTAAATTTCACGTTCTAGGGTTGTGGTTCTTTCATGACTATTATTATTCTAATATTGATTTTGATTTCTTAGTTTATCATATTTTTTATTTATTCAATCATGTACTTAATTATGTGATTGCTTGATCACTAATTGAATACTATCTACGAATCTGGAGTTGGACTCGAAAGTGGGAATTCTAGATTGCATATAGGATTGAGTAGAGCAAGTTCTTGAACCTGGGCGTGGGGGAATGGATTCACGGTTAGGATAGGCATACACCTAATTGCCTTGCTTGGTTGATTTATATGAAATAAATGCATTCTTGTTGATTCTAACTCCATAGACATAAAGGCGTTGGGTTAGTGATAATAGGTGAATATAACTATATTCAAACCCTAAATAACCACCTTCTTGCACGGTTTGGTGTTGAAAGTGATAGCAAAATGCTCTTATAAATTCTTTTCATGATTTTCAGGTTACATATGACTAGGGAAGGCGAGAAGTACTTTTGGAGTCTGGAAATGAAGAAAAAAAGGCTAGCTCTGAAAATCCCCAAGTGAACCGCGTCAGAGATAAGCCAAAACTTCTGTGACGACCCGGCCAGCCGTCTTTGGAATTTATGCCCCGTTTTCCTATTAACTGGTTCCCCTAAGTTCATTTCTTCTATTATGATTTGCTGGGATGTTCGGTTATAGAATTCGGAGTTTTTTGTGACACTTAGTCCCTAAATGAGAGCTTAAGTGTTGGAAAATGGTCCGTAATTAGAACAATGTCAAGACGGCCTCAGACTGGAAAACTGATGGTTCCGTTAGCTCCATTAGGTGATTTCGGGGTTGGGAGCGTGTTCGGAATGTATTTTGGATGTCCGTAGCTCATTTAGGCTATAAATGCCGAAAGTTAATTTTGAAGTTTCCGGTCCAACAGTGAATTTTTGATCCAAGGGTCGGAACGAGATTTCGGAATTTGTTGTAGCACCTTCATCTCATTTGGGAAGTGCGTGAAAAATTTCAGGTCAATCGGACGTATTTTAGTCAGGTTTTGAATCAAAAGCGAGTTTAGTTAAGTTTTGAAGTTTTAAAGTTCAAATAATTGATTAATTCGACTTTCTGCGTTGTTTTTGGTGGTCTATGAATTGGTACAAGTTTGAATGATATTATGGGATATGTTCGTAGGTTTGATTAAGGTCCGAGGGACCTCGGGTGTGTTACGGATGCCCAACATGGCATGTTTGTGTTGAAAAAGATTGTAGAAAATCCTTCGGACCTGTTGCAGAAACTCCTTCTCTGCGATCGCATAAGTGCTTATGCGATAGCGTAGTGCTTCTTAGGGAGGCCTTCTTTTCCTTCAATGTGATCGCAACTTCCATCCTGCGATCGCATAGCATCTGAACTCCCTTGTACGCGATCGCAATCCCCCCCCCCCCCATGCGTTCGCGTTGAGTTAACTGGACAGGGGTCCCAGGTTCCTTTTTCCTTTTACGCGATCGCATAGCCCTTGATACGATCACATAAGACAAGCTTCCATCCTTACGTGATTGCAAGCCCCTTCCTGCGATCGCATAGACCATTTTCAGGGCCTTATAATTTTCTTCTTTGCGATCGCAGACGACTTCATGCGATCGCAATGAAGAAAGTCCCAGAACAGTTATTAACTTTTCACAAACGAGGTTTCTTCTATTTTCATCAAACTCAAGCTAGAGAGCTCGGTGTTGGGAGATGTTTCGAGGGATTTTCAAAGGCAAACATTGGGTAGCGATTCCTTACTCCATTATGATTATTACCCGCTAATCTACTCTCGAATTCAAGCTTTAATTTCAGATTTTGAATGAAAATTGGGGTAAAGTTCTTAGACTTATCTTTGATGAATTGAAGGGGTATTTGACCTCCTATTTTGGGAGATTTTTATTTGGTTAGACTCGTGAGAGTACGAGGTTTCTGAAAATATAAAAATTATTTGATTCCGAGACGTTGACCTGAGGGGCATTTTGGTTATTTCACCTATTTTCGCGCCTTAGCTTTAATTTTAACAGTATAATTAGTTACTTGCGATGTTATTTACAATAAGTAATTGGTTTGAATAGATTTGGGCCACTCGGAGTCGGATACTCGTGCCAAGGGCATTGTTTCTTAGCGATTTTGAACCAATTCGAGGTAAGTGACTTGTCTAACCTGGTGTGGGGGACCTCTCCCCTTATTATATCTTTGTCATTGTTTAAAAGCCTGGTGCGCAAGGAGACGGACGTGTACTTGTGCTTGTTGTTGGAAATTCACCTTACTTGGTTTATTTAGACTGTGTTTTCTTCCCTTGTGGTGCTTAAATTGGCTTGGGATCCTTACCTGCTTTACTTACTGCTACTGATATTGTACCTTTAGCCCACTGTTATTCCGTCCCCTTCCCTTTTGGTATCAGAGCCTCAGTATCATATTGGTATTATCATTATCATCCTAAAAACTTGCCTTATTAAAAAATTTTGACTTGTCAAAAATTTGAATTAATTTTGCCTTATTAATTATTTTGACATGGATTTAAATGCTTGTTTGTATGCTTACAATAAAATACTTGTTTATACCGGAAACATAGAATTTGCTAATGTTACAAGAAAATTAATGGAAACATATCCTATTACTTTCCAGATTGGATTAGCAACTACTCCTTATTTGCATCAATTAGAGAATAACTTTGGAAAATTTTTAACACACTTAAAGTTAGGAATAGAATATTTAGGTATACATCAAATAGTTAGAAAATATTTAGGAACCCGACCTAGACATATTGGAATAACTAATGATTATTTTACATACTGTCAAAGTATATTTACTTTCATAAGCCTACAGGATAAAAATAAAGAACACAAGATTAAAGAAATATTTCATAAATATTTTAGAAATCATACAGTAGAAGAAAAAGATATAAAGTTTTTCATTGATATTATTTATAAATATACTCTAGAAAAATTAACTATGGATGAAAAAGGTGAAGATAAATTAGTAGAAGAACATATAGAAATATTATATAACATTATAGAAAATATGGAACATAGAGATGACACTACTACCTCAGTATCTACTGAAGACTACCTAAGTGATGGTTAAAATGGAAGCCATAAATAATAAAATAGAAATAATAAATAATAATATTTTAGAATCATATAAAGTAACATTAGAACAGATAAAAGAAATAAGAAAAAGGATAGAAAATATAGAAACAGAAATTAAAAATATAAAATTAAGAATATTACAAGAAAATAATAAAAAAGAAAAAGAACCTATAAATAAAACTGGCTATGTTAATATACCAGGATTAGGATGGATGCCAATTAAAGTACCATTAACTACTGAAAAAATAAAAGAAGAATTATGAAAAGAGGAGAATATG
The DNA here is from genome assembly GCA_034376525.1 of Nicotiana benthamiana. Classification (NCBI taxonomy): domain Eukaryota; kingdom Viridiplantae; phylum Streptophyta; class Magnoliopsida; order Solanales; family Solanaceae; genus Nicotiana; species Nicotiana benthamiana. The sequence goes on from CM067336.1 coordinate 81,756,289, forward strand.
TAAAAATTACATATATAGAAAATAACAAAATAAAAGAAATGTCAAATTTGAATAGAATATTTATTAAGCTAAATGATAATTATAGACTTATGCAAAAACAAGATAATATTATAGAATCACCTTTAGAACAAATAGTAAGATTAACCAGAGAAAATAATGAAGAAAATAATAACGAATCATATAATAATAATAGTGATAGTAGTACAACCAGTTATGAAATCACTAAAAGAAAAAATATGAGAAAGAAAAAGGTGACCATGGAAGATATTTTTGAAAAATTAGATAAAATGGATAAAAGAATACAAAAATTAGAAAAACATGTATTTAAAAAGAAAAAACAAACAATAAACTCTGACCCTGAAATATCTAGAAATAGATTAGATTCAGATACAACAACAAATATAAGTTCAGAAGAAGAAAAAACTGATAAGAAATTAGTAGAAGTAATAAATAAAATGGAAAATGATTCAGATATTAATATAGACGAAGATAGCGCTTCGGATACATATACTGACTTGATAAAGAAAACAAATAAATTATATATAGAAACTAATAATTTAAAAGATACAATTAAAGATGAAGATATAATAACAAATCATATAAATATGACTAAACCAGATGGCCTAGAAAATAGAAAAGGATTTTATACAAATGTCGCAACAGGAAGAGATAAAGACTATAAAAAAAGAAGTTATTATGAAAAAACAGATTATTCAAAACAACATAGGAACGATAAAATATGGGGATCAAGATTAATAAGAGGAATAGCAGAAATGGTAAAAACATCTACAGGAGAAAATACTAACTCTTTTTTAGACTTAGACTGCTCTGAAGATATAACTAAAGAAATACAAAAATGGTCAGCAAAAACAGAGAAAACAATTTTAGAAACAAAATTACCCATAGATAAAGTAGGACAATATATTGTGACCACCTTAGTAGGAAATGTTAAAGAATGGTATGAAAATTTAGGAGAAGAAATGATAAAAGCATTACATGCAGCTACAGATGCTAATGCACAGCCTACAACAGATGTGAGTAAAATACTTCAAAAATTTGTAATATCAATTACAGCCGAATTTAGCACGCCAGGAGCAGAAAATTCAATGATTTGTAAAAATATAGAAAAAGCAAGAAATAATCTATTAAATTTAGTTATTTGTGATTTATGCTACTATGAAGAATATGTATGTGAATTTAGTAATTATTTTCATAAAGGAAGATTTAATAATAATGAAAAACCTATGATCTTAGACTTATTCCTACATAAATTACCATATCCAACTAATTTATTAGCATTTAAAGATTATAAAATAGAAGCTAAATCAATAGACACCTTAGGAACTAGGATAGAATATGTAAGAAATTGGATAAATGATAGATGTACTCAAGCAACAAATCTTAGAAATTTATTAAAATTCAGATATACAATTATGTTGTGCAAAAGATAAACCAAGTAAATACGGATGTAGTAAAAAATAACCTAGACAAATAAGAAAACACTACAAGAAAAGAAATAAGAAATACATTAGAAGAAATTACAATTTAAGGAATTTTACAAATAATAACAAAAAACGAAGATATATAAATAAAAGAAAATATAGAAATTATTTCAAAAGGAATCCTAAAAAATGTAAATGTTATAATTGTGGAAAAATAGGACACATATCCACATAATGCAAAGAACCTAGACAAAAACAAATAAAAGAAATTCAGATAGATAATGATGAATTTATAGATATAGATATAGTTAAGCAAGAAATAGATACGGATAACTTTTCTAGTGAAGATGAAATAATTGAATCAAATATAACAAGTGAAGAAGAAAATGAGTCAGACTAAAATAGGAGAAACAAGTGACAAAGATATAATAATAAACTATACACAAGACATAGATTATGAGAAACAACAGATAATATTTGATGAAAAAATTTATGAGAAAATTAGGAAAGAAGAATTAGACCTTACACCAGACTTAGTTTTTAAAAATCAATTTTGGAATGAAACATTAAAAATTAAAAAACAAAATTATTATATAATCACTAAAAAGGAATTTGTATTAGACATAAAACATTTAAATGGAAAAACAATGATACCTTTAGTATCTAAACATCTAATTGAAGAAGAAACTAAAAGTATTAAAAATAAACATAATTTAAGATATTGCTATTTTGGAGGAATACAGATTATGTTATATGCACATTTTAAAGAAGGTATAGATACACCAATAGAAATATATTTAGCAGATGATAGAATAACTCATCCTATAGAACAATCTATATTAACACAACTAACCGGAAATCTAATATACCAAAAAGCTAAATTCTTATTTAAACCTGATTTTAATATAAGCATGACGGAACAAAATATAGACAAAGCATTAACGATTTATTGGAAAATTAATGGAATAGAAATGCTACCAGGAAGTAAAGTACTAACTATCAAAGCAAAACAATTATACGTACTAAGTAATAAACCAGGAATAAATAAAAATAAAAGAAAAGGATTAACACATATAAGTAAAATCTTTGAACCTATCCTAAAAGAAATACCTAGGAAAGAACAATTATATATACTACCTAACCAAAACCAAGACTTAGAATTAGTAACTTATAATTTAGAGCAACGAAGAAATCTTCTTAATAGAAGTATGAGTAGAAGGAATCTAAACATAATACCTAGAATTAGGAAAAATATATCGGACCAATATTACGAAAACCAATATTATATAAAAGGAAGAATAATAAGAAATGGAATAAGAATACTAGTACCAATCTTAATTGCTACTAATGCAGGAGAAAATTATATAGCTAAACAACTAATAAGTGAGATTGACAAAATAGAAGAAAGTAATCATACATATACTAATTTCATTACACAACAAGAAGTAACAAGTATGGGAAAAATAAATAGTCCAATAGAAATAGAAGGATTATTATTCAACATAAATCTAGAAATAATGGATAATGAACCAGAAATTATACTAGGAATTAAATGGTTAAATATGGTAGAACCATGGAATCTAACAGAATCAGAATTAGAAATAACAGTTAATACAATAACAATTAATATAAAAAGAGAAACAATTAATGCTATAAATATAATAAAAGAAAGTATATGAGTCATGAAGAAATACATATCTTAATTAAAGTAAAATGTGAAGGATATAACAGTAGATATTATACAGCATATATAGATACAGGAGCTGGAACTAATATATGTAGAAGAAAAGTATTACCAGAAGAATATTGGAAGGAATTAAAAAATCCAATTATAATTGCTGGATTTAACCAAGAAGGAAATCTAGTCCGACACAAAGCTACAAATATAACAATACAAATATGGGATAAAGAACTAGTACTAAATGAATTATACCCATGTGAGGAAATATTTCATGATATAATATTAGGTTATAAAAAATTCTTAAAAAATTATGAACCCTTTACAATCACAAGAAATTATTTATTATTAACTACCCCTTGCAAGCAAAAAATAATAGCTAAAAGAACCTTGGAAAAACAAAGTGAACTAATACCCTGGATTAAAGGAGATAGTAAAATTAAACAATCACTACCTTGTAAAAGTAAAAATAATAAATTACAAATAAGTGAGATTAGTATTGAAGAAGAATTAACTAACGAATTTAAAGAAGTATTTAGTGAAGACCCATTAAAATTTTGGCAAAAATACAAAACCCAAATACCAATTAGATTACTAAAAGAGGATGATTTGTCTATAAAAAATCCTATGAAATATACTGAAGAAGATATGGTTCAATTTAAATTACATATAACAGAATTATTAAAAGGAAATTTTATTAGATCTAGTGAATCTAAACATAGTAGTCCCGCATTCATAGTAATGAAACACAGTGAACAAAAAAGAGGAAAATCTAGAATGGTAATAGACTATAAAGACTTAAATAAAAAGACAGAAACATTAAATTATCCAATACCAAATAAAGCAGTAATATTAAATAAAGTTAAAGGTTATGAATGGTTCAGTAAATTTGATTGTAAATCAGGATTCTATCATATTAAAATAATAGAAGAATATAGACATTTAACAGCCTTCTCAATACCCAATGGATTTTATGAATGGAATGTATTACCCTTTGGATTTAAAAATTCCCCAGGATATTTTCAAAAATTTATGGATACATATCTTGGAAATATAGATGGAATTATTGTATATATAGATGACATATTATTATTCACTAAAACGAAGGAAGATCATATAAATTTATTAAAAAGATTTAAAAAAATAATAAAAGATGCAGGAATAGCTCTAAGTGAAAAGAAAGCAGAAATATTAAGGAATAAAAAAGAATTTTTAGGGATAAAGATAGATAGAAATGGTGTAGAGATGCAAGAACATATATTAAAAAAGATTGCAGAACACATGGAAGAATTAAAAGAAAAGAAACAGTTACAAAGTTTTTTAGGATTAGTAAATCAAATTAGAAATTATGTACCTCATTTAAGTGAAAAATTAGTACCACTACAAAAGAAATTAAAAACAAAAACAACAGTATTTGAATGGACTATAGAGGATAAAGAAAACCTGAAGAAAGTAAAGGAATATTGTAAGAAATTACCCAAATTACAAATCCCAGAAATAAATGAAAAATAAAATGGATAATCTATACAGATGCATCGGATTATGCTTTTGGAAGTATGTTAACATATGTAAATATGGAAACTAACACACAACATATTACATCATTCAACTCAGGAACTTTCAAAGAAAATGAGACAAAATGGGAAATAAATAGAAAGGAATTATTGAGCGTATTAAAAGCGTTATTATACTATGAAATATATATAGCACATACACATTTTATATTAAAAATAGATAATACCCAAGTTAAATTTTGGTTAACAAAGGATTTAAAAAATCAATCAATTACTACCAGAAATATTAGAAATATAGTATGTCAAATATCTTTATTTAATTTTGATATTGAACTAATCAGTACTAAAGACAATTTTATTGCAGATTTTTTATCTAGACATATGATACAGGAATAGCTATGAGCTTATAAAGAAGCATTTTATTATGATTGACAGGTACAACCTGAACAAGGGGAAATAGTACAAAAGCTATTGCAAGACATATTACAAAAATTACAAGGTATGGAAAAAAATATTGAAAAGCTGGAAAGCAGAATTAGTCAAATGGAAGATAGCAAAAAAGAAGAAATAGACCTGCAAGAATTTAAAGAAATAACAATTAGCCAAGAAAAATATGACAAAAAAGATAAAGGAAAAGGGATAGAAATTACTACCCACCAGGCCAAAAAACTTAAACCTTTCAATATCCAACTTAGACCAGAACAACCTACTCCAAAAAGGACAGACTTTATTTACCAACTACCAAAACCCCAAACAAATACCTACAGCGAAATTACCAAAAAACCTACACAAAACCAATTTGTACAACGGATATCTAACTACCTCAACCAGTTTATACAAGTTGCCAATTACCTAAATAAAAATATACAATCACCAGACTTTAACCCAGAAAATTTAATTGGATGGCAAACTAAACCTCTGAAAGGATATAATAAATTAATTGCCCTAAATAAATCAGATCCAAAATTAGTACAAACTATGTATAACTATGGACTATTGCATGCAGTGTATACACAAGATGGAGATAACCTACAATATATACCAGAACTATACCAAGTAGTAAAAAAATACTTGGGAATTACTAAAGCAGACTTAATATTTATTAGGATCTATTCGGCACCCTGCGAAGTTACACCACAAGAAATATATCATTCTATCACAGCAGTGAAGCTAGGACTAACAAGAACAATTATGTGTGAAGAACCTATGGAACAACCTGATTTAACCATTCAAGAAATAGTAGAATTTCTACAAAACAAAAGAGCTATTATGACCAAAGTCATTATTCAAGAGCTAATAAGCAGCTATGAAGAAGGAGGAAAGTGGATCTACAACAGCAAAAATAGCACAATTATCTACTCAAATGCCAAGACAACAAAAGACATAGAAGAACTACCAAGATGGATCACTACCCTGGCAAATTGGGAAGCTACACCAACAACTAATGCATTAAGAACATATCCAAAGCAGCTGACAGAAAAAACAAAATATCTACTATGTCAACAACTAAAGGATTTATTCAACCTACACCATTGCAAATATTGCAATCAAAAAGAAGACATTCCCAAGGTTTATCTTCCACCAACTATGGCAAAAGAAAAAGAAGAAGAAGACAAGCAAATTGAAGACAAGAAAAGTGAAGACTAAACTTTCGTATAAGTCTTGCAAACAAGTTTCAAGACAAATGTAGTATTTAGGCTAACATTTTCCAATGTTTTTGTTTTTTAGTTTTGTTTTTTAGTTTTGATTAATGATTTTGTTTTATAGTCTTGATTAAGAGTTTTATTTTTTAGTATTGATTAAAAGTTTTGTTTTTTAGTCATGTATTATTTCAAGAAGTGTAGTATTTTTAGGATAGATTTTAGTCTTATTAGGCAGAGTTTCTTTTGTCTTGGTAGTGTAGTATTCATTCCTTGCCTATATATGTAAGGCTTTGTAATTTAGAGAGGAGTTATCAGCTCTTCTTACTCTTGTATAATAAAATTCTCCCTCTTTGAAAAACACTCTCTCTCACATACTCTTATCCTTGCAAAAATCTAGCATCAACTAAGGCCTTAATGGAGCAAAATAAGGTACGTAATACTATGACTAGCTAAATTTTCTTTGGCAAGATTTTAGGAAAGTAGTAATAATACTAAAATGATAATGATCCTGTGAACACCGGGAGTTCGGCATAACACCTGTTTAAAGGTTTAATAACAGCAAGTATTTAAAGCTAAAGTGGATTTAGCCGTGCACTTTATCCGCTCCAGGCAGGTGGCCATTTTGAGGGTGTTGTGGTGCTTAAATTGGCTTGGGATCCTTACCTGCTTTACTTACTGCTACTGATATTGTACCTTTAGCCCACTGTTATTCCGTATTTAATTGCTAAAAATGAAACTTCACTTGTTTTGACTTAGGGAAAGCATGTTAGTAACTTATTTGCTCTATTTGACAAGATTGAAATATCTGCCTTTCCTTGGAAAGCATGCTAGCAATTTATTTGCTCTATGTGACTAAATTGCCATATTTGTCTTTCTTGTGAAGCATGTTAGATTCTCAACTTTACTTGTTGTTCGCATTTGGCATCCTTTCCGTTAAGTATCGATTCGTTGTGGTGTATTTACTTTTGGGACTACGGGTTCAATTCTCGGGAGATCCTCTGTTATGGGTATGCTAGACTACGGGTTCAATTCCCGGGAAATCCTCTGATAGTGACATGACGGACTACAGGTTCAATTCCTAGGAGACCCTCTGATATTGACATGACGGACTACGGGTTCAATTCTCGCGAGATCCTCTGATATTGACATGACAGACTACGGGTTCGATTCCTGGGAGATCCTCTGATATTGATATGACGGACAGCGGGTTCAATTCCTGGAGGTCCTCTGTTATTGGTATGAAGGACTTCGGGTTCAATTCCCGGAGATCCTCTGTTATTGATATGATGGACTACGGGTTCGATTCCCAGGAGATCCTCCGATATTGCTATAAATGGACTGTGGGTTCAATTCAAGGAGCTCCATGTTGAATCTTGAATTTTGAGTGATTTTTCTTGTTTTCGTAGTATGTACTTGTAGCCGTTCTATTTTACTTATTGTTTTGTTGGATATTCGGGATTACTTCATTATCTACTATTTATTATTCTTACATTATTTTTCTATGTTCATCTCAGTAGGGCCTCGACCTTCGTCATCACTACTCCACCGAGGTTAGGCTTGGCACTTATTGAGTATCGCTGTGGTGTATTCATGCTACTCTTCTGCACACTTTTGTTGTGCAAATCCAGGTACTTCTTATCGGGCGCGCTATTCTTGATATCGCTGCTGCACTTGGAGATTCGAGGTATGCATCTGCCGCGTCCGCAGAGCCGAGGAGTCTCATTCTATTCTACCTTTAGTAGTAGTTTTGTTCATATACTCATTTCCGGGTCTTGGAGGTTTTACATTATTGGTTCGAAGTGTATGTTCCAAGCGGCACCCAATACATTTTAAGGTTATTCAGTTTTATTTATCGTTTCGTAAAAATTGTTGAATTTCCGCAACGTGTCAGGCTTACCTGGTCGCGAAAAGTAGGTGTCGTCATGACAGGTTCACGATTGGTGAACTAGGATTGTGACAAGTTGGTATCAGAGCTCTAGGTTCATAGGAGTCACGAGACACAAGCCGGTTATTTAGAGTCTCGCTAATTGGTACGGAGACGTCTGTACTTATCTACGGGAGTCTATGTAACTATTTAGGAAAAATATTCAGTTTATTTGAATTCCTATCATGCTTTGTTTTTTAACTCGATTCTAAACTTCTATCTTCTTTACTCTTACAAATGGTGAGGACACACACGACCAGGGACGATCAGGCACCCGCACCCCCTCCTGCAGCAGCTAGGGGCAGGGGTCGGGGCTGGGGAAGGAGTCGTGGACGTGCTCAGAGTGCAACCAGAGCATCTGCGCAAGCAGCCGAAGTGCCACCAGCATACCCAATAAGGACTCAGGCACCAGAGACGCTCATAGCCACCACTACTGCAGTTATTCAGGAGGCATTGGCACAGTTTATGAGCATGTATACCACGCTGTCACAGGCAGGGTTGCTTCCACCTCCTACAGCTACCTCCCAGGCCGGGGGAGGAGCCCAGACTCCCACAGCCCGCACTCCAGAGCAGAGGGTGCACATGGGGCCGATTCCAGATATTATTCATGTCCAGCCTACAGTGCCGGTTCAGCCCGAGGATAGGACACCTGCTTCGGAGGATGAGCAGCGTAGATTGGAGCGGTCCAAGAAGTATGACCCTCCTATTTTCAGCGGACTAGCTACAGATGATGCTTTGAGGTTGTTGGAGGATTGTCACTGCATTTTTCGCACCATGGGTATTACTGCTTCGAGTGGGGTTTCCTTTGACACTTTCCAGCTTCGGGAAGTCGCCTACCACTGGTGACGCACTTTTGAGCTAGACAGTCCGGACGAGGCTGCCTCCCTGACTTGGACTCAGTTTTCAGATACGTTTCACAGGGAGTTTGCTCCCCAGAGCCTCCGAGATGCATGGCGCGCGAAGTTTGAGCACTTGCACTAGGGCCCTATGAATGTCTCTGAGTATGCCATCCGTTATGCTAGGTTGGCCAGGCATGCGCCAGCTTTGGTGGCTACTGTTTGTGAGAGGGTTCTCATGTTTATAGTGGGTCTTATTCCTTCTATCAGGTCTGGCATGGCGCGAGAGTTGGAGATCGATATATCCTATCAGTAGGTGGTGAGTATAGACAATAGAATAGAGTGTATGCATACCAAAGAGTGGGAGGAGAGGGAGGCCAAGAGGTCTCGAGAGTCTGGTCATTTCTATGGTACCCGCACTTCAGGAGCAGGACGTCATGGTATCGGCTATACGAGTCGCCTAGTTCACTCAGCTCTTGCTTCATCCAGCAGTACTCCAGCTCCTCCCAGGTTTCAGGAGCCTTATTATGCAGCTCTGGTTTCTAGCGCACCTCCTGTCCAGGGTACCTCTAGAGGTCAGTCTAGCAAGGGTGGATCTTGTCAGTCACAGCCACAGCGGCCTCCCAGAGCTTGTTATGAGTGCGGGGATACTCGCCACTTGGTTAGAGAGTGCCCTAGACGTGGGAGAGGTGTGCCTTCTCAGACTCCACGGCCTTAGCATGCCCCACAGGGTCAGCAGGCCATAGTTCCAGCTCCAGATACCACCCCACCTTCCTAGCATGCTAGGCACGGGGATCGGGGAGATAGGGGTCTCCCTCGAGGTAGGGGCTGAGCCAGATTTTATGCCATTCCTAGTCGTGCCGAGGCTATTGCCTCAGATTCTGTTATCACAGGTATTATTTTAGTTAGTCACAGATAGGCATCAGTTCTATTCGATCCAGGCTCTATTTGTTCTTATGTGTCAACTTATTTATCTCCTCATTTGGGTACAGTTCGAGAGACCTTGAGCTCTACTTTTTATGTTTCTACTCTCGTGGGAGATTCCCTTATTGTGGACTACGTATATTGCTCGTGTTTGGTTACTAGTCGTCATTTTGAGACCATGGCAGATCTATTATTACTTGATATGGTTGATTTTGATATTATCTTGGGCATGGACTGGTTGTTGCTCCATTATGCTATTCTTGATTGTCACGCTAAGACCGTGACACTATCTATGCCAGGTATTCCTTGTATTTAGTGAAGTGGTACTTTTGATCACACTCCCAGTAGAGTTATATCTTTTCTTAAAGCTCAGTGTATGGTTGAGAAGGGGCGCGCCGCGTATTTAGCCCATGCGAGAGATGTAAGCGCTGATACCCTTTCTGTTGACTTTGTTCTAGTAGTACGGGATTTCCTCGATGTGTTCCCAGCTGATCTTTCGGGCATGCCGCTCGATCGGGACATCGATTTTGGTATTGATTTTTTGCCAGGCACTCAGACCATTTATATTTCTCCTTACTGTATGGCTCCTCCTGAGTTGAAGGAGTTGAAGGATCAGTTACACGAATTGCTTGATAAGGGTTTTATTCGACCAAGTGTTTCACCATGGGGTGCTCTTATCTTGTTTATGAAGAAAAAGGATAGTTCTATGCGCATGTGTATCGGTTATCGTCAGTTGAACAAAGTTATAGAGAGTTTGGGGAGATTTGCATATATACGAGTTTAAAAGGGACCTATGGCAATTGATGTTCAGGCTCTAGCCAGTCGGTTTGTGAGATTGGACCTTTCGAAGCCCAGTTGGGTTCTAGCCTGTGTGGTTTCTCGGTTTTCATTGTATGATCGTATCAGGGAGCGCTAGTATGATGAACCTCATTTGCTTGTCCTCAAGGACACAGTTCAGCATGGCGATGCTCAGATGACTATTGGAGATGATAGAGTGTTGAGGATGTAGGGGAAGATCTGTGTGCCCGATGTTGATAATATTCGGGAATTGATATTGACTGAGGCCCATAGCTCGTGGTACTCCATCCACCCGGGTGCCGCAAAGATGTATATGGATCTGAAGCAGCATTACTGGTGGAGGATGATGAAGAAGGACATAGTGGAGTTTGTAGCTAGATGCCTCAACTGTCAGCAGGTGAAGGCTGAGCATTAGAGACCGGGAGGATTACTCCAACAGATGGAGATTCAGGAGTGGAAATGGGAGAATATCACTATGGATTTCGTGATTGGTCTCCCTCTAATGGCGAGGAAGTTTGATTATAAATGGGTTGTTGTGGATCAGGTGACAAGTCCGCTCATTTCATTCCAGTGTGTACTTCTTACTAAGCGGAGTGGTTAGCAGGGGTTTATATCAGGGAGATCGTCCATATGCATGGAATTCCATTTTCTATCATCTCAGACAGGGGTTTAGTGTTTACATCATAGGTCTGGCCATCCAGCATGAGTTGGGTACCAGAGTGACCATGAGTACAACTTTTTACCCTCAGACTGACGGACAGTTCCAGTGCACTATTCAGATTCTTGAGGATATGCTCCGTGCGTACGCGATTGAGTTTAGAGGGTCTTGGGATTAGTTCTTGCCACTGGCTAAGTTTGTGTACAACAACAGTTACCAGTCCAATATTCAGATGGCGCCATATGAGGCCTTATATGGTAGGAGATGCAGATCCCCGGTGGGTTGGTTCGAGCTGGGTGAGGGCAGGTTATTGGGCACTGATTTTGTTCAGGATGCGGTTGATAAGGTTAAGGTGATTCAGGACAGACTCCGTGCGGCCCAGTCCAAATAGAAGAGTTATGCGGACCGGAAGGTTTGTGATGTTTCTTTTATGGTTTGTGAGAGGGTTTTACTTCGGGTCTCGCCTATGAAAGGCGTCATGAGGTTTTGGAAGAAAGGAAAGTTGAGCCCGAGGTTCATTGGTCCATTTGAGTATTTGAAGCAGGTTGAGAAGGTTGCATATGAGCTTGCTTTCCTCCCAGTTTGTCCGGGGTTCATCAAGTGTTTCATGCCCTGATGCTTCGGAGGTATCACAGTGACTCGTCTCACATGTTGGAGTTCACTTCAGTCCAGTTGGACAATGACTTGTCCTATGTTGAGGAGCCAAACACAATATTAGACAGGCAGGTCAGAAGGCTCATGTCAAAGGATATAGCTTCCGTAAAGGTCCAGTGGCGAGGCCAGCCGGCCAAGGAGTCGACTTAGGAGACCGAGCGGGATATGCGCAGCCCATACCCTTATTTTTTTTGCTACTTCAGGTGTGTTCTCTATGCTCGTTCAAGGACGAACGAATGCTTAAGTGTGGGAAGATGTGACGACCCAGCCAGTTGTCTTTGGAATTTTTTCCCCATTTCCCCATTAACTACGTCCCCTGAGTTTATTTCTGCTGTTTTGGTTTGCCGGGATGTTCAGTAATAGAATTCGGAGTGTTTTGGGACACTTAGTCCCTAAATGATATCTTAAGTGTTGGAAAATGGTCCGCAATCAGAATAGTGTCAAAACGTCCTCGAAATGGAAAACCGATGATAGGGATTTCTGGGTTGGGATCGTGTTTGGAATGTATTTTGGATGTTCGTAGCTCAATTAGGCTATAAATGCCGAAAGTTAGAATTTTGAAGTTTCCGGTCAAATAGTGAATTTTTTATCCGAGGGCCGGAACGGGATTCCGGAAGTTTTCGTAGCACCTTTATGTCATTTGGGAAGCGCTTGAAATATTTCAGGTCAATCGGACGTGTTTTTGTTAGGTTTTGAATCGAAAGCGATTTTGGTTAAGTTTTGAAGTTTTTAAGTTCAATCATTGATTAATTCGCGTTTCATGCGTTATTTTAGGTGGCTTAATGATTGGTAAAAGTTTGAATGATATTATAGGATATGTTCGAAGGTTTAGATGAGGTCCCGGGGGCCTCGGGTGTGTTACGGATGCCCAACGGGGCATGTTTGTGTTGACACAGATTGCAGAAAATTCTTCAGACCTGTTGCAGAAACTCCTTCTCTGCGATCGCATAAGTGCTCATGCGATCGCATAGTGCTGGGGAGGCCTTCTTTTCCTTCAATGCGATCGCAACTTTCATCCTGCGATCGCATAACATCTGAACTCCCTTGTACGCGATCGCAAACCCCCCATGCGTTCGCATTAAGTTAACTGGGCTGGGGTCCCAGGTTCCTTTTTCCTTATACCTGATCGCATAGCCCTTGATGCGATCGCATAAGAACAACTTCCAGCCTTATAATTTTCTTCTCCGCGATCGCAAACGACTTCATGCGATCGCAATGAACAAAGTCCCAGAACAATTATAAACTTTTCAAAAACGAGGTTTCTTCTATTTTCATCAAACTCAAGCTAGAGAGCTCGATATTGGGAGATTCTTCGAGGGATTTTCAAAGGAAAACATTGGGTAACGATTCCTTACTCCATTATAATTATTACCCGCTAATCTAATCTCGAATTCAAGCTTTAATTTCGGATTTTGAATGAAAATTGGGGTAAAGTTCTTAGACTTAACTTGATAATTTGAAGAGGTATTTAACCTCTGATGTGGGATATTTTTTTTATGGTTAGACTCATGAGAGTACGAGGTTTCTGAAAATGTAAAAATTATTCGATTCCGAGACGTTGATCTAAGGGGCATTTTGGTCATTTCACCTATTTTGCGCCTTAGCTTTTATTTTAACAGTGTAATTAGTTACTTGCGATGTTATTTACAATATGTAATTTGTTTGAATAGATTTGGCCCACTCGGAGTTGGATACTCATTGCAAGGGCATTGTTTCTTAGCGATTTTGTACAAATTCGAGGTAAATGGCTTATCTAACCTTCTGTGGGGGACCTCTCCGCTTAGGATATCTTTGTCATTATTTAAAAGCTTGGTGCGCGAGGTGACAGGCGTGTACTTGTGCTAGTATTTGGAAATTCACCATACTTTGTTTATTTAGACCGTGTTTTCTTCCCATATTTAATTTCTGAAAAAGAAACTTACTTGTTTTGACTTAGGGAAAGCATGTTAGTAACTTATTTGCTCTATTTAACTAAATTAAAATATCTATCTTTTCCTGGAATTCATGCTAGCAATTTATTTTCTCTATTTGACTAAATTTCCATATTTGTCTTTCTTGTGAAGCATGTTAGATTCTCAACTTTACTTGTTGTTCGCATTTGGCTTCCTTTCCGTTAAATATTGATTTGTTGTGGTGTATTTACTTTTGGACTACGGGTTCAATTCCTGGGAGATCCTCTGTGGTGTATTTACTTTTGGGACTACGGGTTAAATTCCTGGGAGATCCTCTGATATTGACATGACGGACTACGAGTTCAATTCCCGGGAAATCCTCTGATATTGGCATGACGGACTACGGGTTTAATTCCCGGGAGATCCTCTAATATTGACATGACAGACTACGGATTCGATTCCCGGGAGATCCTCTGATATTGATATGACGAACTGCGGATTAAATTCCCAGAGATCCTCTGTTATTGGTATGAAGGACTGCGGGTTCAATTCCCGGAGATCTATGCTATTGATATGATAGACTACGTTCGATTCTCGGGAGATCCTCCGATATTGGTATAAATAGACTGCATGTTCAATTCCCGGAGCTCCATGTTGATTCTTGACTTTTGAATGATTTTTCTTGTGTTCGTAGCCTGTACTTGTAGCCGTTCTATTTAACTTACTGTCTTTCTAGATGTTCGGGATTTACTTCAGTATCTACTATTTAGTATTCTTACACTATTTTTTTATGTTTATCTCAGCAGGGCCTCGACCTTCCTCGTCACTACTCCACCGATGTTAGGCTTGTCACTTACTGAGTACCATTTTGGTGTACACATGTTACTCTTCTGCAAAATTTTGTTGTGCAGATCCAGGTACTTTTGGTCGGGCGCGCTATTAGTGATCTCGCAGCTTCACTTGGAGATTCGAGGTATGCATCTGCCGTGTCCGCAAGGCCGAGGAGTCTCCTTCTATTCTGCCTTTACTAGTTGTTCTGTTCATGTACTCATTTGTTGTAGACACTTCCTTATGTTAGATCTGTATGTTATATTTTACTCTTAGACTATGTTGCCCGTTGGTTTCCGGGTCTTGGATGTTTTACAATATTGGTTGGAAGTGTATGTGTCAAGCAGCACACAATACATTTTTATGTTATTCAATTTTATTTATCGTTTTCGTAAAGATTGTTGAATTTCTGCAAAGTGTCAGGCTTACTTATCCGCGAAGACTGGGTGCTTTCATGAAAGGTTCTCGATTGGTGAACTAGGGTCATGACAATTTTAGAGACAGGGGTTCACCGCGGTTCCACCGCGACCGCGGCAGAATCGTGGTGGGAGACAGCTGCAGACAAATCGAGTATCAGAGGGGGTCGTTTTGCCACAATTCTGCCGCGACCATGGTAGAACCGCGATTGGACTGCGGAAAGCCACGGGTAGATATGTCAAAGCGTGAATTTTAGCCCTAAAACCTATATCAGTTACTAGGTTTCACCCCTTAGAGGCATATATTGAGTTTTTTGAGTTCTCGGAAGGGAAAACAATTGTGAGAGAATAGCTTAAGCATATTTCTTCTTCCCTCTTGATTTTTATTGCTAGATTATGTTGAATATTAATTTAGTTTGTTTACTGATAGCTATGAATAGCTAGTTTTCCTATAAAAGGTCTTGATGGAACTTATTGGGCATTGAACTTCTCGTTTATGTTAATGAAAATTTGCCAGTTTTAATCTTTGTTTACTCAACTATGGGTTCGTTGTAATAAATTGACGGGATCCTCAATTAGTTGTGCCTATTTAGTGTGCATAACTTGGAAAAGAGTGCATATTTAGGTAGTTGTTGAATAACACCACTCCTAAAATAATAAGAGGAATCTATAATTGCGGGGTTAAAGGAAGGATTAGGAATAACAAAGCCTTGGGTGCAATCTTAAATAAACTGCGGTAATGAAAGCTAGCTAGTGTATCTCGAGAGAGTGAAATAGTATATTACTATAATTGCTCGGGAGAGAGTTACGGTCAGGCGAGTGTTCATGATTGATAAAGAGTGTTGGTAAATTTGTATGAAGCATAAACAGAAGGGATTCCATCAATAGGGGAAGTCATTACCTTAGCTTTTCTCTCATTTTTATATAGAACCTTAGTTAGTTAGCTATAGCTTGTTGCTTTTCTGCACTCTTAGTTCGTAAAGAAACCTCAAATTGTGATTTCAAAGTGTTGGGAAGCTGCTTCTGAAGGATTTAGTAGGTCTAAAGGTGGTAGTTGATAGGTTGACTGTCTGTGGATTCGACCCTGGGCGTAATACTCGATCTTTATTTCCAACGTCGGCAGAGTTCTTTCTAGAGGGCATACTTGGGCGTGATAAAATTTTTGAGCCATTTCCTGGGAGTCAACAAAATTATCAATTGTCATTGCTAGAGTTAAAAAAATTCTTGGTGTAGCTAGTTTCTTTACACCCAATTTTTGATTGAAACTTTTGACGGTTGACTTGGTTGCACAGGTGTATGCCTAGAAACTCGAGAATGACTGGAGAACTGCATGATGGACTTTCAGATACTGAGAAAATATTCCGGGTGTTGAACTGTGCCAACAAAAGACTTCAACCACCACAATAGACAAACAAACTCGAAACTGATATGGAAAACACAGATAATCCCAAAGGATACGGCTGGAACCAGCAAGATGGCTTAAATGCCAGAGTGGTGGCACCTCCTCTGACGGAGGGTGCACTTTACAACTAGGCACAACCGACATCTGACAATTTGGCAACTGCCATTGTTATGCCTGCAATACAGGCTGAATTGTTCCAGATTACAAAAATTATGTTGCACTTGTTGCAAAACAAGGGACTCTTTTCTGGAACGCTAGTAGAAGATCCTCGACAACACTTGAAGAATTTCCTGTCCATATGCAAAGCTCATAGGCAGCCCAACGTGACTCCGGAAGCAATCATTCTGCTATTATTTCTTTTCTCAGTGACAGGAGCTGCTCAGGTTTGTCAAAACTCACTCCCCATAAACTCCATTGGAACTTGGGATGCGTTAGTCGAGCAGTTTCACAACAAGTTCCATCCGCCCAACAAAAGAGCTCAGCAAATTGATGAGATAGTGAGATTCAAACAGAAACCAATGGAAACATTGTATGCGACATGGGGCAGGTTCAAAGTAATGTTGGTGATGTGTCCCCATCAAGGTATTCCAGAGCAGATGTTGGGACAACGTTTTTACATAGGACTTTCTGACAGTATGAAGAATATTGTGGATGCCTCAGCTTGTGGGGCATTCTTGAGCAAGACCTAGAGAGAAGGGAAGAATCAACTAGATAAAATGACTGAGAATTCAGGGTGGACGACAAGGAACGAACCTATCACTCCGATGGTGCACTCAGTTCCCTTTGATCCTTCCAACACTATGGTTGAGAATATGGCGACTCTTTTGACACAGATGAGCATCCTCACAAAAAAGATGGAGGAGTCAGGGCAAAAACAGCAGGTACACATAGTTGATACTACTAATGAGGGCTTCTCTTGCATCAGTCAGCGAAGTGGTAATCAATGGAATGTAGAGTACGACCATCACCACCAGCACCCTGAAGATATGAATTATTTGGCTAACTATGGGGGTCTGAGGGAAGGAAATCAGAACTGGGGCCAGTAGACTCAGCAGTAGTACAGGCCGCCTCAGCCACAATACAATGTCGGGAACATGGGAGGTATGAGACCCCCCCCCCCCAAACAACATGGCACCTTACCCTAGACTGCAAGGGTACAATAATCAACAGCAAGGGTACCACCCACCCCATCAGCAGCATGGTGGGAGACAAGAAAATGGGTTCGCTAGACTGGAAGTGATGATGCTGCTGGTGATTGGGTCCAATGCAAAGATTAATGAAAGAGTAGATGCAGATGACACAGCTATTAAAAATATTGAAGTGCAAATGGGCCAAATTTCTTTGTCTCTAAACAACCGTCCTCAATGGAAACTACCCACAGATACCCAAACCAATCCTAAGGATCAGGGCCCGAAGTATCTAACGACGGTGAGTTTGCGCAATGATAGAGATCTTGATGTATAACAGGAAATAGCTCGTAAAAATATACAGGCTGATACCCTCATTAAGGTACCCATTGACCTGGATGAATCCACAAGGCTAACAGATGTGATAGTCCAGCCCGTTCCTGAAGAACAGAATATTCAGCAAGAAATCGAGAGAGTTGCGGAAACAGTAGAAGAGCCGGTGGTGGAGGAAGTAGCTGAAAAAGAAAAGTCCTAAGTAATTGGGAAGAAAAGACCTCCTGCACCATTTCCACAGAGATTTTTCAAGCATCAAAAGGAAGAGCAGTACAAAAAGTTCTTTGAGATGCTCAAGAAAATTCAGGTAATTATTCCATTGATCAAAGCTTTAAAGGAAATGCCTGGGTATTGCGAAGATGATGAAAGACTTGATCTTCTAAAAGCTTGACTTCCAAGACATGGCCACGGTGACACACACGTAGATTTGTAGTGCAGTGGTAACTAGACCTGTTGCTGAAAAGCTCTCTGATCGAGAGAGATTTATTATCCCGTGCACTATTGGGAACTTTGCCTTTGCAAAGTCACTATGTGATTTAGGGGCAAGCATTAATCTTATGCCCCTGGTTATTTACACGAGGTTTGGCAATGGGAGAGATAGACCCACCTCTATGTTATTGCAGCTAGCTCACAGGACAGTGAAGCGTCCATTTGGGATCCTCGATGATGTGCTTATTCAGGTAGGGAAATTCGTGTTCCCTACATATTTTGTAATCTTGGATTGCAAAGTGGATGAAGAAATTCCTATCATTTTAGGAAGACCGTTCTTGGCCACAGGGAGAGCCCTAATTGATTATGAGACTGGGGATTTTAAAATGAGGCTCAACTACAGGGAGATTATATTCAATGTGCAGAAATCTATGAGACAGCAAAGTGAGTTCACAAATTGATGCAGTGGATGTGATCGTATAGTCTGATGATGAAGTGTTCATGGTGGAAGATCCCTTGGCTGCATGTCTGACGAATTTGGAGGAAGCGAATGGTGAGGATTCGGAAAAATGGGTGTTGGCTTTGGACGGTAGAGGGTTTTGGGATATAAATCTAGAGTTTGAACCCCTACACTTAGAGAAGAGAGAGACTCCTCCAGCTAAGCCATCCATTGAAGAACCACCAAAGATGGAGCTAAAGCCCTTGCCAGGCCACCTCAAGTATGCATTTCTGGGACTTGACTCCACTCTACATGTTATTATCTCATCTGGTTTGTTAGATGTACAGGTGCAACAACTTTTACAGGTATTGAAGGAGTGCAAAACTTCCATAGGGTGGACCATGGCAGACATCAAGGGGATTGGCCCCGCTTATTGCATGCACAAGATTATGCTGGAAGAGGGACACATGCCTTTTAGGGAACATCAGATGAGGTTGAACCCAAATATGAAGGAAGTGGTGAAGAAGGAAGTAATAAAGTGGTTGGATGCGCGAATCATTTTCCCAATTTTTGACAGCAGCTGGGTCATCCCAGTTCAATGTGTGCCTAAGAAGGGTGGCATGACGGTGGTGAAGAATGACAATAATGAACTAATCTTAATGAGAACCGTCACCAGTTTGAGAATATGCATGGATAATAGAAAGCTGAATCTTTCCACCCGGAAAGACCACTTCCCACTTCCCTTCGTTGATCAAATGCTGGATAGATTGGCAGAGAGGTCACACTTCTGCTTTCTTGACGGGTACTCGGGGTACAACAAGATATCCATTGCACCCGAGGATCGAGAGAAAACCTCCTTCACATGCCCTTATAGAATTTATGCCTTCAGGAGGATGCCATTTGGCACATGCAATGCACCCCCCACATTCCAACGTTGCATGATAGCCATATTCACTAACATGGTTGAAGATATAATAGAGGTGTTCATCGATGACTTCTCACTGGTGGGGAATTCATTTGATGAGTGCCTAGTGAATCTGACACGTGTGCTGAAGCGGTGCATCGAGACTAATCTGGTGCTGAACTAGGCGAAGTGACATTTCATGGTACAAGAAGGCATCGTCTTGGGGCACCGGGCGTCAAGCAAGGGGATAGAGGTAGATCGAGCAAATATTGGTGTCATAGCAAAGCTGCCTCCACCAACTTTGGTCAAGGCAATAAGAAGTTTTCTTGGACAGGCCGATTTCTGCCGACGGGTTATTAAAGACTTCTCCAAAATTGCCAACCTTCTCTGTTAGTTATTATAAAAAGATCACCCGTTTGTATTTTCTTATGCCTTCGGGGTAGAGTTTGAGGAGCCGAAACAAAGGTTGGTCACAACACCTATCATTGTTGCCCCTAACTGGGAGCAACCGATCAAATTAATCTGTGATGCAAGTGAATATGCAGTGGGGGTAGTGTTGGGCCAGCAGAAGGACAAATTGATGCATCCAATCTTCTATGCTAGTAGAACACTGATTGGGGCCCAGCTGAACTATACAGTGACGGAAAAAGAGATACTAGTTGTGGTGTTCTCATTCGACAAGTTTCGATCCTACCTGATACGATCGAAGGTAATCGTATACACTGACCATGTAGCTCATAGATACTTAATAGAAAACAAAGACTCTAAGTCACGCCTGATTTTTTGGGTGTTGTTGCTGCAAGAGTTCGATCTTGACATACGTGACCGAAAGGGCACTGAGAATCAAGTTGCTGATCATCTATCACGACTTGAGGGAGCTGAAAAACACAATTGAAGTTGAAGAAATTCTGGAAACTTTTCCAGACGAGCAACTGCTCACCACCACTCATCTGGAAGCGCCACGGTATGCAGATTTTGCCAATTACCTAACCAGTTGTATAGTTCCTCATGACCTTTCTTCGGCCCAGAGGAAATGATTCTTTTGTGAAAGCCGATTGTAATATTGGGATGAGCCATATCTCATTCTAATATGCCTGGATAACATGATCTGGAGATTCGTCTCCGAGTGGAACAATCTTCCATTTTGCAGACTTGTCATACAATAGCTTATGGAAGACACTTTGGAGGAATAAGGACAGCAGCAAAGGTGCTAGAGGCCGGATTTTCTGCCCGACTGTGTTCAAAGATGCTCACTCATGGCTGAAGGGTTGTAACGAATGTCAACGCACTGGTAACATCTCCCGGCGCCACGAGATGCCCATCAACCTAATTCAAGAAGTTGAAGTGTTCGATGTCTGGGGGGATTGACTTCATGGGCCCTTTCGTCAGCTCTTATGGCAATAAGTACATTCTTGTTGTTGTAGACTATGTGTCCAAGTGGGTGGAAGCTCTAGCGTTACCCACCAATGATGCAAAGGTGGTGGTGGGGTTTCTGAAGAAGAATATATTCATCCGCTTTGGGACACCATGGGCGATAATCAGTGATGGGGGCACTCACTTCTGCAACAGATCATTCGAGAAGTTGTTGACAAAATATGACGTGCACCACAAGGTGGCTACTCCTTACCACCCGCATACTAATGGACAGGTTGAGGTATCCAACAGAGAGATAAAGAGTGAGTTAATAAAAACTGTAAATGCCACAAGAACTGATTGGGCAAGGAAGTTAGATGATGCATTCTGAGCTTATAGAGCAGCGTTCAAGACACCAATTGGTATGTCTCCATACAAGTTGGTGTTTGGGAGGCCTGTCACCTACCTGTTGAACTTGAGCATAAAGCGTGGTGGGCACTGAAACAGCTAAACTTTGATATGAAGGTTGTGGGCACGTCAAGAGTCACAGAATTACACGAGCTTGAGGAGTTCTGACATCTTGCGTTTGAGAGCACTAGGCTGTACAGAGAGCGAATGAAGAGGCTACACGATCAAAACAATGTTGAGCAAACTTTCAAATCTAGGGACATGGTACATCTATACAACTAAAGACTGAGGTTGTTACCGGGTAAGCTAAAGTCACGATGGTCTGGACCATTTTGGGTAGTTGAAGTCTTCCTGTCTCGAGCTGTTGATGTTGCTATTGAGAATGAATCTTGCACATTTAGAGTCAATGGACATTGTTTGAAGTTGTATGTGGGCATGAGAGAGCCTAAGAAAGTGTCTCAGCTGCATTTGAACAAACTGTAGAGTTCGAGCGAAGCTTAATTGCGCTCATCTGAGTCGTGCCGCGACATTAATCAGGCGCTGCATGGGAGGCAACTCATAAAAATGTTGTAAGTGCAACTCTTTTCATATAATAAAAAAAAAGGCGATCCGAATCAGAGAGGGGCTCAGACTGCGGTTCCACCGTGACCGTGGTCAAACCGCGGTCGAGACCCTTCTTTGAACCCAGACTATCACGGTTGTACCACGCTCTCGGTCAAACTGCGGTACGAAGGGACCTCTGAATATGGTCTACCGTGGTCCTACCGTGACCGCGATAAAACCGCGGTGACCGCGTTTTTAGCCCAAGTATGTTTTCTTTTTATTTATTTTATTTTTTTAACCCTCCCCTTCCTAAACTACCCCCCCCCCACATCACCTACCCCTTTATCCCCAATCTTTCGCCCTGAAACCCCCCCTCTACCCTCAGACGCTCCCACTCTCTTTTTCTCTCTATCTTCTATCTTCCCTCATCTTCTTCAACACAAAAATATCACCCTCCCCCCCTCTCTCACCCAATTGCTCCCCACCTTCATCCCCTAAATCTCCCCCCTCCATTCAAGTATGTTTCTCTCTCTTTTTCTTTATTTTTGCCTCTAACTTAGATTAATTTAGAATAGTGCCTTTTAACTAAACCCTAGGTAGATAGAGTTAATTTCTTGCTATAATTGTTAATTATTGTTGTTGTATATTGTTGTAATTGATTCTTATAGGGTTATTTGGTTCTCAGTGGGTTGGGTCTCTATTATGCTTTAGTTGTAGGGCTTGTTTGGATGTGTTGGACGCCTAACAATTATTCTTTTTGGGGTGTAGTTGTTGCAAGGCTTTATGTTGGCCGAATTTCTGGAGTTGTTGTGGTGCTGTGGGGCAGATTATGCCTATTTCTAATTGTGGGGTGTGATATTTGGTGATTTATGGTGTTCTATTTTTCTGAAACATGGTGAAGGAGCAAGTGTGGGGTGGTATAAGTCATGTAGGGCAGTCTTGGTGGATTCTATGAACATCACGACACTGTTAGGGGGGCTAGTGTGAAACGATGAACTAAAAGGGGGCATTGTTTTGTTACCATCGGGTGGCGAAGTCTGAATAACCAGCCATTTGGCACTATCTTTGATGAATTTGATGGTTTTTCTGAACTTTCTGCAGGTACTATGGCTCTCAAGAGGCAAAGATGACGGGCTGGCACAGCTTAACAGCCGACTTATGATGAGTCCAGGTTCGTCTAGGAACCAGCAGAGGATGATTTCAATGCTAAGGCTGGCAAGAACTTCATTCCTGAAATTTAGATTGACCAAGCAACCCTCCACGTGGAAAAGGAGGATATTTACGATGAAATTCGGAGGAGGCAGATGGAATTCCCTTTTGATGAGCCTTGCCCGGTCAAAAAGATAACTCTTAGGGAGTTCTATGCGAACCCCCTTGCTAACTTAGCTAGAGATGTGATTGTGCGGGGTACAGTAGTCCCAGCACACATTCACTATATTCACCAGGCCTTGCAGTTGCCTGAGTTTACAGGCGATGTTGACTATTACCACGACTGACCGGATGTCACGTGGGTGGTTATGATCGAGGTCATTTGTGCTGGGAGCGACCAACTTGGATAAAGGACCAGTTCACCTTGAATTCCAACTCTTTCACGCACTTGGATAAGTGATGGTTGACAGTCATCAGCAGCAAGTTCATGCCGTCTAGCAACACGACGGACGTGAACTTCAACAGGGCCCTACTGACATGGTGTTTCATCACAAAGAAATATTTTGACGCAGCACAGGTCACATGTGATGAACTGATCTTGCGAGGATCACTGCTATCAAAGGGGTTTTACTTCCCTTCCTTGGTGACTCAGTTATGCTTACAGAGGAATGTTCCCACTAATCCTACTGACAGGACAGTGGCACCCAAAGCACTTTTCCGAGCCTCCCGCATCAGACTGGGCAGGGGCACACGGACGTCAATCGAAAAAGATGATGATGATGATGCCCCGATTCCCTTCGCACCATCCAGATTGTCTACTGATAGTGTCGGACCCTCTCGCCTCCCCCCATACTGCGGTCGGCTTCTCTAGGTCTTAATCTACCCGGGCAATGCTGCGTTTCATGGAAGAAGAGGTTGCGGATCTATGCACCTCAGTTGATGGCCTACACACAAGGCTTGATACCACGTCTCAGAGGCAGGCCCGGTCTGAAGGACGGTTCATGTCATGGATCTGTGCGTTGGGGAGAGCTTGCAATGTGGACCCCAGCACCGTCTCCGACTGTGATTAAGTCTCAGGAAAGTCTTCTTACCCTTCTGCGCTTTAATTTAATTATATGACATGGGGACATGCCATGATTTTAATTGTGGGGTGGGAGACTTACTCTGTGTATGTGTTTTACTGCATATAAATATTGTGATTGTTGTAGCATGGAATTGTTCTTGTTGTATATAACTGATGGTAGATATATTAGGAATACCTGGCTTGCCCCAACAATAGACACTTGTCGACGAGTCTCTTGAGGATCCAAGTCGGAAACATAAAAAAAGGTAGAGGACTCTTCCTGAGGACGGACCACTTGGACAGTACTCTTGAGGGAAGTAGTCCAGGTAGACTTTTTATTTTTTTTTCTTTTTAGGTAGTGTATTAAGTCTCCCTTGGTTTTCTTCTGACCATGGTTCTTTTCCAAGGGTTTTTCTTGAACTGGATTAGGTAGATTTTCTCATTTGTAGTTTAGGACTAAGATGGCTGATGGCTATAATGCAACCATTGATGTTCACACCTGCAAACAACTAAAATGAATTTGAGAGTGTGATGTCTAGGATCAGTTGTGGACTTGTAAATCTATGCCTTAATTTTGCACATC
The DNA here is from genome assembly GCA_034376525.1 of Nicotiana benthamiana. NCBI lineage: Eukaryota > Viridiplantae > Streptophyta > Magnoliopsida > Solanales > Solanaceae > Nicotiana > Nicotiana benthamiana. The sequence goes on from CM067336.1 coordinate 81,781,229, forward strand.
TTGTCTCGCTTGAACGCTCGTATGAGTGTGTTGATAAATTGATTCATAATGAGTTACATGCTAACTATGTGTGAGATATTTTACTTGCTTTCTGTGCTTTCATGCGACACCTAAAACTTCCCCTGTGTGTTTGCAAAGCGAAATAGAAATTTTTTGTTTTAGAAAGGATTGAGGCATTTCTTTTTGTAAGCCTGTATAATTGTGAATTCACCTGTATATATATATATATATTGACATAGTTAACCCCACTGAGCCTGAAGCCTGTTCTTTGATAACCCTTTATCGACCTATAGCCTTGTGTTTGAATAGCTTGATTATTTGAACCTATACCTCCTAGAAGCACTTGAATCATTAAAGAACATACAAAAGTCAAAGTGTGCGGTTCTAGGCAGTTAGCGAAAAAAGGGGGAGTCGGTATTGGAAAGTTGCATGGTGCACTAGTTTTAAGAAAACAAGAAGCGGATGTACCTAAAGAAAAATAGGGATGACTTGTGAAATAGAATGTGGAGGAATGATGGGGCTGAGCAGGGAAATTGAGATACAGGAAGTGTGTATTAAAAGTGCTTAGGGAGGTGAGTCACTTACATCCAAAAATGTACCCTACCTGTCCCTTATCCTGCATTACAACCAAATAAAGACCTCTTGATCATTGACTAAAACAACTCGATTAGTAGAGTACTACACTAGGGGCAAGCTTATGGTGTGTCTGTGTGACGCGTGAATGCTATTTGCTGAGAGTGAGTGAATCCTTTCTATCTTCGGTTCCTTGTGTTTGAATTTTATGTGTGTGGAACTTCTCTCAGACTGTTGGTGTGTGGGCATGTGACTCAGGAAGAAAAAGTAAGTCTTCACCTCTATTAGAGTAATTAGAGTGAGCACGAGTGTGCTATGGCAGTAAAGTCCGTATCTTGGGCATGACTGTTGCACTGCTTAGGTTGGTTCATCAAAATGGAGGGTGTGACATATCTTTGGGTAATTCAGCAAATGTTTCGGTCTAGAAGTGTGGATTAGCTAGCTCGAGGACGAGCAAAGGTTTAAGTGTGGGGTGTTCATAATAGGTGATTTAATTATATTCAGACCCTAAATAACAAGATTCTTGCACTATTTTTGTAATAAAAGTGATAGCAAAATGCTCTTATAAGTGCTTTTCATGATTTTTCAGGTTACATATGACTAGGGAAGGCGAGAAATACTTTTGGTGTTAGGAAATGAAGAAAAAGAAGCTAACTGTTAAAATCCGCAAGTGAACCGCGTCAAAAATAAGCCAAAACTTCAGAGATAGGGATTCACTACGGTTCCACCGCGACCGCGGCAGAACCGCGGTGGGAGAAAGCTACAGACAAATCGAGTATCAGAGGGGTCGTTTTGCCGTGGTTCTACCGCGACTGCGGTAGAACTGCGGTCGGCTTGCGGAGAACCAACGGTGGTTATGTCAAAGCATGAATTTTAGCCCTAAAACCTATATTAGTGCCTAGGTTTCGCCCTTAGAGGCATCTATTGAGTTTTTAGAGTTCTCGGAAGGGAAAACAATTGTGACAGAATAGCTTAAACATATTTCTTCATCCCTTTTGATTTTTATTGCTAGATTATGTTGAATATTAATTTAGTTTATTTACCCATAGCTCTGAGTAGCTAATTTTCCTGTTTAAGGTCTTGATGGAACCTATTGGTGGTTGAACTTCTTGTTTATGTTAATACAAATTTGCCATTTTTCATCTTTATTTACTCAACTATGTGTTCGTTGTAGTTAATTGACAGGATTCTCAATTAGTTGTGCCTATTTAGTGTGCATAACTTGGAAAAGAGTGCATATTTAGGTAGTTATTGAATAACACCACTCCTAAAGTAATAAGAGGAATCTATAACTGCAGGGTTAGATGAGGGATTAGGAATAACGAAGCATTGGGTGCAATCATAAATGAATTGTAGTAATGAAAGCTAGTTAGTATATCTTGGGAGAGTGCAATAGTATATTACTGTAATTGCTCGGGAGAGAGTTATGGTGAGGCGAGTGTTCATGATTGATAAAGTGTGTTGGTAAGTTTGTATGAAGCATAAACAGGAGGGGTTCCATCAATAGGGGAAGTCATTACCTTAGCTTTTCTCTCATTATTATGTACAACCTTAGTTAGTTAGCTATAGCTTGTTGCTTTTCTACACTCATAGTTCGTAAAGAAACCACAAACTGTGATTTGAATGTCTTAGGAAGCTGGATATGAAGGATTTAGTGGGTCTAATGGTGAGAGTTGATAGGTTGACTCTCTGTGGATTCGACCCTGGGCGTAATACTCGGGTTGTATTTACAACGTCCGCAGAGTCCTTTCTAGAGGGCATACATGGGCGAGATCAGTTAGCTTAAATATGCTACTAAGAACTTTACAGATTCTTATGAGCAATACTAACCCTGTCAACCAATAAACTAGATGAATAAGTTAGTCAATTCAATTGAAGAATACAATAGGAATGTTAGATAAGCCCATAACCCTAGATAATTTTCATTACATTAATATCATAAAAATATTCTCTTTCTCCGTTAAATGTTCATTATTTATATTACTTTATTTAATTCGATTAGAATCAAATATTTTTATGGTTAATTCTTGTTTAGATAAATAGGATAGTCTAATTTAGTTAATAGTTAAATACAAGTCCTCATGGGTTTGACATCCGACTTTTAGTCACTTTATTACTTATGTGTGCGTTTGGCCGCAACATGTTTTTGGCATCGTTGCTGGGGACTTACAAATTAGTTATTTTTCTAGATTAGACTTTTACTTTTATCTTTAAATTTTTTTTCTTTTCTTATATATTTTTTTCTATAACTATTTGATTTTTCTTTTAGTGTGTTTCTAGTTCTCATAATATGACATTCGGGGATGAAATATCCGGACGTACGGTTATTGATGAAGACCCTTGGTTGACGGAAGACTTTTATAACCGGTATTTTTTGGCTTGTCATGACTTGAATTCTGGGAGGTCTGAATTTGAATATGTGAGTAAAGGTTGGTATTGGGATGGATATTCTCGATTGGCCAAATATGCGGAACGATGTTGTCTTCTAACAACGTTGGTGAATGATTGGTATAAGGAGAGAGACGAAATTGCACATAAAATTGATAATTTTGGCTTGGATGTACATAACTTAGATGCAGATTTGAGTGCAAAGGTTGATGTGTGTAACTCCCAAAAATTTAATAATGAGTTGTGTGAAGCTGAAAAAAATCTTCTAGATAAATTATGGAGCTAAAACGAGAATATCAATCACTAGACCATATTTTTCTTGAGGATACCAATGTTGAGAAGAGTTCTCTAGAGTCATATGAGGGAGTAGATAATATTACTTTTGGAGACTCTAGTATATGTAAATATGGTGATGAAAATCGTAGTAAAATTCATGAGTGAGGGGCACTAGACCCCATACCAATTATTTTCCATATTGTGTTTAGATAGTAAGATAGTAATCGAGCCATCTGAACCTATGGGGGAGTCAATGAGTGAGGATTTAAGTGACTATATTCTTGAATTTGTTGTGTCAAAAAGGAAAAATTACATTCCCCATATAAAGGCCGAGAAGTGTAGAGTAAAAGTTTATTGCTTGGCGTGATTATCTTTGTAGCTCCACTTTTAGAGCATAGTTGTAGACTGGATGCTATGTTGGGGGTACAATTTATAAGTTCAAGGTGGAGGAAAAAGTGATTTACGTCGTGCCGCGATGTTATATTAGGCGCTTGTTGGGAGGCAACCCAACTTTCCTATCTTCTTTTACTTTTGATTTTTTTCTTACTGTATTATTTTTGGAGTGTTGTTTTATTTTGTAGGATTATGAGCATAAGAACAAAGCCACTGGAACTGTGCAAAAGTGAGCTAGTCGGTTGGAACTAGTGTGTGGTATCCGCACAAAGGACCATCCTTGGGAGAAGTCTGAGTATCCCGTGAGCTGTTATTGCTTCGGTCTTTGGCCTTTATAGGAGTTTCTCGTTCACCCTTGTTAATATTTTTTTTTCTGTATTGAGGACATTATATTCTTTTAAGTGTAGCGTGTGAGAATTCCTTTATATAATTAGTAGTATTATGTTAGTAAAAATGTTAACCCCTTTTTTTTGGCTTATTATTTTTTTTTTGTAGTTGTGTTGTAATTTACTAACTTAAATTTTTATTTTTTAATGTGAAAAATCAGAAATAAAAAAGAATTTAAAAATTGGATTTTTCACGACGATGAATGTCCTAAACAGTTTTCTTGAGAGATTAAAGTCTAATAAAAAACACAAAAAAAATTTAAAAAAATAGAAAATACAAAAATTTGTCTTTTAGCTTTCTTTAGATAGTAATAATCCCCTATGATTTTTCTATGTGCCTCAGTTTTTTTTTCATGGGATGTAGTTTGAACCGGGTAGTTTATTTTTATTTTAGAGTAGATTAAGAATTAAGGAATAAAAGGAGGAAGAATGATGAACCTAGGCACCCTTGACTTGTTTAATAGTAGCATATTTAGGCTTTGGCATGTGTAGTATCTTTCCTATGATTTGAAGTTATTGATGATGCCTTGCTTAGTTGGATAGCATTTCTTGTGACGCCTATGTCTCATTTTCTTGATTTATGTTCACTTTGTGCTTCATGCTTAATATCTTGTGGCTTTGTGAATATTTGCATTTGTTTGAAAGTCGTAATAATACCGTCCTTAGTGAGTCATGTACCGTGAGTGATGAGGTTTTTGTATAGTCTAAGTATTGTACTTATGTCTATAACTTGCCCAGTATGTGAGTTGAAGTGAAATTTCAGGTGATGCTCGGTTTGAAAAATGATTTTAGGCTTTCTTTGATCTTTTTTCAGCTTTATTACTTATCACAAATAAAATTTATCCCTAGTCAATCCTTTTGAGCATATAGACTTTCATTTGGCACCTACATTACAAGCTTATACCCTTTTATTTTTAATTGACATTGTTTTGATCCTTTTTCCTCTTAAATCACTATAATTATGAGATGAGCGCTAAAAGAAGTAAGAAGGAACTAAGTGTGGGGTGGCTTTTGAGTGGAACCAATAAAAGGAAGAAAGATTCACTTACTTTATAATATAATACACCACTAGTGAAAATTTAAAAAAAATATGAAAATAAAATAGAGATGAATACATTGCTGTCTTGCTCTTGCTAGTGGGTATGAACTAATATAGTGCTTTAAGAAGAATGGAGCACTTTTGGGGTGATATTATTTGTGAAAGTGAAGTGGATTGAATAATATCTGCTTAAAGTTTATTATGTGATGTGTTAAAGTGCTTAGGAGGATTCACTATTCCTAAATATGTCCTACCCGTCCCATAGCCAACATTACGAACCATAAAAAAGTCCTAATTGATTTTAGATCGAGTGATCTATATTAGTAGAGATTTACATTATGGGCAAGCCTATGGTACCAAGTACATGCATGTGACTTCTTTTGTGAGAGTGAGAGATTTCTTTGATATATATATATATATATATATATATATATATATATATATATATATATATATATATTTATAGATATATATCTATATATATATATTTATAGATATATATATATTTAAATATATCGAGTGATCTATATTAGTAGAGATTTACATTATGGGCAAGCCTATGGTACCAAGTACATGCATCTGGCTTCTTTTGTGAGAGTGAGAGATTTCTTTGATATATATATATATATATATATATATATATATATATATATAAAAGTCCTTAAACTATATTTGATCATGAGATTTGATTGTGGGGGTTAAATGTATTCTCTTGTTCTTATTGTGAGGGCACATGGATTCACGAGGGATAGGTAACATTATTAGACTTTTATAGGATGTTGGGTGTTCAAGTTGTAGAAAATCATTCTATCCATGATATGTGCGCTTTGGTTGTACTAGCATGATTTTCAGGTATAGGTTTTGATGAATGACAAACAATGAAGTCAACTTGTTAAACAATGTTATTGTATGACAAACAATGAAGATGCATTAGCAAACAATCAAGATTGAATGCCGAGAAGCATATTGATGAATGGATTGCATGGAAAAGCCAAGACGAGCTCAAAAGTTCAAGACCGAAGACCCAAGGCGTACGTCGTTAGGTAGAACCAATGTAAGAGCAACGTTTAAGTTATCTCGTCTTTTGGCTCAACATAGGTCATCATAAATATGCATAAAATCTTTTTATCAAATCATATTTATCATAAACATATTTCAAATACATCAAACAAAATGATTTTAACGTTTTTATTTTAATCAAAATGGTTTTTGAAGTAAGTTGTCAATTCTGGACAGCATAGGTGAATAATCGATTATGCAAAAGTGATAATCAATTATTCTGGGAAATTCCATTTATTGGAAATTTTCGCAGAATAGGATAATCGATTTTCAGAATTGCATAATCGATTATTTTGTATCCGTTGCCAAAGTTTTTGAACGCTGTAAAAAAAATAATCAATTATGCAATACCAGTAATCGATTATTCTAGAGCAGAATCAGCTTCCGATTTTGTAATGGTAAGCTGATAATCGATTATCCAAATCTGATAATCGATTATCCAAATCTGATAATCAGCATAATTGATTGTCAATTAAGCAACGGACATACAACTTCTAACACCTATAAATAGAGGTCTTTTGAGCTGATTTTAAAACACACAACACCTCTCATTGTTCATATACATATTGATATTATTTGGGCATCATTTTAAAGCTTTTGTTGAGCCATTTGAGAGACAACTTTGAGTTGTTCATAGAGCTAATTTTGTATCTCTTTATCTACTCCTTTTAGAGAGTTCTTGTTGTAAAAGAGAAAGGTGTTTGAGAAGACCATATCTTCTCATTGATTGTCGGGTTTGCTAAGTACCCTCAATATTAGTGTGTGAAGTCTTGTGGTGCGGTATCCACGAGCAAAGTGAAGTCTTGTGGTGCGGTATCCATGAGCAAGGTGAAGTCTTGAGGTGAGGTATCCTCGAGCAAGTTGAAGTCTTGTAGAGTGTACATCTACGAGCAAGTGTAACGGTTTGTTAGGCACCCGTAAGCTTAACGGAGTTAGTGGAAACTCGAGAGAGTCTCTCGGGGACTGGACTAACCACACGTTGTGGTGAACCAGTATAAATTCGGTGTGTCCTTTCCTTAATCTTTTAATTACTGCATTTACTTTACTCCTGTAATTTTAATTCCGCAATATTTATCAATATTCTCGTGCCGCACTATTCACCCCCCCTCTAGTGACGGGCATAAATCCTTACAATTGGTATTAGAGCCTAACTCTCTGAAAGCCTTAACCGGTTGAGAGAACGATATATAACTTTTGTTGAGAATATTGAACGCAGGAATGATGAGCGAAGGACACTCCACCTATAGGCCTCCACTATTTGACGGAACAAATTACACATATTGGAAAGAGCGGATGAGAATCTTCATCCAATCAAATAACTTTCGCTTGTGGCAAATCATCAAGAACGGTGAACAAATGCCAACAAAGAAAGTTGGGGAAACCACGGTTCCAAAGGAGGAAGATGAATATGATGCCGAGGACGTCAAGAAAGTTGAAAATAACGCAAAGGCCGTCAACTTATTATATTGTGCGGTGAATCCGGATGACTATCGGAAGATTTCTTGCTGCACAACCGCCAAGGAGATGTGGGATAAACTCGAGATCACATATGAAGGTACGTCTCAAGTCCGAGAATCTAAAGGTGATTTTCTAACACATGAATATGAACTCTTTAGAATGAGGGAGAAAGAACCCATCGGTATTATGTTTGAACGATTCTCAAAAATCGTCAATGATCTTCATGCTCTCGGGAAAGTGTACACGAACAAAGATCTTGTTCGAAAAATCCTACGGAGTCTCACTCCCGAATGGCGTTCCAAAGCCAATGCCATCCAAGAGTCGATAGGAATCACGGATGTCACAATTGATGGACTAAGAGGTAACCTCGAAACTTATGAAAGCACAATTCTTAATCCCTATCTTAGAAGTAAAAGTTCGAATATTGCCTTCAAAGCCTCATCTTCTAAAAGAGTAGAGGTAAGTGATTCGGAAAGCGATGATGATATTATTTCCAATGATATAATTGAAAAGTTTTATAAGTTTATGAAGAAGGAAATAAAGAAGGAAGAACCAAGTCCTTCATGCCAAAATTGTGGAAAACTTGGCCACACCAAATCACATTGTCCAAAATCCAAGGACAAGAAAAAGAAGAAACACCATAGGCGCGTGACATGGGATTCGGACAGCTCGGGCGATGAAATTGCCGCACTATGCCTCATGGCCAACGAGGAAGAAGAGGTAAGTAATTCTAACTCTTACTCGTTTGAAGAAATGCAAAATGCCTATGATGAATTATATGGTGAATTTATTAGAGCTTCCAAAACCATAAAAGAATTGAAGAAAACAATTTCTTTGAAAGAAAAAGATTTTGAAAAACAACTTTCTTTGAAAGAAAAAGATTTTGAAAAATTGACTCGTGATAATGAGAAGTTAGAAGAAGAAAATAAATTATTAGAAAATGATAATATTGATCTTAAAAATAAAATTAAGGAAATGAATGAAGCCTCTTCAATTGATCAAAGTTCCAATTGTTCTTCCTGTAGTTCTTTGAAAATAGAGAACATAGAACTTAGGAACACACTAGAAAAACGTAGTGTTGATGATCCTAAAACAATTGAACAAATTAAGAAGAATATTAGAAAGGATGATAGAAATGAAGTTTGACCACCTAGAAATAATTCTAGGAACTTCACTAATGAGTCTAAAATTAATCATTTTAGACCACCTAGAAACGACTCTAGGAATTTGGTTAATGAGTCTAGAATGAATAATTCTAGACCACCTAGAAATAACTCTAGGAATCGCAATACGGCTAGGAATAATGACTTTAGATCACCTAGAACGTTTTTGGCTCAACCAAGACATATGCACAACCCGAATGTTATATGTCATTATTGCAACCGGGTAGGACACATAGCACCCGTATGTTTTGCAAAACATAGAGATTTATCTTTTGACTATGATTATTATTTGCCTAACCCCCAAGGACCCAAAAGTGCCTGGGTACCGAAAACCTATTTTTAGGTACGTTTGCAGGTGTGCTTGAAGACTACAATATCGTAGTAGATGCACCAAGCACGAAACCTTATTGCATCGAGGGGGAATCGGTTAGTTATCATATTTTTGATAAAAACATAATAGTTGATATGTGTTAACAATTAATATATCTTTGTTAACAATTGATATTGATTATTTTTGTTGATTCATGTTTTGATAACTTTTATCTTGACTAACAATTGGTATTAATTATTTTTGTTAAAGATAATGATTGATTCATGTTTTGATGAATATTTTTTGGGTTTGAATAACAGTTGATATAATCTTGAAAAATAAATGATTCATGTTTTTAATACAACTATTGGTTTGTTAAAAATTAACTGTTGATGTGTTCTTAAGTAATATGATTTGCGAAAAATAACCGTTATTATGGTTGTTATATTTTTTGCTAACATTTGGTATTATTTCATGTTGGTATGATTTTTTAAATATCGTCAATGTATATTCCTCATTGTATTTCCTATTTTATTCTTGACACTAACAATTGATATACCCAAAAGGGGGAAGTGTCGAAAGGGGAAAGTAGCCTTTGTATACTCTTCTTTTGCTAATGCCAAAAGGGGGAAGAAATTAGGAGATATGCATCAAATAAGGGGGAATGAATCTACGTTATAGTATGCCTTATTTGAGGGGGAATTATCATTAAGGGGAATAGTTTGCATGAATTGTATGTTGAGATATAGCATGAATTTAGGGGGAATCCGATATGCATATCTCATGTTGTTTGTCATTATCAAAAAGGGGGAAATTGTAGAAAATCATTCTATCCATAATATGTGCGCTTTGGTTGTACTAGCATGATTTTCAGGTATAGGTTTTGATGAATGACAAACAATAAAGTCAACTTGTTAAACAATGTTATTGTATGACAAACAATGAGGATGCATTAGCAAACAATCAAGATTGAATGCCGAGAAGCATATTGATGAATGGATTGCATGGAAAAGCCAAGACGAGCTCAAAAGTTCAAGACCGAAGATCCAAGGCGTAGGTCGTTAGGTAGAACCAATGTAAGAGCAACGTTTAAGTTATCTCGTCTTTTGGCTCAACATAGGTCATCATAAATATGCATAAAATCTTTTTATCAAATCATATTTATCATAAACATATTTCAAATACTTCAAACAAAATGATTTTAACGTTTTCATTTTAATTAAAACGGTTTTTGAAGTAAGTTGTCAATTCTGGACAGCATAGGTGAATAATCGATTATGCAAAAGTGATAATCGATTATTCTGGGAAATTCCATTTATTGGAAATTTCCGCAGAGTAGGATAATCGATTATCAGAATTGCATAATCGATTATCTTGTATCCGTTGCCAAAGTTTTTGAACGCTGTAAAAAAAATAATCGATTATGCAATACCAGTAATCGATTATTCTAGAGCAGAATCAGCTTCCGATTTTGTAACGGTAAGCTGATAATCGATTATCCAAATCTGATAATTGATTATCTTGCATAAAATCAGCATAATTGATTGTCAATTAAGCAACGGACATACAACTTCTAACACCTATAAATAGAGGTCTTTTGAGCTGATTTTAAAACACACAACACCTCTCATTGTTCCTATACATATTGATATTATTTGGGCATCATTTTAGAGCTTTTGTTGAGCCATTTGAGAGACAACTTTGAGTTGTTCATAGAGCTAATCTTGTATCTCTTTATCTACTCCTTTTAGAGAGTTCTTGTTGTAAAAGAGAAAGGTGTTTGAGAAGACCATATCTTCTCATTGATTGTCGGGTTTGCTAAGTACCCTCAATCTTAGTGTGTGAAGTCTTGTGGTGCGGTATCCACGAGCAAGGTGAAGTCTTGTGGTGCGGTATCCACGAGCAAGGTGAACTCTTGAGGTGAGGTATCCTCGAGCAAGTTGAAGTCTTGTAGAGTGTACATCTACGAGCAAGTGTAACGGTTTGTTAGGCGCCCGTAAGCTTAACGGAGTTAGTGGAAACTCGAGAGAGTCTCTCGGGGACTGGACTAACTACACGTTGTGGTGAACCCGTATAAATTCGGTGTGTCCTTTCCTTAATCTTTTAATTACTGCATTTACTTTACTCCTGCAATTTTAATTCCGCAATATTTATCAATATTCTCGTGCCGCACTATTCACCCCTCCCCCCCTCTAGTGACGGGCATAAATCCTAACACAAGTCACAAGTACATTGTGATATTGAGTCGGCTTCTGAGGCTAGCGTTGTTATGAGCATGTTGTCTTTGGTTGAATATTTTTGAAGTATGGCATAAACTAAAGGAAAGTTTTTGGTGATTACCAATGTTAGAGTTTAATTGTTTCTATCAACCATGGTCATTGGTGTAGAGTGCTCAAAAAATAAAGTTATTTGTTGGTTGAGTTGAGGACGAGCAACGTTTATGTGTGGGATATTGATAATTGGCTTAAAGTATGTATATTTTAATATATATCGCCTTGTATTTTGCTCATGTTTCAATGATTTTAGATGTTTAATATGTTGAATTGGCCAAATTATGGTATTTCTATGTGTAGGAGTCATTTGGATGCAATTTGGGATGAAAGGGCGCGAATTGGAGAAACATCGGAGAAAAAAGGTAAAAAGTCAATTTTGAGGGCCACAGCCAGCGTGGGGTGCTGGCTATGGCGCAGTTTCCAGTACTCAAATATTTTGAGTGCCAGGGCCAACGCCCCACGCTTCCCTGGATGCTCGGGTCGCTGAAGTGTCCTATTCTGACTTAGACTCGGTTATTTTCACCCTAAAACGCCTCTAATTGATATAAAAGTCATCCTAAAACCTATTTTTAGGGGGGGGGGCTTTTTTGAGAGAAAAACACAAGCACGAAGCCGCCGTGGATGCTGTAATTCATTAAGTTTCATCTTTCTTACACCAAACTTTGTAATTTTTATATTTCTTTGTATAATTTGTTGTTTTGCTACCATGTCTATGTGAAGCTAAACTTCACATCTTAGGGTTGTTGTTCTTTCATGACTATTGTTATTCGGATATTGATTTTGATTTCTTAGTTTATCATATTGGTTTATTTATTCAATCCTGCACTAAATTACTTGATTGCTTGATCACCAATTGAATACTATCTTTGAATCTAGAGTTGAAATTGATAGTGGAAATTCTAGATTGCATATAGGATTGAGTAGAGCAAGTTTTTGAACCTGGGCATCAGTGAAGGGATTCGCAGTTAGGATAGACATATACCTAATTTCCTTGCTTGGTTGATTTACATTAATTCCTATAGGCATTATGTTAGCTTGAATAGGCAAGTTAGAACTCGACAGATTCTTATGAGCAATGTTAACACTGTCAACCAATAAATAGATAAACTAGTTAGTCAATTCAATTGAAGAATACAATAGGAATGTTAGATAGCCCATAACCCTATATCGTTTTCATTACAGTGATATCATAAAAATCTGCTATTTCTATGTTCAAAGTTCATTTTTGTATTTCTTTATTTAATTAGTTTAGAATCGAATATTTCTAGGTTTAATTCTTGTTTAGATAATTACGATAGTCTAATTTAGTTAATAGTTAATCACAAGTCCCTGTGGGTTCGACATCCAACTTTTAGTCAGTTTATTACTTGATGATCGCGTATACTTGCATGTGCGCTTGGCTAGGGGTGTGGATTCGATCTATCGATTTGATTATTGTCCCTTATCGATAATTAATTATCGATTTTAACATATGCTTATCGTTATCGTTTCAATAAGGCTTCGATTTTTTCGATTTCGATTTATCGATTTTTGGCGCTTATCGATTCGGTTATCGATTACACCAATAAGAAAATTTATGGGATTCCATGAAAATTATATCGCTACAAACATGCCTAACTAATACGGACAAAAAGAAGCTAAAATAATAAGAGCACCGTTTATGACATAAATATTGTGTCAACAAGCACATGAAACGAAACTAAAGTAAGGGATCAAATGTATACCACCAACACTCCAACGATATAAAAGATAAAATACATCATCGCAGCTAATTATGTTTTCCATTAATTTGAACTTCATTCCCCTGAGCTTTAAATATGATCATTCCTTAAATGTGGTAAAGGAAATAATAGGGGTAGGGACTTAGGGTAAAGGAAAGGGTATTATAAAATAAGGGTAAAAAAATTCAAAAAAAATTCAAAAAAAAAGTTAGTGTATCTTATCGGTTTATCGATAAACCGATAAACCAATAAACCGAAAAGGACATAATCGAAATGGAAATCAATAACTCGATAAGGAAAATTTCGAAATCAAAATCAAAATAGATAAATCGATAAACCGATAACAAATAATCGATTCGATTTATCGATAAACTGATTCTAATGTACACCCCTACGTTTGGCCGTAACATTAATGCAGGGAAATTATAAAACAAATCCATTAGGTTAGGAGTTATACAAACAAGCGTTTCTATGTATTGATGTGTTAAAGCTTATAATTAGTTGGTGATATGTTTGATAAAAGAATAATGGCATATATATTACATTTATTTACAGAAATAAAATATACAGTAATAAGCTTTAATTAATTGCTACAAAGGGAATGACGAATCATAGAATAAATTGGAGAGAGGAGTTACGGTTTCTTTATTCAGACCATATTCCGAACTCTTATTTTGATGTGATAATTACTTTAATATAATTTTGTCACTTATTGTTAGTATAGAGAAAAATAAACTCTGAATATTGTTCTCTTGCCATGCGATGTGCTGATAATATGAAGAATTCTAGATAGAAAAAGATAATATGAACAATTATTTTTTAATATTATATCTTGTTGGCGAGATGGGGCTAATATAAAGAATTATATATTGACATAATATAAAGAATTATATATTAACATAATATAAAAAATTAAACATTGTCATATTTTTTAATATTAAATATTTATCTCCTCCTGCCAAAGTGGTGCTAGTATAGAGAATCATTGTCATGATATAAAAAAATTATATATTGCCATAAAATAAAGAAATATTTGGTCATATTTGTTTTACTATTAAATATTTGTCTCCCTGCTGCCAAAGGGGTGCTACTCTAGAGAATATTTTGGCATTTACTATTATGTTAAAGAATTAATTACTAATCTAGTACTTTTTATATTGTTCTCTTTCTTGCAAAGTGGATCTAATTTCTTGAACAAATATCCCCACCTGTTGCATACAGATACCGATAAGAACAAAAAAACAAATATGTTGCATTTTTCTTTCATATTGGGAACAACATTCCCTTTATTTTAAAGAAATTCATATTTGGAAGGATCCTCATTCTATATACGTATATACATTATTGCTAGTTAATGTAATAAAGATAACATTGAATTTGGTATTCATTTGATCCAGTCTTCTCAGCCGTCACATTAAATAGCGTTATGAACAAAACATCAAAGCCTGTTAATTCTTTTTCACGTGCAGGGAACGATAGTTAGATCAAGATTTAGCCCTGGAATCAATTGAAGACGACATAAAAAGTGATTGTGTTACATGTAACTTATTTCATGGATTATGGAAATAGGGCCATGTGAGCGAGATCTTGGATTATAATTGAAATTAAGTGGCAGTGAAATTAATAATACAGCTGGAAAGCATAAAAGAACACGAACAGTGGCTCTTAGATGTTTTACATTATTTACATAACAAAATTTCTTTTTCTACTAATTTTCTTAAAGCAAATTAATGAAAACTTTAGTTTCAGAGACTCTCTTTTCACCTTTCGGAAGTGGATTCGTCGCAATCACTACGTAATATCACAATCCAAATCTCCCCGAGACACTATCAAACCTAACTCGAGTTGCTGGGCGAACCAACTAACATAAAAGACAATATAGATTAAAATTATTCAAATAAATAATACAATAAGAGCATAAACTTTACTACGAACTATCCCAATATAACGATCTGATCTGTCCTTTGAAGCTTTATCTTTCCGTTATGTGGTTTGACGTATTGAGTAGCTACATATAATATATTATGATATCCATGTATGGTCGGTTTTCGAGCGGTAATCGGAATTGATTTGAAAGAATGACTCTCATTTAAGAAGCTTATGTTGTAAGAGTTGACAGCAATTTTACTTCTATGTAGACGACTCCGAAATGAAGTTTTGATGGTTCAATAGTTTCGTGTGGTGATTTTGGACATAGTCATATCACCGAATTACGATTTGGATGTCCGTAGGTTGGTTTGATGCTTATTGGCGAAAATTAGAAAGTTAAAGGTATGGAAAGTTGAGAGGATTGACCGAAAGTTGACTTTGTTCATATCACGTTTGAATTTCGATTTTGGGAGTTGGAATAGGTCTGTTGTATCAATTAGGAATTGTGTGCAAAATTTGAGCTCATTCCAAGGTATTTAGGCTTGTTCATCATTAGTCTTGAATTTGAAAACTCATTAGTTCATAAGGCTTGAATTGAGGTTTGATTCGTAGTTTTGATGTTATTTGGTGCGATTTAAGGCTACGAGTAGGTCCGCTTATATTTTGGGATTGGTTGTTGTGTTTGGACGGGGTCCCGGAGACCCCGGGTGTATTTTGGAAGGGCTATGAGCCATTTCTTCATATTTTTGAGTTGCTGGTTTTTCTGATATCTACAGTTCATCGCGTTCGCGGAAGGAATTTTACGATCGCGAAGTGTATTTTGGGTGGCTGAGGATGTTCTCATCGCATTCGCGACTTGGACGTCACGTTCGCGAGGCCCGGGGAAGATGGTCAACTCATTTGCGAGCCATGTGTCGCGATCGCGTAGTATTAGAGCTGGAGATCCACCCGTGGATTGGCCTTCCCGTTCGCGTGAAGAGGGTCGCGTTCGCGTAGGCAAATTGAGCTGAGGGGTCACATTTGCCGGCTCTACAGATGCATTCACGTAGAGGCAATTTTGGCAGCTTATGAATTGTTCTTTGCGGTCGCAAAAAGGTCTCGCGAACGAGTAGAGGACCCCTGGACAGACCTATATACTACTCTATTTCAAGGGTTTTTGTTATTTTATAAAATTTTCACGATTTAGATCGAGTAAGTATTTTTTAGTAGAATTGTTTTTAATTATACATGATTCCATCTTTATTTTTACCATTTAATTAGTGATTTGAGTTGGAAAAATTGAGGATTTTTGTAAAAACTTGTCTAAAACATAAATTTTTAATTTGAAGGCTGACTTTGGGCCGGAATTAGATGATTTTGGTAGGTTTGGACTCGTACCGGAATGGGTATTCGAAATTTAAGATTTCTATCATATTTCGAGATGCGTGTTCGGGGTTGACTCTTGAGTTTTCATTAAAGATTTATTGTCCAGAATTATTTTCTATGACTTTTATTTATCATATTGAGTTATTTTGGCTAGATTAAAGCCGTTCGAAAGTGGATTCACATGGGAAGAGATTCTTAGTGTATTGACTTAGCTTTTTAGGTAAGTATCTCGCCTAACTTTGTGTGGGGAACTATCCCATAGGATTTGGATAAATTGAACTATTTCAATTATCTGAAAGACGTGTACATGAGGTGATGAGCATATACATGGGCGCATATGCAATTGATTGAACTTGTTGACCGGTTTAGACTTGTAGGTCACTCATATGCAATTAATTGAAGTTGTTGTTTCATGCTATATTTTTCATTGTTTAGATTATTCTTATATGCATTGAATGAAGTTGTTATTACAAGTTATATCTTTCATTGTTGAGGTTATTAGTCCATTGCAGTGTGTTATTGCAATTCTTGTTGATTTATCTTGCCTTCTCTTGTGTTGTTGTTGTTGTTGTTGTTGTTTTTGGCATTCGTTGTTGTTGAGCCATGGTCTATATATGGTTGTGGCATTGATATTGTGGTTTTAGCAAGTTGTGGTATATGTGCATGTGTGGCGCAACTTATTAGGTTATGTTTTGGCACATGTGGCCCTGTTAAGCAGATTGTTGGGGGTGTTTTCACGAGATTTCTGAAACAAGGGTTGGGTTTGCACTTGAGGTGAAACAAGGTGGGATAATTGTTAATGTGCGCGTGGCAAGACGAAAATTCGCATTTACTGTATTGTTGCAAATGCAGTGAGACAAGGTCGGTTATGTAAAGAATGATATGTCATGACCTGGGGACATATTGTTGTTGATATCAATTTAGTGGAACGACTTCCTTATGTGTGTCATACATATTACGTGGTTTGTTATGTTGCTTCCAATGTGCTACTCGGTGTCACTATTATTTACTTGTCGACTCGAGCTGTAAAAGTATACTTGAATATGCATACACCGTAACTGTGACGACCCAGCCAGTCGTCTCATGAGTTACTGCTCCGTTTTTCTCATTTCTGCTTCTTATTACTTTTTTTATCGGCACTATGTGTGATCGGGTTAGTTAGCTCGGGTTCGAGAGATTTTGGTAAGGTTTGAGACACTCAGCCTCTTTTGAAGAAGCTTAAGTTGGAAAAGTCATACGGACGTTAACTTATGCGTTAGAGGGCTCAGATATGAGTTTCAATGGTTCGGATAACTTCGTTCGGTGATTTGAGACTTAGAAGCGTGATCACAATGTGTTTTGGTGGTCCGGGGTAGGTTAAGACTTGAATTGGTGAATTTGGAATTTTAGCGTTTTTTGGTTCATAGGTGATATTTTGATATAGGGGTCAGAATGGAATTCTCTGCCCTTTCGGGTAGGGGTAAGGCCTGTCTACATATTACCCTCCCCAGACCCCACCTAGTGGGACTATACTGGGTAGTTGTTGTTGTTGTTGTTGTTGGGTCAGAATGGAATTTTGGAAGTTGCAGTAGGACTCTTGTGTCATTTGGGATATATGTATAAGTTTTTAGGTCATTCGGACATGGTATGGTAGACTTTTTGATCAAAAGCGTAATCTGGAAGATTTTGGGAACCTTACGCTTGAACCCGATATGTTTTGGTCGATCCGGTGTTATTTGAGGTCTTTTGAAGATTGGTATAAGTTTGGATTGCTTTATGTCACTTGTTTGTGCTTTTGGTTGAGGTTCCGGGGTCCTCGGGGTGATTTCGGATGGTTGGCGGAAGATTTGAGTTGGGTTGTCACAGCTAGAGTTTTTTCCATTGCTGTCATAGCCGCACCTAAGGCTTGGGGACAACAGTTGCAGGCTCGTAGAAGCGTGGAAGGAGTCGCAGTTGTGGCTATGAGGAGGATCACCTGTACCCGCAGAAGCAGTAAGGGAGCGCACCTGAGATAGCGCAGGTGCGGGCAATTTCATCGTAGATGCGTAAATGGCCACTTTATTGATGACCGCAGAGGCGGTGCTCGGTCCGTAGAAGCGGTTGCACAGCAGCGAGATATGGTCCGCAGGTACGAAAAGCCTAGGCCAAAAGGTATAAAAGAATTCCTTTGCAATTTCTGAGTTGTTCTTCACCATTTCTATTCGGTTTTGGAGATTTTTGGGAGATTTTGAAGAGGAATTCAAGGGATATCATCTGGAGATTCAACGCAAGTGGTGGCTGATTCGAGGGGCAAAGGCGTCGCAGGCTAGAGTTTGGACCGGATTGAGATTCAACGCGAGTGGAGGCCGATTCGAGGGACAAAGATATCGTGGGCTAGACTTCTGACTGGATTGAGTGAGTAATGATTTTGAATGTTGTCCTGAGGGTATGAAACCACGGATTACACATTGTTGTGCTATGTTGAGGTGACGCACTCGCTAGATGAAAAGCTTGGGGTCTTGCACTATTGGGGGTCGAGACTTAGTCCATCTCGAATCATTATTTTACTACGTATTTGATTAAATATTATTTGCTTTCATCATGTTTGGGGCTGAATGCCATATTTGGGCCACGTGCCAACTAGTTGGACCCTTAGTTAATTTTTAGTGATATTTCCTCACTGTTTTGACTTTTTATATGTACTCACACATGCTATATTATATTATTTTCATGCTCATGGGGTACTTGAGTTTCTTCTTGTTCATTCTGCGGCTCATCTGCAGTTAGCATGCTGATTTTCGATCACAGAACAGGCCGCATCCTTGACATGATTTTTGGCTCTAGACTCTATAACGCTCTGCGATGTGAGAGACGAGTCTGCGGTACGCATGTGTGTTCTGCGACCGCAGACTAGACCGCAGTTTGGCAATTGTGCAATATTATGCTCTTTTCTTCTCTTTTTGCGTCCATTTTCATATCCTTGGTCTTCCCTTCCTCTTGTACTGTAAGAACAACAAATCTACATGAGTATCAGTTATAATTGCACTAAAAAAAGCTAGAATCTAAGCAATCAGTATTGAAATGTGCTGAAATTATCCGACGCATCACTCCTTCGCCAAGAACTATAGGCACTTTCTAAGCCAAATTCCGATATTATCATTTCAAATATACTGCAATCAGATATGATAGCACCCATTCTAGGTTCGATACCTCATTTTATCAAATACAGCCGCCCTACTGACATGCTATGCCAAAACAACCTTAAGCCACAAACCGTGAAATCAGTGAACCAATACGCATCAATGCAAATATACTCAAACACAAGAAATGACTCAAATGAGGGAATCGTCCCGTAAGCACAATTAGCATCACCAGAACAAAAAGCCATCACACACTGTAGAACCACAACATACAAACCTATCATAAAGGATCGCATCTCAACATAACTCTGCTACAAGGCGTGACCCCATCCAGGCACCAGTCCGTATGAAATACTTCAGCCACCATGCTCAAAATCAATAACCACGCATAATCCGAATCAAGTACCCCAAGAGCATGACCATAATTACATAGAAGTGACTAATAAAATATACCACAATTAGGAAGGACTATAATTAAGGAACAATCAACCATTCCACACCCCAATCACCATCTTGCTCGAATTCTGCTATAAAGCCCAAACAGAACTGCACCATGTGTGCATATAACCAACGAGTCGCAACCCTTTGTAGCATGGAAAAGTAACACATAGAACATATTACATATGAATAAAATCAATTCTAACCGAATGATAAATCTCTAAACAATAGCAGTTTGGGGTCAACAAATCCGACCTGGTGTAGAATACACATCCTCATTGGGCCTACCAATGGGACCCTAAATTAACTCCGGACATCCACAATAGATAAATAACCCTCCAAAGGTCTAAATGACTAATTCATAACAATTATTATCATCTGTCTAAGGCCACAAATTCATGGTCCACAACCGTGAAACAATCTGTTTCTGAGAACTCCCAACCTCCAAATCTATAAACACGGGAATCCTTATCTGATCCCAACTCAACCACTTGAATGACTAGCACTGCTCCCTTATACAATCATCCCATGAGGAATACTTCTTTAATTCTTTCAATACGACATAGCAAAATTTGAATATCAGTAGTCGATCAACTAAGCGAGCACTGCAATACCAATGAAGCATCAGTAAGTCAAAATACAATGCGCCTACTGAAATGTACACTCCCCTAAAGCATTACCAAATAGTAATATAATTCACCTAGTCACTTGAAACCGTCTATGTTTCCTAAGAATTCATGACCTTCCCTTCAATACTGACCCGTGACCTAGCACGCACAAATCTTAATCCAACTTGACATGCCGCGTCAATCATGCTATGATATGAAAAGTATGATGATCTAATAAGCAACTATGACTCGCCAGCATAATACGTACCCGATTAGCTAGGAACTATCCATTGATCTCATCCAGGAGAAAATCACAATACGCAATATGCTTCTCACACCGGTAGGAAATATATACCTTGAATTGTGGTGAAAATGCTCAAGAGAACATTGGAATCCATTTGCACACAATCAAGCCGTTAGAACTAAATCTCTCTAATTCAACCAAGCCATGCGAGTTATCAAACCCAAAAGTACTGCCACAAAACACCTCTAGAAACTTACAACGTCATGTGAACCAAAAGAACCCTTATACCATTAGTATATTCATTCATTCACCTACTAACAAGCTACCATATTTCTCCATGTTTCTTCTAAATCACCTTCAAGTTAAGACTTCCCCACGTTAGAATACCACGATCCTCCAAGCTCACCACAAGAGGTCCTAGCATAAACCACACATCCTAAAGCATATAAGCCGTTGTATTCCTTCTTAAGCACTCTAAAAATACCACAATCAAGATACCCACTCTAAAGAGACCTTTCGTGAATCTAAAGTCGCTTCCTTCACCTTTCTCATACTAAAATGTAGAATCCCTAACGATATAGAAATATCACGAGTCTCTACACCATCCAATGTGGATCTCAGTTTCTAGCCATATACCAATTTGTAAAATTCTGATTTGCTACATATAAATCTTGAATCAATTAGAAACATCTAGAGAGTCATCCATTCTGCTCAAATCTCACGTGTGCCGATCAAACGGGCTGAACGACCTACGCTCTATCTGCACGACATCATCCAAAGAAGTAACCCACACCTCTAAGTAACCAGGTAAATTCCTTCTCCATGAGTACTATATTTTTCACATAGGATAATTCAAATCATTCCATAATTCTCAAATATGCATAAAGTGTAATATATCCCATTTCCAAAAATTCTTGTACTCGAGTCTTCCTCGTTCTTAATCTCTGCAAGTCATAACCGATTCACCAGTATGCCTCTGACTAAAATCGATACAGTATATAAGCAAGCAATCAAATCGTTGTTAGAAGACTCCCCCACTTGTTCCAAAGCCATAGATTAAAACACACAATAACTCATAGTGCCAATACACTCTATTACTCCCATAATACTACAGTGAGATTTAACGAAAATCCTTCATGAGCTCATGTAACACCAACCATCTAATACCTCAAATCATCTGCAAATCTCGCATTCATCCTCGTGACAATAAGGCCAACTATTACAATCGAACCAAACTCATATTGCACAAATATAACCCACTGGTAGAAAGAAAGCCTCCACACAACATCATAAAATCATACATCCATGGATTACCTCATAGGTTATAATCCACCTGATTAGACTCATACTGACATCTCTTTATAGCCTTTGACAACCACAACTACTACCCATTCACTTATTCCTCCTAAGTATGAACTCGCCAACAAGGCATGAGAATAACTCGTTCAACAGTTAAAAAACATGAAAGATCCTCCTATGCACTCATAACTCGAGAGTATATGTCATATCAAGATAGAAATCAGGCATCCAATATTCCTTTTTACATCTCAAGCAAACTCTTTTCGTCACCTTCAAACAGTATGAACACTTCTCATAGTCACATCATACTCGTCCTATAGCCATCCAACCACTAATCTAGTCATAAATTCTACTCATAGGGACTCTACGGGACATATAAGTCCAAATGCACGTGCTCATACAACTAAAATCACTATGCTCAAGCTACCATCAAAAATCCGGCCCCAAGTCCTCCAAACTGGACCTTCATCAACACACAGAAATCACATCTCATACCTCATCCATGGAGTCACAAGTCGTCGGTGCACAGCTGATATCGAGTGCTCATATATGCATACAATGTGGGGAAGTAATTCAAAAAGTTGTTATATGGACTGAAGACCCAGTGCACTTCAGCTATACAACATAACAGAATGGAATTAATGCTAAGGTATTACTTGATAGCTATTGGGGATCACACGGAATTTGCACCAAACAGTGCATAATCATGTATGTGCACACACGTTGGACATCAGAATCTGTAAAGGACACGTATGATGTTGGAATATTTTATGAAAATGCAGGTATTGGACTGGATCTTAGATAACATAACGAAGGAATAGATGGTTGTTATTACTATTTTATGAAGAGTTATGTTTATAATAATAAATACATTTGTAATTACACAGTATTAGTACTATGAATTTATTTTGAAACTAATGCTTAATTATTTATAAAATAGATATTCACGGGAAAAAAAACTTTTAAAGCATTTATTGTAAATTATTAAGTGTGAATAAACTAATTTTAAAAAGGGAGTGTCAAAATTAACCATCAACAATTACTATTAGAGAAGATCATCAAAAATAGCCATTAAGTGAAATTTTGGAAAGGCAGTAACTATGCGAAGGATTGATCCGTAGGTGGACTTTATAGAACTGGATATTTGCTCTTCTTTTATCTGTTTAGTAATTCATGGTGACAGTTAACATCTCTTTATTTATTTTTTTAATCCACAAGGTGTCTAGGTCTAGTTTTTATATATTTAAAAATAAAAAGACAATGTGTTATGTAACCTCACAGTGTATAAGGCATATATAGTATTTGTAGAATACATAATCCCTATTACCATATTCGAGTAAGAGATACTCAAATTTGGTAGTAGATTTTGATGTAATAAATAAAATTTGGCTAGTACTATAGAATCGGAAAGTCTAAAAACTATCCATTTGGAAGTATTAGTCTTGTAACATAACAAATTCCAAGATGAAATCCTGATTTCCATCACTTGCTTCATTATCATTTTCAAGTGATCCTCCTGGAAAAAAAAGTAACAAATGATTTGGTATCAACTCTTATAACATGTAAACATATTAAGAAAACTATATGTTGATATCGATTCAACACTTACCAGACATAAAGCAAAGATAGAGATGTCAGTTGACCTGAAAGAAAATGAAATAAATCTCAATCCCAAACAAAGTTGAAGTCAAACTTGAACATGTGGCATAGCTCCCACCCCCAAAACAGTAAACTGGTTGCTCAGACTAAGGGAGTACATATATTTGTTTAAAATTTGAATTTCTTCATTCTAACCCTTATCCGAGCACAAAGAAATAATAAATTCTATTTTTCTCAACTCATAATCCTTACATATCAGACATTTATATTCCCATGCATATCCACCTGTACTTGGCTATGAATGCAAACAACATTGAAGGAAAAATGAAATTGGGCTTCAATTCAAGAGGTGGGGCATTACTAGGCTATTAGCAGTAGTATACCACTCATGCCCCTTTTTAAATCCGCATCGCAGGTAACACAGTAAAAATTTGGATTACGAATATAGCCTTAAAAAACTGCAGTGAAAGTTTTTGGTCTTTCATGTTGGTTGATCTGATAAAAATTAGCTCTCACATTAACATGATAGACTTTGAGGTAAACAAATTACAGTCAAACTATTTAATAGGTAAAACTGTTATCGATTGTCCGTGTTCAAAGCAACGAGAAACTGGAAACCAGTAAGAAGAAGAGACATAAAAAAAAAAAATCACAGAAATGAAGAAATCCGAGACCACAGAATTCACTGTGTGTCCTTAAGGAATTTAACCCCCTCGCTGTACCCGAGGTTGTGGATTATTTCCTCCCAGGATATAACGGATACACCTGTCGTAGGAGTGGCGGTACCTCAAACGCGTACGACTTCGACGAACTCAAATTCGGGAACGAAATCACACTATGACTCGATATGTTTCAGTTTGCAGAAAAGAATGCAGAATTTTTAATGCACGAATAATTTTTTTTTTCTTCCAGTACTCGAATTGTGACTGTTCGAATTGTGACTGTTCGGAAAGGCTTGGTGCCTTTTTCTGAAAAATAAGAATTAATATTATCAATCAATCAGACCAAATCCGAAGCCGAAGCCGAGCGATGACGACGGCGCGAGGGGAGTCCCTCTTCTTAACCCTTTAAGAGCTAGAAGAAGTGCTTTCTAATATAAGCACATAACTTTCCCTTTCTACCACCAATGTGGTACAAAGCTCCTTTTCAAAGGAACTTTGCTTTGAAACTTCATTTTCCTTCTATTGTCTTCTTCCCTCCATTTCTCATTCACACCAACTTAGCTAGCTTTAATCATTAACTAGCTTTAACAAAAACTACAAATGATGCCTCAGTTAATCACAAAAACTTACTAATCAATTACCTTCGATCCAACCTAAAAGTTAAAAGAGGAAAAGGACATAACTTTACCTCTAATCCATGAGTTCTTTCAACCGTAAGAATAATTTCATTTCAATGCTTGATAAGGTTGACAACCTCAGTATCAGAAACTGCAGAATGCTCAATTAGACTAATTTCATTCTTCCAATGGAGCAGAAATATCAAGATTTATCATAGTCCCATCAGTTGTAGATAATACTGGTTCAGCTGAAGAACTTAAGCCCACCAAAAGCTTGGCTTGATGAAGATACTCTGCAACAATCAGGAGATTCATATATTTTTACTTCATTCCTTTGTGTTTCATCATATGCTTCTCCTGCTAACAAGTCATAATTAATTAAAATGAGAATTTCCAAATATGAGCTTATATGAACTGCAGCTCCTCATCTTAGTATTTCAAATTCTAAACATGTTTCATGAGAAATGAAACAGAATCTTCTTCACCTCTTCCTTCTCTTTTTTTTTCCTAATAGTATTTTGGTTGACGAAATGAGATACATAAGAGAAGTTATTCAAAAAGGTATATGAAAAGTTGCATATATTAACTAATCCCACAATGGAGGTATGGTAATTTTACTGAATAAACATACAGAGATTACAAGGAAAAGTAGGTACAAAAATGCAAGTGTGTTCCCAGAAATGAAACTCCACGATCCTTAGGAGATATCTTTTCAAAATGTGAAGAGACCAGGCCAATTTCTGAGATACGATCAACCATTTGTTACCATGAATTGGAAGTTTTTGAACAATTGAAGAACCAAAATGAACAACAAAAGGGAAAAGAATTTAACTACATATTCTACCTTTATCACAGTGATAATGATTCTTTAAACTTAAGGTAGAAATTATTTTGCTTAAGAATATAAAACATAATGAGCCAGAAACTCTATAGAAAGATTTAAAGAGACTTACATCATCATCAGAAGATGCATATTGAACAGTCGTATTTCCTTGTATAAAACCCGTAGTGAATGCATGTATGTTGTACTACTTGACAATTGGAAGCAAAAATCAAGTTTAAAGTAAACTTAAAAATCATAATTATATAATGACATGAAATAAGAAACCGACTTCACGGGAAACTCACATCTTTATTCGGCCGTGTTACAGAATATGCAATTTACCTCAAAAACATATATGGACCAATTATTATGTTGTCTCGTATAATTAAGGAAGATAAATATCCTAGAATATGAGGAGTCACATCACATCTAAATAGTAGTAACTAACACAAACATAGCATTAACCAACACAATTATCACAAGAGTTAAAGAGAAAAATCTGCAAAATGCTTATGCAAGTAAATGACATTCATTTGAAACATGCTTCTTCAACACAATAATAAAAAATGCACGTGTTGTTTACCAATATTGCCTAGTATAAATAAGTGAAGTACCTTTGTTGAATGATAGTAGATAAATATATTGTAGAAAATCTATTAAAAATAAAAATAGTGCAAATATAAAGACCATCTTGCTTGTACAACAACAACAACAACTATCCAGTATATTCCAATCAGGTGGGGTCTGGGGAGGGTAATATGTAGGCGAGCCTTACCCCTACCCGAAAGGGCAGGGAGGCTATTTCCAATCGACCCTCGGCTCATAGGTTAGGGAAAAACAGTAGTAAAACAAAACATAGACAAAACAAAACAGAAGCAGTATAGCATTAGTGCATTAGAAATTCCAGTATAAATAACGTTAATAATAATCCGAACAAAGAAAACAAAATACCAAAATACAATAGCAAGTAATAGTAACGTACAGTAAACACACATCATCTATGAGTAACCCTGCTGTCCCCCCCCAACCCCGGGAGGAGCGAACGAAAAACTCTAGGGGCCCCTATCCTACAACCCTAATTCTAGACCTCCAGACTTTCCTATCGAGTGTCATGTCCTCGGAAACCTGCATTCTAGCCATGTCCTGCCTAATCACCTCTCCCCAATACTTCTTGGGCCTCCCTCTGCCGCGCCGACCACCAACGATCTCCAGCCGCTCGCAGCTCCTCACCGGAGCATCGGGACTTCTCCTACCATCTTGCTTGTAGTGCTGTTGAAAAGTAGAGTTCATCTTTCTTTCCAGCAGCTCAGCTGAAGTTGGTTCAGAAGGAAGCTGAGGGTCAGCCTTTTGAACAAGAACAATATAAGCACAAAGCGAATAGCCTCGCGAATCAAATAGACAAATGGTTTATTATGAAATTAATATTTAAGTTTTTATCCTTTTACCTTCTATGCACTATATATCAAATTCACAAATCACAGCTATAATTTTCTATGAACTACTTACAAGCATTTCTTCAACTGATTGAGGGTCGATCTGTGACTAAATCATCTTTATTGTATCAGAATCAAGTCCTTAGAAGCTGCCAAGAATTAATTTTTTCCCGATTGGATGTTGGATAGCCAGTCATCTGCATGTATATAATGGCATAACCAAATTTTGATAAGATTTAAGATCCATAATAACTTGGTAACTATGATAATGATACATAGGCAAACAAAAATTAAATATCTGGAAAGAACGAAAAGTTTGATAAATATTTATCAAATTAACTAGGAGGCAAAAATTACAGATAATGCCCGAAAATCATCTCATCATGCTCATCATAGCAGTTACCGTTGGTTTTGTGTTACTTTTGTAGGAGTATCAGAACATTGTTAGTGTCATCTCCTGTAGTAGTAGGTAAGGTTTTCCTATAAGAGATTTTATCAAATACTTTATGGGAATTAACGGTGTTTGGTAATCATACAAGTGGATTTATAATAAAAATGTGAGGAACTGACAAGAAATTAAAGACTAAACAAAATATATAATTAGAATTCACATGCATGAACACAGTCCACCAAGAAAACAGGGGGAAAATAAAAAGAAACACGAAAAAACTCAGTGCAAGTCATAGGTACGAAAGAGGTGAAAAGAAAAGAGCAAATTGAAAAATCTAAAAATCTTACCAAAAGCTAAAAATGAGAGAGACAAAGTAATGACGAAGAGACCCGAAACAGAGCCGAAGTAAAGTACACAAAAGGCGAGTGTTGAGTATACACCACCTTTCTGCAAAAAGTGTGGTGTAGCCTTCCTGATGAGAAATTTACCATCTTTTAGACCGAAGAACCAAGAGTTAAGGCAACTCCAACGTTGCCCACATTCCCATATGGGACCAAAAAAATAGGGGCATTTTGCTCTAACCTTCTCCATATTTATAATAGTAATACTATTCATTTTTTTCATTACTATTTGTCCATATTTTATTATTATTTAATTATCTATTTTTTTATTTTAACTCTATATATATATACTAATTATATTTATATAATATTTTTATAATATTAATATTATATCTTAACGTGGTGTATAATTTTGATACATTAATTTTCATGCATTTATTATTTTTATGTAAAATTATCATTATGTAATATGTATTTGACTAATCTTGTATCGTAAAGATATTACTTTTATTTGAATTATTAATTAATCTATAGTAATTTCTTACAAATTATATTATTTAAAATTTCATGCAATTATTTTAATCATAGAAAAATTAATAAAAATAAAGAATAAAATTTATTTAATGGAAATTAAAAAATAAAATTGAAACGAAAGATAATAATAAAATATTAAAGAGAGAGAATAATATAAAAAAATTTGAGAAAAATAATAGGGGAATGGCTGAAGTAAGTTATGCTTATAATAAGAATTTTTTCATTTTGACAACAAAAAATGAGGGCAAGTTTGGAGATGGCCTTAAAAAGCGGATGACATCAAAATAGAAGTGAAAATGGGACGCAGCTGTCTCGCTCTAATTAAGAAAAGGGCTAACACGCGTCATTAAAATGAGGAGAAAGCAAGGACCCTAATTAAAGAATAAAGTTTCAAAATGTCCACGACAAATATTCATAATTACAAATTTACCCCTGTTTGTACACCCCAACTCCCAACAACAACCCAGTATAATTCTACTTAGTAGAGTCTGGGGAGGGTAGTATGTATGCAGACCTTACCCCTACCCTTGGATAGAGAGGCTGTTTCCAAATAGACCCCCGGCATCCTTCCCTCCAAGAATTTCCCACCTTGCTCTTGGGGAGACTCGAACTCACAACTTCTCGGTTGGAAGTGGGGGTTGCTTACCATCAGATCAACCCCTCTTGATGCCAGGTACCCATACAGTGCTGAGTGATTGTGTGGGTGGTGATGAAGTGAGAAGTGAGTGATGAACCTTGAGTGAGCTAAGAGGGGGAGTAATTGAGATTATCAGTGTGAGATCATTAACTTGACATGTATATCTTACATATAAACATAGAGATATATTCTCCTAATGCTAGACAATAATATGACACTAGATGACATGACATGTATATTTGATATATAGGCATAGAGATGTACTTTCCTCATGCTATTTGGTAAACGAACGGTCTTATATGATGTTGTAAATTTGAAAACACAATCCTTTTGATAAAAAAATATATTTAAATGGGTTTTAATAGTACTAATTGGTATTTCACTGTTATTCTTGAAAAGCGTGTCTACTTTTCCCGTTTCTATGAACGAGCCGAGCACAATGCCTTTGAAGATATTCACTTGTACTATCTTTATTACATTATCACGAGTGTTGTTGACTGTTGGTATTGGACTCTGACCATCATTTGAGCTCATAACTACTTTAAAACTGAGGTTATGTTTGTTACTTATTTAATACATGGGGTCGGTTATACTCGTATTATACTTTTTCACCTTGCATGCAAATCTTGGAGCTGATGTTGTTGTGCATGGAGGGAGCCAGCGTCTAAGATATACATGCTCTCCAGATGTAGCTACCACTTGTCCTTGGTAGCTTTAGTTTTGCTAATATGTTAATGTATATTTCGAATAGATGATGTATTTATTTCATACTATTGTAAAATCTATGTCTTAGAAGCTCATGATTTGTACTACTAATCCTTTGATTTTTGTATAGATGTTCAGATATGTCTTTTAATGAGTTCATAATTATCTTCTTTGGAAATCATAAAAATTATTATGCCGCTTACCTAGCTTATTGGGCTAGGTGCCAACACAACTAGTAGCTTTTGGATCATGACAATATCCAACTGTATTGCTCCATCTTTGACACAAATTGCAATATCCAACTGTATCACTTTCCCCTAACACAAATCGCAATATCCAATTGTATTGCTCCGCCATGATACATATCACAATATTCAACTGCATCGCTCCACCCTAACACAAAGTAAAATATCCAACTGTATTGCTTGACAGAAATCAAAATATCGAGCCGTATCGGTCCGTCTTGACACAAATCATAATATCAAACTGTATGGCTTCGCCCAAACAAAAATCACAATAACAATCACATGACAAAACCATTGTGCCAACATCCAAACAATCTTCTTAACATGTCCACATATACCAGAATAACAATAATGTCATGTTTTATCCAAATATAAGCTCACAATTTTCTACAATGTGCACACGACATGACAACAATAAAAATGCATATGGGTATTCAATTTATAAAGCATGACTACGGCTAAGTCAATTCAAAGTACTATATTCATGTAGTCACCAAGCAATTAAGCATGTTTCATAATAAAAAAAAATCCTAAACTTAAATAATATTAATAACCTTAGGCCTAATCCAGTAATAAGACACAAATAACACCCTTGTATTCGATCGTTACCTCGTATATATATTGTTTTTTCACATAACACGAAAAATAATTAAGGCCAAAACCCAAGGGGTATTTCCCTTACAAGCTTAAGGTTATGCAAGATACTTACCTGAAACAAACCAAATCGATATTCTATAAAGCCCTTGCCCCTCAAATGACCTCCAAATAGGCCAAATCTAGCAAAAAATAACTCAATAACATCAATCACGCCTATAGAAATTGAATCAAGTAATAGAACTCCGATCTGTATCAATAAAAATATTCAACCAAAAATATAACACGGGCGTGCCTCTTGGAAACCGACAAATGTAAGAAAGTTTGATAACTCATTCGATTACGAGTCGAACCATACAAGTGTCATCCAAACTTGACTCTGAATCAGTGTTCAAATACCAATTTTTCTTTTTACAATTGTGTTTCCAAAACGCTTAGTTGTTCTCACTTAGATTCACCAATCAAATGCCAAGTTCAAGGATGGAATCTGAATAATAAGAAAATCCGAGTAAAAAATACTTATCCCAATTCTAGCAGTGAAAATTGCATCAAGGATGAAATTATAAAATAAACCTAAAGTCTAAAAATAAGAACTTTAATATCGGCCCATGGGCCGAGTTCGAGAAGCACAACCTAGCACTTGCCAAAAATTACTTTACGTGGACATGGTCGGGAACCCACAAACGCAATGCACAATCACCTTGGCCAACTCGGATACAATGGCTGATCCAAAATGCTAAGCCTAAAAGCCTTACGACCCTATCCTACCTTCCCTATACGAGAACGTGACGCTCAGATTGCGAACGCGAAGACCACTTCCCCCAAGCCCTGTGAACACGAAACTCCCATCGCGAATGCAAAGAGCATCAAAAGACACTTCCCTAAATAGACTTCATGACCACGATACTTTCTATGCGATCGCGAGGCACACCATACATGAGAAATTCAGCAGTTTCAAACATCACAAAAATATGCGAATCCCATCCAAAACTCACATGAGGCCTCCGGGACCCCATACAATAGTGTAAACCATTCCCAATACATAATACGGACCTACTCAAGGCTCAAGTCGCACAAAATAAAATCAACACCATGAATCGCACCTCAATTCAAGCTTAATGAACTAATCCAAATTTTTTAAATTCCAAATATATGCCGAACAAGTTCAGACAACTCGAAATGAACCCAAATTCCATACACAAGTCATAAATCAATATACGAACCTATTCCAAGGTTATGAATCCCAAACAGACATCTGTAACAACAATGTCAACTATGGGTAAAACCATACAACTCTCCAAACCTTCAAGCTTCTAACTTTCGGCAATTAGCCTCAAAATCATCTAAGAACATCAGAATAAAAATACAGGCATATACCAAAGTCCGGAATCACCCTCCGGACCTATCGGAGGTATCAAAACATCGATCCGATATCAAATACACAAAAGTCAAAATTAGTCAATCCTTCCAACTTATGCTTCACATCTAGGAAAACTAAGTGTTCTAATTCAATCCAAAATCTTCAAGAAACAATACCAACCATCCCCAAAAGTCACGTAACAACAAATACACATACGAAAAGTATCAAATGGGAAAACGGGGCTCAAATATACAAGATGATCGGCTGGATCATTACTATCAGTATCGAAACAAAATTAAGTCATCTTTTTATTACTAGTGAAACCTTACCAATGGAACAAGCTTGTGAATGTTTTTGCTGTATGTTTTTTCTTACTAGGTTTGGTTTAAAACTAATACAGCAAAAAGAAATAAACTAAAAGGAAGAAAATACATTAATGGATGTATGTTCAAGTGCTATATTTTCTTAAAATTTTCCAATTTTGTTCATATTTTTCCCGTCAGAGAAGAGACCTACAATACCCTTAAACAATTTAGACAATCTAAGTATACCTCTAAATATTCCATAATCAGTCAAATCAAACCACTTTTGATGGTGGCAAACTGTTGGTGGAAGGGGTATTTGAGACGAAAGACATACGGTGTGTGCTCCTATGAGAAAATGTTTATTAAGTAGAACATATATAAGACAAATAGTAAAAATTAAGCGCGTTATTCGAATATAATCCCTGATTTAATAGAAATGACGCGAATTAGTTTTGACTGTATAATTTCACAACTGAATTATTTAACGTCTACAACTCCATACCAATTTAGTTATGAGATTGCAACTCATTTGGCAAATCAAATTTGAGTTGCTAGCTTTAAATAGCCCTCCTACAGCTTTCAATAATTAATAAAAAATCTCTTAGAGAAATTTTAGTAACACTTGGTTGATTATGAGAACTTTTATTTTGTTAGTCGTTCGATTTGATTCCCCTTGTAATTTAAAAAAAAAATAAATCACAAATCTCATGTCTGCTGCTGAACAAACGCCAAACCACAAGGTCCAATGACCATAGTCGGTGCCCCATGTGGGAGATTGTTCAAATATTACGATACCAGGAGAGGACTTTTATTGAATAACATTAAATGTTTGATCTACAATCTTCACATTTTACAACTATATATTAGGGAGTAAGCTTTGTAGGAGTGACTGCTTATATTTGTCAGTTTCTATGATTCATTACACATACTTCTCTTAGTACTTCGTCTTCGTCGTGAATCAGTACTTGTATTATTTCATGGTGAATACTGTGGAGCTTCTCCATGAGTATCATCCGTCCTTACCAAAAGAAAATTGGTGGCGAGATAAATATGTCTGTCAAATAAATGGTTTCTGGTTTCTTCCTACATTTGTGCCAAACACTTTTCGTGTTCTTAATGAGTTCAAACCACAAAGTAATGATGTAATATTAGCATCCTTTCCAAAAACTGGGACGACTTGGCTTAAATCTCTCCTTTTCTCTATCATGTATAGATCATCCAAAGAGTCATTAGTCAACCACAATCCCCACGAGCTTGTTCCTACGCTTGAGGTCCAAGTCTTTGGAGGAACTGAACCATCACCAATTGAAATTGACAATCAAGATTCAAGAAGGCTCTTCTCTACCCATATTCCTTACCAGCTTATAGGCAAAACTCTTGATTCATCTCACTGTCGAGTTGTTTACATTACACGAAACCCTAAGGACACACTGGTATCAATGTGGCATTTCACAAATAAATGGAAGGACGTAGAAGATGGGCCATGGCCCCTTGAAGAAGCCATAGAGAAATTTTGTGCTGGAATATTTCCTGGTGGACCTTATTATGACCATGTTATGGGATTCAAAACGGCATGCTTAAAGAAACCTAAAAATATTTTCTTTATAACTTATGAGGAGCTAATGACAGACACGAACACTCATGTCAAAAGATTGGCTGAGTTTCTAGGATGCCCATTTGACAGAGAGGAGGAAGTAGAGGAAGTTGTGAAGAGTTGCAGCTTTGACATTCTGAGCAGCTATGAAGTGAACAAATCTGAAGATTTTCCTTCTTGGTTTCAAGTTCCCTATAATTCTTTCTTCCGGCAAGGGGTAGTTGGGGATCATAAAAACTACTTGAATGCTATGACAATTGAGCGTATTGATGCATTGACAAGAGACAAGTTTCATGGATCTGGTTTCATATATGGTATTTAGTATTTTGTGTTAGGATTTTGTCCTGATATTCTAATATATTAGGAGTCTATTTCTTGAAGGAATGGAAAGAAATAAATCTCTTTCATATGTTTTATCCTTTTCTTGGAGAAAAAGAGAAGTTTTGTACTTGCATAAATTGGCATTTTCTTCTTAAAACAAGAACAACAATAGCATCCATAATGTAGTTATTAAAGAGTCTTGTTTATGAGAAGATTTTTCTCCAAAATAATTTTCAAATTTTTATATTATTTTTATATGTAGGTCAATTGACCAATCTCCATTAGTATCATATTTTAGTATAATTATTTTCTTGTCTGATTTATCGTTCATCTAACTTTGCATTGTAAGATTGGCATGCACCGTAGTAATTTCGATCCCAATATTTTGTTCTCTTGTAGGACTCATTCAAAGTCCAGTTTGGAACATACTTGTACAACCATAAAAGAAAATATCGTTGTAATGAAAAATCTGTTGTGAGGTCCCATGTTAGAATGATTAGTATTTGAATTTTGATCATCGAGTAGTTTGGTTGACTTCCCTT
Organism: Nicotiana benthamiana; assembly: GCA_034376525.1. Taxonomy (NCBI): domain Eukaryota; kingdom Viridiplantae; phylum Streptophyta; class Magnoliopsida; order Solanales; family Solanaceae; genus Nicotiana; species Nicotiana benthamiana. The sequence continues at coordinate 81,815,892 of CM067336.1, forward strand.
TAAATGATGGAGCATTTTCTGTATTTATAGGCAAATGACAAAGTTGATATATGGAAGCCCTAACTGTTGTTGGCTTTTATGTTTAGAGTGAATTTGATTGACACATTTGCAATTTAATTAAGCTAACCTACCATAGCATCTCTCCATTTCCTTCAATTAGAAGTTGAATGTATTACTAGTATCCGCTTATTAAATCAAGGACACGATTTATTTGGTTAACTAAAGCCTTCAACCGAACCCTTGGCTGCTAGACTCGAATGCTGTTCCCTCCATCTAAAATTACTTCTCCTCGCCTCTATTGTCTTCACTAATGGAAGAATATTTTGGGTCACAACATAAGAAGTTTATAACCTCATGCAATAATGAAATTCTACTTTAATAATACCCTTCGTTATATGTCATGTTTGTTGATGATTTATTATTTTCAATATTATGAAGTGTAGTATCAAAAACTAGAATAATAACGCAATTACCCAAAATAAAGAAAATAAAACAAATAAAAAATAATATATACGGGCAATTACATGGAATCACAAGAAGTAAGGTAGAGATATAAAATATATATATAATATACAGACAAAATATATTTTATAATTAATATAGAAATTAAAAATTAAAATTAAAATTAAAATAGTAGAAAATAAAAATGATGGAAATAAAAAATTATAAAGAAAATAAATATAAAAAGAAAAAAATTTAAAAGTAACATTATAATTACAAAGTGTAATTATTAACTCTCACCTCCCCTTTGAGAATGGAAAGTATAATTATACCTCTCAAATAACAACCAATTACATGTTAATCAAGTAATTACTTAGCGAGACAAATATATCAAACTGTGAAATTATACCCATATTTAATTCCTAAGTAGCTTTCCAAACACACTCTTAATTTAACTATATTTGGATTATATGTATTCAAGGGAAAACTACTCTATTTTTCTAGATTGGTGATTTCTCCTGATTTTTACGTTAAGTTGTTGGAGGAGAAGAAGGAGGATGAAAAAGAAGAAGAAAAATGATATTTTGTCACTTGGTCTATATGTTTGAAAAATTTTATAAAAAGGGGACAAACTTTGAACTCCGACTTTCAAAATGACCACTAATTGGATTGGCTTAATAGATATTGAAAGTATTAGGATGTCACGATCCTAACCCCTAACCTCAAATTCAATCGTAATGCTGCCTCTCGTGAAGACAAGGTCAACAAATTAAACCTAATTCATTTTTTAAAACATTTAATCACCATAAAAAGTGGTCTAAAAATGATTTAATAATACCAAGCAGCGTAAAATATCAAATAAGTGTGGAAATACAACCCGACACACCCTTACAACTGGGGTGTCACAAATAATGAGCATCAATAAGTCATAATACAATCCCGCTAAGAACCATAAAACAAGTACAAGTGTTTGAAAAGGAACATAAACAATAAAGGAGTAGAGACACAGAGCTATGGACGCCAACAACTACCTCGTAATCTTTGAACGTCTGCCAGAAGCTGGAGGAATCAGCACTCAGAAGGGGAACCACCGATGCCTGAATCTGCACATGGGATGCAGTGAGTAACAAAGGTAAATAATGACTGAAAGTAAGAAAACACGTAAATAGAAGGCATTCTATAATGTAGAAGTCAATAATTCAAAAGCAGTAAACCAGTGAAAAGTAGAGAAAATTTCTTTTTCAACAAATAAATAGTTAATTGACAAACAATTAAGATAAAGTAAACAAATAGAAGTTCACCCCTCAGCACAGTATCAACAATTTTTGGCCCCTCGGCTTCAATCTCACATCATAATGGGTACCCGTGCTAACTGGGGGTATGCAGACTCTTGGAGGGGTCCCTTACGGCCCAAGCGCATTAACAAGACATCTCATGGCATCAAATCTAGGACATCGACCTCATATGAATGAAGACACCTCGTGGTCTACATGCCTCAGGCCCTCGGCCTCAAATCGGTACCTGTGTTTCCTCACAATATACACCATCGGCCTTACTCAATAAAAAAAAATCACAAGCCCCTCGGGAAGTAGTAAAAGAGTGTTTGTCAGCCTAAAATGTCGTTTAAAATATCATTTAAGTCTCAAAACTGAGTAAAAATGGCTGAGTAATTAAACATTTGAAAATAACATGAGTGAGTTCAAGTAATAAGTGAAAACAATGATGAAATATCAATAAATAACCCTGAAGGATTCAAATAATTGGCACTAGGCCAAAATATGACATTCTGCCAAAATAATAATGATAGCAAATATTATTCAATCTAATACGCGGTAAAATCATAAATCGGGACGCACCAAGTTACAATTCCCAATAGTGTACGACCCCACGCTCGCCATCAAGCATTTGTCTCACCTCATTATAGCACTACGATGTTTCAGAACATCATTTACAATCATTTACTCACCTCGAAAAAGCTAAATATCTAGCTCGCAATGTCTTTGGCCCTCGAATCGGCCTCCATGCATATCGAATCTAACAAAATCAGAACGAGAACGTCAAAATATTCTAAGAGAACAAAGTCAAAGTGAAAAAAAATCAAAAAAGGCACAAATCTCGAAATTACCAAAATCTGACCCCCGGGCCCACGTCTCGGAATATAAAAAATTTTACACCAGCAGATTGCTCATCTCCCCTCGAGTTCATTCATATCAAGAGCACTAAAATCGGAGTCCAAATGGCCCCTCAAATCGCCCTTTAAAAGTCTCTTAAACTCAAGGCCCAAATCCTGCATTTTTAGCCCTTTAATTACTTTAATTAAAACCTTAATCCGTAAAGTACTACCATAGAAACGTATTTTAGGTCTCTCTTCAAAATCGACCAAAGCTCCCGAATCCGAAGTCAAAAATGGTGAAATAGCTCAATTTCGCGAAATGGAGTAGCTTATATGTTATGCCCAGACATTTTCCCATCTGCGACTCTCCAACCGCTTCTGCGGTACCGCATTTACGGTCATACCTCCGCTTCTATGAAAATCACTTAACCAGCCAAAACCGTTTCTGCAATCATCCTCTCGCATCTGCGACATCGCAGATGCGGTCCATCCCATCGCTTCTGTGGTCCCTGACTCCCTTAGCCTTTCCGCTTCTGCGACCTCCCTCATCGCATATGCAGCACCTCACCTGCGGTCCCCAAATAGCAGGTGCGAAAGTACCAGAAGTAGCAAAAATTCAGCAGCTGCAATAACATCTCAACTCCTCTGTCAACCATACAAATTCACCCCAAGGCCCCCGGGACATCAACCTAAAGTACGAACATAACCAAATACTTTATTCAAAGGAGGAAGAACGCTCTCGGCGCATGATAGCGAGGCGATAAAATAGTACTCTTCTCCGGCGCAATTTAGCACGGCGGAATTGCTGCCGGAAATGGCCAGAAAGCGACGAAATATTGCTCCGATTGTCAACGTTGTTCCCCCTAAGCTTGTTACACCTGAACATGGCATCACAACTACTCTAGAACCCCTCACATTTGGAAATTTTCTTCCACAAAAATATCAATCTAAGGAACCTTCACATGCAGCACCAGTTCTGGATTCAATGCAAGGAGATGGGATGATGACTGAAAATACAGCAAGGTGATTGCAATTCTCAGAGATAATGGCACAAGAGAAACCTGTGACAGCTACTGTAGTGAATGCTGAGCATGCAAAGACAAAACCAACAGTTGCAGAGATAGTTAGAGGTAATAGAGATGTGAATATGGGTAAGTCTCTATCCTTTGTTCCTCCTACCATGCGAGATGGTAGGAAAATTGTTACAATCTGTGAAGAAGATCTGAAGCCTAATTGGATTATTGGCAAAATTCATTGATTGGATTTGTGATTGGGGACAGACCAAATGAGCAGAATATGGAGAATTTTGTCATGCATGTATGGAATTTTGTTGCTAAGCCTCAAATTTTTGTTCATGCTGAAGGATATTGTATTTTTCGATTTAGTAGTGCTGAAGATAGAGATGCAGTTATGCAATCTGGTCCATATACCTTTAGAAATAAACCTATGGTGTTAAGGCCTTGGGAAATTGATTTAAGCTTTCAGACTAGTGTTCTTAGCAGTATTCCTATTTGGATTCGATTCCCTGGTCTCCCTGTAGGTTATTGGTCTGCTGAGGTTTTGAGTAAATTAGCAAGTGACATTGGGAAGCCTCTCTATACTGATAAGTTTACTGCCCATTATGATAAGATTTCATTTGCTAGAGTACTTGTTGAAGTTAATGCTGCTTATGAGCTTCCAGATGAATTAGAAATTGATACTCCATATGGCCCTAAAATTCAATCTGTCGAGTATGATTGGAAACCAACATTTTGTAACAATTGTCTTAAGTTTGGGCATGAGACAATTGAGTGTTGGCATTATACTGACAACTCAGATAAACAAAAGCAGGAGCAAGGGGAAAGGAGAAATCTGAAAAATAGAAACACTTATCTGGGGAAGCAAAATAAGAAGGAGTGGATTGTTAAGAAGGCTGTGGACAATGATGAAGGGCAGAATAAAAATGATGATGCTGTGAAATCAGCTGGACATGAAGTGCAGGAAGCTCAGGTTGTTAGCATTCAAAATGCAGGAAATATTGAGCAAAAAGAGTCAGAAAACCAAGTTACTGAAGTGCATATGGCTGATATTGCAGATGATGAGCAGTTGGACATTACAGGAAATAGGGGCAAAGCAGTTATGCATGAACTGGAAAAGAAGGGACAACAATTTGATCCTGGTCCCACTTATAGTTTGCCTAATGCTGATCCATGATTATAGTCACATGGAACATTAGGGGACTTAATCAGTCTCCTAAACAAAAGGAATTGAAACAATTCCTTGCTGATAATAAAGTGGATGTAATTGGCATTCTTGAAACCAGAGTAAAATAACATAAAGCCAAGAATATAATTGGAAAAATTGCTAAGGGCTGGCAGTGGAAGTGCAACTATGAAAAGGCTATAAATGGGAGAATCTGGCTTCTATGGAAATCTCATATTCACATTCAGATAGGAACCTTATCTGATCAATATCTTCATTGTTTGGTGGAGGATACAAGAAGGCTTACTAAATTTCAATTCAGTATTATATATGCACAAAACACAGCAGTGCTTAGGGCACAACTATGGAGGGATCTCAAGTCAATTTCTATACCACAACAAGATGAATGGCTTACTAGTGGAGATTTTAACTATGTTCTAAGTTCTGAGGACAGGATTGGTTCCCCTGTGACTGAAGCTGAAGTAAAGGATTTCAAAGAGACTTTGGATGAGCTGCAACTGACTGTCTTAAGGGCAACTGGCTGGCACTTTACTTGGACAAATAAACAAGATGCTGATTCTAGAGTTTATAGCAAGATAGACTGGGCAATAGGCAACTATCAATGGTTACAACAGTTTGGGCATTTGGAGGCAGATTATATGAATCCATTGGTGTCTGATCACTCTCCTATTTTAGTTAAATTTGGTGTTTACAAGCCTTTGCACCCTAAGCCATTCAGACTATATAACAATGTTATGGAACATGACAAATTTCATAACATTGTGAAACAAGTCTGGGAGAATGAGTGTCAAGGATCACATATGCAACAGGTCTAGAGAAAGCTGAAGAAGGTGAAGCAGGAGCTACAGGGTTTAAATGATCATTTAGCCAAGTACAAGAAACAGATTATCCAAACAAGGGAGAAACTAGACATTCTACAGTTTCAAATGCAAAATAATTTTCTTTCTCAGGAGCTGATACAAGAGGAAAGATATTTATTAGAAGAGCTGGACAAATGGAACACTGTGGAGGAGCAAGTAATGAGGCAAAAATCTAAGGCCACATGGATTGAATGTGGGGATGCTAACACCAGATATTTTCATGCACAGTGGAGAATCAGGACAGGCTAGAACACCATTTCATCTATCTATACTGATACAGGTATCAAATTAACTGATCTTCTTGCAGTTGAACAGGAGTTCATAAAAGTTTTTCAATCACTAATGGGGGAGACTACTACTGAGCTTCCATGTGTGGACATTAGTATAATGAGAAGTGGTCGATGCCTCACAACTGATCAGCAAAGTGAGCTCATTAGGCCAGTTACCATGGAGGAGATAAGTGAAGCTATAAATGACATGCCTAGGGATAAGGCTCCTGGAGTTGATGGTTTTCCTATTGAATTCTTTACAAAAAGCTGGAAGATAGTTCAGAATGACATATTCTCTGCTACTAAGGAATTCTTTGATACTTGCCAAATCCACACATGATAAACACTACTGCAGTTGCTCTTGTGCCAAAGGTAAAAACTCCTATCACTGTAAAAGACTACAGACCTATTGCATGTTGTACTACCTTGTACAAAATCATTTCCAAGGTAATTACTAGGAGGATGAGGGGAGTAATTGGTGATCTGATTGGTCCAGCACAGTCTGCCTTCATTGAAGGAAGGAGTATTATGGATAATATAATTCTCAGTCATGAAATCTTCAAGGGATACTCTAGGAAAGGAGTTTCACCTAGGTGTGTCCTGATAGTGGATTTAAGGAAAGTATATGATACCATTGAGTGGAGTTTTTTAAAGCAAATTCTTATTACTTTGGGATTTCCTGCAAAATTCACTGACTGGATAATGGCATGTGTCTCAAATGCTTCATACTCTCTGGTAATGAATGGTGGCCTTACAAAACCATTCAGTGCTAAGAGAGGTATAAGGCAAGGGGATCCTATGTCACCTTATCTATTTGTGTTGGCTATGGAATACTTGAACACGCTTCTTCAGCAATTGCATAAGAATGGAAACTTCAATTTCCATCCTAGGTGCAAAAAGCTTAACATATCCCATGTATGCTTTGCAGATGATTTGCTAATGTTTTGTAGGGCTGATATAGTATCAATTCAGATACTACACAGCACATTTCTTATGTTTTCAGCTGCTTCTGGTCTTCAAGTAAATGTAAGCAAGAGTGCCATATATTTGGCTGGAGTTCCACAGGATATAAAGGAGGAGATTATTGCTGCATTGGGATTCACTAAAGGTCACCTTCCTTTCAGATACCTTGGTGTTCCTCTTGATTCTAAGAAGTTAGCCATTCAACATTATTTGCCACTTATTGAGAAGATCACAGCAAGAGTTACATGCTGGTCAGCAAAGTTGCTATCCTATGCAGGAAGAGTCCAGCTTATCAAGGCAGTGATCTTTGGAATGCAAACTTATTGGGCACAGGTGTTCATCATTCCAAAGAAGGTACTGAAGGCAATAGAGGCAATCTATAGATCATTTCTCTGGACAGGTAAAGCTACTTTATCCAGGAGGGCTCTTGTAGCCTGGGATAAAGTCTGTCAGCCTATTTCAGCTGGGGGCCTCAACATCATGCAGTTAGATATTTGGAACAAAGCAGCTATAACAAAGTTACTATGGGATTTGGCAAATAAAAAAGACTGTCTTTGGGTAAGGTGGGTTCATTCTTACTACATAAAGAATAGATGCATACAATCAGTTGGTGTGCCATCCAATTCATCTTGGGTGGTTAAGAAGATAATTGTCTGTAGAAGTTTGGTGATGGAGAATAGTCAGTTGCAAGGAAACTTGTTCAGAAGATTGCAGAGTGTATGCAGAAATGGAAGATATCAGATCCACAAAATGTATATTTCCTTGCTGCCAGTATTCCCAAAGGCTACATGGTGGAACATTATGCTTAGTTCAAGTGCTCTTCCAAGGCATAGGTTCACTGTTTGGTTGGCTGCTCAAAACAGGCTTCCTACTATAGAGAGACTGCAGCATATTGGTATTCAGATTCCACCTCTATGTGTATTCTGTAATTTGCAGGATAAAGAATTCAAACATCTATATTTTGAATGTGATGTTACAAGTCGAGTATGGAGTAGAATCTGTGTTTGGTTGGGTTATACAAGGAATATTAGCTGCTGGGAAGATGAATTGAAATGGATTTGCAGTAAGGTGAAGAGTAGAAACTGGAAGAAGGCAATCACTGCAACAGCTTTCATTACCACTGTTGCATTGATATGGAGAAATAGAAATCTACTCAGATTTGAAAATAAAAAATTTGATGAGGGACAGTGTTGCAAGGAAGTTGCTTTACTAATACATGCTGGAAATAGGAAGTGTAAAAGGTGGCAAGATGGGCTAAAGTTGCTAAATTGCTATCCTTAGTTTTGTTTTCATTGGCTTCTAGATAGTGTTAGATATATGAATTACATAGTTAGAATGAAGTGTAAATGAGTAGTAGTTGTCCATACTACTACCATAGGGACATATTGTACATATTTTCCTTATATTAATACAATTGACAGTTGAGAAAAAAAATACTTTATTCAAACTTGTTCCAATCATAAAAGAACTTCAAACAACATCAAATCAACCAAAATAAATTGGATTTAAGTCTAAGTTCCTAAAATCTTCCAAATTCCGCTTTTGATTAAAAAAATCAATCAAACCACGTCCGAATAACCTAAAATTTTATATATATCCCAAATGACACGAGTGAGCTACTGCAACTCTCGGAATTTCAATCTGATCCTATATCAAAATCTCGCCTACCAACTGGTAATCGCCAAAATATCAACTTCGCCAATTTAAGCTTAATTCTACTCCGAACCTCCAACACACATTCTGATCACACTCCTATGTCCTAAATCACCTCCAGAATCTACCCGAACCATCAAAACTTGCATCCGAGCCCTCTAACACACAAGACAACATCCAATTGACTTTTCCAACTCAAACTTCCTTAAAAGAGACTAAGTGTCTCAAACCTTACCATAATCATTCTGGACTCGATCCGAACAACCTGATACCATAATATATTGATAACGAAGCCCAAAGAAACAGAAATGGGGAAAACGGAGCAGTAACTCATGAGACGGCTGGTCAGGTCGTCACATCCTCCCTAACTTAAATAAACATTCATCCTCGAACGAGTTAAGAAGCATACCTTAATCCTAAATTAGGTGAGGATATCCGCTATGCATCTCTCATTCGGTCACCCAGGTAGCCTCCTCCATGGGATGACCTCTCCACTGCACCTTCACTGAAGCTATATCCTTTAACCTCAACCTCCAAACCTGATGACCCAAAATAGTTGTTGGCTCCACATCATAGGTCAAATCATCATCAAACTGAACCATGCTGAAATCCAAATTATGGGACGGATCGCCAATATACTTTTAGATCATAGAAACATGAAATACCGGATACACACTCGACATGTTGGTGGGCAAAGCAAGCTCATAAGCCACCTCCCCAATCCCTTGAAGAACCTCAAAGGGCCCAATGAACCGAGGACTCAATTTCCCTTTCTTCTTAAATCTCATATCACCCTTCATGGGTGAAACCTTCAACAGAACATGCTCATCAACCATGTAGGACACATCTCGAACCTTCCTATCATTATAACTCTTCTGCCTCGATTTCGCTGTACGAAGCCTCTCCTGAATCACCTTCACCTTCTCCAAAGCATCATGTACCAAATCAGTCCCTAATAGCCTAGCCATACCAGGCTCGAACCAACCGACCAGAGATCTACACCGCCTCCCATACAAAGCCTCATATGGAGCCATTTGAATACTCGACCAGTAGCTATTGCTATAAGCAAACTTTGCAAGCGGTAGAAACTCATCCCATGACCCTACGAAATTGATGACACAAGCATGAAACAAGTCCTCCAATATCTGAATGGTGCACTCGGACTGCCCGTCTGTCTGAGGATGAAAATCTGCACTCAACTCAACCTGAGTACCCAACTCTCTCTGCACGGCCCTCCAAAACTATGAAGTAAACTTAGTACCTCTACCTGAAATGATGGAAACCGAAACACCATGCAAACGAACAATCTCTCGGATATAGGTCCCTGCCAACCGCTCTGAAGAATAGGTAGTACACACAATTTAAAATCTAGAGCCCTAGTTTTTCCCCTTTTTGCTAAGTTTCCATGAACGTCTAGGCCAATTTCACATTATAATCGAGTTTTAAGTTCAAAATCTTACCTCCAATCATTTCTCCTTGAATCCCTCTTCCATTTCCTTCAAAAAGCTCTCAAAAAGATCAAATAATGGAATAAATGGACCCCAAAATTCGCGGATGAAATGTATTGAAATATTCTGCCCATGGCACCATAGTTTACTCTACGCGATCGCATCACAACCTCTGCGATCGCAGAGCAAAAAAATTTCGGTCCCTAAAAAATCCCATATGCATTCACCCCCGACACCATGCGATCGCATTTCATCAGAACGTAGAACTGTGCGATCGCAACCCACTGCATGCGTTTGCCTTGAACAATCCAACACCCCTCAAACCCTTCTATGCGATCGTAAAGACCCTCATGCGATCACAGAGAGCAAATGTCTGCAACACTGAATCCTACAATTTCTGAAAACATCCTGAGTTCAAAAACCGTCTGTTAGCCATCCGAAATCACCCCGAGGCCCCCGGGACCTCAACCAAAAGTACCACCACATCTTAATATATTATTCAAACTTGCTCCAATCATCAAAACACCTCTGCTAACACCAAAATTATCAAATTACATCAAATTCAAGCCTAAGCTTTCCAAGAACTTCCGAAATACGCTTTTGATCAAAAACCCAATCGAATCACATTCGAATGACATGAAAGTTTACTCACACATCCCAAATAACCTAGCAGAGCTACAGAAACACTCGCAATTTCCGACCCTCGGATCAAAATCTCACCTACCAACCATAACTCTCCAAAATACTAGTTTCGCCAATTCAAGGCAATTTCACACCGGACCTCCAAAACCAATTCCGATCGCGCTCCTAAGTCATAAATCACCTAACGGAGCTAGCCAAATCATGAAAATTCTGATTCGAGCTCATATACACATAAGTCAAGTCTTGGTCAAATCTTTCAAATTCAAAGTCTCCAACTGCATCCCGATTTTCCTGAAACTCGAAACCAACGATCCATATCAGTCATAATGCATAACACGGGGCAACTCATGTCCGAAAACCGGCGATAAAAATATAAAAGCTCAAAACGACCGCTCGAGTCGTTACAATCTTGTCCTTCTGTAACAAAGTCATAACGACACTATTTTGGAGTCGGTCGTACTTGGCTCCCATGTTCTTCGAGCACTTAGGTCTTCGAGCCTCTTATTCTACCTTCGAGCCCGTGCTTGGTCTATATCGAACTTTTATCTTTAATGTGACTTCTCGAGCGTACAAAATCGGAGGCATATAATTTTGACCGTATACATCGGGCTCGCTCCTAGTCTATTTCGATTTCGCTCTTCAAGTGACCCTCGAACCCACGAAATTGGGTAGCTGCGATTTCTATCGTATACAAATATAATTAAATTTAGCATTAGAAGTGCGTGATTTTTGTGCAAATACTGTTTTTAACATTTCTTTCTATCTGTCAAATATTTCGGATCTAGCGAACTTCGCTTCTTAATTTATGGATGATTATTGGAGTGCCTCCAATCTTTAGCGTTAAGCAATAATGTTCTTTTTAACCAATACTTGTATTTAAACTGCTAAAGCTAATTGAACTTCGTCATATAGTGACTGATGAATAATTTAACCTGATCAATGCCGTACCGATTTGGCTATGAGATTACAAAACCGTTGAGGAGTTAATTAAATTAATACTGCTAGCCTTTAAATTGCTTCCTCGCAGGCTTCAAGAATACACGAAAAAGAATTTTTATATTCTTTTATATATGTACATTGGTTGCTGAGCAAATACCGAACCACAAGTTCCAATAAGTCACCCCGTGATTGATTTTTCGAGGTTAACGATATTAGGAGCCGACCTTTATAGAAGTTAACGCAAAGTATTGAATTACATTAAGACATAATATATAGTTTACCTATCAGCCGTGCAGCGAAATTCCTTATTACATATTTTTCTTTCATGAAAAATCTATTATTATAAGTTCAATTTTTCAAAAGTGGGTCTTAGACACATTACCGTTGACCAAGTAGCACTCACATGTTTACACACACAAAAACGCAGGTGAACCCGTAAAAATCTCAAATTTTATCTCCCATCCGCACAGGAACCCCTCCCCCTCCGACATAGAATTTTTGAAAGAACATAAAATTTCAGATCTAACTTGAGCGATTTTTGTTGGCTTATTTCTAAATATAGTGAAAGCCATATACTTATGATAGATTTAAAAGTTTTAATAATAGTATTAAAGGTTTGTGAGAAAAATCTAGAATCCATCACTACTGGGGTATTCAAAAAACTTGGAGATTCAATTGGTCATGTTGATTATTGGATTGTTGAACTCAATTTGTTGCTCAATTTTGTCCGACTAGCTAATTAGATAGTGTTGTTGAATTTTGGTGATGGTGAAAACTTTCTCACAAATAACTCTAGTGGCGGTAACAATGGAGCTTAATTAGGATAGAAAATGGGAAGATGAGATTTAATTATAATTTCCAATGTTTTTTTTTCCTTTTTAAAGTCAATGACACGTGTTATGACCTAGTAGGGTGTGAGTTTTACGTAATCTGAAAAATTGGTCAAGCATTAAAGTAATTTATTTTAGATACACTTTTGAAATATTAAGTGTATAAAATATTTTATGTAAAGAAAAGATGTGTAACAAGAAATTGTTTGTATGATAAGGTAAACTATGTATTTTCCCTTACATTAAATATAAAACTCCAAGTTTTCTCACCACTTTTTACCATGAGCAAATCCAGTCTTGAGCTAAAAGGCCTTAGACTATATATATTTGAAAGCTTTTCAGCATCTTTCTCAGTTTCTGTGGTTCGTTTGATATACTTGTTTCTACAAACGCTCGATTTATTCAAGATGGATAGCTCAGAATCTCTGGAGGAGTTACTTATGATGAATAGCGAGGAATCTCTCGATGAGTTCCTTCAAAGGTATACCGTTGGGGAAATAACGATCTCGTAAAGCTTAATGGTGTCTGGATTGATCCCAAATACGTGCCAAACCCAGTTCGAGCTCTAAATGAGTTCAAGCCACTTCCTAATGATGTAATTCTGGCCTCATTTCCAAAAACGGGCACTACACACTACACAAAAAAACTCAATTACCAACAAAAAAAAAAAGTTGGTAAATTGATCAAATTGATTGGTATTTTGACTTACTAACCGATTACCAACGGAAATTGGCCTGTTGCTAAAAGGCTCGATAGTAAATTTTACCAACCATATTGAATTGGTTGGTAAACTTACCAACTAAAAATTTGTTAGTAAACACCAAATAAATTTGTTGGCAATTTTTGAATCTTGAGTCCAAGATTTTCGTTGGTAAATTTACTAATAAAAATTCAGTTGGAAGTTCGTTAGTAAATTTACTAACATATAGAAATTGAGTTAGTAAAATTGATTTTTGATTATTTAAATTGTGTTTGTAATTGGTTGGTAAATATAGTAACAAGAAAAATTCCATTAGTATTATGTTAGCAACTATACTAATGGATACCAATTTGGTTGGTAAATCCGATAGTATATTTTTAAAAATACATTGGCAATCGGTTGGTAATTTTGTCTATAGAAAAGTTCTATTTAGTAAATTGTAAGCAATTTACAAATATGGTTATAATAATTGTATTAATATTCATTTGCAGGTGATATATATCAAGAACTCTGCAAGTGTTCTGTACCAAGAAGATGGCAATCACTTCAATTGGATACTGCGCATGGGACATTTTAAATGCTGCATATGTACCACATTTAGAAAATGTGTATCAATTCTATTTTGGTTACTGTATTTCCTATGCTTCATCCGAATCATGTCCTATAACCTTATGAGCTGCAGGAGAACATCAACCACATTTTACACAATGCAGAAACAACCTACAGAGTTTGAGATCAACAGAAAACCACTACTTGAGGAACAGAGAAGCAAGCCTATATGGTCATGCTGTATAGTTGCATCTGATAATACTCATATCTGCAGGTACAATTGTGTTTAACTCTGCAAGTGTAGCTTCCATCAGTGGTATTAGCACTTATGTGCTCAATCTGATGAAACTGTACCATTTGCACCAATTATTCATCCATACATGCCTCCAGGAATACAAAAATACTACTGAAACAGCATAGCAATCTCACCAGATACTACTTTGAATTACAGCTACTAAACAATGGTTTGAAGGAACCTAAGAAACATACTGCAGTGCACTACCAGCATTCAACCTTCATGGAGCCTTTCAAGATGGGCATATGTAAACATTATCCGGTTTTCTTCCATATATAGAGGGATGAGCATCAATCCTATAATCTGACAAACCAGTTATATTCAAAAAGATAACTGGAGTCTTCATCTTCCCTATCATTTGTTCCATTATCATATTCTTCTCCGGGTATTCGCCTTTGTAAGTCTCAGGAAGAGGTTGAGAAGCTTCTCTGCAGTGGCCACCAGTGTTCCACTGACCTCCGCTATCCAATTTAAGAAGTGTCATGAGACATACGAAGATTTGAAGCCAATACTTAGTTCAAAGCAAATTAAGGCATACCTGAAATGAGAAGGAGCAGAGCTTAGGAAGAAAACTTGTGTTTTGGTTGGATTGACATGTCTATCTACCCATTGTGCCCAAGTAGTCAGGGCCTTTTTGAAAGCTGTTGAAACATCAAGGCGAGGAAGAACTTGATTCCTTTCCTGGTAGTTAATTTTTCTGTTATGACACTACTGGTTAGAAACGAGTTTTCAGAAGAATATAACACAATAATAACAAGGACTAAAATCTATGTTCATCACAGAGTGTTGTATCAAAACTCTATGATGTGAATCGCAAGATGACATAAGAGGTTGGAAACTAATGTGATGGGAATCCAGAAAATTGAAGAAGCCAAGCTTCGCTCTTCTTTCTCCAGATTGTAATTTACTGCCTTCGATCACTATTTTTGTTAAAAAGACATCAGAATTCATGGTATGCTTGTTGCTGGACTGGATTATGAACCAGGGAGCCGAGCGACCTGTTTTTGTTTTGTAACTCTCATTGGGAGCTTCCTCGTTTTCTGATTCTGTACATGAGTTGATAAAGCAGACTTGTTTTGACGAATCGCTGAAAATTGGTTCCACGATTTGCTTGTTTGTGCATTATATTCTGCAAATATGTCTGTATTCTGTGACGCAATGTCAAGAGTTACTGTTTTATTGGCAATCGTCCATTGTCCATCTCCACTTGAATGTTGTTGATTATCCGTTGGTTGTTGAGTTAATACATTGACCTTACTAGATGGCCTCCTTTGGTTTGCGACTTCAACTGAGCTTTTATGTGCTGACTCATTCTGTTCTAACTTTGTCGTCGCAGCATTTGGAGTTACTGCTTTTGTTCTTGGAACAAATAGTGGAGCGTTACAGTTCATATTGCTGTTTGGAGTTGCTGTTTGTTGCAGAAGTGTATGACAGTTCTCCACTGCAGATTTTCCTTGACATTTTTGCTTGGCTGGATCTTCATAAACTTCTCCAGAACTATCTTGATCACACTTTTGATCTTTTTCTGACGAAAGTGTTGACATCTCTGTGTGCTTACTGTTAACAATCTGTAATTTCTTCCAAAAGTTCTCCTTCATCATCATTGGAATTGGCAATTGTGGATAATGAGATTGAAGTTGAAGGTATGGGTGGATTGTTTCCTGCGATGTGATTTATATTTTTGGATTTTGTAGTTACTACTTTGTTAGCCATCGACCATTGTCCCTGTCGATTATCTGTAAGCTGTACAACAGCAGTTTCTTGAGGTAAGTCAGCATCATTGACAACGTCAGCTGAAGCAGCTAGAGCTGTATGAATTGTTGTTCTGTGAATGTTTCTATTCACTGCTTCATGATTGTCAAGCTGTGATTCAGCTCGATCAATAGAAGCTTCATTCTGTACTGTCCCTTTGTCTGTGTTGGAATCCTGTGTAGTAGTAGTTGTTGACTTGTACTGCTGCCCTTTGCATAAACTGGACTGATTAGCTGCACTCAACACTGCTTCTTTATTTAACTCATTATATCCTGCAGTGAAGTTTGAATGATCAATCCTTTTTGGCAATGTCGACTTATCCCCTACTAGTCCATTTGACACTGCAGGTTTTATTACAGATTTGGGAGAATCCATAGACTGCAATTTAGTATCCTTTTCTTGAAAAATTAGTGCTGGTTTCTTATTGTTGCTATGGTGAACAGTCTTATCAAAAGCATCATTCAGCTGTGATATTAACTGTTATGTAGGATCATGAGAGTTGGATGGAACAGTAACTTGTTTTGAAGACATCTGATCTATCTCAGCAGCCAGTAATACTTGATCTTGTGCAGTTGGACTGACTGGAACCGAATCTGTGTTTTGTCCTGTTTCAACATTCTCTTTAGAAGTAACATTAGTCAGATTTGATGCCACCTTATTACATTGAGCCTTTGGATTGGATGAGGCTGTGGCACGATCCATTACCTCCAACTTTGGATGAGTTCCTCGACATAGTATTGTGGTTTTCTTATTGTTATCATTGTGTACCAATTGTTGCTGCTCACACAATACTTGTCCTATCCTATTTGCTTTGTGATCTGCAACCTCATCATATGCACCATTCGTTTTTGCCATCATCTGTTCACTGGATTTTTCCTTGCCATCTGTAGATGTATCTAATGCCTCACAAAGAGACTGCACTAATGCATTGGACCGCATCTTTGACATTACAGGGACTGCCTCATTTGAAGTCAAATTTGGTTCAGGTTGGACCATATCTTCCTTTGGAATTCTTTGGGGCAATTCAGTGACTTTACCCTGATGATCACATTCATTTCGACCTACAGGACAGCATGAAGATGTCTCTGTAGGCAACTTGGACAATTTCTTTTCAGATAACACATTATTTGACAACTGCAAAGTTGGAGGAAATTGCTCCGTAAGATGCTGGACAGAAACTGCAACTGGACTTAGGATTGGTGCTACAGCAGTAGCATTAGAAACAGACACTGTCTGTTGGACAGCAGCAATATTGTCTGAATGTGAAACCACCTCAACTCGTCGACCTGCACTAATCACATTCAATAATTCCATGGCATCACGTCCTATTTTAGACAAACTGCCCCGGCCTTCAGATTCAGTAACATGAGCTGCTTTTTCATTAAATTCTTCTGTGTTCCAACGACACGATTATACATCATGACCTTGGTGATTACAAAAAGTGCAATATTTTGGAAAATTGGTTATGAATTATGGGAAAATTTCAATTGGGAAATGATCCCGTAGAGAAGGGGATCGAATGACGCCAATTTTGTGACAATCCACCGTCGAAATCCAATGATGCGATTGATGAACAGTGTCGGAAGAACAGCATGAGGAGTTCACTGGAGACGCATCAACCACCAGCAAACAACAACTCTGCCACTGGTTTCACCGGGAACATCTGCAGATACCCATCCTAAATCTGTGTCATCCCAGGGATCGGCTGAGCCAGCAGATAAGATTTCGTATTCAAGTTCAAAATCAGATTCTTCATCTGACAATTCTAATAGGCGAGCCACAGAAAAACATTTGGTCATTTGAATAGGCCCTCAAAAAGGTACAAACGAGAGAATTGCATCATCGACAGAAAATATAAAAACCTTGTGGTTCAGGTAATGAAGGTTCAGTAATCCTATCATCAGACTTCAAGATCATTCCAGGCCAAAAAGAAGCTGACAGTGCCCCAAAGAACCGTTCAACGCCTTGAGAATTACCATCCACAGAAAGACCTGTAAAAAAATATTTCTTATTACTGAATTCTAAACAATAGAAGTTAAAAGAAGTTGAAGAACACTTCCATGTCAGCTAGCATCATTGAAAAGGCAAACCAGAACCAGCTCATGAATACAATAAGAAGTGTAATCAAAAGTTATGAAACATAATTGGTTGCAAAATGGAGGAGGCATGACGCCACGATGTTACATCATGTCCCAAAGCTTTGCAGCAACTAATATCACAAAATGTGGTGTCATGGATTTTTTCGTGAATGATATTAACGTGGACATTTACGCTGAGGGAGTGAACTATTGGGGCATGAAGTTGACCATTACATTACAGATTTTTCCAATTTGCCTATACAGTAGATGAAGACAGGTAGGGACAAATGAACAGATCATCTATGCCTCAAGCCGCTAAAGTTGTATGTTGGTTGTATCAAATCATGGCTATTGTTCTTCATTTCAGTATTTTGCTACATTTGGAGGCTCTCAGAATGGCATATGCATTGTATTACATATGTATAGTTTCCCAGGATGTGATTCATGGGAATAATACATTGATATTATACTGGGCATGGCTACATTCTAGGAAGGTACACTATATAATCATAAAGGAAACTCATTGTGCTATAGAACTGGACAACACGAAGTTTCAAATGTGGGAGGTGATTCACAAGATATTTACCAAATATGGGAGTTAACAGAATACATAAAAGGATGCAATGGAATATCAAGATAAGTTTCAACAGATAGGTTTGAAGGAACCTAAGAAACTTACAGCAGTGCACTACCAGCATTCAATCTTCATGGAGCCTTTCAAGATCGGCATCTCTACAACATTATCCAGTCAACCTTTATGGCTGACATGAAGAACATCATGAGAAGTTCACTGGAGATGCATCAACCACCAGCAACTCTGCCCCTATTTACTCAACTGGGCAGGCAACTCGGGGTGTTCTCAGTTGAGAACACCTAGAATAGAGTCCTTTGGGCCCCAATTTCCACTTAACTTGGCCAGACTCCAAACCTTGGATTTTCTAGGGTTCATACAGTCACTTTTAGGGTTCGACTTTTTCAGGTCAGATTCGAACCAAAACCTTGTTGGTTTAGGTACGAGAGATGTTAGGGGAGTGCTTGGTATTGATTTGGGGTGATTTGGTGTGAGTTGAATCTGGGCTCGAATCTTCAAATGAAAATTCAAGAAGGTTCTGTTTGATTCGAGGTTAGGGGTTAGTGGATTTGGCTTTAGGGTGTGATGGGGATTCTGAGGTGTTAACGGGGTGACCTCGGCGTCGTTGCCGCCGGGTTTCTGGTGCAAATTGCCTAGAGGCAGCTAGGGTTGTGGGGTTCTGGTCTCTGAGGGTTTGAGATGGGGAAGAAGAATGAGGAGGGTAGGGTGCCTTAGGGGGGTGCGGGGTGAGTGAGTGAGTATATATATGGATTAGGCCTGGGTCAAATGTGCAATTGGGCCCGTTTTCTTTGCAATTTTAGCCATTTTCTCTTCTTTCTCAACTAACCAAAATTAAATAAACTCCTAAACAATTCCTATAAAAATCAAAAGAAATTAATCAAACACATATTAATAAACACTTCAATAATAAACACAAATTACACATTTAAATAAAATCACATAACGATAAAGAACAAAAAAAATGCACATTCTTCTAATTTCTTTTAACCATTTCATTTTTGATTCTTAATTAAACTATGTTAATACTAAATAAATACATGTATCGTTTGGTTATTATATTATCATACAAATTAATAAATTTTAATTGGACCAAACTATTTGTATAAAATAATAAAATTTTAATTGCACTCATGTTTGAATTATTAAATATAAACTAGGTCCAAACATAATTTAGCTAATTATTTAATATTTGAATATGCAGTGGAATTATTTCTAATTAATATTAGAACTAGTATTATTATCCACGCCGGTATGCGCGTACACTGACCATGTCAAATATTAGAGTTGTTTTGGTTATATATAAATAATCTTAAAATTGAAATAACTTCTTGATAAAATTAAATATAGATAATCATTGAATATTAATTAATTAAAAACGCAACGTGAAAAAAGATTAATTGTTTCTCAAATCTCATACTTAATTATTATTAAATTTTATTTTTTAGTACCATTCTCGCCAGTGTCATAGATCCTAGAAATAGTGAGAATCGAATAATAACTCATATTTATCACAAAAAATCAAAGGTTTTAGACTATGAAGGACTCTTATATATACGACTTGAATCTTTTACTACTACTTAAACTCTTATTGGTGTCACAACCCATTTTCATAATAGGTCATGATGGCGCCCATCAACCTTGCCGGACAAGACAAGTGCGAAAAATATTTCCAAGTTTATCAAAAATTATAATTTTTAAGAAAAGATAAAGGATCCCAATGGGGTTTTAGAAACCAAATACAGTAAGAAATGTAGGAAGCATATAATGATATAGCCCAAAACTAGTCTACTAATGTGTGTGCCAGAACCTTGTGTCACAAGCTACGGGAACTAGTAGAATATACACAAAATAATACTATACTATCCTACTGTTTGAATTAGGATACATAGAAAACAAATTACAAATTAAAGAAGACTATTCTTCGGCTGCAGATCGTCATGAAGGGGAAGCAACTCACTGATGCGCACCCGAGTGATAACCAGATCCATCTGCCTCAGATCCTCTACATTTAAGTACAGAAGTGTAGCATGAGTACATAAGTAACATGTACCCAGTAAGTATCCCGTCTATTCTTGAAGAAGTAGAGACTAGAGGTCGACTTGATACTTACTAAGGTCAAATAATATATGAAATATTATAAGCATAGAAAGCTACTAGTATCAGCAGTTTATGGCAAGATGAATTCTTACAATGATTTACTATTTCTATTTTTGTGTATAATAATGAACAATGTGAGTATGAGTTTTCACACAATAATCATCCGTACGTTATGCCGAGGCGACTGCCCGAACCAATAGAAATAAATTGTGCATTTGCCGAGGGTCGACAACCGCCTATAGATGCATCTATTCATACCTAGGCGATCGGCCCGATCCACAAATATCAAGCAAATATCATGTATATATACACACGAAGGCACATAAATATCCAATTATGCCATACAAGAGTTCAACAAATATACAAATTTACTTTTATCCTCTTTCAAGTCCCTAGTATATCCTAGGCGATATCATTGACATAGAGATTTCATAAATTAGGCATGATGTCGTGGGTCCTAAACTACCCTGATAATTAATATAGTAGTAGCTAAGCACCAACTCTCGTCACGTAGTGCATACGTATCCCCCGCATTTAGCAACAATTATTTATTTATAAATCCTATGGGGACATTTTCCTCTTACAAGGTTAGGAAAGAGACTCACCTCGCTCCGAATTGAAGCGCACTTCCAATATCAAGAATAAGCCAAAACCCTCAACACGAAGTCAAACGAGCACAAACTAGTTAAACAATGTAAGAACTAGTCAATAAAGGCTCAGAAGCAACCCAAAATATATGTATACATACAGAAACAAAAATTGAGACAGATAATTGAATATAACACTAATTAAAGCGTATACTTTAAATTGAATTTAAGAAATAAGTAGAAATAATACCCGAAAATATTATTGATAATTTCAAAATAATAAATGTATTCAGAGAAATCGAATAAAAGTCTAAAAGATATATAATTTTTTGGTTCTTAATTATTGAGATAAAGTGATTTTTAATTTATGATTTTGTTAAAATGTATGATTTGATGTACTCGAACAATTCAGATTGATCATAATTTCGCTTATTCTTTAATTAATAATGTAAATATCATAAGTAATATTAATAATTAATTTCAATCTTTAATAAATTACAAACCAAAATCTTGATCTATTAATAAAGTTTCCAACCGATTAAGTATTAGTTGGCAAGTTTACTAACAGATACCATTCGGTTGGTAATTTACAAACACATTTTAAATTAGTTGGTAAAATTAGCAACAAAATCATTCTGTTGGTAAATAATTGGTTGGTAATACGTTACTAATCTGTTAATAAATAATACTTCATTTTTACACCATATTTAACAACGGATATGTACTCCGTTGGTAATATTACCAACGAAAAATATTTGTTGGTAACATTTGAGTTGGTAATCCATTAGTACGCAGTTGCTATATTAGCCGCCTATTTTTCCCGCCATATTTACCAACTAAATTATTTAGTTAGTAACATTTTGGTTGGCAATTCATTAGGAATCTGTTACTAAATTCTGAAAAAATAAATTAGTTACCATTTGGTTGGCAATTTGTTGCTAATACACCAACAAATTCGGGGCGTTGGTAAAATCCGTTAGCAATTGAGATTTTTTTGGTAGTGATGGTTGAAATCTCTCCTCTTCTCCATCATCTATCGCTCTTTTAAAGAGTCATTAGCAAATATTCACCCACATGTACTTGTTCCTACGATTGAGGTCCAGGGTTTTGAAGGATTTGAATCATCAACTCATGATTCAAGGAGGCTCTATGCAACCCATACTCCGTACCAGATTCTAGGCTCTACTCATGATTTATCTAACTGTCGAATTGATTACATAACAAGAAATCCAAAGGACACGCTCATATCAATGTGGCATTTCACAAATAGAATGAAGGGTGCAGATGGATTGTTACCCCTTGAAGAGGACGTAGAGAATTTTTGCTCTGAAATAATTCCTTGTGGACCTTATTATGACCATGTTATGGGATTTGAAACGGCAAGCTTGGAGAAACCTGAAAATATTTTCTTTATAACTTATGAGGAGCTAATGGAACACACAAAAACTCATGTCAAGAGATTGGCTGAGTTCCTCGGTTGTCCATTTGACAAAGAGGAGGAAGTTGAGGAGGTAGTGAAGAATTGCAGCTTTGCTATTCTGTCCAGCCATGAAGTGAAAAATTCTGGGGATTTTACTTCTTGGTTTCCAGTTGCTTTTAGGTCTTACTTCAGACAAGGTAGCATTGGGGACCACAAAAACTATCTGGACACTAAGACAATTGAGTGTATTGATGCACTAACAAAAGAAAAGTTTCATGGAGCTGGTTATGGTAATTCTATTTAACCAAAAAAATAGGAATTTCAGTCAAAGCCAATTATTAGAAGTAGTCGCATTACTATAACCAAGAAAAGGAATATTTTTGCAATGAGAAAGGAAAATTAGAGTATGAAATATCAAAGCAATCAACATAAAGCAAAAGTAAATAAGTGTATTATAGTAATAATGAGAACGTATCCCTACAAAGGACATTTCTCTTCCTTATATAGACATCTTTAAGTGCAACATATTTTCCCCTTACGATCGAGTCATTATGATCATTAACGACATTAATGAAACGTTATAGTTGGTAATAGTAGATGTTTCGTGAAGATTTTGTAAAGCTAGTTATCATTCATGCCCATTAATTGAAGATCAATGAACCTGACCTTCTTTAGTATTTTGGTTTATTCCTCCGGTGCTTCTTCAAATCTCTAAAGAGACTCGACCAACCGTTCTTTTTCATTTCTTGGAAGTTTTGCTCATGTCTATTAAGACTCACGTCTTCTTTAATACTCTTCTCCAGTTGTCGCTTTTCTAGAGATCCACATGTCTTGCCTTGTCAGCTATATAATTAATTCCACATATAATATTTACTTTTCCAATATAGATAGTCCCCCCACTTGCCAATTATTCGACAATTGAATATTTGAAAAGTGGATCTCATTTATGGTAGGAACTTTTGTTGTCGTTTCCCACATATCATAATAACTCTTCTGAACTGATTCGTCGTATGTCACTTTCACTTAATGTATTTTACATGTGGTAGTCATCGATTGGCTCTGCAACTCTTCAGTAGATTCTAGGGCTTTTTTCGGCTGCATGAATCACGAAGTGATAATTTTCATAATAACGTCTCCATCATTACTTTTATTGTTTGACGGTTGCTTCTGCATATAAATACATCCTTTGCCTTTACTTTCACGAAAAAAATTTCTTCAGTGTCCTTTATTCACATCTTGTTCTTGTTCTTCAATACGTTTTATTTCTCCATACAACTATGTCTTCATCAAACCTTGATCCTCGCAAATTTCTCATTGTAGATGAACTCCCCCTTGCTCCTACTAGAAGTAAGAGAGGTGGCAGGTTGCATAGTATAGGGTCAGTTTTTGTACGGGGTTCTTCTTCTCAACCTAGTTCTATTCCTCCATCATCTTCTAGAAGTAGGACTTCTTTTTCACATAGATCTTTTGCTAAAAATATAGAATCTAGTGAACTAATTCGTGAACCTTCGGTTGATGAGATCATCCTTGCTGAACTTTCCTTCTATTATGATAGAGAATCGACTAGGATTCAAGTCACTTCTATGACTTCTCATGATCGCGCTGATGTTTACCCCTCCTAGATTACTGAGAGTTTGATTTCTGTTGCACATAAAGACTGTCATTGGAAATTTGATTTCCCAATTTGGTCCCTAATGAAAACCAAAGGATCACTTCTTTTAAATTGGGTTTTTCTTTTGTGTATACGTATTCCTTCACACTGGGTTTTAGGTCTCTTATTGACCCAGTCATTGTTTAATTTTTCCGTTTCTTTTATGTGTGTTTGGCAAATATGGCTCAGTTACCCTTCACCTTTTACCATCTAATCTATCTATACTCTCCCAAGTTATTCCATCATGGGAGTTTTACTCTCGTGGAAAGAAGTAAGAGAGTTTTGGTTAGCCTTGAGGATGACAAAGATCGTGGCTGGTAAGCCTGATTCATTGCCACCCACAAGTTGGTTAGTAGGTGAAGAGAACATACTTTGCATGTAAGCTTTTATTTCAATCTTTATTTTTCTTCTTTTTTGTTTAGAGCTTGTACTTCTCGTAACTGTTTTACTTTTCTCTTTCAGCAACCATGGAAACTTTTGAGGAGATTCCTGGTTTCCGTGGTTGGGTAGAAAAATTGTTAATAATTGCTCCTATGAAAATAAGGTCTTAGAAGTACCTTTCAAATAGATTTGGATGGAAAATTAAGACTCACCGTAACTTTCTCTTTCACTTTCTTCTTTATTTTTGTTCTTATCTTAGAACTTGTTAATCTTTTTCTTTATTAGAGTTTTTCATTCAGGGTGTGAGTGCTTAATCAATTGCTGCCTCAAGGCTCTCTTTAATAAAAATTCAGGAACTAATTTTGAGTTTCTTATCAAAAAGAAAAGCTAATAGGCCACAGGATTCTGACGGGTCATTTCTGATGATGAAACTACTCCTCCTCTTATTTCTGTGTTTGAGCCTGAAAGTGCTACTTTTGTGAGTTTTGACGACGTCTGCAACACCTCTTTTCTCGTGGATTTGATGATGAAAACTTTGGGTTAATTTTTGAGGAGGCGCCTCTTGCCTATTTTCCTGTGTCAGCTCTAATGGAACCTCAGTTACACGTTCCTACTATTGTCAGTATTGTTCCTCCCATGGCTATTTTGACTTCTTCGACCGTTACTACTACCACAACTCCCCGTGCTGAAATTGGCTTGTCTAGTGGAAGTAGGACAATGAAACAAGTTACCATTGAGATTCCCACAGATGGTAACCTTTTGGATAAATCAGGTCTGGCTAACATGTGGTCGAAACCACTGATAGGCCCAGTTGAGAAGACTAAATTAGAAAGTCATAGCTCTCTAACTTTGACGAATGATATTGTGCATTCATCCATGAAGGTATAAACCTCGCCTTTTTATCTTATGGGATTTTTCTTTTATTAATTTCACATTTATTTTCTCACTATGTAGATCAATCTCATTGGTATGGAGATGATGAAAAGGATCGTCCATATGAAACAGCTAATGCACGACTCTCATAGCGAGGCAGATAATTGAAAAGAGCAGCACAAGAGTTTCAACTTGAACTGGAGGGTTTAGAGGAAACAAGTCTACCTTGGAGCAACAGGTAAAGGTTTTGGCAGCAGAACTATCAGTTGAGAGAGCCTCTTCTAATCAGGCAGGCAAAGACAAGAGCCTACTTGAGTTTTCATTTGCTGAACAACTTTCTAAAGCCACTAAAGAGAGCAGAGGTCTCAAGTACCCGATGAATCAGAAAGAGGTTTATGCTGGTGAGTTTGTTCCATCGCTCACATAAGCTCAAAAAGATCTCTGAATGTCTTCTAATAGAGTTAGATTTTTTGAGAACTCACTTTCCCCCTTACAGGCTTCTTACGATGCTTCTTTAACTGAGAAGGAATAACCTAGGAATGAGATTGAGCAGTGGGAAAAAGATTACGAAGCTCTTGAGGATAAGGCTACCGTCGAATAAGCTGGGCTTCCCTGAACACACGCCATGATACTTTAATGGAAGCAAGCCGGGAAGGCTTTGACTTAGCTGCTGATATTACCAAGATCAAGGAGTCCATTAAGAAAGCCCAACCAAGTCAAAGATTTTATCACTACAAGAAAAAAGCTTTATTTATGACCAACTTTTAGGGACGAGTTAATAATTTGGTCTCAAAAAATATATTTATTGGGACGAGATAATATTTTGGTCCTTAGTACTATATTTTATTACGAAGGTAATAAATCCGGTCCCTAAAGAAAGTAGTAACTGGTCCCAAATAATAATTGAGAGAGATTGAGCGTGATACTGTGCTGCCAAAACCAATACCAAAATATTAAAAAACTATTATTTTGTGAAAAATCAGGCGCCAAAAATAAAATAAATTTAAAAAGTCAAGAAGTTAAACTCTCTGTATTCTAATTAAAACACAATATTCCTAGCTTGTTTCCGCGCGCAAGCTCCGCCCAGTTTCCACCAATCTCTGCCCGTCGCCTTTACTGTGTTTTCTCGAAACACAAGTTGCGAAATTGGTGGTGTGTGAATTTGCCCAAGTTTCCATCTCGCTACACTCTGTATTCTGAAACACAAGTCGAACCTCAGCCCTAGTTTCCGCCAAGCTCTGCCAGTCGCTTTTACTGTGTTTTCTCAAGACACAAGTTGTGAATCTGGTGGTGTGTGAATATTCCCAAGTTTCCATCTCGGTCGTTGAGAATCCGTGTTATGCCCATCTTTTGAGTTTCTCTTTTCGCTGATTGATTCGCTTATTCGAGTTCTTCGATCTCTTTTTTCTTCTCTAACATCAAAATTTTGATAATGTTTCATATTTTGGTATTTTTTTCTTTTACAAAATCAGTGAAAAGATTATTGGGTTGGGATTCCTAGTTTGATAATGTAATTTTCTGAAGTTTATATAAAATTGCGATTCGGTATCCTCTGCAGCAGATTTTAATTGCCTTCTTTTGCTTCGTTAATGTGTGTTTCTGCCTTCGCCATGGATTAACTAATCCCTGTAACTAGCAGTCTTGTTTGTGTGCTATAGAAGAGTGTCGAAAGCACCTTCTTGAATTGCTAATTGTGTTTAGTGAAAAGCTGGTACATAAGTTGAGATGAAAAGCTCAGACAGAGAACTCTTATTAATCGCAATGAATGAGATGAAAACATGATACATAAGTTGAACATTAGGCGTTTAGTTATATAGGTGGCTTGTAGAAAAATATTGTGTAAAACATCTTTGTTCATTACTTGGATTGAGTGGCAATTTCAAATTATTGCAATTTTGGTGTTCTGGACTAGTGGATTCCATACGGATTTATTGTGATCAAATGGCTATTAGATATTTGACTCCTATGTTTTGTTTTCGAGTTTGGTATTCTGTTTGCTTGGACAGTTGCAATCCTAGTTGTATATCTCAATGTTTTATGTTGCGCTTTTGTTTGTTTGAATGTATTCTAATTTGCTATGACATTGCTGAGTTCAATGGTCAGGACACTTTATCCATATTGGTCCAAAATATCTGATCTTTTTTCTTAAATGGCAAAATTGTTTTTTAGATGAGCAGAATGCCTCTGATGAAATCTTCGTCTGATTGGGATGAATTATCAATCTTCTATCAACCTGATGAATTATCAATCTCGGTGACCAATATTCATGGATTTGTTATGAAATCTCCTATTTAAGGTGAATGTCTGTAATTAGAGAGATTCTAGAGTTCTATTCTTGGTAGCTAAATCATCCCCCTCCCTATAAATAAAGGGGTCTTCTACCATTGTAAGACACCCCTAACAATCTCTAAGTATCAATAAGAATACTTCTCTCTCTCTATTCTCTCTATATTGTTCTTGTCTTTTATATTATTTCATAACACGTTATCAGCACGAGTCTCTAACCAATTGAAATTTTTGATTGTCTTAACTTTTGTTTGCCTAAGGTTTTGCTTCAAAGAAAGAATGAAGAAAGAAGGAAAAGAAAAAAAAAAAGGGGGGGAAACGGAAAAGAAGAACAGAACGTTGAAAAGAAAGAAAAAGAAGCAAAAGAAGAAAGAAACGAAAAACAAAGAAAAAAAAAGGGAAACAGAAACGGAAGAAAGAAAAGGAAGAAAACAGAAATAGAAAACGTGAAAGAAAGATTGGAAACAGAAATTCGAGATTTCGACCTCGGTTCCGTGTTCGTGATTCTAAAAGGCACGAGACTCTACCGTCTCAAGAATCTTCTTGAGAAAATTAAGGTAAGTATTTTACTTTTCTCTTTCAAATTCTTGGAATTCTATAATTTGATTTTATATACAAACATAGACAACAAAGTTTGATTATAACTCTAATGGAGTGTGTAAGAAATTATAACCACATGAAGTGGTTAAATCTCTATGTCCTGCCATGATTAAATTCATGTACGATTGTGGGCAAAAGATTGAAAATCCGTCCAATTGAATTTGCTCCATTCCCTTTAGAGAATGTGGAAGCAGTATATGATAAGTCTGAAAGAAGACAAAATTATTACCATGAAGGTATCAATGAATGTGGACATGGCAAAGAATTCCGTCCAATTGAATTTGCTCCATTCCCTTTAGAGAATGTGGTAGCAGTATGTGATAAGTCTGAAAGAAGACAAAATTATTACCGTAAAGGTATCAATGGATGTGGACGTGGCAATAGACGAAATTATAATCGTCATTATTGTGATAATGAGAATAATAAAGATTCTCAAAATAATCTTTCACTTTATGAAAGTAATATTTGACATGAGATTGTGTAAAGCACATGATTATGATCCATTCCCTGAAGTGAATGTGATAATTGTAATAGAGCCCGTAAGTATGAACACGCTCTTGATGTAATTGTGTCTTATGACTGACACTATGAAAAGAAAGTTCGTTGCCCTTGAAATTTCGGGCAAGAACTATATGACATGGGTGTTGGATGCTGAAATCCACTTAGATGCTATGGGTCTTGGAGACGCCATTAAAGACAGAAATAATGCATCCACCCAAGACTATGCTAAGGCCTTGATTTTCTTGCGCCATCACCTTGATGAAGGTTTGAAATTATGCTAAGGCGTTGATTTTCTTGCGCCATCACCTTGATGAAGGTTTGAAACTATGCTAAGGCCTTGATTTTCTTGCGCCATCACCTTGATGAAGGTTTGAAGATTGAATATCTCACCGTCAAAGATCCACCTATCTTGTGGAATGGCTTAAAGAAGAGATATGACAACCTGAAGTTAGTCACTCTGCCACAAGCACGATACGATAAGAATCCAAAAGAAAATAGTTTATAAACTATATATTATCGTTGCGGTGGAATCGGGCACTGGTCAAAGGCTTGCCGTATACCATGACATTTGGTTGACCTTTATCAAGCATCTCGAAAGAGTAAACGCCCTGAAACGAATTTTGTCTCTGACGACAACTTTGACATCACCCACTTGGATGTGGCAGACTTCTTTGAGCAACCCGAGGGGAAGATGGACCACCTAATCGGTGATGGATCCGTGATGAAAGAAGATGGAGTTATTTGATTTTGTTCTACTTATTTGTATTAGTTAGTGAATAAACTAATAGTCATTAGTATTAGCTCGTATTAGTTAGTTCATGATGCAATGTTAGCAGTAGTTCTTTAGAATGTCTTCAATATGCTCAAATATCAATAATATTTTTATTTTCCAGTAGGGGTAATCGACTAGCCTGAAAAACTAGTCGATTATCTAATATTTTCGCATTAAAGCTGAAAAACAATTGATCGACAATCGATTGTCTATGTCTAACAATCGATTGTCGTCAGACAGTGTAATCTGGAATTTTTCAAAAATCATCCACAATCGATTGTCTATGTCTAACAATCGATTGTCATTAGACAGTGTAATCTGGAATTTTTCAAAAATCATCCACAATCGATTGTCTATGTCTAACAATCGATTGTCGTCAGACAGTGTAATTTGGAATTTTTCAAAAATCATCCACAATCGATTGTCTATGTCTAACAAATCGATTGTCGTTAGACAGTGTAATCTGGAATTTTTCAAAAATTGTCAACAATCGATTGTCTATGTTTAACAATCGATTGTCTTAAAACAGTGTGCTCTGGAATTTTTCAAAATAGCCAACAATCGATTGTCTATGTTTAACAATCGATTGTCTTAAAACAGTGTGATCTGGAAATTTTCAAAAATTGTCAACAATCGATTGTCTATGTTTAACAATCGATTGTCAATGCTCAACAATCGATTGTGTGTGTTTAACAATCGATTGTTTTATGAAAATGCTTAAACTGAATTTTTCAAACTGCATAGTAATCGATTATGGAAAACAAATAATCGACTATCTGATTTATTTAGTCAACTGACATCAGCAGATTTTGAAAATATTATGTGACACAAACGAATTGAACTTGTTTATTCTTATGTTCGTGTTTTTCTTTTATATGTCAAACCATGGGAAGTAAAATTGATTGAAGGCTCCGGAAGAGCAACTGTAACTCTGCCCAAAGGCACGACGTTTATCTTAAAGAATACAATATTCTCCTCCAAGTCTAAGAAGAACTTGTTGAGTTTTAGTGATATCAATCGCAATGTTCTCCTCCAAGTCTAAAAGGAACTTGTTGAGTTTTAAAGATATCATTCAAAATGGATATCATATTGAGACAATAGATGAGAATAATCTTGAATTCTTCATGAAAACGAGGCTGCCCATTTCGGTTTGGGTTCACGCCATTTTGCATGCAGCAAAACTAGTTCGTCGGCTGCCCACTTCGGTTTGGGGACACGCCATTTTGCATACAGCAATGCTAGTTCGTCTCTGACTGACGAATTGACACAAATATTCCCCGTTGCAATTGGTTTTGGGTCATGGACCCAATATATCCCATTTAAGAATCTTTGGATGCGCAGTATATGTGCCTGTAGCACCGCCATCCCGCACCAAAATGGATCTGCAAAGAAGGTTAGGAATATATGTTGAGGTTGAATCGCCCTCCATTATTCGCTACCTCGAAACATTGACAGGAGATTTGTTCACTGCACGATTTGCAGACTGTCAATATGATGAGACACTTTTCCCAAAATTAGGGGGAGAAGTTGGTGAAACCAAACGGGAAATTTTGTGGAAAAATGCATCATTATCTCATCTTGATCCACATACCTCTATTTGTGAAAGAGGCACAAAAGATTATCCATTTGCAAAGAATAGCAAATCAAATGCCTGACGCATTTATAGATTTGAAAAGGATAACAAAATCACATATCCCCGAAGTGAATGTGACAACATCTGATTCACGAATACATATTCATTATTGGAAGAATATGAACATGAAATTGGTATTAAATATACCTTACTCACCCCTAGAAGGAGGTTTGAGATGATACCACACTCACCCCTAGAAGGAGGTTTGAGATGATATATGGCATGAATGATCGTTGGTCACGTACCTATTGTACGCCAAAGTATTTTGGAAATATGACTATTAAAGGACAACGATAATGCAAGAAACATATCTTGCATATAAGTTTGACATGACCATAATGGTATAACTTTCTCTTTAAGAAAGATATTCACCACATGGATGTTGATGAATCTGTGGTAGTACAAAATTAATTGAGAGCTCTAGAAGAGCCAATTATTACTATGTTGGAGAAACACAATTGAGTATTGTGCTGTAGTAAGTCTCAAAGAAACTTATTCAGTTTCCAAAGTACACGCGAAAGCGATTGATTATATTGAGACTATAAATAAAGGAAGGCTTTGATATCTCCTATTACTACAACTTGTAGCGGGGTAATTTGCATATGAAAAGCTACCCGCTTTGTTCTCCAGTTTGTACTACACAAAAGAAAGAATGCCACAATAAAGTGGATATCTATTGGTATAAAAACCCATGTCATAATAAACCTGAAGTTTATTGATAAGTGCACATGTCATGGTGTAAATTTGAAGTTTACCAATATTGATAATTTGTTCAGTTAGCATTCGTATTAGCCATCTCATTTTAAGTATGATGTGCAAATTCACACAGGTGAATATCAAAGAACTAGAAAGTTCTTTACGATTTCTCTTGTATCACTTGTTCTCATTAATGAACTGACCAACTAAAGAGTTCGGGTTGAAGCCCATAAATTCTGGAAATATCAAAGGTGAATATGGGCCCATTCACCTGCCATGTATACCACATATGACGCATCTATGATATGGTTACATGCGCAATTGTTATTAACCCGCAGCCTGGCCGGTGCTTGCGAGGTAAATTGCTCAGTAATCTAACTTCGAGCATAATTTCCAGATTTTCTACTCAAGATAGTTCATCTTGATAAGTTGGTTTATATCAAAGTTGGTTTAGCAAGATAATTATTGAGTGCTTCCACTTAATAGCTAAACTGTTTCTTATGAGAACAAAGTTATATATATCAGTTTGATATACGTCGTATACGAGAGTATATTCTCCCCTCACAAGTGGTTCAGGGTCGGGAACCAAATAATTTCATCTTATTATTAATGTGCTGTGTATATTGCCATAATAATGCACAAAGATGATTTCCCAAAATTGAGGAAACAAGTTAGCTTTACTAACATGAGGGGGAGACATGATAAACGCTTGAGAAGAGGTTACATGGGATGAATTATCATTTGTATATGTAAATCCCCAAATATCATGATATTAACCTGAAGTTCATAAAAGGATAATTCAATTGCAACATATTGCAAAGCATGCTATACACATTTGCTGACCCAAAGAAAGTAACTAAATGGAAGAGATACAATTCAAGAAGAATTGATTCCATATGAAAGACATGTAGTTTTGAACCTATAGTTCAAATGCTTGAAAGTATAAAGTCAAAGGTATGTATAATCAGTTTTCGATATCTTATATGTTTAGCATGACGTGAAAACTTGATATGCATCTAAAGTCTATTATGTGACTTATATGACTTAACTTGAAAGATTTAAGTTGCTTGAAGCATATGCAATTCTTGGTCCTGAAGTACCACATCCTTAGTACAATTTGTGTACATATGTATCTTGCTATAACTGTAAGCATGATGGCATCGAGAATACATCTATGAAGATATTGAAGAGTTATTCCACGACATTATATGAAGATGTTCATATCTATCAAGAATGATGATTTTAAGGTGTGGAATATTTGTTCAAGTCAATATGGTTGATTTATTTATCAAATATCTACCAAAGATCGTTTTGAAGATGATGCACAAGATTGGAATGCAAATGCTCAAGGATATAAATTGATGTTCTTATTAGGGGGAGTTAATGCGCGTTGCACTCTTTTTCCCTTACAAGGTTTTGTCCCAAATGGGTTTTCCTTGCGAGGTTTTTAATGAGGCAACCAATAGGCGCATATTCAAACATGTGTACTCTTTTTCCTTTCTTTAATTTTTTCCATTGGGTTTTGGTTTTAAGGTTTTAACGAGGCACGTTGTTGAATAGACATTCTAGGGGGAGTGTTATGAAATCTCCTATTTAAGGTGAATGTCTATAATTAGAGAGATTCTAGAGTTCTATTCTTGGTAGCTAAATCATCCCCCTCCCTATAAATAAAGGGTTCTTCTACCATTGTAAGACACCCCTAACAATCTCTAAGTATCAATAAGAATACTTCTCTCTCTCTATTCTCTCTATATTGTTCTTGTCTTTTATATTATTTCATAACAGATTTTATATTTTTAATGTTATTTTTTAAAATTGATTCATTATCTGCTGATGGCTACTAGACACTTTTATCTATGAATTAAAATTACTTCTGGCATGTTTATCTAGGATGGACCATTTGGTGACACTTCATTTGATATTAATGCTGTTGAGAATCCTGAACTAGATGAAAAGTTGGATTTCTTAAGGAACAAGATTTCTGAGGTAGGGGATCCTCAGCAAATTAGTAGATGCTTTCTGTCGTTATAAATTGATAATTTTTTCCTTTGCAATTTATGATCTCTCCAGGTGGGAAAAGAGTCTACTGAGCTCAACAGAGAACTACAAGCTCTCGAAAGGCAGTCCATGTTAAGTGACCACTCTGCTGCCTCTCTTACTGAAGCGTTAGAGTTGTATCAACAACTGGCAGTGGATGAGAAGTTTGAAGTTAAACATTTTTCTGCAAAGCTTCAACTTCGTAAATGCATCTTGACTTGAGGAGTCGTGAAAAACCATTTTGGGAAAATAGCGACTTAATCTGATACCTTTCTGTGTATACAAGCCTTTATTACTGAAAATAGCACATATGTGGCGTTTTGTGACTAGATAATGTCTCTTTTATTTTTCGGATCCGAACCTTCTGCAGCTAAGCTAAATAAAGATATGTGTTACTGCAAATGATCTGGATTTTCATATGAACTATACCTTCCCTGGATCTTGACTATAATTTTGGTGGTATTTGTTTTTTTAGTTTTCTCTTTTTTCAATTAATATAGGTTTCCTTTCTTCCTTTGCCAAGACCTTGAGTGGCTTGGAATTTTCTACCTTGCTATTAATTGTTTCCTTGCTCTTCTATTCCAAGGGAGGTTCAGCCAACTATGGGAAATTCACTATCTGCACATATGTATGGTCAGTTTTTTGGGTTTCTGCACCTTGATAT
This sequence comes from Nicotiana benthamiana, assembly GCA_034376525.1. NCBI lineage: Eukaryota > Viridiplantae > Streptophyta > Magnoliopsida > Solanales > Solanaceae > Nicotiana > Nicotiana benthamiana. Next base: position 81,850,416 of record CM067336.1, read on the forward strand.
AGCTTCTAATGTCCTAGCAACAATAAAACAGCGAAGAAGGGAAGGAGATAGAAGGACGGCTGAAACTGGATGTCTATCTTTGGCCAAATAGAAGATTGAATTTGCAGAAGATGTGGTTGTAGCTTGTGAGTGCTTTCGCATAATGTGCTGATCATCTAATTTCTCTTAAATTTGAGAGTGGAATTGACTTAATCCAGCTTCTACTTCTAAACTTTTTCTACTTCAGCTTATTATGTAATTCCTTTATGGAATTGCAATGGTGATTGCACTCCAAATTTGAAATCCTTAATACGGGAAGATCACCCCGAAACTTTCCGTTGCAGGGCTTTGTACTTCTTAATGAAATAATTCTGCTAAATTCAAGTTATTGAATATGGTTCTTTTAATTGGCCATTTCTAGCAGAACTGGTACGAACTGCATCAGATTTTCAAACCAAAGTGGAGAATTTGGCAACCAGAATGGTGGACACTGAGCACCGAAGAGCAAAAGAAATTCGCACTTCAAATTGGGAAATGTTTAGATTGAACAATGATGAAGGTGAGCATTCTGGCAAACTTAATTTAATTATCTGACAATGCCCTTGATCAAACTTACACTCTAAATATTGCATATTATGTTGTAGGTCTACGGAGTGCGACACTGGAGGAACTTCAAGTATTTGGGGATGATATAAAGACTCTTCGTGATTAAATGGGTGGCTTAATTTTGCTGATGCTGTGAAGAAGTGCTCTTGCAGGTTCTTAGTAGTGTAAGAATTTTTCTCTAGTTAATTGAAAATGTTGAGGCCTCAGTATATTACTCTGTCAACACCATTTTGGCTTCTGTTGTAACACTCAAGTTTTGTATATAATTGTTTTTAATAATTATGCTGACAGGAATTGCACAACCAAGTGAAAGTCTTGCAATCTCGGCTTACTGATGTAGAAAAGAGACTCAGGTAGAATTTTGCATTCCTTTGTTTTTCATTTTTCATTTGGTGTTCAAATGTTGCCATAAATTGACCACTTTATCAACTATAACAACAACCCAGTATAATCCCATTTAGTGGGAGTCTGAGGAGGGTAGTGTGTACGCAGACCTTACCCCTACCCTTGGGTAGAGAGGTTGTTTCCAAATAGACCCCCGGCATCCTTCCCTCCAAGAACTTCCCACCTTGCTCTTGGGGAGACTCGAACTCACAACCTCTCGGTTGGAAGTGGGGGTTGCTTACCATCAGAGCAACCCCTCTTGTCAGACCTCTTTATCAACTGCTGATATAAATTGAGCAATCATAATTTGCATTTATTTTTTTAATGTATTTGAAGAAACTTTTGAGGAATATCTAATAAATTTTCTTGTTTGGACACTATTATTGGACATCTATACGCAACTAATAGCATTTTGTATGTTTATAGGCCCATCAGTTGATTTAATTTTAATCCACATATGCTGCTTTAGTGATTGAGTTACTATGTGTTGGAACTAGATCATATGGCTTAAATGACTTATGTCATCATTCATCTTTTATTGACCTTACTCCTCCGCATGGTTGTAGCTGGTGGAATAATTCTGATAAGATAAATAAGTTGAAACATCTTACGCAGATGGAGTGCAAACTAAGGGAGTCACTTAATGCAATTCATGTTCGGAAGGTAATGCATGGGATCTTTCCAAAAGCTGGATTAATACTGAAGTGTTTGGTTTTGATTGTAATTAGTGATGCTAGTGCAGCAACAATTTTTTAGAAAACAGTCATACTGTTGATGAATTATATAATTTTGCCTCAATATGGATTTTGGGAGACATAGGGACTGCTCACTGCTCTTTCTCTTGCCCTTCCTCCCCTTGTTCTTCTGTTTCTATTTTAGTCTCTTGCTTTTGCTGTTAGGAAAAAGCAGTGTAAACTGTATAAATAGCTGAATGGTTTTGCACTTGACCTGGCGCCCAGAAAGTAAACTTCACCTCAAAGTCTTTTTGGAGCTGGCTTTCTTTTTAGTCTTGACTCTCTTTGCGGGCAGTACGGATGATGCACTCTTGCCTTCAAGATTCTTTGTTATCTTCACAATGCTTGCCATTCCTTTTCGTGCTGCTGCCCGATGTTCAGGCCTACGGCTCATCATCTTGCGGTCAAGGGGCCAGTAGACATATGGCTCAAGTTTGTCTTTCCTCTTGACATCACCACCTGCCTTCTTGCTTGCATATTCTGTTCCAGTGTAGGCCTAACCTGAATCAGACGTTTTCCTCCGTTTCAGAGTTTTCCTTGAGCTCTCGGAAAAGCGACTTCCTGCTTCGCACCTTACATCGACGTTGCCAGTAGGTGCCTTGACTCGTTTTTGCTTCTTATCTTCCTCGTGAATAACCAAACGGCCTTCAGAGTCTATTTCTGCTTCATCTTCTGACTCAGACTTCCGCTTGCGATTGCCAGATCCTCTAAGAGCTGACCTGGTCTTCTTCTGGTCAAGTAAGTCAAGTGGCTCGTCGTCTAATTGATCATACAGGTCTTCCTGCAAGCTCTTGGCTGCTTTCCGTATTTTCTAGGACCTGAAAATATGTCATATACCCACTCATCTTACATGTGAATTGTAGTCTAATTCCAGTTCATAACAGACCTTTCTTATATTAGTAAGGAGTTTCATGTGGTCGTCAGGCATCACCTCTTTTACAGGCTCTTGGTCAAGCTAGAAATTAGCCTAATGATGTTGTCTGTTCATAATAGTTGGTATCTTGAATGGTAAATCTTGAATTGTCGTACTGGAATTTATCAAACCAAAGTAAGATTAACCATTCCAAAGCTTTTCTAATTATTTTTTCTTATATTCTTGTAGCCTTGTGATGTTGTTGGATAACACCTTGTGAATTTAGACTGCTTTTGGGGTAAGCGATTTAACTATTGCTCATTTTAAATTATAAATGTTATTTTACCAATAGTTTATCATTTATTTTCAATCTTTTGTACTTATAGGTTTTGAAGATTGAAGCTACAAGTCAAGATGCAAGCTTAGATGCACAAGCTCATTATTATTTTGCTAAAAATGTTATGCAAAACTTGATATCATAGTCTAGCTTAGGATGATAGCTAATTTTTTCGTTGTTGAGGTGTTGAGAATACATAGAAAGTAACATCATCATGGGATTTGAGCTTGATATCTTATCTTTTTATATTTATATTTTTCGATAACAATTTGATATTTATTGATAAAATTACTTTTTGTTGCATTGAGCTTTTAGGACTACTCATGGTTATTAATAGACCATGAATATTTCGCTAAATTACAAAATTATTTTAAATAGGGACGTCGACTCTAAAAATAATCTAGGACCAGTTAAAGGTTGGTCGCGAAAATGGTTTAACGACCAAGTGTTTTGTCGGCCTCTAATAGATTATTTAGGACTAGTTGGCATTAATCTCTAAAAAGATTTAACGAAGGGAATATATATATTTTTCATTGTTTATTAGGGACGATAGTCTTTAAATGTTATTTACGACCAGGTTTTCAATCCGTCCCTAAAAGACCATTTAGGACCAGATAATGTTGGTTTCTAAAACGATTTCACGACGGAAATTTTCTTTTTCATTGACTATTAGGGACGAGAAATGTGATCTCTAAAAGTATTTTAAGACCAGGTTTTTTTTCCGTCTCTAAAGTGATTTAACGACCAGATATTAAGACCCTTCGTTATTGACATTTAGCGACGGAGGCTATTACGACGGGTTGCGACCAGCCTTTTCCCTTCGTTATTTACCCTTTTAGGACCGGTTTTTTACTTTTAGGGACCAGATTTCCCTTCCTTAAAGGCCGTTTTTCTTGTAGTGTATTCACTCGTGACTGACATTCCCGAGGTTGATGAAATTTCTCCCGGTGAAGCTGCTATTCAATCTCCTTCCACTCAAGTTACTCTTCCTGCTTCTGGTAATGACGTTCTTTACCCTACTGGTTCAGATTCTACCCCTTAGTGAAAGTTTAAGAAATTGTGAGGTGTTATTTTATTTCTTTATTGGTGCAACATTTGGAAGTTTACCCCTGGACCCATTTAGGGTGATGTTTTGGAAGATTTTGCCCCTAGTAAATTTCGAGGTTGTTGGTAAAGACAATTAGGTTGAAGTTTAGTTCATACGTAGATCAACCAAGTTATTATAATATTATAAAGTTTGTTGTCCAACTTTTAGGACATCTTTCTTTCGAGTTTCTGTTTTACTCACTTAGTAGTTTGCCCTTGCCTTTTCTTCTATATAAGTTTGGGGGTTTATTCTCCACTTAACTTTAATGTTTGGGTTTTTGTTTTACCCATTGCTATTTAACTTTTGCATTTAAAAATGCATTAGTTAATTTCATGACTTTTTGATAAAGCACGAATTATAAAAGAGGGCCCTTTTATATACGACACTTAATGAAGAAGATATCTCAACTTTACAGTGGTGTAAACATACGAAAGGAGAAATAGGAGCACACATGTTTCTATGAACAACTTTGAGGGAAGTTTTGCCTCTTTCAATAATATTTAGGCCGTATTTGACGTCCAGGACAAATATTAGGAGATTCCGAGCAGGGTCCATCCCTACCTAAAATTTGCGACTCGGGTGGATTTATGATTTTATGGCCATTAAAATGCCCCAAAAATATCGAAAATATAATTTTGTCATTTCAGAAGGGTGAAAATATTTTCATAGGCCGTATTTGACGTCTAGGAAAAATATTAGACGATTTCGAGTCGGGTCCGTCCTGGCCGAAAATTTGCGACTCGCTCAGATTTCTGGTTATTTATTATTTTTGCTAAATTCTCACAATAGGTTATATCTATATTTTCTTCCCTTATCATATTGATTATTATGTTTTTATCTCAGTAGGGTCTCGGCCTTCCTCGTCACTACCCGGTCGAGGTTAGGCTTGGCACTTATAGAGTACCGCCTTGGTATACTCACACCTCTTCTGTGAGTAGATCCAGGTACCTCTACGCAGGTGCACTATCAGTAGTTGCAGGAAGCATTTCAGAGACTTGAGGTATATCTGCCACGTCCGCAGAGCGGAGAGTCTCTCTCTCACTCTATCCCTTTAAACCCCATATATGTCTATATCCTCATTCCTTTTCCTCTTAGGATTAGAAGTCCTAATACTCCGAGACTGGTAAGCTGGGACGGGTATTAGCATGCAATAATTAGACGAGACTAATCGCATTTAAATTCCTTAAATGTTATGGGAAGGGTAGAATATGTAAATGATGACCGGTGCGCTAATATCTCGTGCGACCCCTCTTTTGAGGAGTGATTGCTGGATATTGCATTGATGTGATCCATATTTTGTATAAACCTAGGACCCCTTTCCCTTTTTCTTTATTTTCCACGTCTTCTTTAATTTTGTTTCTTTAAATCAACTCCCCCTTTTTTAAGTTGTCCCTTCCTATCTTCTTTTCCTTTTCAAAAGCTTAAAACTTATTCGTGATTCTTATGCGCAAAGCTTTACATGTTTTCTTGTACTTCTTTTAAATTCACAATTAAAGCATGGCCGGGAACCACACTAGTGGATCTTGAGGGGTGCCTAACACCTTCCCCTCGAGATAATCTCAAGACCTTACCCGAACTCTGGTTTTCTTTCAAAATCGCTTCTTCTCTTTACAGTGTCCTAATGCACTATAATCATTAGATAGCGACTCTTTAAATTCTATAACCCGATTCCCGGAATGGAATAAGAATTGTTTTTCCCATAATATCGTAAACCTAATTTTGCTCTTTGGAAAAAAGGGGCGTCGACAGCGGGGTATTGAGGATGTAGGGTCGGCTCTATGTACCCGATGTTGATGATATTCGGGAATTAATATTGACAGAAGTCCATAGCTCACAGTACTCCATCTATCTGGGTGCCATGAAAATGTATCAGAATCTGAGGCAGCATTACTGGTAGAGGCGGATGAAGAAGGACATAACAAAGTTTGTAGCTAGATGCCTCAATTGTCAGCAGGTGAGGGCTGAGCACTAGAGACCGGGAGGGTTACTCCGGTAGATGGAGATTCCGGAGTGAAAATGGGAGAAGATCACTATGGACTTTGTAAATGGTCTCCCTCTAACGAAGAAATTTGATTCTATTTGGGTTGTTGTTGATTGGCTGACCAAGTCCGCTCATTTCATTCCAGTGTGTATTACTTACTCAGGGGAGGGGTTAGCAAGGATTTATATCAGAGAGATTGTCCGTCTGCACAACTTTCCAGTTTCTATCATCTTGGACATGGGTTCAGTGTTTACATCACGGTTCCGGAGAACCGATTCTATGGGTGTTAAACAAAATACTACTGATTTTAGACTTAGGAACGAGTGGACAATTTAAACTTTAGTTGATCATTCCTATAGGCATGCTTTCTAGGCGTTTACTGATTTTAAACGTTGTTACTACTTATACGGAAATCCTATATGCATGTTGTCTATATACAGTCAATTATTTAAGTCCTATAATAAGTTTTCTTAATGACTGATGCATATGCAAAAATGCAGAAGTCATATAGTCGTATTATCTATATGGTATGTAGACCTATAGACATGGTTTCTACATGAAAATGCAGAATATACTGCAAACGTGATATCTCCAAAAGATCCTACGAGCATAACATCCATAAGAAATGCAGAAATACCTATGATCATGATATCTATATGAAATGAAGAAATATCTATGAACATTATATCTATATGAGGCGTAGAGTTTCAGTAGTTAACTGTATGAAAAATGCAGAATTTCAGGAAAAGTATTTCCCTATAGTCATGATATCTACCCTTTTTGCATGCATTCAAACCTATCCATTTTAACTATCTACCCGATTAGTTATCACAAAATTATTACAGACCGAATATTAAAGAAAAAAAAGAGGAGAGAGAAACTCTCGGCGTAGGTTCAATGGAACAGTGCGCTTGATCAGCGCACGTTAGCAAGGTGCTTCCGCCGTTGATATGGCTCGTCGCCGGCGGCAACCACTCCCTCCTCCACCCTAGATCGTTACTCCGGCTCCAGACATCACAAAGGAACTCGAACCATTGACATTTGGAAGTTTTCTGCCAGAAAAATTCCAATCGAAATCAACCTTGCATGCAGTGGAAACTGTGTGTACTGAGACTCAATTGAAGGGGATTGATGTAGAACGAGATAGTCAAGCTGTGAGGAAGCTTCAATTTTCTGATATTGCTGTTGAAGAACAACCTCCTCCGACTATGGCTGACATTGTTAGAGGTAAGCATAATGTAGGGAAGGCTTTATCCTTTGTTCCTCCTACTGATAAGGATGGGAAGAAGATTGTCAAAATCAATATGGAGGAATTGAAACCACAATCTGAATACTGGAGTACTTCACTCATTGGCTATATCATTGGAGATAATCCAAATGAGAAGGCAATGGAGAATTTTGTATTGCATGTGTGGAATTTCGTAACTAAACCGCAAATCTTAATGCACAGAGATGGCTATTGTGTTTTTAGGTTTAAATCTGTTGAGGATATGAATCAAGTACTTCAACTTGGTCCTTATTCTTTCAGAAATAAACCGATGATACTTAAACCTTGGGATGTTGATTTTTCAATGCAAAATGGCATACTTAGTACAATTCCTATATGGGTGAGATTTCCTGGGCTTCCCCTGGGGTATTGGTCCCCTGAGATTCTCAGTAAACTAGCTAGCACTATTGGTAGACCTTTGTTTACTGATAAAGTAACAGCTCAATTTGAGAAGATATCATTTGCAAGAGTTCTGGTGGAAGTTGATGCAGCATTTCCTCTTCCAGAGGAAATTGAAATAGAGACTCCATTTGGATTGAAGATACAGGATGTTGAATATGATTGGAAGCCAGAATTTTGCAATCATTGTTTGAAGTTTGGGCATAATGCTATGGACTGTTGGTACAATAGTCATGCAGATGGAAATCATGAGCAGGAAGCAAAGGTAAACCTGGACAGGAACAAGGTGAGGACTAAAAAGCCAAGGCAGAAATGGATCCCTAAAGGAAACAATGAAGCAACCACTTATTTGGATAATGTTGATGGCAATGTAACAGTAAATCCTAATCTACCAATGTATCCAATTCCATTGGCTGAGGAAGGAAATATTGTTATCTATACTACTGCTATAGCTGATCACAATATGGACATGAGAATTCCAATTGGTACTGATATGGCTGCTAGTATTGAAGCTAAGGATGATCAAGGAAGATCTGAGAATGTGGCTACTGATGGCATAATGCAGGAGGGTGTTGGTGAGAGGGAATCCAGTGGAACTGTAGATGAAGGGAGAAGAAACCAATTGCAGGATCCTGGTCCTTCCTTAGGGAAGACTAGTACCTTATGATTGTGGTCACTTGGAATATTAGAGGGCTTAATAAAGCCCACAAGCAGAAGGAATTAAAAAACTTTCTGCTGAAGAATAAGGTGGATATCCTAGGGTGTATTGAAACTAGGGTGAAGGAGCCAAAAGCTCATACTATAATCAATAAGATTGCTAAAGGATGGAAGTATCATCTCAACTATCCTATGGCAACTAATGGTAGGATTTGGTTACTTTGGAGAGCACATATACAGCTTCATATCCTAGGAACCACAGATCAATTTATTCACTGTAGTGTTGAAGACTCAGCCTCAGCAATCAAATTCCAACTAAGTGTTATATATGCCTACAATACAATAGCACTAAGGAAACAGCTGTGGAATGACCTCAGGGGACTTCCTATTCTGGGGCAAGATGTATGGCTATTAAGTGGAGATTTTAATGCAGTTCTATCAACTGAAGACAGGATTGGATCCCCTGTAACAGATGCAGAGGTGAAGGATTTCAAAGAGCTGATTTATGACCTTCAACTTACACCTATTAGATCAAAAGGATGGAGATACTCTTGGACTAATAAGCAGGTATATAGCAAGATAGATTGGGCAATTGGCAACTTTCAGTGGCTTCAGCAATACAGCCATGTGGAAGCTGATTTCTTAAACCATTCTATCTCTGATCATACTCCTATTTTTATAAAGTTTGGAAGGCAAAGGCTTCTTCATCCTAAACCTTTCAGGCTTTATGACTCTGTGATGGAGAATCCTCAATTCAAAAATATCCTACAGCAGGTATGGAGTCAAGGAGGACATGGAACACCAATGCAACAGATATGGCATAAACTTAAAGAAATGAAGCAGCAGCTGAAGGACCTCAATAGGTACATGGCTTCTTACCAACAAAAATTGATCCAAGCAAGGGAGAAGCTGGACATTATCCAAAGCCAGTTAAGGAGTAATCCTGGATCTATTCAATTATTCAATGAAGAGAAGGAGGCTATTCTTAACATAGAGAAATGGAGCAATGTAGAGGAGCAGGTGTTGAGGCAGAAATCAAAAGCTACTTGGATTGATTGTGGTGATTCTAATACAAAATATTTTCATGCACAGTGGAAGATGAGGTCCAGTCAAAGCAATATTTCATCTATATATACAGACACAGGCACTAAACTCACTGATCCTTTAGCTATTGAACAAGAATTTATTGCAGTGTTCAAATCCTTGATGGGGGATAGGCCTAAGGAGGTTCCCTGTCTGAATTCTGCTATTGTCAAAGAAGGAGGATGCATTTCTCTTGAGCAACAAAGGACTCTTATTAAAGAGGTGACTATGGAAGAGATTACAGCTGCTGTGAAAGAGATGCCAAATGACAAAGCCCCAGGTGTTGATGGTTTTACTGTGGAGTTTTTTACCAAAAATTGGGAGACTGTCAAAATGGATGTATTTGCTGCTACTAAGGAGTTCTTCATTACTGGTCACATGCCTTATATGCTGAACACTACTGCTATTGCTCTTGTTCCTAAGACCAATACTCCTAAAACAGTCAAGGATTTCAGGCCTATAGCTTGCTGCACCACCCTCTATAAGATTATCTCAAAAGTCATTACAAGAAGATTGAAAACTGTAATTGATTGCATTATAGGGAAAGGGCAGTCAGCATTCATTGAAGGGAGAAGCATACTAGATAATGTCCTGCTTAGTCATGAATTGTTTAAAGGCTATGGAAGGAAAGGCATATCACCTAGATGTGTCCTAAAGGTTGATCTGAAGAAGGCTTATGACACTATTGAATGGAGATTTCTTAAACAGATGCTGGTTGATCTTGGCTTTCCTGCAAAATTTGTGGAATGGATTATGGCTTGTGTCTCAACTGTTACTTACTCCTTAGTGATTAATGGAGGACTCACAAAGCCATTCTCAGCCAGAAGGGGTATTAGGCAAGGAGATCCTATGTCTCCTTACCTATTTGTTATTGCAATGGAGTATCTTAACAGGAACCTTAATCAACTACACAAGAATGGCAATTTTAATTTCCATCCAAGATGCAGGAAGCTCAACTGCTCTCACATTTGCTTTGCTGATGACTTGTTGCTATTCTGTAGAGCTGATATTACATCTATCCAACTGTTACAGGATGCATTCTTATCCTTCTCTTCTGCTTCTGGACTTTCAGCAAACAATTCCAAGAGTGCTGTATATTTTGCAGGCATTTCTCAATCCGAGAAAGCAGCTATCTTAGAGAACTTGGGATTCAATGAAGGACATCTTCCTTTCAAATACTTGGGTATTCCATTACATTCAAAGAAGCTGAGTATACATCATTATTTACCTTTGATAGAGAAAATCACTGATAGAATCAACTGTTGGACTGCAAAATTTTTATCCTATGCTGGCAGATGTCAACTTATAAAGTCAGTATTATTTGGAGTTCAAACATATTGGTCTCAGATTTTTATATTGCCAAAGAAGGTGGTGAAAGTGATTGATGCAATTTGCAGATCTTTCTTATGGACAGGCAATGGAACAGTCTCCAAAAGATCACTGATAGCTTGGGACAGAATCTGTAAACCTATTGCTGCTGGAGGTTTAAACATCATTGACATCCAGATTTGGAACAAGGCTGCTGTATCAAAACTGCTATGGGATTTAGCAAGGAAGAAAGACTGCCTTTGGATCAAATGGATCCATCTTTACTACATAAAGAAGGAAGATATTGAAACAATGGCTAGTCCTAAAAATGCCTCTTGGATAACTAGGAAGATTATTGACTGTAGAATGCAAATCATGAATGGTAGCAAATTGCAAGGTGATCTACTGTCCAGACTTTCTAGTGTTTGTAAGTCTGGAAAATTTCAAATTCACTCTGTATATCTTTCTCTTCTCCCAATTTGGCCTAGAGTGGATTGGAAAAACTTGATGGCTACCATAAATGTCTTGCCAAGACATAAGTTTACTGTGTGGATGGCTGCTCATGGAAGACTACCAACAGTTGATAGATTGCTAAAGTTTGGTATCAAAGTTGAAGAAACATGTGTATTCTGTAAGCAAGGCTTTGAAGCCTTTGAACACCTATATTTTGAATGTCCAATTACCAGCAGGATTTGGACTAGAATCTGCTGTTGGATTGGCTAGAGTAGACGACCAGATTGCTGGAAGAATGAGCTAACTTGGATATGCTGCAATGCTAGGAGTAGACAGTTCAAAAAGGCAGTAACAGCTACTGCATTTGTTACTACTATTTCTTTGATTTGGAGATGCAGGAATGATATTAGATTTGAGAGGAAACATTTTGATGAAGATCATTTATGCCGTGAGATTGCCTTCCTTATTCATGCTCGTGGTAGAAGTTGCAAGAAATAGATGAAAGGACTTAGAATTCTCAACAATTATCCTTAGTTCACTACTTGTTAGAATAGATTTAGCTAGTTACACTAGTTGATTGTATTAGCAATGGTAGTTAGTCGATACTACCATTAAGAACACTCATATGTATATTTGTTATATCAATAGAAGCCAATTTCAATTAAAAAAAAAAAATTATTACAGACCAGATGAATAAAAAAAAGTAAAATTACATCAGTGATTACATGTACATCTAATTAGCCTAATTCAAACTTGGAGTCTAATAGTATGAGGTAAACCAACTTCCATGATCAGATTTCCAAAGCCTTCTCTTATTTGGGATGTGTCAAAGTTCCATGGGGCTTCAAGAGCTCCAGGCAATGCATATACCCCAAATGTCATTGCAGAATTAGATTATAGTGCAGTGTGGAAGGGCCAGCCCTCAAATGTCCAAGTTCAGAGGGAACTCAAGGTCCCAAGGCAAGGCTCATAGGATGGGGGAAAAACTTAGAGACTAAGAATAAGTTCAAGTGCAGGAAATGGTAAGCTAGTGGTCATGCCAAGTAATTTGAAGTGCTGGCACACCCTTGACCAACTTGTCATTCTCAAGTTCAGGAGTTAGAGCTTATTGAAAGCCAGGTTCAGACCTGGATAGCCACTTAAAGACTACTAAACCATAACCGTAGCGCAGCATACATAGGGGGGGGGGGTAAGGATAGAGAGTTCATAACAGAAAAAACAGACAAGGAGTAGTGGGCAAAGGACATCATCAACAATAAAACATACTGGCACACCTTTTACTTGGGGTTAAAATTCAGTTCATGGACAACAATTCATGTTGCCATGCCCTGAATCCCCATTCTACAAACACATAGAGGGTAATGGTATAGGGATCAAGCATTTGCAGGAAAATAAAGCAAAACAACAGTATATGAACATGTCAAACTTTGCAGGTAAAGGCATAATTACAAAGGCATAAGTAAACACATTGGATGATTGCTGGGAACTAAATCAAGACATACTAGTAAAAGAGCAAGAGCAGGATCCAAAGACAAAGTAGTAGCAGTATATTTTAGCCTTGGCTTTCAGCTGGTTAACAATAGGTATGAGCAGAGAACATCAGTAGAGAAAACGAGCAAAAGGTAATGCAGGTTTTTAAAGTAGTAATGTGTGTAAGTCAGAAGACTGTTGCGTATTCAATTGTTGAATTGAAAATGTGTTTTGTGAAAAAGAAGGTCGGGCATTAATAGTTAAAAATAATTAGAGAGTAAGGGAGGAATCACAGTAATTAAATAATTATACATCAATTACAATCAATTAACATATGTAATCTCTTTAATCAAGAGATTCAAAATTCAAACAGGTAAAACAATTAAGGAAAGGGATTTGCAAATTATTTTCTTAGTAGTATAATAAAGGGTAAGTGCATAGAAGTTGTTTAAGGAAAAAAACTAGTGGCACAAGGTTGTAAGAAAAAGGGAAAGAGAATCAATTAGTACAACCAAAATCACATGCTTATTTGAATGAATCAGGTCGAGAAAAGGGTAAAAAATTCACTTAAGGAAAATCCGGAACAATCAAGTAAACACCATCTAAGGGATCAGTAGTTGGCAAAACATCTTTAGAGAAGAGTTCTCATATATAAAGTACAAAGCATGAATTTAGAAGAGACTGTCGAGTTATGTAAAAGAGAGAATTTCAGAATCATAAAAGAGATACAAGTTCAGTTTTGCAGAGTCATAGTGGGTGTAAGAGTTCAGGTTTCCAAAGTAGAACCCTAACTTGAACATAAAATCAAAATACACGAAGAAATCCCCAAATCCCAGGGTTTCAAATTGAATTAGGCACAGAGACGAGAAGGCAGGTCATTGAAACAGACTCAAATGTCTACTTCAGAGTCTTATAAGAAGCAAAACAGATATGATAGCAATTTTGAAACAACAAGGAAAGAAGACCGATTTAAAGCATGAAGAACATATTTTTAATAAAAGCTCTGAACTTAAACAAACTCAGAAGAAATAAGTGATACGAACTTAGGAAAAGGCAGATGAAACATGTTTAGAAAAACACAAACGGAATCCAGTAAAGCAAACAGAATCAAAGAACTCACGATAAAACACACATAGACGAAAAGTAAGGAAAATATACTACAGATTAACATGTGAGTATAGTAGAAAAGAAAAGTAGCAGAACAACACATGTATAGTAAAAGGAGTCACACTAGTATGATACAAACAAACACACATGAAAAAAAGAAGAAGAGTCAGAAAGATATTTCGAAAATTTTCCAGAAAACCTTAAATTGAAGACAAACGATTTTGAAAGAAAAAATTTGGGGAAAACACTTTAGAAACCCAGTAGCACACAAACATACCATAGATCTACAAAAATAAACTGAGAAAAACCTTGAACAACTTAGGGTTTCGGAGAGACCCTAGAAGCAAGAAAGACTTTGTAAGAATGTCTGATCCTAGGTCGAGGAGGTCAGAAAAGGCTTCTAATGCATTGGGTACGCCGGAACAGGCCAGAGTAGCCATAGAAATGAAGATATGAGATGTTTTAAAAGAGAACCATCGAGGCCATTCTTCAAAACCTTGAACACTTATGGTCTAATGGTGGAAGGGGATGAGGAATCTATGGTCTCCGATGGAGAAAGTCACCGGAGAAGACGAAGGGACTCATCGGAGAAGGGGAAGAGACATAAGTCTTTAGAAGAGACTAGAGACAGAGATTGAGAGTGGAGAGATAAGATATGGTGAATAATGACTGGCTACGGGGAGGGTAGCTTAGGATTTAATTAAGGTAATTGAATCTGGAATGTTGATCTCGTTTGATCAACGTCTCAGATTCAATCAGAGCTGGGCTTGGTTAAAACAAAATTAGGCTGGGTTAGTTTAATTGGGATATTGGGCCAATGCAATCTGATAGGGGTATGGCCAAATTGGCTACAATCAAACAACAAAGGGTCATTTGTTAAATAACCAACTTTCCCCTTTTATTATTTTACAAAACTAGTAAAAATGTTTTAAAATAAATTAAAGGTACTGAATTAATTAATAATATATAAATATTAATCTAAATATAATAATTGTGAAATATTGTTAATTGTAAAAAATTGGCTATAATTTTAATTATATGCAATTTGGCTCAGAATTACCGAACAAATGTATAAAAAATATGAAAAAAATTTAATTTAATTATGTTTTAATATAAATATGATAATAAAATGAATTATTCAATAATGTTGAAAATAATTATTGAATTTTGTAGTATTAAAATAGACAATAAATTAATTTTGAAAATCTTTAAAAATTTGGAAAAACACCAAAGCACTTGGGTGTGCTCATATAAGCATATATATGTTATTTTGAAAGTATTTTATTGTATAAAAATACTAGGTTTAAAATTGGGTATCAACACTATCATTAACGCACCTAATTGGAGCTTGCCCTTTGAGCTCAAGTGTGATGCGAGCGATGTTGCAGTTAGGGCGGTTTTGGGTCAAGAGTGAACAAAATGTTTCATCCGATATATTATGCGAGCAATACAATGAATGTTGCTCAAGTGAACTACACGGTGACTTATGAAGAGCTTGTAGCTATTGTGTTGACGATGGAGAAATTTCAGTTGTATCTCATAGGTGCCAAGGTCATAATTCATACCAATCATGCCATACTCCGGTACTTGATGAGAAGAAGGATTCCAAAGCTAGAGTGATGCAATGGGTCTTGTTACTTCAAGAGTTTGATTTGGAGATTGTGGACCGGAAGGGTAGTAAAAACCAAGTGGCGGACCACTTGTCCCGCTTGCAGGAGGTGGGGAGGCATCGTGATGGCCTAGAGCTCAATGATTCATTTGTCAAGGAATAACTCCTTTCGGTGTCGGTGAATGGTATGCCATGGTTTGCGGACGTTCCTAATTTCCTTGTGACTGGTACAATCCCGTATGAGCTCTCTTCTAACCAAAGGAAGAAGCTCAAATGGGATAGTTTGGATTTCTATTGGGATAAGCCATACTTGTTCAAGATTTGCTTGGATGGTGTGATCCAAAGGTGTGTCCCGGAGGATGAGCAATTGAGTATCTTGGAGGCTTGTTATTCCTCTCCCTATGGTGGCCATCATGTCCGAGTGAGGACGACTTCCAAAGTTCATAGTTGTGGGTTCTATTGGTAAACTTTGTACAAAGATGCAAGTGAACTTGTAAAGAGGTGTGACGAATATCAAAGTGCGGGTAGAATTTCGAAGAAAGATGAGATGTCTCTCAACACCATTCTTGAGGTTGATGGTTTTGATGTATGGGACATTGATTTTATGGGCCCGTTTGTTAGCTCGTGTGGGAACACATACATTCTTGTGGCGGTTGACTATGTTTTAAAGTGGCTTGAAGTTGTGGCATTGCCCAACAATGAGGCCCAGAGTGTTGTTGATTTTCTCAATAAGAGAATTTTTATAAGGTTTGGAACTCTTCGTGCAATCATAAGTGATGGGGGCTCTCATTTTTGTAATAGAGCTTTTGAGACTTTGCTTGTAAAGTATGGTGTCAACCATAAAGTTTCTACTCCCTATCATCCTCAAGCAAGTGGCCAAGTTGAAGTCTCAAACAGGAAAATCAAGAGTATATTGTCAAAGACGGTCAATGCAAATAGGATCGATTGGTCAAAGAAGCTAGATAATGCTTTATGGGCTTAAAGAACTGCTTACAATACTCCGATTGGTATGTCTCCATATCGGTTAGTGTTTTGGAAAGCTTGCCATCTACCAGAAGAGTTAGAGCACAAGGCTATGTGGGCTTTGAGGAAACTGAATCTTGAATAGGATGTGGCAGCAAATCTTCGTGTGGAGCAGCTTAATGAACTTGATGAATTCTTATTCCATGCCTACTCCAGTTCTTCATTGTACAAAGACAAGATGAAGTACCTTCATGATAAATATGCTCGTAGCAAGGAGTTCAAAGTGGCTGATTTGGTTCTTTTCTTCAACTCTCATTTACGTTTGTTTTCAGGAAAGCTTAAGTCAAAATGGAGTGGAACTTTTGAAATGGTGTTTGTGACCCCGTTTGGTGCACTTGATTTGAAGAACAAAAATGGGGAAGTTTTCAGAGTGAATGGGCACATGGTCAAGCACTACTTGGGAAAAATTGATGACAACCATGTAGTGGCACTTCTTCATCTCAAATGATTTGATGGTAACCTGCGTCGTGCCGGCACGTTAAATCAGGTGCGTCTTGGGAGGCAACCCATGTGTTCTTCTTCTCGTTTTTCTTTGATTTTGATTGTAGTGTGGGATTTATTGATGGAATGACTTGTCGTGAGATGCCATAGGATTGTGTAGATGCAGTACAGGAAAAAGTTGGAAAATGACCTCTCTCTGAAGTTGTCAATACGGACTGTACTCATTTTGTACGGTCGCAAAGACCCTTTTGCGGGGGCAAGAAATCAATGCAGACCGCACTGGAAATTTGACAAAAGCTGGGGTTCTCTGAAGTTTACCACCGCGGCCGCATTGCATTTTGTATGATCCGCGGTGGTCCACTACGCCGAATTGCATTTTGTGAGGTCCGCAGTGGACATGTTGTCAGTGCCCTTTGGTTTTGAGCACCGCGGATTGTGATGCCATTTGGTGGAGTCCGCGATGGGTAGGTAAGCTGGGCCCCAGGACCTTTTTCTATATATAGGACCTGAGGCCTTCCTTTTGCACTTTTCGATCCTTTTACTCTCAGCGCATTAAAAATTAGTGTTTATCTCTCTCACTATTTCATGTGACTGACTACTAAGGCTTATTCATCATCTCAACATCTCATTTCTGGTACTTTAATCCCTTTTGATTTGTTTAATTTTGTTATTTTCTTTTAAATTTTTGTTTCCTTTGTTTCTTCTTCTTTCCCTACCCGTTTTTCTTTCAACGGTGCAGCTTAGAGTAGTTAATTTTTGTTTAATGTAGGCTTAGGTAGTTAAAACACTTAACCAACAGTTGGAACTCATCAATAAGTGTAAAATTGGACTAAAATTGAGGAAGACATGAACCCTAGGTTGGTATTGCTTTTGGGTGTTCAGTGTGGATTGCGGTGGGTTTTGTACACTCCGCAATGGTATTTTGTGCGGACCGCAATGACAAAGTTGTGAAACTTGAACATTGAGGATAGCGGATGCATTGCATTTCATGTGGTCCATGGTTCCTTAAAGCAGACCGTATTGGCATTTTATGCGGTCTGCGGTGCATAGTTTCAGAGAATGAGTAGTCTGAACCCTACCTCTGTGCGGACTGCAATGAATTTTGTGTGGTCTGCAATGGCCTCTTTGCGGCCACACTGCATTTTGTGTGGTCCGGGCTCTGCAATTTTTCATACTATCTGCAACATTTTTCCTGCAACTGTGAACTTTATTGTTTTTTTGGATACTAACGAAGTCTGAATGAATGTTGTTTGCAGACAATGGTAAAATCAAGAGGAAAATGTTCTAAACAACCAGGGAGAGGAGAGTCGGGGGTGGGAAACAAAATATGATAAGGTTGATCCCACAAGTCCGACAAAATATTAAGAGCACATGGTAAATCATTTAAGTTGCTGATAGAGAAATTGACCAGTCGGGGAGCGAGTATGAGCCCTCCTGGAAGGCATCTTCAGACTCTGTGCCAGAATATGTTTCCTGATTGGACGGAGAGACACAGGCTGACAAACATATCTCCAGCATCCCCCACTGATCAGGCTTCAGCGCATGCATCTTCTAAGTCATCTGAGGGCGCAGTTGCAGCCAGTGGGGATGAATACTCCACCTCTCCTACAGCTTTATTATCTGGAGATGGTGAAGTACTAAAAGAAGGGGAAGCAGCAGCAGGGGGTGAGCCCCAAGTTTGTCGGGTGGAGTGGACTAGGAACTCGGAGGCATGGGAGGACCGATTTGTTAGTGAGATTGCCTACCACAAATTCAGAGAGTGGTGGCCAGAAAAGAGGTTGATCATAGAGAGAAAAATCATTACCGAGATATTTTGCCTCATAATCCAAACGTATTGAGGCAATTCAGAGATAGAGATAGATGGGACTACTTTATCGGGCATGTGGATAATGCGAATGAGCACTTGGTGAAAGCATTTTACACCAACGTGGCCCACATCAAAAAGGGTACAACGGTCACCAAAGTGCCAAAAGTGAAGTTTGATTGCAAGACCATCAATGACTATTTAGGCTTCATAGAGGAGGATGAGTCCCTGTACCTAGACAAAATGAAATTAGGTGAAGAAGCCTGTTCGTTGTTGGTGGAGTACATGGCAATACAAGGTATCACCTCCGAATGGCTGACTGCGAGGGTGAAGATATTAAGGAGGACATTGAACTTTGAGGCCAAGGGGTGGGAGACATTTGTGTGCAGCAGAATAGACCGTACCACCCATGACCACTCACTCCCACATCACCAGGCGATCTTAATAGCATCCATCGTGGTGGGGTACCCGATCAGTGTCAGGAATGTAATGTCCCGGGTCAATGCAGGTAGTGAGTGAAGGTAACAGATCTTAACCATTCCCCAACTTTCTGACAATGTACTTAGAGGATCTCAATGTGGAAAATCGCATATTCGATGTGAAGGTGAAGGCAAAGGCACCCTTCTCATGGTATATCCTACAGGGTGATGACAACCCTAAGGGCAAGCACTCCAAAGGAAAATTTACTACCTTAGCTAGGCAGTTTGAAGAGCCAGTAGTGGTAATGACTACTCCACAATCTTCTTCTACTTCAGCAGACATAGCCCTAGGTCCATCCTCCTCCGCAACACCTGATATACCCTCCACCACTGCCTATCCATTGGCTGCTCATCATCTGAGCCAGGCCCTCACCAACATCTACAAATGGATGCAGACAACTACTTCTATATTGTCTGTATTATCTACTACCAGGACAGCTCAGTCAGCACCTCTGCATCCACAGGTCCCGCAATTTATTAAGGATGCTCTCAAGGACCTTGTGGACAACCAGAAGAAGATCCTAGAGAACCAAATATGCTTACGGACGTTGTTGCTTCACATGGGAGATCACTAAAGGAACTTGCAAAGGAGTCAAAAAAGATGAGGAAGACTCAAGCTTCCAAAGAGTCCGTGAAGGAGTTGCGGGTCGAGGTAGCGAGATTAAAGGTAGATCACTTGCCTTTGGATTTGCTACTACATGACCCTGTTCCAGTAACTCATCCCCAGCCAGAGCAATCTGAGAGTCCTCCCAAGAGGAAGAGGGTGGTCACCTAGTCCGATGATGTAGTAATCTACATGGCGGACCCACCAGAGACTTTCTCGAGTCAGCCAGAGGATGCAGCCCAAGAGCTAGTCCAGGTCCGGGCCTAGGTCCCAGCAGCAAAGTCATAGGTCGTAGAGAGTCAGTCACAGGTTCTTGAGCATACAGAAGACCCAAGGACCCAGACAGAATACCCATGCAGGCTGACGGCCATAAGGAGTTTCTTTTTCCCGTGTCCTCAAATTTTTGTGCTTATTTTGTGCAGTTGGCATTGAGGGCAATGCCAGCTTTCATTTGAACGAGTAGTCCCTACTTTGATTTGGATGACTGTATATATATATATATATAAATAAATATATATATATATATATATATATATATATATATATATATATATATACATATATGACAAATTTTATGATTTGTTTCGTATTTTTTTTATCTTTGGTATGTACATAATTTCAGCATTTCATTAATGTTTTCGTACTTTTTTTTTACCTTGGGTCTATATATAAAAGTTATCTTACATTGTATATATTCATCTCCTTACTGTATATTTAAACCCCCTCTTGTATATATACAGTTTATTTTTCGCAGTTTTTCTTTCCTAGCTTCTTATTGATGTTCGTAGCTTCTTGTTTTTAATTTTTACAATAAGCGTTTGGTTTTCTTAATGTAACGGTTCTTTCCAAAGGTGGAATTTGTGTGAACCGGGTGGCTCTTCTCCATGATGGATGGAATGACAACCTTCTTAAGGGTTTGAGTCTGTTTTCTTTTCTTTTTGTTTTTTAGTAGTTAGTTGTTAATGGTGCCTTAAAGAAAGCTTCACTTGGTCCTAGCACATTTTCCTTTAATCCTATGGGTAAAAAATAAATCGTTGTGTACAGGATGGTGAAAGTTATGACCTTGAGACTCTTGTGTTGGCCGATAATCATCAAGTGGTTTTTCGGGACAATTGTATGCTCTAATCTTATCTAAGGTTGTTTTGGGCTCCAACTCTGTGTCTTTAGAGATCCTATGGCTTGTGTTGTGAGAAATTAAATTGCAAGTCCAAGTCTCGAGCCATTGGTCTAGAACTTGTCCTGAATGTTTGTCGAGGCAAAATCCTAAGTGAGATTTGACTTGAGACATGATTATAGGCTCTCCTTGGTCCAAATGATATTTTGAACACTTCTATAGCCTACCAATCATAAAATCCCTAGTCAAATCTTTTGAGCTTTAGACCTTTTTCCTTCAATAACCGTGATACGAGCCTTTACCCGTTTTAAAATATACCCTTTCTTGGCACCCAATCTTTCCTAAGCTCATGGCAAAACAACAAGTTTGGGAGAGAGGCGAGAATTGCAATAAAGTGGTAAAAAGGTACAAAACGAAGAAAAGGAAAGGCAATGAAAAAGAAAGAAAAGCAAAAAAGACAAAAAGAATGTTCAATGTAGAAATGAATAAAGGGATTCAAGAAAGGAAAAAAAAATGAAAGTTGTGGAAAGTTGAGAAAGGGGAAAAGATTTGAAATGAACAAGAAAGAGTGACAATTTTTCCCTCTAACCCCTTAGAAAGAAGTGAAATGACTTAAAAAGTCAAGTGAATGCAAACAAAAGAAGTGCTTAAGGGAAGATGGAACCTACTTGGAGAAAACATTTCTTACCCTGAACCAAAAGCCTTCACTATGTCTCCACAAAAACCCTATATGATCTCTAGTCGAATGAAGCTTACATTAGTGGTGACTCACATAAGGGGTAAACATATGGTACCTAGAGCCAGACTTGTGACTTTTCTTTGAAAGAGATGATTGTGTTTCCATTAACCTCATTCTGAGTGCCACCATTCTAAAGGTGAGGTTTGCTTAGGGAGAGTTGAGGACGTGTGAGTTTGGGTTCCATAACGACCAAAGTAATAGAAAGAGTTTCTTTGATGTGTTGAGTCAACTCTTGATGCTCTTGTGTCGCACTAAATCCATTGTGTTTAAAAGAATGATTGTTGTTAATGATTCATTTGAATTGAGGGCAAGTCCCAATTGATGGTAGATGAGGTCACTTTAGGTCGACTGAATTTTCTTGGATTGACTTTTAAAGGGTGGGTCTTATTTTGTTTGCTTGAGGACAATAAAAAGCTTAATTTTGGGGGAGTTGATAACTAGGGATTATGATGTATTTTACACTCCTTATTGCTTAAGTTTTGATTAGAATTTTGTAAAAAAATAGTCCCAAAGGCTCACAAGTTGTACTTGATTGTAGGTTTGATCAACAAGGTCACAATGTGTCAAAATCCAGCTCAAAAAGGAGTGAAACTTGCACAAGTACCAAGACAAGACCAAGTTCAGTCAAACAGGGCCAGTGCGGCCACACACCATTTTGTGCGGTCCATAAAAATGGAGATCAGGGAGTATGCTTCTTAGTCAGCCAGGCAATGCGGCCGCAAAGGACTTTGTGCCATCTGTATTGATTCCAATGCAGCTGCAATTGATTTCGTGTGGTCCGTAGAGTTCAAGTTCAGAGAGGTCATATTTGGGTGGAACAGGCCAGTGCAGTCTGTGGTCCATTTTATGCGGGCCGCAATAGAAGCCACCATGGCCGCGGTGCATTTTGAGTGGTCCGCGGTGGCCAACTTCAGAGAACAGAAAAGTCAAGCCAAGAGCCTTAGTACGGCCACACTCAATTTTGTGCGGTCCATAAGCCCTATAGGGGTATTTTTGTCCAAAAATATTAGCCAAGTATAAGTAGTTTCTTTTCCCATTTTTAGGTCATCGGATATTTTTGGACGTAGTGTTGCGCTCGTGAACTCATTTCTTTGTCCATTTTGAGTAATTTTATCTTAAATTCACCATTGAATCTTCAGTTCTGTCTAGCAATTAATTATTATGGGCTTTTCTTCATCTATTTCTTTGTTTTCTTCTCTAATTATGAGTAGCTAGACCCATTAGCTAGGGTTGTGGCTCAATCCTAGTGTGGGTAATTGATGGGTCTTGTGTTTTGATGCTTGATTGTCTATGGGTGTTTGATATTTTGGCTAATTTAGGATTTTTATGTTGAATTAGTGGTTGCAAACACTAGTTTATGCCCAGTAGATTTTGGCTCTTCTTGAGAAAGAGAGCCTAAGTCCATAAAATTTGTCCAACAAGGAATTGGGGCGTATTAAAGAGATGGATAGCCCCAATTAAAGGGTTAAACCTAGAGATAGTAATACCTAACTTGAACATTGATTGCTTGCACAAATTTGCATACCCAATTGGTCTTGAGAAAGTTAATTAGGACAAAATTACTCAAACTACCGAGAGGTATAGAGTAGTAGAATCGTGCAATGATTATATCATACTCCCCAATGTGACAAGCTAGCCTTAAGCTCAAGAATCCGTCAATTAGACACCTAGGATAAAGTCACTACCCTAGTATCCTGTTATCTATTTGAACAACTTGCAATAGTTTAATCTTAGCTTTAATTAGACTAATTTAGCATTGTAGTATTATAAAATTAGAACTAATATCAAAACCGAAAATGCTTAAAAGTGCAATTAGGAACAAATACACAACCCCACTTTAGATAGAAACTGAACTCCAATATCTATCTCCATGTGGAAATTGATCTTGACCTTCTCGAGTAAAAGCTGCTACGACCTCTCTTGCTACTCAATAGTAGTACAGGGTTGGCCTCGATCACTAATCGCGGGTATTTCATCTTCTTAGAAATAGTACTTCTTCAGATGAACAACATTCCAACTTTAAGGCAGAACCTTGCCATCCATAATTTCCAATTCATATGCACCTTTTCTAGAGATACCTCGGAACTTGTAAGGTCTTTCCCAATTTTGGACTCAACTTTCTTTCATTGGCTGCTCTTGTGGATTGAAAAACTTTCTTGAATACGTAGTCCTGAGTCTTGAACTACCTAAGATTAACTTTGTGATTGTAATATCACTCAATAACTTGTTTTTGTGCAGCAATCCTTATTAAAGATGTTTCCCTCCTTTCTTCAAGCAAACCGAGATTTACTCGCATCTCCTCCCCGTTCAATTTTTCGTTTGCATGGGTGCATCTCATACTTGGATCTCATATTTCAACTATAATTAAGGCTTTAGCACCATACACAAGTGAAAATGGTGTCTCTCCCGTACTTGTTTTTGTTGTTGTTCTGTAAGCCCACAAGACTCCACATAACACTTCCGGCCACTTACCTGTCGACTCATCTAGTCTTTTCTTCAAGTTATTAATAATAGATTTATTTGTTGACTCATCTTTTCCATTGGCAATAGGGTGATAAGGTGTTGATGTAATCCTATTAATTTGCCAACTCTAAAAGAATTCTGTGATTTGTGCATCTACAAACTGCGGGCTATTATCACACACAATTTATTTTAGAACCCCTAACAAACATATGATGTTTTGCCAAATGAAGTCTCTGACCTCTTTTTCCCGTATCTGTTTAAAGGCACATGCTTCCACCCATTTACTAAAATAATCAGTGAGTGCTAATAAAAATCGTACCTTTCCTTTGGCTTGTGATAGTGGACCCACGATATACATTCCTCACTTTATAAACAGCCATGGTACAATAACTAGATGTAATAACTTTGTTGGGTGATGCATGTTGTTACCATATCTTTGGCACTTATCACATTTGCCTACAAATATTTCTTCCTCTTCTTCGATTTTTGGCCAGTAATACCCTGCTCTAATTTGAGTTTTTACCAGGGATGTTTATCCGGCGTGATTTCCACAATCTCCTTTATGAACTTCTCTCATCACATATTCGATTTGGGAAGGTTCGGTACGCCTTGCTAAAGGACCACCTAACATTTTCCGATATAAATTGCATCGATCCAAATAATAACATGTGGACTTTTGACGAAGTGCCTGAGCCTTTTTCTTATCTTTAGGTAGTATTCCATACTGCAAAAAATTGATGATCTCATTTCTCTAATCCCTGGTGATATTATTGAAATTTACCTCATTTTTATCTTGGTCGAATGCCGAGTGAAACAAATGTATTGCGGAAGCATTTTCTTCATTTCTCACTTTTGCAGCAGATGTAAGATTAGCCAACACATCTGCTTCGACATTCTCGTCTCTCAGTATCTGCATGATTTTCCAAGTTTGGAATTGTCTAATCAAATCTCGTGCCTTTTCCAAATACTACTGCATCCTCGTCTCTCTAGCTATATAAGTCCCCTGCATTTGATTAACTAGAGCTACAAATCACTTTTGATTAAATCTGCTCTATTTTGAGTTCCCATGCCAGTTCTAAACCTGCAATCACAACTTTATATTCTGGTTCAATATTAGCAATAGGATGGCATTTTATGGCTTGCCATATAATTTCTCCCACATGTGGAATTAGGACAATGCCTAAACCATCTTCTTTTACGTTTGAAGAGCCATCGGTAAACAGGGTCTAAATACTTGGATTAGACCCGTTAAATACCTGGAGCTCTTTTTCTGCTTCTATCATCGTCCCTAGGCTAAAATCTGCCACAAAATTTCTTAAACCTATGATTTTATTGCAGTTCTGGGTTTATATGATGTCATATTCACTTAGTTCTATGGCCAATTTGACTAATTTACCTGATAACTCTTGCTTATGCAATATATTATGTAATGAGTAGGTTGTCACTACAGAGATAGGGTGACACTGAAAATAAGGACTTAATTTTTTGGATGCCATAATTAATGCTAAAGCAAGTTTTTCTAAATGAGGATATCGAGTTTCAGTATCCAAGAATGACTTGCTAACATAATAAATCGGAGATTGTTTACCTTTGTCCTCTTGAACTAATACTGCACTTACCGCCACTATTGAAAGAACAAGGTAGATGAGTAGCTTTTCTCCGTCCTTTGGTTTAGCCAGCAACGATGTGTTTGACAAATATGCTTTCAAATTTTTCAGTGTTTGTTGACATTCTTTAGTCCATTCAAATTGATTTTGGTTTTACAAAACTGAAAAGAACTTAAGGCTTTTCTCCAAAAATTTAGAAATAAATCTTCCCAATGCTGCTATCCTACCTGTTAACCTCACTTTTTTTGCTCATAAGCATATTTGGTATTTCTTCAATAGCTTTCATCTGCGTGGGATTTACGTCAACTCCACAGTTAGAAACAAGGAAACCTAAGAACTTACCTGACGACACGCCAAATTCACATTTTTCTAGATTTAACTTCTTATTGAATTTGCAGAGAATCTGAAACGTAGCTGGCAGATGTTGAATATGATCCCCCGCATGCTGTGATTTGACTAGAATATCATCTATATAAACCTCCATGGTTTTTCCCGGATGTTCTTGAAACATCTTAGTTACTAACCTCTGGTACGTGGCTCTGGCATTCTTTAGGCCAAAAGCATAAGTTTATTAAAATAAGTCCCTTTGTCTGTAATAAAGGAATTTTTTTCCTCATCTGAAGGATCCATTTTTACTTGATTATACCTTGAATAGCCATCTAAAACACTTAATAGTTCGTGCCATGCAGTAGCATCAATTAGTTAATCTATGTGTGATAATGGAAATGAATATTTAGGGAAAGCTTTATTCAAATCAGTATAGTCTACACAAGCTTGCCACTTACCATTCTTTTTGGTAAGTGGAGGAGCGGCGACACCCTCCAACGACTCATAAAATGGAAAGTAAAATGTATGTCGCCAGGGAAAAACGGGTCTAGGGATACATTCCAGAGGATACCCTTACATCCAGAGAAAAAGACACCGAGACCCTGGCTTAGCCTCACACTGATACACTAGTAACCTTCTCCCTCATTTGATCCATTTCAAAATAAAACGCATGCTCATGAATTCAGGTGGTTCGATCATCATACAAATGTTGTACGACCAAATTCCAATGAGCGGTTTGGACTGATAGGCAAAATCGCATCCGCATCTCGAATCTTTGACGGATTCGAAAAAGCGATCATCAAAACAAGCAAGAAGACCATTCCCTCGATACAACCCATATAAGCTAGGACTGGAATGCCAAGTTCTATACCGACAAAGAAGGCGCAAGGCACAGACATCTTATAGATGGCCATGGGCACACCGCCCGAAGACAGCCTCGACCCCACTTTGCCAAGAGAATGAAATCGCATGCAAGGGGTGGAATTAAAATCGTCGATAGGGAGCAATACATAATGAGGGGAAATTCCTTACAATATGACGCATCATCGGCATCAATACCTCTACCCTCGGAAGGATGAAAGGGTAAGAAAACCACATCTTCGGCCAAGCTTGATTAAAAATGCGGAGGGCTGCATTAGGGCTCACACCCCTAAATGGCAGGAACATACCAAATGTCAAAACATCACCTACACATCCCGCGGTAAGGAAGAACTGCTGCACTCATTTATCATTTTTTCACTAACCTATATGCAAACAATCAATCGGAACTTTCAGAAGTTCTAACTCCACCCGGGATACCAAGGCCTTAATAGGACTTGCCGCGCTCTTTCCCCTCGGTTGGATTTCCACTCTAAATAGGGTATCGCTAGATGGATTATTAGCGAATCAATGTACCCCCAAAGGTTAATCCGGTAAGATCGCAGGCCTTCTTCTATATTCAAACGACGAGCGATGATCTTCTTTTGAGGGCGCCATCCCCTCAGAGGGACTGGGGAATGGCAGACTGAGTTTCAATAGTGAATCATGTACCAAATAAATGGTTTGAAGAGCCACGCCCACGTGGGACGAGCTCACAACAATGATATGTTTATGCTAAGCAATAAAAGAATATCTTTCAGCGTCTCATTCTCCAAATAAGGAAATCGCACTGTACTCTCAATAGAAACCCCTCCACCGAATGCATCCCGAAATACTCGGAGACTTAGCGCCAATAATTTGGCACCCAAACGACCCTAGGGTTGGAACTTTGGGCTCATAAGGCCCCGACGAGGCAACTTTGAGCTCAAAAATAATGGCCTTCGAGCATAAGCAAAATCAATGACTCGAACACTGTCATCAATCTCCATAAACTAGAAACCCTGATACTATAAGACCCCGAGCGGGTAGACTCGGTGTAACCACATCTATTCTACAAACAATACAAACTGTAAGACCTCAACTGGCATGACAAACTGCAAGACCTCAACATGCATGAAACTCAAAATCCCGAAGTTTAGGCTATACGTCGCATTTGTAAGAATCCTGAAACGGTATACCCTCGGTGTAAATGCCTAAACTATCACTCGTGATCAAAAAATGGCTACGGCCAAAAACATATGACTACGGTCAAAATGGTTGATACAACAAAATTAACGTGACTCGGGGATGCCCGATCGTCACTAAATAAAAATCGTAGGCCATTATTTTGAATATACTTAGGAAAGAACCGGTTAAAACATGCTTCCCTCAACAAGCAAAAACGAGCTTTGACCATGTCAGCTCCAAAATCACAAGGCTTCGACCTACTCAGCCTAAGAGCAAAGCACCTTCTGAGGTGCTCAAACATTGCCGCTAACAACTTGAAATCGAGGTTCTTCCTGAACGACAACGAGTGAGGCAATTTTTTTCAAAAAGACCTTAATGGGAGGAATACAAAGCCAACCAAATGCCTAATGGAAAAGGTATAAGATCCATTATAGCCATCCAAATAAGCCTCTAGGCTGCACACAAAAAGGTATCAACGACCAAACAACGTAAGATCCGTTGTCGCCAGCTTGAAAATTTATAATTTGAGGATTAAAATGAGCTTAAGTTGTAATACGATTCGGAGATCGAATCCAAAATAGTAATTTATACAAGCCTCTGGGCCACATATTCAAAGGTCTCAACAACCAAAACAGCATAAGAGCCACTGTTTCCAGCTTGAAAATCGAGAAAACTTGAGGGTCAATTGAAGCTTGAGTCGCAACGCAACTCGGAGACTGGACCCAAAAATAGTTAAAATGACGAACGACCGAGGGCAATGAAATAAGAACCATCATCATTCGCCCATGCAGGCATGACAAAACTTGAGGGTCAACTGAAGCTCGAGTCGTAACGCGGCTCGGAGATTGGACCCAAAATCATGGAAACAACAAACGACCAAGGGGGAAAAATAAAAATGATTATCATCCGCCTACACGGGTATGGAAGATTGAAGATCAAGCCAGCTCGAGTCAAGGCCAGACTCGGAAAATAAGCCTAAACAGCTGGGCAATATGCGTAGGCCCAAAAGCCTACTCCCAACAAAGATTGCACTTTAAAGCCTCTGGGCCTACCTGATTAGTTTAGGACCTACGAGGCTCCCCCCAAACACCGAAACCAACCGGCCTGGTAAAAAACAATACAAAAAGAGATGCGAAATAAATAAAGCTTCAAATTTTCTCTTACCTTACGCAAAAGGCTCACTCTCCATCTACAACATACTCTACAAGTATTAAATACAAAATGGAAAAACAACAAATTCTACACCCTACTCCAAACTTCTATAGCCTGCCAGATTTTCTCTCCGTTACGTCAGTAAGAAGTGACCGAGCATCACACTCGTCTGCTCTTGCCTAAGCCAATTTCTCCTAAAGAACAAAGCCCATTGTGTCGATCTCCTAGAGTACCTCTCTTCGGGATATGCAATGAATATATTCCTCGACCCTCTTCCCCGGTCGAGGGCCCACTTCAGCTTGGATTGGGCATCAACAACGTCCTTCATATGAATCTCCATCTCCTGATCATCCTTGGTCCGTCTTAATGTAGCTTCAGCCCGAGCATCAATTATCTCAACCCTGATCTTCGAAAGATTAGACTTGAGTTTCCCGATCAAATTTTCTTGAACTATAGCATTGTAACGAGCCAAGCTGAGCTGAGCCTCGAAGACAGGAACCCTGGCCAAAACACCTCTCTCATATGAAGCTTGAGCTTGCACCTGAGCCCTTAGCTCATCACAAGCACCCCATACATGGTCGGTGTCGCCATTGAGGTACTCCATGGCCTCCATCTTTTTCTGCAGCTAATATAAAAAATGGGGTTAACCTCAAGGGCCAAAATGTGTGAAGCGTATGCTACGAAAGATTATCTTCTCCATCAAATAGCTCTCATTTCGATCTCCGGTACGCCTCACATCGCCAATGCAGCAACTCAACCTCCTTCACCTCGCTAAGGAGCCTAATGGACTCAGCCTCGTCCGGAACTTTCCAACTCCTGGATCTTTGACAGAGCAGCTCAGACCCGAGCCTGTCGCAGGACTACAAAAGGAAAACTTGATGAAGCAAGGAAGGCGCATAATACAGAAGAATTGCACCTAAACTCACCATGAAGTGAAGACGACGGACTTCCTCGAAGTCAGAGCACACTCCTATTGATCCTGCCTCTTCGGCCCCGGGGGAACAAACCTCAAGTAAAACATATTCACTCAGAGGAACCACCGTTCGGGAATCAAACACTCTGGGAATAGAAGGCTCAGACGATGCCCTCTCCTCGAAGATGCGAGCCCGTTGAGCCCCATTAAAGGCTCCACCACACTTCAGGTGCAAACCCTATTTATCGCCATCGTCCCTCAGCTCAGAAGCCGAAGACTCTTTTCCCCCTTCGGAAAAGCGCCGCATCATCCAAGGAAACCACCCGGTACCTACAACGGCAAATCCTGTACAAAAGAAAAGGGAAATATCATCCCATATATACGAAGGCCAAGGTAAAGGCAACATGCGTGCAGACCTTGGTATCTCTCTTCCCATCTGATGCAGGATGTAGCTCGCCACTTACGCTCATCACAGGACAAATGGATCATCAACCTCCGGAGCCAGCTGGGCAGGTTGAGAACTTTGCCTGGCGTCCATGAAGTTTCTACAAAAGAGGAGAAGTACAATTACTCAACTGATCTTTGCTATAAGAAAAATCTGGAAAAAAGCACAAGACACTCCACTCACGTGCATAATTCCACCCCTCGGAAAATGGCATAAGCACCACAGGGATAATGTTGGTCGTCTGGAGTCGGACAATCCAACTAGCCCACTCTCAATCCCCATCTTCTTCTTCATCGACAACAAAGGTCGTGGACGAATGGCACCGCAGGGTTAAAAGGCCTTGGTGGTGAATGGGTCGGTACAGCCTTTTATGAGAAGCCATGGCTCAAGGAGTCGTCCGTATTGTCTCCAGTTCCGAGGCAGCATCCGACCTCAAGGATCCCTCCCCAATAAAGAAGTCAAATTTTGGGAAGCTTTCAATGCCATCACTTGACTCAAGGCAATGGTCGATCTAATGGTTTCCTTTTCTAAAAGGAAAAATAATCAAGCGAAGCTCCAATCACAAAAGCTCCAAGAAGGCTCGAGGCAGTGCCTGAGTGCAGGCAACCCCTCAACAGAAGTCTATCCCATGCGTTTTAAAAATCTATCTGCATCAAGTTCAGAAGGGATGCCCAGGTACCCGAAGTTGGCCTTCACTCAGGATATCATTCTCGAAAGCTCCAAAAATCACCGTACTATCTCCATGCAACTCGAAGGGCCCAATAGCCCGAACCTATCAGAAAAATCTAGTCTTGGTCTAAGGTATGAAGATGGGTTCGTCTATCAGCAAAGGATCGGAAAGAATGCTTGCATCTGAGTCAGATATCATCCGTCAACAACAAAGGAAAACATTCAAAGCCTCGAAGGGCACGAGAGCATACAAAAATAAGGCAACAATCGAAAATAAAACTCAAGGAAGTATCATCACATTCATAAAACTCCATGTACAACGGCCCTCGAGGCGTCCTTACATACAATTAATAAAGCCTAGAGAGGATTTCTACGCATAAAGGAAGAAATAAAAGGATGCACACATGGAATAAAATCCTGGAGACTAGTGCACCTTCGAAGGTCCGCCTCCTACAACAGCGCCCCAGGACGCACATCCTCGAAATACTCATGTCGGCCTTCCACACTGATATCCCCAAGGGAGGGGCGAGGAGTAGAGAGGGATGAAAAAATGCCATATCTCTCTGAAGCTCGAGGAACCTCGCTGGCCAAGAGAACCTCGGAGAGACAGCGGACGGAACAAGCCTCAGTCATGCTTCCATAGCTACTTAGAGTCCAGTTCTTGGAACATCTAGCCGTGCAAGCCCCCAGCTCAGGGCAGAGCACCACGTCGAGCTAGGGTATGAAGGTGAGCAGTGGTGTATAATCTGAGCACTATTTTGAGCAGCGGTATGTATTCCGAAGAGCTTTCTGTGAGCAAGGAAAATTGACCTTCATATGTCATCATCTCGAGCAAATAGCAGCAAACCTAAGGATGACCACATCAATGATAGGACAACATGATTATGCTCGACAAAAGGAAGCCTCGACAGAACGCCACAACACAACCTAGGGGAGCTCCGCCAAACGGCCTTGAGGCTATGATACCCAAACATGATGTTCAAGGATAGAGGAGAGCCAACGAAGGCACTGGTATAGGAAAAACAACGCCAAGGCACCCCCATTTATAGCGGGTAACGGCATGGTCATCAAAGCTTTGGAAGATTGACCGATGGATACAATTACTTTATTCTTGAAAAACCAAATCAACAGCAGTACATTCACCTTGAAGAACAAGAATCGGCAGTGCATTGAATGAAGTCGAAATACACAAGTTCGTGGGATACGCCAGTTTCCACAAAAGCTTGTGCAATAGGTTGCATCATTGGTATGACGTCCTTGTAAGAAGCTCGAAAAGTCAAGTGTCAGAATCATTTCCCTTTGCTTTATTCTGGGAAACACAGAGTGTATCTCTATGCGGTGAAAATCTAAGGACTTAATTTCTCGCTACCAGTCATTTAAGAAGAATGCCTCGAGACAGCGAGTACGTGGAGCCACGACCGAGTCCCCTCCTAGGGATTGTCGAGGCCTGACTCAGAGAAGATGGAGGTCGAGGGCGGAAAAGAAGGGGAAGCTCCCAAGGCACGCGGCTAAGTATGACAAACTCGGCCTATCCAGGGCCTACGCTGAAGCGTTGCGTCTAGCCGTGCCATCTCCATACATAACAATTAATGCATATTGTACTATAGCTTAGTTCCCCTCATATATAAAGGGGACTCGCTCTACCTTGCAAACGGCTGATGTTGCTACTACTATTTGTTAATAATATCTCTCTCTCCCTCTTTTTTCTAACTTACTCGTTCTCACCTGCCCGAGGCCACTTTTATATTTATCACTTTCTTACTTGTTCTTCATTTTATTACTTGACATTGGCCATAAAGAGCCTTGCTTAATTATACCTTAACTGTTATCCCATTCCCGACTACCCCTGATAGCTCGAGCTCGACCCCAAGGTCCTCCATCGACCAATCCTACACCCGGGTAGTAGGTTTTTCGGTTCGTTCAACCATCCGTTTTAGCCTGTATCCCCCTTAGTAAAACAATCCCGGACAGTAAGCCTTTAGGTTTGGTTATCGCCCCATTTTTAGCTTGCATTACATCATTTAAACTTCATTTTCTTAGCATCAACTACTCTAAATAACTAGCTTGAGAATAGACCACGTATTTTTAGAATCCCATTTATAAATTTAATTTTTGTTTCCATTATCACAGTAAACAAGTATGTGCTGCATTCATTTTCCTTTGGACCATTTTTGTCTCAATCGTTTTGTTTTGCAAGATTTTTAACAAGACAACAATGTAAAGCATACTGTGAAGGAATAATCATCAGCAAAGGCAAGACCTTAAATATCAGAGCAGTAATGTTCTTCCACTGATGGGATCGACAACCATGAGCTTGTATGGAAAACAACTAGTGGATCGTTAAATAATCGCTGATTCAATGGTGAATCGTGCCTCCCAAAACACAATTTAACTGTTCACAAGTTGCCTCCATTGTTGAAGCAACAGTATAAAGTGTAAAACAAAGAAAAAGTCCTTTGGTTAATGCAAGACTTCCAGTGTTTGAATTCTCATATTTAGCATTCGAACACTGGGGGGAGTACCATCTGTTACGGCACCAAGAGTGCCACGTGAGTCGAGGACTGTTAAAACTAGGATCAGTGTCTTATCAGAACTGGGACTGCAGGATCAGCCCCGTAGAAATAAGTTGTACAAGTTAGCCACATGTATTAACAGATTTATTTACTAAGAAAATGAATATTTATGTAAATGTAATTTTAAAGATAGAGGTAATAAAGCAAAGTCCTTTTTATTCTTGTCTTATTTCTTTTCCAAATGATAAGTTAATTTATTTTACCATTTGAGAGTTACCAAAAATATTAAATAGTTGTGTCGTAATTGGCAGGAAATGTCCACTTCAAAAGCATCCCAAATATAAGGACCCTCTCTTATGAAACTCTCATAGTAAATGGTAGATTCTGGAACTGTTTATGACCGAAACTAAAAACTATCGGATGCAAAAGAGTTCCTGAAGCTTTATCAATTAAACATAAGAAGAATATTTTTGTATAACACTTAAGCAAAATGTTATTTTATTTATTAAAGTGTCAAGTTTAGTAAAACATTTTGGCATAATTACAAAAGATAAAAGAAAAACTTTATACATTATTCTTTGCTGGCACAACCCGAAGAAAGAGAACTGTCTTCCTTCTCCCTAGGGGAAGAAGGTTGTTCCGCTGCCAGTTCGGGGCCTTCATCCTCTACGGTCTCCTCTTCAGTTCCTGAATACTCAGAACTAGTATTCAAGGAGTAAATTGCAGCGAGCCAATTAAGCAGATTCTCATGAATGGTTAACTTAAGTCCCTAGGCCTGGGAAATAGAGTCATCGATATTGGCAATGCCTTCTTTGGCCTCCTTTAAAGTATTCCTCTTCATATGATACATGGCGTAGGTTTTCTCGTAGACAAGAGAGTCTGCTTGGTCTTGGTGTTTTTCTTGGAGTTTGTCAATGGAATGGAGCTCCTCATTTTCAGCCTTTATTACGTTGAGTCTGTAATCAAGATCAACACATGTGGTTGAGTGCAGCTTATTTTGCTACATGACTCTCTTAAGGATCTCTTCCATTTTGGCCCTCCTCTCCTCGGTAGTAGTGGCCTCCTCAGCTTCGGCACGTATGCTAGCCTACAAGTATTTAGTTTATTCCATGAAAGCAAACTCATAATCGGCAGTAGCAGTCACATTATCATGAAACTCACCCCATTTAGCCTTTGCTTTCTTGAGGTTCTTGTGTAGCTGGGTGGATTCTTGACTATTACCCATCATTTCTTGCTCAGACTGTTGCAGTCGGGATCGAGCTCATCCATTTGAGAAACATTGGCCTCCATCAGCTGGAGGCGCTCAGCAATCTGGTTTCTCTCAACCAAAATTTAGTATTGTTGTGAAGCAAGCTCTTGCTTGTCCAGAATCAACATCTGCAGGCCCTCAGAGGAAAGAAAGTTTGCCTGAAGAAGAGAGAAAACCAAGGTTCTTACTTCGAAATGTAAATTGAAAGAAGGTGGAAAAGAATGAGATTGTTACTTGTGCAGAACAATACATGTTGTTATTTATGAGTCACTCCCCCAAAGGTAGTCCATCTTCTTCAAGTCTTTTGCTCAAGCCAGCGGCTTCAAGTGAATGGAATGCTCTACCGGCTTGGAGAGATATGGCAGTCCTTTGAAACCAAAAGCGTGGCGTTTTTCCTTCCACGAGGATCTTAGAAAGGTGTCAAGTAATTATTTCCCAAGTGCCCATGGTCGGGAGACCGTGGTGGGGTGGCATTTCTTGTTTGTGTGATTGATACCAGTGGAAGAGAAGCAACCGGTGCTGGTGGAGAAGGGACAACTGGTATCCATAGATAGGAAGTTGTTGGTGTAGATGGCGAAGAGGGAGCTGGTACAGAAGGGGCGGTAGTTGTGGTTGACTCAGAAATCGGTGATAGAGAAAGGTCAAGGGTCAAACTCCTCAGACCGGGAGAATCGCCAAGGATCAAAAAGGGGAAGCAGCATTTTCAACTAAACCAACCCCCTCCCCCAGAGCGCCTGAACCTCATCTGATGATGGAATTTGAAGCTCTACTGGCTGATCACTCGATTTAGAAGATAAAGACATTTTTTCTTCTTTGGAGAAGGGTGCCTTCATCATTAGCCCCTTCTTCATCATCAATAACGTGACCATTTTGATTGATGATCTTCTTACTCACTTCTCTTGAGCCCCAGTTAAGGAGGTTCGATTCTTCTTTAGTTTCTTGCTATTAGACTGGGGACTCCCAGAGGAGGCATCCTCACCGGAGGCTTTATTAGTTTCGTGAACGCTGCTCCGATAAAGGGAATCCTACATTACACACTCGGCCTTTTCGGAATCATCGAGGGTATCGATCTGGGGAAACATGCCAAAACCCCTCGAAAGCCTTATGCTAAAAAGAAGACAGTTAGTGAATTATTTTAAAGATGTTTACACATATAAGATTGAAAGAAAGAAGAATTTTGCTTGCCATGGTTCTTGGCTCTCCACATCGCCCCGGTTTTTGGAGTAGTGATATCCAATTTTTTTTGGACCCGTTGTATCAGTCCCTCAACAAATGGTGGTTCTCAACAAGTATCTGGAACGAAAAAAAATAAAATGTCAGTTACGGAGAAAGTTTTTGCACGAAAAAAAATAAAATGAATATACGATGACATACAAAAAATGTTCCATGATTCGGGGAAAACTGACGTTGTGGCCAGAATGATGTCCCCGGTAGTGATGACGGCAAACTATTATATTCACCCATGGTCGTTATCGTCATCAACACTTGTGAGAAGGGCATAATGACCATGCTAGCTGAGTTTTAGCACACCCCTATGAAAAATCTTGGGGAAGTAAAGATTCATCATGTGCGCAAGAGTTAGGGTTTTTACGATCTCAGAGTACAACTGAAAGCCACTGTACGCTATATAGACGGGCCTACTTGTGCAAAGTAGACATGCTACCAGGGGAAAAATTCCAAGATTATTAGGTCAAGTCCTTCACGCGACCCCAAGGTGAAGGGACCCAAAGTGAAGAAGTACGCATAGACATACATGAACCTTGCCCTAGAGTAGGTAACTCGTTCTACACCATCTGGGACGAAGATTTAAATATTACTGTAGTTACAATTCTCTCTCACAAGAAGGATACTAGAAGGACGAATGGAGGAGGGGTACCTACGAACATTTCAAAACCTCCCACTTGCAGGATGTGCATGTGCTTTTTGCTCCTGAAGGTCAGACGCAGTACTAAGGTAAAGTGGAATGATGGTATTTTGCTGTTGGAGGTTCAAACTTGGAGCCAACCATTTGGTTTTGTTTTTCTTTGGGCCTCCACCGAAGAGAAGACCAGTGTTTCCGAAGATAGCAGCGTAAGAAGATATAGTGGTAAAGATCAGTGAAGAAGTTTTTACTGAGAAAGTTGAATGTGTTAGAAAAGTTCTAAAGAAATTCAGAGAAGGAGAAAGAGTTTTGAAAATAGTGAAAGTGAAGAAGTAAAAATAATGAGTAGCAAAGAAGTTATAGATTGCAAAAATCGTGGTCATGATTAACTCGAAAAAAGTCGAAAATACTTATTGAATAACGGGGCAACATGTGTCCGGTGTATTAAATGCAAGGAGACGTGCAACCCTTCAAGTATCAGAGATTGTTTAGGAACTTTTTCGTCAAGAAAAAAATTGTAATCTACTTCTCGATAATACTGAGTTGCATCGCCCGAAAGTAGGAGGACTATTTGTATGGGGTGAAATTGGTTGATAACAGATGGTCGACTGACGAGATGACACGTGAAATCAAAGACATGAAAAAGATAAGCCACCAAACAACCAGCACTGGGTGCATAGTGTGTAATCGGTACAGGATAGATCCTGAAGGAAGAATAGATGATAATAAAGATTCAAAGGTTTGAGATCGGATATTTAATGAGCAATCGTTATAGAGAATATCTGCATTTAAAGTCAGCCGTTATGCACCCATCAATAATGTTTTTATTGTCATTCAAGAAAAGCTTGATTTTATGATAGTTTTCTTACTAAATAGGACTATAAATAACAAGATTAACGACCATTATAGGAGAGATGAGACATTCTGCACACAAAAGTTGTAATCTATTCCCTTATTACACTGAATTCAAACACTTGAAACATTATTGCTCTTGTCATCAGAAAGGCTAAGTCCATAGACATGCTTGTTATCTCCTTTAACTTTATTCGTTAATTTAATTTTCTTTCTTATTTATTTATTATTTTTGGATCAAATCAATTCGCTTATCTATAAATCACGCTATAAATTTAATATGTATCATTTTATAGGTAAACAAACTCAAAATTATAGCAATTAATAATAGAAACTCATAATATGATTTAATATTATTATAGATGGAAAAATTAAGAGGTTAACATTTCAATTGACACCTTTCTCTTTTTATAATAGCATAGACTACAATTGTCCAAATTTTATTTCTGCTGTCACTACGCTCATGATAGTATATATATATCATTATCATCGTCCTTGTGTATATCCCTGCTTATTTCGGGTAACCTTTCATCAAAGAAAGAATAAACATAAGATTTAGTAAATTAAATATTATATTAATGCTAACACGTAGATATAACATTCGAACACTCAATCTCACGTCATGCTATAGAGTTATGTTATACCTGGGTTTCGATTCAATGGAAACATGGTCCACATAATCACACTTTCTGAATATTCTTAAATACCTAATATTTGCTACACAATCTCTGACTGGTCAATAGTCAATGTCAAACAAAGCTAGAAGCTCTCTTTTTTCTTTTTTCTTTCTTTCTTTTTTTCCTTTTAAGCCCTCCACCTTGACTCAGTATGTTTAAAATCATTCTTTTAATCAAAACATTGGTACCTTCTAATTTTATCAGATGTTTATTTCATTGTTGGTTAGATAACACTACCAAATAACATGGTCAAAAAACCAAAATTCGTGCCCCGGTTGAGAGCTCCTTCGATAAATAATATTTGCAGCTGACTTTTATACAAGTTAATCGACAATTCATGTTTGAGTGAGTCGTCCTATGAAAATATAAAATTTGAAGCAACGAGTTCCTTTATGGAAGGATTCGCCGAATTGGTAACAAATGTGTTTACCCTCAAAATCGGATAACAATTAAATTTATAAATGGCTTCAAGGATACGTGGATAAAATTGACACAAAACAATAAGTTAAATTATTATTGAAAGTAACGAACGATAAAGTAATTTCAAACCACACGAATTGGATAGTAACCGTCTTGGAAGGAGGCCCCCTTGAATAGGATGCAATTCGATCACAGTATCAAGACACAGTTGAAATAGAACTCTAAAGAAAAAAATACTATATTGCTTCTGAGTGAATGTTGTGTATTACAAATTATCAACCCCCGTTTATATTATAGAGAAGTCCTACTTTAGATACAATTCTATGAAAGGTAAGAGAACTCAGGATGTGCTAATTAATCGGTATCTCATTGATACATGCCGAGATTTCCGGCGTGATATTCGACCGATTGCGAATATTCGGCCTTCCGTTATTTGGTTCGATAATGTTTCCTCGCGCTTATTCTGAATCGGGGTCGGTTTTGTAGTCACGAGCTCGGTGATATTAAAGATGTATGTTCTCACCTCGAACCTTGGTTCGATGGAACTTAGGGTTGATATTCAATCAATCACGTTTCAGTCCGATCTATCATGCAATGGATGAACACGATTTATACCATATACAGATAGTCCCCTCTTTTTTCTGAGAGTAAACGATGAAAGAAATGATATGAGCCCTTGATCCTCGTCTTGATAATTTATGCCAGAAACGATAAAGCTGGTGAAACAACTCGTCAATCACATCTTAATGGCATTAAATACTCGTCAGTTGTTGGTCAGCCACTACATGTTTTGAACCATCATTTCAAAACTATAAATACTTCCTCTTTTATTCATTCAAACTCATCTTTTTCTACTCTTGTTCTTCAAGAACCTTTGTATTTTCTAGTGCTTACCAAAACTTCTTGAGAGATTTGTAAGGATTCCCCCTTTGTCTGAACTATTCAAGCGTACCCCTTTAAATTCGTCTTCTTCATATTTATCCACAATGGCGTAGACTTCTAAGATAGTTCCTCAAAAAGAGAATGCTTCTTCTTCCTAGCTGGCCGGCAGGGAGCCATCGACAGAAGACTCTCTTGATGCGTTTATTCCTATTGAGTGCTTGTTGGCCGCCGACTTCAAGGTTGATAAACCTTCAACTGTTCAAGTTCTTCTTTTCCGAGAATTCAATATTTTCGTCTTCCTTTTCAACTTTTCTTCAGTAATTGGTTGAAATGCATCTGTTGCGTAGGTTCAAAGGTAGTTCCTTGACTTAGGGAGGTAAAAGGGTATAATGTCAAAGAAACCCTACTCCGAGCGAGCATTGTGCGAACTTTCAAAGGGCCGGTGGAAGGCCTAATCTCACGGTGAGATCCCTTCCTAGAATGGACAATACTTTGGCTTCTTCTAAGCTTACTCATTTCTTTTCTTTTGTAGGCCTTGGGAAGGATGTTTCAATTAGGCCCCCAACCAGCAACGAGGACAGCCTCAGCGAGTCCCCTACCCTTAGGAAGGGCAAGGAAAAGAAGAGGAGAAGGCCTCCGAGTTCTCCAAACTCAGAAAAGAAAAACCGAAGAGGAGGTTGGTGCACAAATCTAAGGAAAGCATTGGAGCTCTCCCAATGGACTAAGTCCACTGGCAGAGGGATTAGTCCGAAGAAGAAGAAGAAGAAGTTCCGAACTGGTGGACCGTATGCAAGACAACATCGTATTGCCTCAAGCCAAGGAGGCTGCTAAGGGGATAGTGGCTGAGGCTTATGAACTGGAGAGGAGCAAAGATGTTTTCCCCAAGTTTAGGAGGCTGATCAAGATAGTGTGACTGGTGTTTATTGAGATGATAATGCTCCAAAAGATTCACCCGGGGTGATAGGCCTCTCCGACTTGCCATTATTTACCGACTCTATGATTCGTGATACCCAAACGCTAAAAAGGGCCAATCTAAGGGTCCCAAAGGGTGGCAGACCCCTTTGACCATTTCTTATATGGTTTGGATTCTTCTGCCTCAGAGGACATCACCTGGATAGGTGATTAACCGGTACCTAAGAAGAGTCCATCTTCGGAAACTAGTGGGTCTTCTTCAAGTCCGAAATTAATGGACTGGTTCCTAACTGTGAGTGCAGATCCTAGTCGGAAGTGGACAATAATTATGTCCATTCTAGAGGATTCCCGGGTCCTCTCAGCCCTTGTGGGGGTTGCAAGTTACCTTTGGAGCTGCGTGACCGAAGAGGATTAGGCTAAGATAAATTAGGTGGAAGCGCCCTGCTTGTTTAATGAAGCCTAATATGCATTAAATCGGGTATATTTGAATGCCTTTTGATGCCTTTATTATGTACTTATATTAACCTATAAATTATCGTGACCCTTTTCTTCGAGTTTGTAGGCCTCGGTGCTTCATCATGATACTTTTCTTTGATACCGAGAAGAACTAAACCACCACGAGGCCGATACCCGAGAGCTCATTAAGAGGAGAGATGCTTACAAGCTTCTCAGTGATCAACATGAGGGGGAGGTCAGGAAACTCCAAGCCGAGTTGGAGGTGGACCGGAAGAGCATGCCGACCTGGTTAAACAGGTAAGAATTGTCTTTGAAGATAGTGGTGATGAGTCAGACACGGTG
This sequence comes from Nicotiana benthamiana, assembly GCA_034376525.1. Taxonomy (NCBI): domain Eukaryota; kingdom Viridiplantae; phylum Streptophyta; class Magnoliopsida; order Solanales; family Solanaceae; genus Nicotiana; species Nicotiana benthamiana. The sequence goes on from CM067336.1 coordinate 81,891,699, forward strand.
GATAATGGTCCAAACCCGCAAGTCCAACATAATATTGACTAGAAAGCTTCGGGAGAAGGTATATGCGGAAAAGGCCAAGGTAGGAGAGTGGAAAAAGAACATGGACCACCTGGCCTCAGAAAAGGAGACGGCCTAAGCACGACTAGCTTCAGCTGAGGTTCAGCTCCAAGGTTTAAAGGAGAAGTCCTTGGAGCAGGCCAAGAAGATCGAAGAGCTCCAGTCCCAACTGAACTTGGCCGTCTCTGATCGGTAAAATCTAGCCAAGGATCTCAAAATGGTCAAGTTAGAAGCCAAATTAATAAAAGCTGATGCCGAAGAAATGGTGGGTGTTTATAAGGCCGGCGCTGAGGCAGCTCAGGTCCGAGCAAAGGACATCCTTTATAATTCTAAGTGGCAATCTCGAAGGGAGACCTTTGAGGAGATCCATGCTTGGGGATTTAAATTATCGGTTGATATAAAGGATATCATATAGAATTTTAAGTGGCAATCTCGAAGGGAGACCTTTGAGGAGATCCATGCTTGGGGATTTAAACTATCGATTGATATCGAGAGTGCCAAAAAGCTCTAGGCCGAGGCCAAAAAACTGACCTATTCCGAATATAATGAGGAGTCTGAAGACTTGGGTGAGTCTGAGGGTGGCGGGAGATCCTGAATGTGATTATGTTTCCCCCAACGAAGGCTAGGCCACTTAGGCTATTTAGATGTTTTTTGGTTTTTTCTAATTTTGCTGAGGTCGTTTGGCCTTAGTAAAAAAAATTCTCATCGAGTTGTTCAGCCATTGTAAAAAGAGATTCCTGATTATAAATATAAGGCATTTTACCTTCAATAGCTTTCAAATTTTCTCTTTGCCTTATTTATTTTTATTTACAAAGATCTATATCCCTTAGAATGAAATAGCTAGGTTTTGTTTAGAGACTCGAAGAAACCTTTCCTCAAATTTTATTTCATTTTAAGGCATCATAGGGATTCAGTGTGACCGAAACTTTTCTTTCCACAAAGTACTTAGACTTTTTAAAGTTATGGTCTATCGAGAATAGACTTGAGAATCAGTTAAGAATCTTTAAGGCCTTGTTGTTTTTTGTTATTGGCCTCAAACATCTCCAAGTCGTGTTTATATGGTTGTAGCCTTTATAATTCAGGTGCAGTCCCATGTAATATCATTAACCTGAGTTATCCAGGTTTTCCTAAGATGGCAGTCCCCGAGTGGGGGTGGCCTTAGCCTTTAAAATTTGGGCATAGCCTAATTGGACTTTTTCCCCCCAACTCTGATAATTTGAATCTTCCGAGTATGGTTCTGGATAGTAGTCTCCGAGTAGGAGTTGACTGCATGAACTCGGACCAAAGTGGCCCAAGGTCTCGATACCTTTAGGAGATCGGAATTAGGGAATTTCTTAATAAATCTAAGAAAATTAAAAAGACAATGATACTTATCCGCAAGGAAGAGACTTGTTTTCATTCTTGTGTGTCATAATTACATATGTGTACAAGCTTTGTGTCGGGGCTCGGGCAATCTATGTGGACACAGTTCATTTGACTATTTGTCCCTTACAATAAATCCTATAGGCCGAGACCCTTCGGTTACGAAGTGTCTTCCCTTCCTAAAGTAGATATCAAGGGTAATGTCCCCAAGTACTTGATGTTGAATGTAGAGAAACCTCGGATACTGTTAATGTGAACTTTGACACCGATTCATGAATTGTCTTCAATTCTAAGTTAGCAATATTCATTATTGCCTCGTTAAAACAGGTTCAAGGTAAAAAGAGATCAACGCGTGCTTTCAAACCTAAAAACTTTGTATTGATCCTTGTCGGTTACCTGCAAGCATTAGTCTGAAATACAAGTAAAAGAAAATGAATGGGATCGTACCTTAGTAGTAATATAATTTCAGGTGAGTTACATTCCAATTGCTTGATAGTTTTTCGTCGTTCATTATTCCGAGCTTGTAGGATCCCTTTCCGGTGATTTCGATGATATGATACGGCCCCTCCCAGTTTTACCCCAACTTTCCCTCGTTCGGGTTTCGGGTGTTTAACGTGAAGTTCATAAGTACTTATTCCCTGACGCTGAAGTGTCAAAGTTTGGCCTTCTGTTGTAATATTTCACAATCCGTTATTTTTAGGCAGCCAACCGAACAAGGGCGGCTTCTCTCCTTTCATCCAATAGCTCTAGGCTCGTATTCACGGCCTCGCCATTTGATTCCTTTGTTGCATAGAAAAATATGATACTTGGTTTTCCAACTTCGAACAATATTAGAGCTTCGACGCCATAAACCAATAAAAACAGAGTAGCCCTAGTACTAGACTTCGAGGGCGTACGATATGCCCAAAGGACTTCGGATAGGATTTCCCTCCATTTTCCTCTGGCAATCACTTTTTAAGGTTTTGGATTAAGGTTTTGTTGGTCGATTCGGCTTTCTGTTCCCACTAGGGTGGTAGGGTGTTGATAAGATTCTTTTAATCCCGTGGTCTTCAAAAATTTGGTTATTTTGATACCGATGAATTATTTTCCGTTGTAACACACGATCTCAACCGGAAATTTGAATCGGCATATGTGTGGTCCTAAATGAAATCGATGACCTCCTTCTCCCTGACCTTCTCAAATGCCTGGTCTTCTACCTACTTAGAAAAATAGTTAGTCAAAAACGAAATAAATTGGGCATTACCGAGTGCCCATAGAAGAGAGCCGACGATGTCCATTCCCCTCTTCATGAACGTCCATAGCGACAAAACTAAATGCAACAGCTATCCAGGTTAGTGTATCATCAGATCATGTCATTGGCACCCATTACATTTTCGTATGAACTCCTTTGCATCCTTTTCCATATCGATCCAGTAATAGCCTACTCTGATCACCTTTCAAACCAATGATTCGGCGCCTAAATGATTTCCCCAAGTGCCCTCAAGAATTTCCCTCAGAACTTATTTGGTATCTCCTCGTCCTAGACATATTTCTAGTGGGCCACATTCTCCTGAAAAAGGTCAATCATCGGACAAAGAAAATGGGCTGCCTTTGTAAGAAAGGACCTCGATTCTTTAGGATCAGATGGCAGCTTTCCAGTCTTAGGATATTCTACGTATTTGTTTCTCTAATCCGAAGTTAGGCTTGTAAAGTTTATCTCGGCATGACCTTCTTCCACCACTAATCTCATGAGTTGCACTACTGCCCCCGAATTAAGCTCACTGTCTTCGACTGATGACCCTAACTTAGCAAGGGCATCGGCCTCACTATTTTGATCCCGGGGTACGTGTTATAAGGTCCAATCCTTGAACTGATGTAATGCTACTTGCAACTAATCTAAGTATCTTTGCATTTATTATTCTCTAACTTCAAATTTTCTATTAACTTGGTTTACCACAAGGAACGAGCCGCACTTAGCGTCGATCACCTCTACCCAAAACTTTTGGCTGGTTCGAGACCTGCAATCATGGCCTCATATTCGGTCTTGTTGTTAGTAAATTTTAAAGTCCTAATAGATTGTATAACTACATTGCATGTTGGTGGAATTAATTAAAATGATGTCGATTCCATATCCTTTCATGTTCGAGGCACTATCCGTAAAGAGTGTCAAGATTCCCGAGGATGTCCCCGAGTTTACCAACACCTCTCATTTGACCTCGGGTATTAGGGTCGACGTAAAGTCAGCCCCAAAATCTACCAAAATTTAAGATTTGATGTTTGTCTGGAGTCGATACTCAATATTATACCCATTGATTTCCACATCCCATTCGGCCAATCGTCCCGAGAGCTCAAGTTTGTGCATATTATTTTGCAACGTGTAAGTTGTCACAACACATATTGGGTGGCACTAATAATAAGGTTTTGGTTTTCTAGAGGCGCTTAGCAAAGCGAGCGCCAATTTTCCAGGTGAGGGTACCTAGTCTCGGCCTCACCTAGGTTCCTGCTAACATAGTAAATTGGAAATTGCGTACCTTACTCTTCTAGGACCAAGACTCTGCTTGCCGCTATTTCCGATACTACCAAGTATAAGTACAATTGTTCATCTGCTTTCAGCGTGTGAAGCAGCGACGAGCTTGATAAATATCGTTTGAGTTCCTCCAGGGCCTGTTGACATTTCAGGGTCCGTAAAAAGTTGTTCTTTTTTTGAGTAGCGAGAAGAATCGGTAATTCTTATCCGAGGACCTCGATATGAATCATCCTAGGGTGGCTATGCGTCCGGTTAATATTTGTACGGCATTTACATTGTCCATGATTGTGATGTCTTCGAAGGATTTGATTTTGTTGAGGTTGATCTTGATTCCTCTGTTGTATTCCACAAACCCGAGGAATCTACCTGATCCAACTCCGAACGCACACTTCTATAGGTTCAACTTCATATTGTACTCCTTTAAAATGCTGAAAGTTTCCTGCAGATGTTTTAAATAGTCCTTTATTCGCCGGGACTTAACTAACATGGCGTCAATATAAACCTCTATCGATTTTCCTATTTGTTCCTCAAACATCAGGTTTAATAGGCGTTGATAAATGGCACTAGCAATTTTTAGTCTTTATGGCATTATGTTATAGTAGTACGTGTCGTACTTAGTAATGAATGAGGCTTTCTCCTTATCATCTAGGTCCATTCGTATTTTGTTGTACCTGGAATAGGTATCTAGAAAGCTGTGGATCTCGTGGTCGACTGTGGCATCAATCATTCGATCGATGTTGGGCAGAGGGAAGGAGTCCTTCGGGCATGCTTTATTCGTTTGTTCCACTTTTCTTGGGGACTAACACTATGTTTACTAGCCAATCCGGGTATTTTACCTCCCTAATAGACCATATTTTAAGGAGTTTAAATACCTTGTCCTTGATGAAAGTATGCTTGACCTCAAACTGGAGCCTCCTTTTCTGTTTGACCGGATGAAATTTCAGGTCCAGGCTTAGTTTGTGAGTAGCTATCTCCGGTAGAATCCCTGTCACACCAAAATGGGAACAAGCGAAACAATACATGTTAGCTATAAAAAATTGAATGAGTTTTTTCCTCAGCTCGGGAGTTAACTCCGTGCCCAGGTATACCTTCTGATCGGGTAAATGTTCGATCAATATGACATGTTCCAGTTCTTCGACCGTTGATTTAGTAGCTTCGAAGTCATCGGGGACTATAAAAGATCGGGGAACCTCGTAATCATCGTCTTTGGCAGTCCCCTGCTTGTCTGGTTGGGTCGTGGTCGGTATCGCTGATTGCTATTTGTCCTCCTGCTTTGCTCGCGGACTTGGTATCTTTGACGTTGTGAGTGTAGATATCGGAATCACTTCATCGACTGCATACATCTCTTTTGCGGCTGGTTGTTCATCGTATATTGCCTTAATCCCTCATACCGTTGGAAATTTTAACACTTGGTGAAGGTTCGAGGGAACTGCCCTCATGTTGTGGATCCATGGCCTCTTGAATAGGGCGTTACCTCATCTCACCTTCGATCACATAAAACTTGGCCTCCTGGATGGTCCCGGTGGCGTTGACTGGTAATATTATCTCCCATTTAGTGATTTCACATGCCATGTTGAACTCGTTCACAACTCGGACTGCAGGTACGATTTGATCCTAAAGACCAAGTTGTTCCACGATTCTCGGTCGGATGATGTTTGCGGAGCTGCCTGGATCACTTAGCATTCACCTAACTCAATATTTATTTATGAGTACTGATATTACTAGTGTATCGTTGTGAGATTGTACAATCCATTCCGCATCCTCGCCGTTGAAAGACAAGGTTCCTTCTGGTTTATAATCTCGAGTCCATTTTTCTCTTGCGTTGGATACTTTGGTGGCTTCAACATCCGCCCTAGAGGAACATCGACTTCACCAATGATCATGCTGATGACGTGTTAATTAAAAAGAAATAACTAGAAGAAATCGGTTGCAATAAAAAATTAACTTTGCATCTCACAAAGCTAAAAGATAAATAGACTTCAAATAAATTAAAATTTTCTTCTTAAGTTTAAGGCCTCCATTAAACTTTGACTCTAGGCCTCTAGTGTGGTTGAGACGCCCGTGACGCCACTAGTTGGTATGCGCTGGACATAGCGTAAGGAGATCACGCATGAAATGTTTTGATATTTCTCATAGTAAGAGGAGAAAACAGTGATAAACAAATACTTCATTTTTTTATGGGAAGGTTTTGAATGGACACATAATTTAATATTGTAATTTGGCTTATTCATTATTTTAGTGGAAAGCATTACATGAAAATTTAGATTTTTAATTGTTAAATAAATTTGACTTCAAATTGTAAAAGTTGTTAGAATGATATTATTAGAGGAGTGATACAAATATTTCACAAAGCCCGCAAATTGGGGGGGGGGGGGGAGGGGGAGGGGGAGGGGGGGCAATGTTAAATAGATTGAAATAATTATGTAGTTATAATATGTGAAGGAAACTCATTGATTACAATTGGACATTGCAACTTAAGCATAAATAAAACAAGTGAGAAGGAAAACGGTGTACACGTCTCTGCTGGCAACCAATTGCATTGCCAACTAATAACTTTGGACTCGCCTTCTAATTCTAATCAAGCTAAATATTATTTTCGTTTCAATTTAAATAAGGTAATTTGATTGGATACGAAGTTTAAAAAAAATTATTTTTGAAACTTATAGTCTTATAAAGCTTAAGTGGTAAGAGCTATGTTGGATCATGATACTTGTGTGGTTATAAAAGATTCTCATTAAGAGTAAAATTAAAAGGAATTTGACCTCATATAGCAAAGATTGGTACCTTATTTATTTTAAATAAATACTATTTTAAAATATTATATTCTATAGATACCTTGTGATTTTATAACCAAATATCTATTTACGGTTACTTCCTACTCTTAAGCTACAAAATACTCTTTGTATTATTTTTCTCTTATTTTTTAGATTTTTTTCCACCTTTTCTCTCAACGCCAGTATCTCTCCCTCAATCGCCCATGAATTTTTGTTGTAATTCTTCTTCTTCGGATTATGATGGTCGAAAAATCGTTTCGCATGTTGTTGTTGTTGCTGCTGCTGCTTTGGTCGTGATGGTGCCACATTCTCTACAATGTAGAAATTGACAGGGAAACCAATGTTTACATACTACTAATATTTTAGTAGTACGTTGTTTGTGATCTAGTGAAGGATGAAGACGACCCATCGGTCCCCGTTGTAACACCTCAGTATCCATTACTGACCTTTAGGATGAAGACGACCCATTCGGTTTAGGGGGTTTTTATTATAATTTAATGTATCTCGCTGTATTTTATGTATTTTATTGTATTTACTATCTTTTTTTATTGTATTTTAATGTATCCCGATGTATTATATGTAGTTCATTACATTCACCGTCTCGCTATATGCTATGAATGTATTCATATATGCTTTTAATTAATATAATTTATGTATTCAGATATATTATATAATTTTTGTGAAGATTGCTATATTTTTGGAGTATTTTTCTATTGAAAATATTTTTTATAACTGAAAATACAAAATTTATGTAATATAATTGAGTTTATTGAGTTATATTAGGAGTCTATTATGTTAATTTATTCACTTTCTGTTTTTAAAAATAGTGTAATCCCCTATTTCACACCGTGAATACAGTCGAATAAAGTTGAATATAATAATTTATTTAGCTGTAATCCCATGTTTCACTGCATGAATACCGTCGAATACACTCGAATACAACAACTGATTAGTTTTACTTCCCCCATTCACGCCTATTTTTGCTACTATATTCATGAATACAATAGCTTAAATGCAACAAATACATCTTATAATCACATAAAAAGTATCTATAATCCGCAATATAGCAAATGGTATCTATAGATGGTTAATTACTACCAAAAGATAGTGCTTTATGAAAATTTCTCAATTTAAAATGAAGAGTTTAAAGATGAATTATATCAATTGTAAAAATGTCTCATTCTTTCTTGGAACCAACTAACAAGAAAAGTGTGTCATCTAAATTGAAACTAGGGGTGGGCATCGGTCGGTTCGGTTCGATTTTGAAAATTATTGGTTTTGCCTATCGATTATCGGTTTATAAATATCATAACCCGATAATCAAACCGATAAGATATCAGTTATCGGTTATCGGCTTATCGGTTATTAATCATTATCGGTTCGGTTATCGGTTTACCCGATAAGATAAAACTAAAATTAAAAGTGATGAACGCTAAATATTAAAAGTGTTGAATGCTGAAAATTAAAAGTGCTTTGAAAATTAATAGCACCTTCACGTGAGTAAATTAGAGACAGAACTATGATGCTAATGTGTTTCTTACTGTCATTATAAACTAGAGACAGAAAAATCAATTTACATAACTTTTCCATATCATACTGATGAACTTAATTCGCTAAACAACAGAGTTAAATACTGAGTTTCAGCCATGTTTTTGTGTCACTGTAAGTCTGATTTAAAAGAAAATAGAGGCAAAAATCAGAAGCATACAGAAGCAAAAATCTTGAGCAAACAGAACAATTAACAAGGAGCAAACAGAAAAATCTTGAGACAAAACTTACACGAAGCGATTGACGAGTGAGGGAGTGAGTCGTCGTGACTGGCGAAGAACTGGTGGTGAGCTTGAGAGTTGAGGCTCAGGTACTGGCGTTACACGATGCGATTAACTGTTGGGAGTTGGGGGCTGCGGCGGAAACATAATGAGAGAGACATACGTGAGACGACTAATGACTGAAGATTGAGTGAACTGAAGAGGGAAGGGAATTAGTAAAATAAAACCCTAGTATATACTTAAGGGTAGATTAGTAAATTACCTCATTCTTATTGGGTTATCGATTTTTACCAAATAACAAAAATGCAAACCGAGACCGAGTCGATAACCAAATAAAAAAAATTTTTACCCTGTTATCGAGCCGTTAACTCAATAACCCAATACCGATAACCCAATAAAGAATTAATACAAATAACATTGCTAAAAATAAAATTGATGGTTGATTTCTAATAAAGGAAGTGATAAAAGCAAGAACCTTGAAAAAAAAATCATGCAGGAATTCATGGCAATATATAAGATGAGGTCTTTTATTTTCCTATTTTCTTTTTTAAAAAATTAAGTAAAAACATATTCAAGCGACTATGAAAGAGAAGAATTGAGTTTACAAGAGATGATCACATCTAAGAAATTATTTTTTTTTGTATTTTTTATCATGTACAAATTTCTTTGTTTGTATTTTAATTTTTTTATCTGTATTATAATCTAGAAATTTGTACATGATGAAAAATACAAAAAAATAATTTTTTAGATGTGATTATAATTCTACATTTATGTAAGGAGAAACATCCGAACAAAATTATAAAAAAGTTAAACAAACTTAGATATATATATATAGTAAATAAACACATTTATTTTTCTATTAAAAAATACAAATTTCTTAAACTTCTTCAACTTTTTAAAAAATCAGAGAGATAATTATATAAGAAATACATATCGACTTTACGTATACAAATTAATCTCTTTATAAACGTGGGGACAATGGTGTCCTCCATTACAAATTTGTAACATGTATAGTGTTGAAAGTATGAAAATTGCAATTATAGTGTCATTAAAAATGATTAATATTTTTTATTTTATTTCAATTTTATATATATATATATATATATATATATATATATATATATATATATATATATATAATATACATACACGTGCGAAGCGGGAAAAAAATACACTAGTTCTTCTATTAAATTGGTCAGGATAAGTTTATTTTTAAGTAATGACCACGCGTATCTTCATAGAATAACAACCTTGTATACGTAGAGGGAATAAAGGCATTTTTCTTGCTTCAATTCCAATGGATTGCTAATACCAACTTATCAGACACAACATCTGATTAGGGGTGTGCATTCGATTTGTCGATTCGATTTTGTCCGGGGTGTGCATTCGATTTATCGATTCGATTTTGACCCTTATCGATAATTATTTATCGATTATCGATTTGAACATATGCTTATCGTCATCGTTTCAATAAGGTTTCGATTTTTTCGATTTCGATTTATCGATTTTTGGGGCTTATCGATTACACCAATAAGAAAATTTTCAGGATTCCACAAAAAGTATATCGCTACAAATACACCTAACTAATATGGACAAAAAGAAGCTAAAATAAGAAGAGCATCGTTTATAACATAAATATTGTGTCAACAAGCATATGAAACGAAATTAAATTAAGGGATCAAATGTATGCCACCAACACTGCAACAGTATAAAAAAATAAAATATATTATCACGACAAATTTATTTTCCATTAATTTGAACTTTATTCCCTTGAGCTTTAAATATGATCATTCCTTAAATGTGGTAGAGGAAATATAGCGTTAGGGACTTAGGGTAAAGGAAATGGTATTATAAAATAAGGGTAAAAAAATTTTAAAAAATATTTTTAAAAGAAATTAAAAAAAATTAAAAAAATTAGTGTATGTTATCGGTTTATCGATAAACCGGAAATGACAGAATCGAAATCGAAATCGATAACTCGATAAAAAAAATTTTGAAATTAAAATCAAAATCAAAAAATTGATATCGATAAACCGATTCGGATGCATACCCCTATGTCTCATATTTCTTGAATCTTGGCATTTTAATCATTGAAACGTTACGTGCGGCCAACTTTGAAATGTAATTAGCACGAGGGAAGAATATTTGTATACCAAACACGTGTAAAATGTAAGCACCCAAAGACCAGCAAAAAGGTCAAAAGTAGACACAATTTCGCAGCTCCAACGCGCTATCGTTTTTTATAACTTTCTCCAAGTAATCTTCACTTTCCTTTTACTTTCTAACATTTTTCTAATTATTTTCTCTCTCTCTTTTTTAATGCCACAAACCAATATAATATCGTCATCTCACTCCTCAACCACCCATTATATACCCCTCATTTAATTCAAAAACTTCCTAGCATTATTCAAACTCTCTCCTCCTCCTTCTATACGACTAAAGATTACTTATTTCAATTCTCTCCTGGAAAATCAAAGTGAAATTCAGTTTTTCGGCCATTTGGGTCTTGCGAGAAAAATGCTGCCCGATATATCAACTTTTCTAGAGGGCACAGAGAAACTAACCGAAGAGCTGAAAGTAAAAGAAGAATCATCTGAGGATGATTTGATTCAAGAAGATGAACCTAAATTTGAAGAATTAGACGATGATGAAGAAGAAGAAGAGCATATTGATGATAATCATGAGATTGAGCTTGTTGATGCTAATGATGAAGATTTTTCTTTTATATGTGGAGTACTCGCATCACCGATAGCAGCAGAAGAAGCATTTGATAATGGTCAAATCAGACCATTTTTTCCATTGTTCAACAAAGATCTTCTCTTGTCTGATATTGACTTTAACAATTTAAAAAATCGGCTACCTTTACAGCCACCTGTCAACAAAGTTTTCGTCGAAACAGAAGATAATAATCCTCCGACAACTTCCTCATCATCCAACGAGAATGTAGAAATCTCAGGACCGTACTGTGAATGGTCAAAAAAAGCGGTCGAAGCAAATACAAATCCAGCTGAGGGTTGTAAAAAGAGCAATTCCACTGGGTTTTCAAAACTTTGGAGATTCCGAGATTTCATTCGTCGGAGTAACAGTGACGGAAGAGACGCGTTCGTGTTCTTGAATAACCCTACAACAACGTCGAAGGTCGTTAAGAAAGAAGTAGAAGAAGAAGAAGAAAAGGTTTTGGAGAAGCTGAAAGAGACAAGTGTTAATGATGAGGTGAAAGTCAAGAAAGTAATAACGCAGAAGAAGAAGAAAGTTGTAAAGAAGAGTGAAGCAGTGTTAGCACATGAAGCTTATATGAGGAGTAAAGCAAGAGATGAAGAACGGCGACGATCGTATCTTCCTTACCGGCCGGAGCTCGTCGGATTTTTCACTAATGTGAATGGTGGATTGACCAGGAATGTACACCCATTCTAAAGGAGTCAAAAGTTAGTTTATTTTTTATTCGTTTTGACTGGTGGAAATATTTAACTTTTTTATTTTAATGATGTTGAGTTTGATTTGCTTAGATCGTGACACAAAGATTGCGGCTAAGTAACTATAGGTTGAGACGACTATGAGTTGCTAGTTATACATTTTCTTTTGATTTTTTCTTATTTTCGGTGATTTCACTTCTCTACAGTTTCTATACTATTTGTCTGATATTGTAAAAGAATTTTTACATTGTAATAAAGTATTAAACCTTCTTTTTCTTTTAAGCAAATTTTATGTTTCTACTTATACATTTTAACGAACATTATTGCCTTCATGTGAAAATAATAAGAAGTTTATAATTACATAACTTATATGTACATGCACATCATAGCTACATGGTGTTTAAATTTGGAACCAATAATGGTATATGGTGGAATAGTAAGTACTTATTTGTCCTAAAAATTTTGATTTGGATACTCCATAAAATTATCTTTATTAGGGGTGCTCAAGGACGACCGGAGGGTAAGACAACCAAAGCAAGGGCTTTAGGCCCTCAAATATTTGGGGAACCCTGTTTTTACTAGTAGTATGTTTATAAGTTGATTTTTTTATAAAAAAAGTGATTATCTTAAAGTTAAAAAATATATGAATTTTTAATAAGAAAGAAAAGAAAACTTTAGTTTGTTACTGGTGCAGATCGTTGAGATTTGAATAAGTCAGACACGTATGAAAATATCTTTGTATTTTATTTATTAGAAAAAAAAATAAGACTACTAAATAAAAAGAATCTGCAAAAATATTCTCTTAACCTCGAGAGTTCTTTAAAATATAATAATAATTACTCTGATATTGATGGTTTAGTTTTATTTTTTAAATCAAATAAAAAGACTTGATTAGTATTTAAATCTCTATATTTCTTGTAGAATAATATGCAAATTACATACTTGCATTTGCAATTAAATTAAAATTGATTAAATCTCGAGAAAAAGTTAAATAGATTACTTATACTATCAATTGAAAATGAATTATAAGAACTCAATTATTAAAAAATATTATGCAATAAAAAGTTAAAAATGTATACTTCAAATAAAACTATATAGGAAATTTATACTTCCTCCGTTTCAATTTATGTGAACCTATTTCCTTTTTAGTCTGTACCAAAAAGAATGACCACACACAATTATTTATAGCCACACAAAATATATATATTTCATTTTACACCATAAAATCAAAAGTCTTTTATCTTTTCTTAAATTACGTGCCCAATCAAATGAGTTCCCATAGATTGAAATGGCGGGAATATATGGGATGATTTTATTGGGTTGAACAAATAGGCCAAAGAGAACTTTGGTAAATTAAGTCGAACTTTATAAAGACTGATACATGTGATGCTTTTATTGGTTTGAAGAAACAAGGTGTGCATGTGTGTCTTTTCCTACATTATGAGTTTATCGTATTTGATTGCCAAAACAAGAAGATAACAAATCGATTTCAATTAGTACTCCCATGACCTACTTGATCATAGTCTTGATTTGTGAATCGATCAATTTCGGGTAGCTGTCACGAGACGATTCTTTGCAAAACATGTCGTCAATCTAACTGTATTTCGCTGAAGCATCCTCCAGATCTTAATCAAAAAATGTTGAACATGTCGAAGCACATGGGCTGCAGCTGCACATACTTTTCTTCAAATCATATACTTCATCTCTTAGCATAAGAAAATCAAGGAATATAACCAAGAATTTATATATATAATAAAGTTGGAAAAATAAAAGACGATGTGACATGCTTCTTTGACCAATGATCACATTTATCTTTTTTTCTTAATTTTTTATACATTTATCCTTATTTTTGCATTTTGTTGACAATTAAGAATGCCATATTTATTGCATTCATCATTTATATACTATTAATCTCTTTTCTTAAAACATTTTCTACTCTCTTTTTCCTTACAAATTTTCCTCCCCTTAAACATCATCATTAGTGCTATTTATATCTTTCCTCTAAATCACCTTTTTTTCTATGCATTAGTTTTTTCCCATAACTCAAAAATAATTCCAATACTCAAGGAGTGTTCCAATAGAAGTATTTTACTTTCCAAGTATTCAATTCTAATCCTATATTATTTTGTAACTTTTTTTTTTACTTGATGGGATTATAGTTTGTGCAATGTTTTTATTCATATTTGTTTTTCCCTCAATTGAATTTGAATTTGGAAGTAGTAGCTTCAGGCTTTCTTTGTTTTGCTGCCTTCCCTGTGAAAGAAAATGAAAATGAAGAACTGGGGAATATCAGGTATTTCACTATTTATTTTTTAAAATATGTCAGTTTCATGGACCCCGTTCAAATAGAATCATAATTATGCACCAATAAATCCACTTCTTTATCATGCAATTTTTTTTTGGTAATTAAGGCTTTTCATTAATCACCAATGAAGTAACATTACAAAACCATAGTCTAGCTTCAACTCAGCTGACTATTTGTGAGATAACATTTAAACTGTTTCTACTATCCTAACTAACTAACACTACTATATTCGAAGGTGTGGTAATTGTTTTCTAATTCGTGGGGTACCTCTAACATTACAATTATACACTATGTCTCTCAAAAGGGTTGATTACATCGAAATGTCTTGTTGAAGACTCTTGAATTCCTTTCCAGCCAGATAGTATATGCAAACTCGGCGGTTACCATTTTGAAGATGGTTGCTCGACATGTTCGACCCTTGGCTTTGCTTACTAGCCACTGCATTTTCTGGTTCCAATCATTGATGGGAGGATAAGTCTCCTTCAGCCAGTTCATTGTTCTTTCCCATAATCCACAGTGACTGGGCAGAACACTAGTAGATGGTCTCTAGTTTCTGGGTGATTTTGGCATAAGGTACATTGTTGATCAATACTCATTCCCCAGCCGTGCAATCTGTCCTTTGTTGGGAGTCTGTCCTGTAAGAATAGCCATAGATTGAACGTTGCCTTTGGCCTTGCATAGTTTTGTATGATTAAATTCTTCCATGGGACTCTCGGCAGGTCTTGCATCTGTGACTGGTACAACTGTCTAGTTGAGCATCTCTGTTCCTTCCAGTGTTGGATCCTCTGTAGTATATCTCTTGATTGGATGATCTTTCTAACCATCCAACTTGCCTGAGCAGGAATTGGAATGGATTCAATAGGTCTGTCTTTGATGTAGTACACACTGATCCACATAATCCATAACTTGTCCTTTTTATGAGCTAGATCCCAGCATGTCTTTGCAATGGCAGCTTTGTTCCAGAGCTTGAAATTAGTGAGATTCATCCCTCCAACTGATTTTGGGGTACACATTTTGTCCCAAAGAGATATACGCTTTCCTAGTGACAGTGTTCGTCCCAGACCAAATGAAACTCCTACAAATGCCTTCTATCATTTTCAGGACTTTAACAGGAAATATGAACTGTTGTGCCCAGTAAGCTTGGACCCCAAAAATGACAGCTTGAACCAGTTGGATTCTCCCAGATTAAGACAGTGTTTTGTTAGTCCAAGAGGTGATCTTGGCAGTGATCCTATCCACTAAAGGTTTCCATTGGAGCAGCGTGATTTTCTTGGTGGACAGGGAAACTTCTAGGTACTTGAATGGCAATTGACCTTGCTCATAGTCAAGGTGGTCGAGGATCTGTTTCTGGATATCCAGTGCTACCCCTCCAAAATAGACAGAGCTCTTATTCAGATTAGCATGTAATCCAGAAGCTTCAGAGAATTGAGAGAAACATCTGGATAGGGCCATGACAGAAGTAATGTCTCCTTTATCATGCATTTTACTACTTTGATTTTTGATTATCACTTCTCACAAGTGATTTTTTCCATATAATCCTTGAAATTTTAAGAACTAAGAGTTTTAATGACACTTTGTTGTTATCTTTCTTTCTTTTGATTTACTTTTGGTTGTTATACTGTAAGAAAATTACTAATTGAATAGAACATTGATGTGATCTGCAGATTGCTGGATGAAACTTTTGTCAATGTATACTCTTAAGAGGAGAATTGGAATATATCAAGTAATTAACTTTATAGTTTGTGGTAAATAATTCAATAATTCCATTTGAATTTCTCCATGGAAAGGGAGAAGCAAAAAAGATTTTGTAATTGTGTAGTAACGTAAAAGAGTAATTACATATGCTCTTTGCTTTTTTTTTAATCCAGTGCAATAGGGTTCTGAAGTTTTGTAAATGCTTATTTTAGTGAAAAATAGTAAAACTAAATAATTCACGTTTCTTTAAATTCTTTAGTTGATTATTTATAGATGTAAATATTATATATATATATATATATTATATATATATATATATATCATTTTTAGTAAATTTTTTTAGTTTTGTTTCATTCATATTTTCATATTTTCCTCCGTGCTAATGTGGAGGTCTTCGATTTGAAGAGGTAAGCAAAAAGTTTATTTTGTAACTTTTGTTATTTAACTTTCTTTAAGATTTTTCGTATAAATATTGTTGAATCTTCAAGTCTTTGTCTATTCACCTTGTGATATACTTTGGGGTTGTTTAAAAGGAATGCATGCTAAATTTTAGAGGGATGAAATTGTTCACAAATATTTATTCCTACAGATTGTCAATAAAAAATTGTGATCGTCCTCTACTATGAAGTGCAATTTTCTCAATGAAAGGTCATCATCTCAATGTAACGAAACTGTTTTTATTTCTTTTCGCGTTGAAATCACCATATATACCTGAATTACTACAACCAATTGGTATATAAAATCTATCACATACTTTTGCTTGTGAATTAAAATATTTCTTGAACATTCAACTTTTTTTTTTTAACTAATTGTTTTGCAAATTGTCCTTTTTTTTGTTTTTTGTTTAATTTTGTGGGTATTTAAAATTGGATAAGATTTATCTCTCTTTTTGTATATTATAGTCATTCTTGGTTTTTGTCCTATTTTTTCAGGAATATGAAATTTAGTTAAATTTATTTTTGTTTTTCAGTTTATGGCGTTCATATTTGGATTTTATTTTTTATATTATCACAGTTGAATCAAATGAAAAAATCAGAGGGAAAAAGACCGAAAAAAGCTCAAGCTCATGCTGCTAAAGGCAATACTAAGATAAAAATTAATAGTTTGACTCGTGAGTGGTATCATTTTAACTATTACAAAGCTACAAAGTTATAGTTATGATTTATGAATGGAAAATCAATGCTATTTGTTATTTATTCAATTCATAGAACTCAATTTTTGTATGCATGTATACAAAATTTTCATTTCTTATGTTTCGGTTAAATTCACAAAAAAAAAAAAATGTCATTCTATAAACTCACTTATGTTTTTCAAAGTTTTATATATATATATATATATATATATATATATATATATATATATATTTTCAACCTTTCATATTTCGTATTTTGGACCCTTACAATCTTTCATCATAATCCATATTTATTATAAAGAATAAAGAATTCTTACGGTTGCAAAATGCAAGTTTCTCCCTTACCCTTTAGCTATTCATATTGCTTCTTCAATTCTCGCTTTCATTAAGAATTTATTGAGTTAAGCTTTTGTATGGTTATGTTTCAATATAACGTATACTCATTTTTATTTTGGTAATTACTATCTTTTACTATTTTACAATAAATATTCTTGAAAAAAAAATTAACTAATTCAGCTTAGGTCCCGATTTATATGCTAACAGAAAGCATCAACAGTAATTGTTAAAATAAGAGTATGAGAATGATATTGGCAATAAATTAATTATACTAGTAAGCTTTAGTTGTATTGCAAGATATATGAAGTCGAATAAAATGACTTCAAATTCGATGAGTTGCTCAAGTTTAACGAGAAATTTTGTGAGGTTGGACATGTCTTTTGAAAAGCGTAAGAAATGCATATTATGTACAAGTATATTATATGATTATGAAGA
This sequence comes from Nicotiana benthamiana, assembly GCA_034376525.1. NCBI lineage: Eukaryota > Viridiplantae > Streptophyta > Magnoliopsida > Solanales > Solanaceae > Nicotiana > Nicotiana benthamiana. Next base: position 81,909,483 of record CM067336.1, read on the forward strand.
TTTTGTGCTAGATATTATACATTAAAATCTATAAACTGAGAATTAAATATTTGAGAAGAAATAATAATCTTGAGAAATTATTTATTTCAAAGCTTATCGGAAAATATACAAACGATAGAGTTGGTCAAAGAATACCATCTCGGCATCATCAATTGGAGGTCTTAGAGGCACGCGACCATGTAAACTTTTGTATATTTATTTTTTTATAAACTTTCATATATTTTATTTTTTATATATATCATTCTTGCCTTGGGGTTTAATATTTTTAGAAATTTAGGTGATATGAAATACACATATAGTTGTAATATGATTTTAATAGTATTATTTTTTGATCAAATTCACTAGTTCTTAAATAAATAAAAAGCGTCCCTGGAAGCTAAAGTGGTTGCACTGATAGGACAATACATTTAATGAAGTTAGGCGTGGCATATGTAAATATTAATTGGGCAAGCACGCATGAGCCAACCATAGATAGAAAGCGAACCACTACGCCCCCAACAAGACAGTTAGGATCCGGCAGGTTAAGCTTTACATTGAACTAAAGAGGTTGCAATACAGGAGCCAGAAGATTTCTCAGGAAATCAGAAGCATCAAATGAATTCCTTAGGGCGTGTTTGGCACGAAGGAAAATATTTTTTGATTTTTTTTATGTTTGGTTGATTTAAATGTTTTGAAAAATATTTTTCTTATGAATTTATTTTTCTGCAGTTGGAGGAAAATATTTTCTTTATCAAGAATAAAGAAAAACATTTTCCAAAATTCCTTCTCAACCTTCCTCACCCTCACCAACTCACTCTACCCCCTCTCTACAAAAAAGGATTTTTTGTTTTAAATTTCAGTTTTTCAATTACCTCCCACCCTATCACCCCTTCCACCCACGCCACCTTCAGCCCCTCCCGCTAAATTTTCATTTTTTTACCTACCTTTTTTTTTGCAATTTTAAATTTCTGTTTTTTCATTTTTTTTTTGTACCACCAACCCCAACTCGCACAATTGTTTTTGTAATTTAAATTTTTATTTTTTTCGTTTTACTATCAAAATTTTACAAGTTTCAAAATTATGTGGTCGGAGATTTATGTGTTTGGAAGTTTACGGGTTCGAAATTTCAGGTTGCTTGTTTGAATGTTTATGGCTTCGTGTTTATTATATCTGAATTATTTATGAATACTCTTAAGAAGTCATTTTCCTTAATTTGCGCACCAAATACCGAAAAATAAATAAGATTACTACTTATTTTTCAAAAAAATATTTTCTTGAAAAATATTTTGCACAGACAATGTTTTCCTTTATACCAACACACCCTTAATCTTCTCGTACAACAGTTCAGGTTCTATACTGTCACCCCCAACCTCGGTGAGGTGGACAGACACTTAATGCCTTAACGTACATGAGCAACCCATTCCGTAAATCTAGTAAACTAACCACATTTGCAACATCTGCAATCAAAAAATTCCAAATGTATATATGTATAGAGAGAGATTCCGCAAGGCCTCAACCAACATAGAATCTGTCAAGCATACACCAACTGACCACAGGTACACATGTCTACAAAACCTCTAAGAACATCTGACAGACATAACCTAGTGAGGACAACGGCGACCTACCCATAAAACCTTGTACATCATAAAATCAAAAACCTTTAGACTCGGCTGAACTCCAGATGAAATGGAGTCTGGCCAATCAGCTGCTCGAAGTGTGAGTATTTATCCTTGGGGTCCATTAAACTGCCTACCTGAAACTAAAGCACGACATGCAGTATCCCCCGCCAAAGTGACATCGTACGAAATAATGTACCAAGTATGTAAGCCAACTGAACAATTATAAATAAATATTACGGTAAAGGGTCAAAACTGCCCTCAACCTATCGACTCCGGAACAAAATTGCCCTCCGTTAACCTTTTGCAGAGAAAATGCCCCCACCGTTAAATTTGTGGCATACTTCTGCCCCCAAAATCAAACAGTTGTATTTAATTTTTAATTATTTTTAATGCCACGTGTCACGTAACGATTGGCCATTAAATAAACTTGACCAAAAATTAATTCTCACCCAAGTTCCTGTTAGAATATACGCTTAGCGCTAGAGGGAGGGGGGTGAATAGCGTTTTTAATAAAAATCAAGATAAATTTGCGGAATTAAAATTGCAGGAATAAAGTAAGTGCAGTAATTAAAGTAGTAAGGAGAGAACACACCGAATTTATACTGGTTCACCACAACGTGTGGTTAGTCCAGTCCTCGAGAGACTCTCTCGAGTTTTACACTAACTCCGTTAAGCTTACGGGTGCCTAACAAACCGTTACACTTGCTCATAGATATACACTCTACAAGACTTCAACCTGCTCGAGGATACCTCACCTCAAGACTTCAAGTCAAGGAACTAAACTTTCCTTCTTACAACAAGGGATTAGAACTTCCCTTCAAGTGTATGCAAACACTTAGCACTCAAGACAAGACTCTCTTATAGAGTAAAATTAATACGCTCAAGAACACAACAACTTCGTCAAGAATTTGGCTCTCAAAAACTATGAAATGAATATGATATGTAAGCTTAAGCAAGAATTGTAATCAGTTGTTGTGCTTAAAAGAGTGATTTTGAGGTGTATTTATAGTCCTCAAAGTCACCAAGACCGTTGCTTAATTGCCAATTACTAATTGCTGATTTTGTGCTAGGATAATCGATTATCTGATTTGCATAATCGATTATCTGCAAATCGTTCAAAAATCATATGCAGATTTTAAGCAGAATAATCGATTATTCAAATTGCATAATCGATTACCTGATAACGTTTAAAAATCAGACGCTGATTTTATGCTAGCATAATCGATTATTGCCTTGTGCATAATCGATTATCTTTCAGCGTTCAAAAATACTTTGGCAACGGTCTTAACATAATCGATTACCTAGAAAGAAATAATCGATTATTTTGCTGTTTTGTAAATTCTGGTTATACACTGTCTTAACATAATCGATTATCAAAAAGACATAATCGATTATTTTGCTGGTTTGTAAATTCCGGTTTACACTGTCTTAACATAATCGATTATCAGAAAAACATAACCGATTATTTCTGTCCAGATTTGCAAGACATGTTTAAAATTCATTTTGGCTAAAATGAAAATGTTTGAAAATCATTTTGTTTTAACCAAAGATGCATGGTTTGATGAAAATGATTTTACGAGAGAAGCCAAGTCTTGAATCTATTGTCGGATCAAGATCATAATATAAAACGACTCATGTATAACTTTGTTGCTTTACTTGATCTTGTTCTTTGTTTCTCTTGTGCTTGGACTTCGGCATATGTCAATGTTCCATGCGCGTCGGTTTGTCATTTATCAAAACCTACAAAGATGAACACACGTTTAGTTTTAGCGACTTGAGAACGTGTTTCAACAATTTCCCCCTTTTTGATAATGGCAAACCAGTATCGGGATATGCATATTAAATAATTGATAACGACAATCCAAGACAAGTATATAAATATATGAATGAGTTCCCCCTCAATTTATGAATTCCCCCTTAATTTATGTCAATATGTATTAGTGTGCATAGCTCTTATTCTTCCCCCTTTTGGCATTACCAAAAAAGAATAAACTTTTATTGAGGAAACAATATTGAAAATACATAATAGAGCAAGAAAAATAGACAAAATATTATTCAAACGATACATAATGGAAGCAAGAAAAAAATAGACAAGATATTATTCATCGTCAACATTAACATCCGCCTCGGCATCCGGCACTTCTTCCGGAAGGGTAACTTGGGCATAGGGATAGCGGACATGGTCAAAATATCCATGAAGCTCATGGGATAATCGAGTGACATTCCTATCAATACGAGTCATGGACATGGACAGAGAGGCAAGTTGCTCAGAAATGGTTTGGAGGGTAGCAACAGACGGAGCCTGAGGACGACGTCTTTGAGTTGGAGGAGGAGCCGAATGTTCACCGATATTGGGAAACGAAGATTCTTGAATTTCCCAATGTTTTGTTGCCTTTTTGTGCGGACCGACGGAGGTGTCGATACCGGAGGCTTGAAAAATAGCCATTATGACAAAAGCATAGGGGAGTGGCTTATCATCTCCAATTGCATCATACATGTGATTCAGGACGAACTGGCACCAATTGATGCGAGCCCCGGTGATAATTGCGTGCATGAGTTTTGAATCCTCATGAGAGAGAGTCGTATGATTGAATTTGCGCGGTTTTAGAACGCAGGTTATGAAATAAAAGATTAGACGATATTCCAGGAGCATGTTCGTAATGGTTGGGCGACGATGCTCCGGACTAGCAATAAATTCGCCAATGCCAATTTGGTTGAAGAGGAGTTGTTCATCAAATAAACCACCTTCTTCCCTAGTGTAAAGTGAAATATCATCCCCATTTCGTGGAAGTTTTGTGAGGAGTTGCATGTGTTCCTCATTTAAAAGAATTGGAACTCCATTGATGTTTGAGACTAGGTCACCATCTTCGTCCTTCCCGATATTGGAATAGAAGGCACGAATTAGAGCAGGGTGAATGTAAGGGGATTGAAGATATATGAATTCAAGGAGTTGGCTTTGCATGAGGATATTTGCTGTGGATGGAGGGGCATTGTGGCTAAGGAATCGACCAGTGGAGAATCGAGGAGGAAGGATTTCTCGATTTTCAAATTTTTCGACGAATCGAAGGAGTTCGGGTTCAGTGTCGAAACGTAAGAAGGATCCGTCTTAATAGTAGTGGGAGAGTGGACGAGCGACGGAAGAAGAGGCAATTTGTTTGCCGGAACGAGCGTGTTTAGAGTGCTTGCTCGCCATTAGTATGAAGAAATAAGAGCTGTTGCAAAAATTTGAGGGCTTTTGAAGATTGTTTGAAGCTAAGAGTGAAGTTGGAGTGAGAAATTTGAAGGATGAAAACACCTATTTATAGAATTGAAGAAGTGAGGCATTTATTGAACAAAAAGCTGCAGATTTATTAAGCCAAACGGTCAAAAACGGTAACAATTTTGATGAGCTGACCGTTGGTAATCGATTACTGAACTTTGGTAATCGATTATTGCTGCACAGTGTGTTATACGGACTCGGGGAATAATCGATTTTGATTTGGAGATAATCGATTATTTTTAGGCAGTGCGATGAAAAACCGAGACGGTAAGAGGAAATCGATTATTCAGTTTTCAACAATCGATTATTTTATTAACACTTGTAAAACTGAACTTTCAATAATCGATTAGGAATATTGATAATCGATTATTAAACATGATTGCCAGATTCCTGCAAAATCAAAATGTTAGATAATCGACTCTAGTATTAGTATAATCGATTAGTTTATTTTTCCAGTAGAATAATGGGAAAACATAAAGGAGTAATAATAGATTATTGACTAAGAAAAATCGATTATTTATCACCAGTGCCCGAGAATTTCCCCTGTCTTTGGGGCGATACCTGCAAAAAAGAGTTAGGCGCCTCCGACGCTCAAGTTAGTAATTGTTAAAAGAAAAATGCAATGCATGTATTAGATCATCGTGGAGTCAAGAATTCCGAGTTCACTACGAATTCGGAAAAAGGACTCTTTCTCTAAAGGCTTTGTGAAGATGTCGGCCAATTGATATTTGGTTTCAACAAACTCAATTTCGACATTACCTTTGAGAACGTGATCTCTTATGAAGTGGTGCCTAATTTCTATGTGTTTTGTTCTTGAGTGAAGAACAGGGTTCTTCGTCAAGCTTATGGCGCTAGTATTATCACATCGAAGAGGGATATGATTGATACTAAGACCATAATCCGAGAGTTGTTGTTTCATCCAAAGGATTTGAGCACAACAACTCCCCGCGGCTACATATTCAGCCTCGGTTGTGGATAACGCAACACTTACTTGTTTCTTGCTAAACCAAGAAACTAGAGAGCTACCGAGCAAATGGCAAGTGCCACTAGTGCTCTTGCGGTCCAATTTGCAACCCGCAAAATCGGAATCGGAATAGCCAACAAGTTTGCATGAAGAACCTTTGGGATACCATAGTCCCACATTTATAGTTCCAACAAGATACTTCATTATTCGTTTTGCCGCAGTTAGGTGCGACTCCTTCGGACATGATTGATATCGAGCGCATAAACACATGCTAAACATGATGTCCGGTCTACTTGCAGTAAGATAAAGAAGGGATCCGATCATACCTCGGTATTTCTTGGTATCTACTTCTTTACCTTTCTCATCCTTGTCAAGATGGTCGGATGTGCTCATTGGAGTGGTCATTGCTTTGGCGTTGCTCATTTCAAAACAATTTAGCAACTCCTTGCAATACTTAGATTGACAAATGAAAGTTCCTTCTTTCATTTGTTTCACTTGCAACCCCAAAAAGAAGTTTAGCTCACCCATCATTAATATTTCGAATTCGCTAGTCATTTACTTAGAGAATTCCTCGCATAAAAAATCATTAGTAGCACCAAAAATAATATCATCGACATAGATTTGAACTAATAGAATGTCATTATTTTTATTTTTGATAAACAATATAGTGTAAACTTTCCCCCTTTCGAACTCATTGTCCAAAAGAAATTTGCTTAAGCGCTCGTACCAAGCTCGAGGAGCTTGTTTAAGTCCCTATAGCACTTTCTTAAGCTTGAAGACATGATCGGGAGATTTAAAGTCTTCAAAGCCCGGGGGTTGTTCAACGTACACTTCCTCTTGAATAAACCCATTGAGGAAGGCACTCTTGACATCCATTTGAAATAATTTGAAATTCATAGATGATGAAAAAGCAAGTAATAAACGAATGGCTTCTAGTCGTGCTACGGGTGCATAAGTTTCTTCATAATCAATTCCTTTTTTTTGATTATAGCCTTTAGCAACAAGACTAGCTTTGTTTCTAGTGATTATACCATTTTCATCTAATTTATTTCGAAAAACCCATTTCGTACCAATTATGGTGTGATTATCGGGTCTTGGCACCAATTCCCAAACATCATTACGTTTGAATTGGTTAAGCTCCTCTTGCATTGCCAAGGTCCAATGCTCATCCCCAATTGCTTCGGAAATGGTTGAGGGTTCGATTTGAGAAACAAAAGCCATATGTCCTACAGTGTCTTTAAGAAGGTTTCGAGTACTTACCCCTTTCTCGATGTTGCCAATTACCTTGTCGAGAGGATGGTCTTTAGACGTCCTCCAAGCCTTAGGCATCATCGATTCTTCTTCTTGTGGTGGTACTTCTTCCGAAAGTTGTTCCATGACTTCATCTTGAACTTCCTTTGGATTCTCCTTTTGCACCTCGTCTTGAAGATTGATTTTGTTTAAAGCATCTGCAAGACCATCATAAAAATCCTTTCTTGCCAAGCGAGCATCATTTTCACAAAATACTATATGAGGAGATTCCTCAACAGTTTTGGTTTGATTATTGTAAACTCTATATGCTTTGCTACTCGATGAATAACCAAGAAAAATTCCTTCATCAGATTTCGCGTCAAATTTTCCCAAGTTATCTTTTCCGTTGTTATGAATGAAACATTTACAACCGAAGACTCTAATATGGGAGAGGTTAGGTTTCCTTCTCTTGTAGAGTCCATAGGGAGTTTATATGAGTATCGGTCTTATGACAGCTCTGTTTAAAACATAGCATGCGGTACTCACGGCATCCGGCCAAAATTGTTTGGGAATCTTAGCCTCATCGAGCATGGTTCTAGCCATCTCTTCGAGACATCAATTTTTGCGTTCCACCACTCCATTTTGTTGTGGTGTACGTGGAGCCGAAAAGGTATGTTCAATACCGAGTTCTTCACAAAAATCCGCAAAGATATTATGATCGAACTCTCCCCCATGATCACTTCTTATGGAAGTGACGGTTGTGTTCTTTTCATTTTGAACACGTTTAAGAAAACTTTTAAAGGCTTGAAAAGCATCACTTTTATGAGCAAGAAATAACGTCCATGTAAATCTAGAGTAGTCATCAACAATAACAAAAGCATAAAGATTTCCACTATGACTTTTAATTCTAGATGGTCCGAAAAGATCCATGTGTAGAAGTTGTAAGGGTCTAGTGGTTGAAACAACATTTTTGGATATAAAAGAGGCTTTTGTTTGTTTCCCTTTTTGACATGAATCACAAATAGAATCTTTTTCAAATTTCATGTTTGGAAGACCAATTACTAAATCTTGTGAAACTAGTTTGTTTAAAAGATTCATATTTACATGAGCTACTCTACGATGCCATAACCACATGTCGTCTTCTTTACTCATAAGGCAATTTACAAAACTTGATGAAGAATTTTCAAGATCAACCATATAGATATTATCAATTCTAATACCACGAATAATAACTTTAAAATCACTACGACGGATAACTAAGCATTCTTCGGAATCAAACAATACAAGATTTCCCTTGTCACATAATTGACTTATGCTCAAGAGATTGTGTTTGAGACCTTTAACTAGCAAAATATTCTTAATGGAGGAATATTCGTCCTTACCGATCGATCCAATGCCGATAATTTTTCCTTTGTTATTGTCTCCAAAAATAACATTCCCTCCTTTCGTGGGTTTTAGTTGAAGGAATTTTGATGCATCTCCGGTCATATGTTTGGAGCATCCACTATCAAGGTACCAAAGTACACTTGATCCCTTCAAACACACCTACAAAATAAATTAATGAGATTTTGGTACCCCAGCCATTTTGGGTCCTTGGGTGTTAGGTGAAACATGGTGGTGTGATTGATTTGTGTTAAAATGCCTATGTCTAGTGAAACATACGGAGCAATATGTCCAATTTTATTGCAATAATGACAAATGACATTCGGATTGTGTATTCTTCTAGGATGATAATAATTTGGGGGTCTAAATTTATTCACTCTATTTTTAGGAATATAGTTTTGATGTAGTTTTCGAAAATCTTGTCTAGGTGGTCTATACATGCCAATATTTCTTCTAGCATTTGTTCTAGGATGAGTTGCAATTCTAGGATTAAAATTTCTAGGTTGAGTGTTGACATTTATTTTGTTTTGCCTAAGTTGAGTGTTAGGTGGTTTAGGAATGGACTCAACTTTTTCTTTTGGCTCGTGTTTAAAGCCTATACCGTGCTTAGTGGATTTCAAATTTACAAGCACTTCATTGAGATTTTTGTGTGAAGAATTGAATTTGTGCAAAGTGTTTCTAAGACTTTCTACTTCTTCCTTTGGAGATTTGCAAGAAGTACAATCCTTATTTGAACTTTCGGGTTTGTCGGCGCTTCTTTTGCCGTAAAACTTGTTTTCCTTTTTTAATTTCTCATTTTCGAGATTAGTTTTTCAAAATCCTTTTCTTTTGAAGAGATTTGTTTTCTTAAAACTTTTATAGATTTAGAAGCGCTAATAAACTCTTTATACAATTCATCAAATGCATCTTGCATTTCTTCTAAAGTGAAATAATTCTTAGAAGTAGTACATACCTCATTTTGAGTTTCTTCGTGTGCCATAAGACACAAGTTTGCGGTCTCGTTTCCTTCTCCATCACTTGATTCGTCTCCGGAGTCGCCTCCCCAAGAGATGTATGCTCTTTGTTTCTTGACGTGTTTCTTCTCCTTTTTGGCATTTGGACAATTTGGTTTGATATGCCCGATTTCTCCGCATCCATAGCACTTTAATTGGTCTCCTTGTCGCTTACCTTTTCGATCATACTCCTTTCGCATGAACTTGTGAAATTTCTTAATAACGAGTCCGAACTCGTTATCTTCGTCGCTTGATTCCTCATCATTTTGAGGTTGAGCCGTGCTTGCTTTAAGGGCGATTCTTCGTTTCCTTTGATCATCCAAAGTAGGGTTAAGAATAGTAGATTCATAGGTTTTGAGAATACCTCTAAGCCCGTCGATTGTGACATTTGTAATGCCGATTGACTCTTGAATAGCGTCGGCTTTGGAGCGCCATTCCGGAGTGAGACTTCGAATGACAAGTTCCCTATCCGTGAAAGTCTTCTTAAGAGCATGAAGATCATTAACGATTTTTGAAAATCGTTCGAACATATCATCTATCTTCTCGTTTTCCTTCATACGAAAAAGTTCATATTCATGGGTTAGAAAATCTATTTTAGCTTCTCTTACCTGGTCCGTACCTTCGTAGGTGATTTCCAATTTATCCCACATTTGCTTAGCCGTGGTGCAACATGAGATTTTCCGATAATCATCAGGATTTACAGCACAGTACATCATGTTGATGGCTTTTGCGTTGTTCTCCACCTTTCTAATATCGTCTGCGTCATACTCATCTTCCGATTTTGGCACTATTTCATTTTCTACCTTTTTGGTTGGAATTTGCTCTCCATTCTTGATAATTTTCCACAGTAGAAAATTATTTGATTGGATAAATATTCTCATCCTTTCCTTCCAATAAGTATAGTTTGTGCCATCGAATAGTGGTGGCCTTGTGGTGCATTGTCCTTCACCTAGTCCTGCATAAACGTTACGAGTAGAAGCCATGGATTGTTTCTCTCAAACTGTTAAGTCTTTCAGAGAGTTAGGCTCTGATACCAATTGTTAGAATATACGCTTAACGCTAGAGGGGGGGGGGGGTGAATAGCGTTTTTAATAAAAATCAAGATAAATTTCCAGAATTAAAATTGCAGGAATAAAGTAAGTGCAGTAATTAAAGTAGTAAGGAGAGAACACACCGAATTTATACTGGTTCACCACAACGTGTGGTTAGTCCAGTCCCCGAGAGACTCTCTCGAGTTTTACACCAACTCCGTTAAGCTTACGGGTGCCTAACAAACCGTTACACTTGCTCGTAGATATACACTCTACAAGACTTCAACCTGCTCGAGGATACCTCACCTCAAGACTTCAAGTCAAGGAACTAAACTTTCCTTCTTACAAGGGATTAGAACTTCCCTTCAAGTGTATGCAAACACTTAGCACTCAAGACAAGACTCTCTTATAGAGTAGATGTGAGTAAAATTAATACGCTCAAGAACACAACAACTTCGTCAAGAATTTGGCTCTCAAAGACTATGAAATGAATATGAAATGATTGATATGAAAGTATGTAAGCTTAAGCAAGAATTGTAATCAGTTGTTGTGCTTAAAAGAGTGATTTTGAGGTGTATTTATAGTCCTCAAAGTCACCAAGACCGTTGCTTAATTGCCAATCACTAATTGCTGATTTTGTGCTAGGATAATCGATTATCTGATTTGCATAATCGATTATCTGCAAATCGTTCAAAAATCATATGCAGATTTTAAGCAGAATAATCGATTATTCAAATTGCATAATCGATTACCTGATAACGTTTAAAAATCAGACGCTGATTTTATGCTAGCATAATCGATTATTGCCTTGTGCATAATCGATTATCTTTCAGCGTTCAAAAATACTTTGGCAACGGTCTTAACATAATCGATTACCTAAAAAGACATAATCGATTATTTTGCTGTTTTGTAAATTCCGGTTATACACTGTCTTAACATAATCGATTATCAAAAAGACATAATCGATTATTTTGCTGTTTTGTATATTCCGGTTTACACTGTCTTAACATAATCGATTATCAGAAAAACATAATCGATTATTTCTGTCCAGATTTGAAAGACATGTTTAAAATTCATTTTGGCTAAAATGAAAATGTTTGAAAATCATTTTGTTTTAAATCAAAGATGCATGGTTTGATGAAAATGATTTTGCGAGAGAAGCCAAGTCTTGAATCTATTGTCGGATCAAGATCACAATATAAAACGACTCATGTATAACTTTGTTGCTTTACTTGATCTTGTTCTTTGTTTCTCTTGTGCTTGGACTTCGGCATATGTCAATGTTCCATGCGCGTCGGTTTGTCATTTATCAAAACCTACAAAGATGAACACACGTTTATTTTAGCGACTTGAGAACGTGTTTCAACAGTTCTGACCCAACCCGACCCAACCCGATCGACCCGACCCAAAAAAGGTTAACGGAGGGCAATTTTGTTCAGGAGTCAATATGTTGAGGGCAGTTTTGACCCTTTTTCCGTTCTTTATATGTCCCAATTTGCTAGTAACAGGCTTGAAGTGTAATGAGATTTCCCGCTTTCCAACAAATGTAAAAAGCTTGATATATCACATATATTCATCTTCAGTTAAAGTGGATTGGACATTCCTATCCAATGGGGGGCTGGTTTTTCATGGCTTGGTTATAGGGGACGGGCTGGACGCCTGGTTCGTGATGGAGGGGGGCTGTTTGGTCGTGAAGTTTTCCGGCGATGTGAAGGTGACGGGCTGGACGGGGAAGATGAAGCAACGGGGTAGCCATGGGAGGTCGTTTGGTGGTTTAGGGTTAGAGAGGGTGTGTTGTGAGGAAGATGAAGAGAGGGTTTGGTGTTTTTTGGGTCGGGTCGGATGCTTGTATTTAATTTTTATTTATTTTTAATTCCACGTGTCACGTTTTGATTGGCCATTAAATAAACTTGACCCAAAATCAATTCTCACCCAAGTTCCGACCCGACCCGACCCGACCCGACCCAAAAAGCTTAACGGAGGGCAATTTTGTTTCGGAGTCAATACGTTGAGGCAGTTTTGACCCTTTTCCGTTCTTTATATGTCCCAATTTTTAACTTGTTTTGGGTCGGGTCGGGTCAGAACTTGGGTGAGAATTGATTTTGGGTCAAGTTTATTTAATGGCCAATCGTTACATGACACGTGGCATTAAAAACAATTAAAAATTAAATACAAGCATCTGTTAGATTTTGGGGGCAGAAGTATGCCACAAATTTAACGGTGGGGGCATTTTCTCTGCAAAAGGTTAATGGAGGGCAATTTTGTTCCGATGTCGATAGGTTGAGGGCAGTTTTGACCCTTTACCGTAAATATTACAATCAAATAAAAGAATGTTTGAAGGAAGATAACCGGATAAAACAAGGATCAAGATCACCTGAAGATCATTGCTCACATCTTACAATAAGTTGGAAGGTCATATATAGAAGTCTTAAAGGAAAGGTGACATTATGTTTTAGATTGACTAAAAAGGAAAGAGTACGATATAAATGGGGATGGAAGGAGTATTATTTTATTTACAACTTCTGCAGAAGTTTTGACGGTTTAGCTATTTCAACAAGATAAAGCCTGTACATAAATACATGTTACTGCTACTTCATCCGGTCATCGTAAATCAAATATCTCTAATCGTAGACATGAATTACTATAGAGAGTGGAGCAATCCTCGTACAGAGGACTCCCATCAACTGATTCTTCATGAAGATGAAATCCCTTCTCCGGGCAGTCCTTGAGGATTTTCATTCCACCATTAGATAGCCGGAATATTCCATATGCCCTAAAGTAACACATTGCACTTGAAGATAAGCTTAACTGTTGGATCCATAATAACTATGTTGCACATCAGCGCTATCTATGTGTTTCAGATTATTGTTAACTGTTTCTACTAATTACATGGCATATCAGCACCTTTCACAAGGACTATTACATTTCAACTCCCAACAAAAAGTGGTTTAATGGTGCAAACAAGCAAATGTCCCCTTTTTTTTCCCCTAGAGTAATGAATTCCCATAATTTATCTAAGAATTATGACCTGCAAGTATATATTCTTATTTAGAAGTTCCCTGTTAAAGTATTTTGCAATTATTAAATGGTCCAATAAGAAATGAGGTTCATCTAATAGGCAGTACTCATAGATCCTAAGTGCTTTCGTAAAACCTTTAAGGGGTTGTCTGGTAGGGTGTATAAGAATAGTACTGACTACAGCATTAGTAATGATTGGGATTAGCTACACTAAGATTAATTATGCTGGGATATTTTTATCTACTATTTAATTTTGGTGTATTAAAAATAACATACATTGCATAATTTGTTTTAAAAATTGTTTGTTTACAAAAATACTCACAGACGGTTTGGAAAAGATTTTGAAAGAGTAGTATAAAGTAAAGATTTTGAAAGAGTAGTATGTCTTTATACATACTTATCCACATGTACTAGAAATCATGGTATTACTAATGTCATAACTTGCTATGTAAGAATACTACTAAATAGGGAGAAGTAATATAGGAATTAATTATACATAGTTTGAAAAACACTACCAAACAAGGGATTTAGCAAGCTTCCAAGTCCACAGTTGACAAAAATGAGTTGCTCAAGTGGTGAGCACCCTCCACGTTAAACCAATAGACTGTGAATTTGAGCCACCCCAATAGCAAGGTGGGGAGCTCTTGGAGGGAGGGAATAAAAAAAAACAATCATATCTTTTTAAATAATGGAGAATAATAATATCAAAGCTAATACATATATTATTTCCCTAATACATCCTATCAACCTACAATCTGATAAGAGTTACTCATACAGCAATACAGATGACATGTATTCTCATGAATAACATGGTTTTCTACCAATATGGATATGACTTAAAGCACTTATACCAGCTATGTACCAAAATTGAAGGCAAAGTGAAAAATACTCTTATACAACAACAACAACTATCCAGTATAGTCCCACAAATTGGATTCTGGGGAGGGTAATATGTAGACGAGCCTTACCCCTACCCGAAAGGGAAGAGAGGTTGTTTCCAATCGACCCACGGCTCAGTGAAGGAAAGGAAGAAACAAAAACAAAAACAAAAATAAAAGAGCATTAGTAGGTCCAGCGGAAATAACTTAAATAATTATCTAAACATAAGAACCATAAATAAAATAACATGCAATAGTATCCTACAGTAACTACCATAACGGAGACACAATCCAAAACACAAATCATCTATGGATAGCCCTGCCAAGCCTCACCCAACCCCGGGTGAGGAGTACGAAGAACTCTAGGGACACCTATCCTACAACCCTGATACTAGACCTCCAGGCTTTCCTATCAAGGGCCATGTCCTCGGAAACCCGCATTCTAGCCATGTCATGCCTAATCACCTCTCCCCAATACCTCTTAGGCCTCCCTCTGCCTCGCCGAACGCCGACCATCGTCAGCCTTTTACAACTCCTCACCGGGGCCTCAGGACTTCTCCTCCGCACATGCCCGAACCACCTCAGCCTCGCTTCTCGCATCTTCTCATCCACCGAGGCCACCCCCACCTTCTTTCGAATAACTTCATTCTTAATCTTATCTAACCTAGTGAGCCCGCACATCCACCTGAACATCCTCATCTCCGCAACCTTTATTCTCTGAACATGAGAGTTCTTTACTGGCCAACACTCCGCCCCATACAACATTGCAGGTCTAACTACAGCTCTATAAAATTTACCCTTGAGTTTCTGTGGAACTTTCTTGTCACACAGGACTCCTGATGCAAGCCTCCACTTGACCACCCCGCTTCTATACGATGAGTGACGTCCCCGTCAATCTCTCCGTCCCCCTGAATCACCGACCCAAGATATCTGACACTGTCCCTCTTGGCGATGACCTGAGATCCAATCATCACGTCCCTGCCTACTTCGCTTGGCTCGGCGCTAAACTTGCACTCTAGGTATTTTGTCTTAGATCTGCTTATTTGAAACCCTTAGACTCGAGAGTCTGTCTCCATACCTCTAACCTCTCAATAACACCGACCCTCGTCTCGTCTATCAAGACTATGTCATCAGCAAATAGCATACACCAAGGCACATTACCTTGAATTTGTCGGGTCAGAGGGCTAAGCGCCGATCCTTGATGGAGCCCCATAACCACTGGAAAATGGTCTGAGTCGCCACCTACCGTCCTAATCCTAGTCTTAGGTCCATCATACATGTCCTTGATTACTCTGATGTAGGCTTCTGGTACGCTCTTCGCCTCCAAGCACCTCCCTTGGGACCTTGTCATACGCCTTCTCCAAGTCGATAAGCACCATGTGCAGGTCCTTCTTCTTATCCCTGAACTACTCCACCAGCCTCCTAACAAGGTAGATAGCTTTGTAGTGGAGCGACCCGGCATGAAACCGAACTGGTTCGCAGATATAGATGTCATCTCCCTCACCCTCGCCTCGATCACCCGCTCCCAGACCTTCATGGTGTGACTTATTAATTTGATACCCCTATAGTTGTTGCAGCACTGGATGTCCCCTTTGTTCTTGTACAAGGTCACCACTGTAATCCACCTCCACTCATCCGACATCCTTTTGGTCCTGAAGATCGCATTGAACAACCTGGAGAGCCACTCCACTCCTGACCTACCCATGCACTTCCAGAACTCCACCGGGATCTCGTCAGGCCCGGTCGCTCGACCCCTACTCATATTTCGCAAAGCCCCCATGACTTGCTCCGCCCTAATGCGCCTGCAGTACCCAAGGTCTCTATGTTGCTTTGAATTCCCTGACTCCCCTAGCTCTATGTTACGATCCCCCTCCTGATTAAGTCTCGAAAGTACGCCTGCCACCTCTGCTTGAGTTGAGACTCCCCCATCAGAATTCTACCATCCTCGCCCTTGATGCACCTAACTTGGTCAATCATGACCTTGATTTATCGATAGGAGCCATGACAATTCCAATAGCCTCCGGTACCATGACCTAAATGGATCAGAAAGTGAGAAAATATAGCAAAAAACATGCAGATAAATGAAGAATCAGAACGACAAGGTGTATTGCAGCACAATAGCTTCAGATAAGTTTAATGGAAAACATAAGGAAGTAATTAAGTGAATGCAATATGTTAAACGTGGTTTGATAAGAAAATAATGCTTTAGCTGATACCGTTTGCGTAATAATTGTGGCCTTCTGATAAGTTCAATTCCAAATGGATCTAGGTATAAATAAATTTGAAGTTAATTTCTGTACTTACAAATTGAAGTTCGTACAAGTTTAACTATTAAGTTGAACAGATGGACAACAAAAAATGGAAAAGACAATGAAGGATTAGACTGCTTATATTATTTAAGTTTTTTATTTTGAATTATACTCCCTCTGTTTTAATTTATGTTGCTTGATTTACGAGGGTCAAAGTTCTTAATTTTCACCATGAAATTAGACAGATTTTCCAAGTCTTTAATAAAATTTATATATTTAAAAACGACATACAAAATGCTATAAGTTATAATAATAATTTATATTTCGAAATACAAAATACTCAAGAAACCCGTGGTCAAGATGAACATCCCAGATTCCCTAAATAGTAATGTAGACACATAAATTAAAATAGAGGGAGTAGGTCATAATAGGGATTAATGACACCCTAACTTATATTTATTCAACGGTAGTGTTTCACAAGTAACTAAGTGCACAACCAAAAGCTGATTTGATAAGCAAAGTTTCTTGATCTCTCAGTTTAAAAAAGTGCAGCACAAACATGTGAAATCCAAAAGGTTCAGATTTCAATTTCTATGGTCCTGTACTCAGGGGCGGATTTGCCGAAAAATTACACGGTATATATAAGGCAAAATCTGTTTTTTATCTCTGTATATTAAATTTTGAACACCCTTAACACAATTCAAAAGTGTAGTTTAGTGGTGAAGGGGTTCGAAATCTACATAAGGTCATGGGTTCAATTCCCAGTAGATACAAAAAAAAAAATTTGAACCCCCTTCATGAAGATCCTGTTAAAGCTAGTTAATGATTAAAGCTAGCTAAGTTGGTGTGAATGAGAAATGGAGGGAAGAAGACAATAGAAGGAAAATGAAGTTTCAAAGCAAAGTTCTTTTGAAAAGGAGCTTTGTACCACATTGGTGGTAGAAACGGAAAGTTATGTGCTTATATTAGAAAGCACTTCTTCTAGCTCTTAAAGGGTTAAGAAGAGGGACTCCCCTCGCGCCGTCGTCGTCGCTCGGCTCGGCTTTGGATTTGGATTTGGATTTGGTCAAATGATCTGATTGATTGATAATCTTTTTGGACCAAATTTATTTAAAATTCAATCTTCATTTTCTGAAATTATGTTTAATTCCCGCGGGAAAAATATTATTTTTAATTCCCAACGTTCTTATTTTTTCAGGAAAAGGCATGGCCTTTCCCGAACAGGCACCAAGCCTTTCCGAACAGTCACAATTCGAGGCTATATAAACTGAGGCAATGCCTAATTTTCGATAACTGGAAGCATTAAAAATTCTGCATTCTTTTCTGCAAACTGAAACATATCGAGTCATAGTGTGATTTCGTTCCCGAATTTGAGTTCGTCGAAGTCGTAGGCGTTTGAGGTACCGCCACTCCTACGACAGGTATATCCGTTATATCCTG
The DNA here is from genome assembly GCA_034376525.1 of Nicotiana benthamiana. Lineage (NCBI taxonomy): Eukaryota > Viridiplantae > Streptophyta > Magnoliopsida > Solanales > Solanaceae > Nicotiana > Nicotiana benthamiana. The sequence goes on from CM067336.1 coordinate 81,927,525, forward strand.
GGAGGAAATAATCCACAACCTCGGGTACAGTGAGGGGGTTAAATTCCTTAAGGACACACAGTGAATTCTGTGGTCTCGGATTTCTTCATTTCTGAGATTTTTTTTTTTTTGTGTCTCTTCTTCTTACTGGTTTCCAGTTTCTCGTTGCTTTGAACACGGACAACCGATAACAAGCTTAAGGAATTTAATTTATTATTTCTGTGTTCATCTGCTGTTGATTAAAACGTTACAGATCGATACAACAGTACATAAAACAGTGACTACATACAGTTTTTCCTAACATAAAATTGTGACTGTCCAGAAAATAAAAGAAACTTGTAATTTTGTTGTTTGCATGTAACGAACTTGTATGTTGTTTGGAGACTAAATCTTCGGATTTTCTACTCCGGTTGAGATTAAAGTTTTCAGAACTTTCTACTCATTTGGGTACTTGATTTGAAGATATAAAAACTTCATCAAGTATACTACATACAGTATATTACATTCTATTTGAAGTTTGTTTTAATTCTGTTTGTGTAAATTTGATTCGGTTTGAAGAAATAAAATCTTCACCGATTATTAAAGTGTTCTGTTATTTCCTACGACAGAAATGGGAGACCAAACTCCAAATTTGAATGCTACTGTTACTGCCACACCAGCCCCCGTGGTTGGTTCTACGAGCAATGCTGCGTCCTCCAGTCGTACTGCACCAGCACCGGCTCCGGCAGAGAAGCCCGGAAAATTCACCGGGATTGATTTCAAACGATGGCAACAAAAGATGTTCTTCTATCTAACTACTTTAAGCCTTCAAAAGTTTATTAAGGAGGATATTCCGGTTCCGCCGGAATCAACACCTGAAAATGAACGATTTGTTGTAATTGAGGCGTGGAAGCACTCAGATTTTTTGTGCAAGAATTACATTCTTAGCGGACTGGAGGATGATCTTTACAACGTCTATAGTAATGTGGGAACATCAAAAGAACTATGGGATGCGTTGGAAAAGAAATATAAAACAGAAGATGCTGGCTTAAAGAAGTTTATCGCTGCTAAGTTTTTGGACTACAAAATGGTAGATGGCAAGTCTGTTGTCACTCAAGTTCAAGAATTGCAGGTTATCATCCATGATCTCCTCGCTGAAGGTATAAATTTAATTAATGCCTTTGTCAAAAGTATTCAGTGCCCCGTCACTTACATGTTGTTTGTTGTAGGTTTGGTGATTAGTGGGGCGTTTCAAGTTGCGGCAGTGATAGAGAAGTTGCCTCCTTCATGGAAGGACTTCAAAAATTACTTGAAACATAAGCGAAAGGAGATGACATTGGAAGATCTCATCGTCCGGTTGAGAATCGAGGAAGATAACAAGGCAGCGGAGAAAAAGGCAAATGGGAGATCAACCATAGGGGGAGCACATATAGTTGAAACTGCCCCAACTAATATGAAAAAGAGGAAAAAGGCATCAGGACCAAGGAACTATCCCAACAAGAAGAAATTCAAGGGAAACTGCCATAATTGTGGAAAAATCGGACATAAAGCTGCAGACTGTCGTGCTCCGAAAAAGGAAAAGAAGAAGGGTCAGGCTAATATGGTTGAAACAAACGAGGAGGTTGATGACTTGTGCGCTATGTTGTCCGAGTGCAACCTAGTGGGAAGTCCGAAAGAGTGGTGGATTGACTCTGGCGCCACTCGCCACATTTGTGCTGTTAGAGAAGCTTTTGCTTCATATGCTCCCGCCGGGCCCGACGAAACAATATATATGGGAAATTCTGCAACGGCCAAGATTGAAGGTTATGGAAAGATACTGCTGAAGATGACCTCTGGCAAGGTGGTGACTCTCAACAACGTCTGTCATGTTCCTGAAATTAGGAAAAATCTTGTATCTACCGGACTTCTAGTGAAGAACGGTTTTAAATGTGTTTATGTTTCTGACAAGGTTGTAATAAGTAAGAACGAAATGTACATAGGAAAAGGCTACCTCACAGAGGGCCTTTTCAAACTGAATGTAATGGTTGTTGCTAATAATAATAAATTTTCTGCTTCGTCTTACTTGCTTGAGTCAAATGATTTATGGCATTCACGTTTAGGACATGTCAATTATAGAACCTTGCGAAAAATGATTAGTTTGGAAGTATTGCCTAAGTTTGAATGCAATCAATCAAAATGTCAAATCTGTGTTGAATCTAAGTATGCTAAACATCCTTATAAGTCAGTTGAAAGGAATTCAAGTCCTTTAGACTTAATCCATACAGATATTTGTGATATGAAGTCAATTCCATCTCGCGGTGGAAAGAAGTATTTCATAACTTTTATTGACGATAGTACGCGGTATTGCTACGTTTATTTACTTAATAGTAAAGATGAAGCAATTGAAGCGTTCAGGCAATACAAAACTGAAGTTGAGACTCAACTTAACAAAAAGATTAAAATGATAAGGAGTGATAGGGGCGGTGAATATGAATCTCCTTTTGAACAAATATGTTTGGAATATGGCATTATTCATCAAACAACTGCTCCTTACTCGCCACAATCAAACGGAATTGCGGAAAGAAAAAATAGAACACTGAAAGAAATGATGAATGCCCTATTAATAAGTTCTGGTTTACCCCAGAACTTGTGGGGGTTAGACATTCTAACAGCTAGCCGAATACTGAATCGAGTGCCCCATAGCAAAACAAAATCTATTCCATACGAAAAGTGGAAAGGAAGGAAGCCCAATTTGGAATACTTCAAAGTGTGGGGGTGTTTGGCCAAGGTGCAAGTTCCTAAACCCAAAAGGGTAAAAATAGGACCTAAAACCGTTGATTGTGTTTTCATAGGATATGCCACAAATAGTAAGGCATATAGATTTCTGGTTCACAAATCAGAAAATCCCGACATTCAGGTGAATACGGTAATTGAATCAGATAATGCTGACTTCTTTGAAACCATATATCCGTATAAAAAGGAATGTGCGTCGTCTAGCAAAGAATCTAAACGACCTCGGGAAGAAATAAAGGAAAACATTCCTGATGAGGAAAATCCAAGACGTAGCAAACGTCAAAGGACGACTACTTCCTTTGGACCAGAATTTTTAACATTTTTGTTGGAAAATGAGCCTCGAACGTTCAACGAAGCTACGTCTTCATCGGAAGCTCAATTTTGGAAAGAGGCAATCAATAGTGAGATAGAATCCATATTGAACAACCATACTTGGGAATTGGTTGATCTTCCTCCAGGGAATAAACCTTTAGGTTCCAAATGGATTTTCAAGCGGAAAATGAAAGCTGATGGCACTATTGAAAAATATAAGGCAAGACTAGTTGTTAAAGGGTTTAGACAACGAGAAGGTCTTGATTACTTTGATACATACTCGCCGGTAACGAGGATTACATCTATTCGGGTGTTAGTAGCATTAGCCGCCGTGTACGGTCTTGAAATCCATCAAATGGATGTGAAAACAGCCTTCTTAAATGGAGAGTTGGAGGAAGAAATTTACATGGAACAACCCGAAGGGTTTGTAGTTCCAGGGAAAGAGAAGAAGGTATGTAGACTTGTTAAGTCTCTTTATGGACTAAAACAAGCACCAAAACAGTGGCATGCAAAATTTGACCATACGATGCTGTCAAATGGATTCAAGATAAATGAATGTGATAAATGTGTCTACATTAAGAACACTCCGAACCACGTCGTCATTGTTTGTTTATACGTGGATGATATGTTAATAATGAGTAACAACATTGCTAACATAAATGCTACTAAGCGCATGCTTGCTAGTAAGTTTGATATGAAAGGCTTAGGAGTTGCCGATTTAATTCTGGGAATTAAAATCCATAAGACTCCTCAAGGTCTAGCATTGTCTCAATCTCATTATATTGAAAAAGTTCTTGAAAAGTTCAAGTATTTGGACTTTAAAGTTGCAAAGACGCCAATTGATATGAACCTTGCTCTTGCAAAGAATAAAGGTGAAAGTCATTCTCAATTGGATTATGCCAGAGTATTGGGAAGTTTGATGTATATTATGAACTGTACGCGACCTGATATTGCGTGTGCTATAAGTAAACTAAGTCGCTACACGAGTAATCCCGACCAAAATCATTGGCTGGCAATGAAACGAGTTTTGGGGTATTTGAAACATACTCAAAACTTTGTTTTGCATTATAACAGGTATCCTGCAGTTATTGAAGGATACAGTGATGCAAATTGGATCACCGGTTCAACTGAAACTAAATCCACAAGTGGATACGTTTTTACTATAGGTGGAGGAGCAGTGTCTTGGAAGTCATCCAAACAGACATGTATCGCCCGCTCTACAATGGAATCTGAGTTCATAGCTCTAGACAAAGCCGGTGAAGAAGCTGAATGGCTCCGGAATTTCTTAGAAGATATTCCATTTTGGCCCAAACCGTTGGCTCCTATATGCATACATTGCGATAGCCAAGCGGCAATAGGAAGAGCCGGGAGCGTTATGTACAACGGAAAGTCTCGTCACATACGACGAAGACATAATACCGTTAGACAACTACTCTCTAGTGGAATTATCACAATTGACTATGTTAAGTCAAGAGATAATGTGTCGGATCCACTAACTAAAGGCCTAACTAGAGAAGTGGTTGAAAGATCATCGAGGGGAATGGGACTATGGCCGAGGACAAGTCATCGTGGCGGTAACTCTACCTAGAATACATGAGATCCCAAGATCTAGGTTCAAAGAGATCAAACAAAGTCATTGATGACGGTTCAACATTGTCACAATAACTTTTTGGTCCATTCTCGTGATGAGACAATGTTCAGTACCAGGATAAAGCATTAAGGCTTTTTAATGGTTTCTAAGTTTGATACGGGGTATATCAAATAGTGTATCTACGGGATGACACATTTAGGAATCACCTATGTAAGTGTGAAGTGTAAGCCGCTTCAAGGAGAACTCTGTAAGGCCAGCTCTCTACGCACTTATGAACCAGGAAGTGTTCATGGCTGAAACGAACAAAACAATGAGAACCAAAAACGGTTAAAGGGTTAATTGTGTGACATGTGATTGTCTAGGTATACACCAAAGCTCGACGGTTCAAAGATATCAAATCTACCGATTGACCGAGTATATCCGACATATGCTCACTACGGAAAGTTCAAAGAGAAATCTACTTATCCAGATGCAATTAATCCTTGCTTACGAATCACACAGTTTTTTGTCATGCATGTTTTTCATCATATAGCCATTCCCCATTCATGTGGGGGATTGTTAAAGCTAGTTAATGATTAAAGCTAGCTAAGTTGGTGTGAATGAGAAATGGAGGGAAGAAGACAATAGAAGGAAAATGAAGTTTCAAAGCAAAGTTCTTTTGAAAAGGAGCTTTGTACCACATTGGTGGTAGAAAGGGAAAGTTATGTGCTTATATTAGAAAGCACTTCTTCTAGCTCTTAAAGGGTTAAGAAGAGGGACTCCCCTCGCGCCGTCGTCGTCGCTCGGCTCGGCTTCGGCTTTGGCTTTGGCTTTGGATTTGGATTTGGATTTGGATTTGGTCAAATGATCTGATTGATTGATAATCTTTTTGGACCAAATTTATTTAAAATTCAATCTTCATTTTCTGAAATTATGTTTAATTCCCGCGGGAAAAATATTATTTTTAATTCCCAACGTTCTTATTTTTTCAGGAAAAGGCATGGCCTTTCCCGAACAGGCACCAAGCCTTTCCGAACAGTCACAATTCGAGGCTATATAAACTGAGGCAATGCCTAATTTTCGATAACTGGAAGCATTAAAAATTCTGCATTCTTTTCTGCAAACTGAAACATATCGAGTCATAGTGTGATTTCGTTCCCGAATTTGAGTTCGTCGAAGTCGTAGGCGTTTGAGGTACCGCCACTCCTACGACAGGTATATCCGTTATATCCTGGGAGGAAATAATCCACAACCTCGGGTACAGTGAGGGGGTTAAATTCCTTAAGGACACACAGTGAATTCTGTGGTCTCGGATTTCTTCATTTCTGAGATTTTTTTTTTTTTTTTGTGTCTCTTCTTCTTACTGGTTTCCAGTTTCTCGTTGCTTTGAACACGGACAACCGATAACAGATCCTGCCTCCGCCACTGCATATACCAACCAAAAACTAAAGTTACTGTTCCTCCTATTGCAAATAGTTTTGGTTTCCCTACCTATTTCTTCAGTCTTTCCGAGAATGGTGGAAGAATGTTAATTTCAGTTTCAGAAAAATTCAATTTTAATTAGAAATAAGAGCATGTAAGCTAGAAAAAGGAGTGTTTCCTTAGTCTCTATATATATACCATATATATTCCCTCTATTTCAATTTATGAGAATCTAAAAGAGCTGCTGGCTTAACAGCTCTTAAATCGTGGACGGAGTTCAGGGGTACTCAAGGGGATAATTTAGATGAAATTTTCCATCTAAATGAGCTTCAAGTTTATTTGTCGCATGGACTAGAGAATGAGAATCCAGACGGCTCTTTCGACCTTTTTGGATTGGTGGAAGACAAGGGAAAAGCATTTTCCCGTTCTTACAAGGATGGCTCGGGATGTTCTGTCGATTCAAGCGTCAACTGTTTCATTGGAGAGGGCTTTTAGTCAAGCAAGACTACAAATAGGTGATCACAGAGCGTCGATGCAGGACAGCTTGGAAAAATCAGTGCTTTTTCGAGATTGGATCCGCGTAGAAAGAAGGAACTTTGTCCTAGCTGAATCACAACCAGAAATAGATGAGTGCTATGAAGAAATGATAGCAGAACTTGCTCAGGAAGCAACTTCACCCGGAAGTGGTGATGAACAAGCTTCATTTCCATCACCGCCAACACAACCACCTCCAAACCTTGAAGGTTTTATGAGATTTGTTAAAAATAATGCATAAATTATGATGTAACTTGTACATTGGCATGTCTTCTTTTAGTTTTTTTTTCCTTTTAATGGTGGTATTAGTACCATGTTGTGCTCATTCCATTGGGGGAAGGAAGACTAAGAAAGATATGTCATTTTGGTCAATAAATATGCTCTTTATCATATCCTTGAATATCTTTTGTCTCAATATTTCTTTATCTTTACTTCTATATCAATCCTTGAATATTTATATAACATACAATATATAACATACAACACAATATACTAATGACAACATTCTTTTATCAATATATACTACTTATATACAATTTATACTAATTACTAACTACAACACAATATACACTACTTATATACAATATACACTACTTATATACAATATATACTACTTAAATAGAATATATACTACTTAATACAAAATATACACTACTTATACACAATATATACTAATTACCAAACACAATATATACTATACTAATAACATAGTACACCATATAAAATATATTCTACAATATGCTAATGACTACTATACAAGATATTGATTTAAAAAAAAAAAAATTCAGAACCGTCGGAACCGCCAGAACCACCGGAACCGGAACCGCCAGAACCGGAACCGGAACCGGATGGTATCCGGAACCGGATGGTAGCGGTTCCGGGTCCGAAACCGCCAGAACCGGAACCACAGACTCAAATAGATTCAGAACCGCAGCCGGATACAGCCTTATACTTGACCAATATTGATTTCAACAAAATGGGATGACTTAAAAATAGCTAAAGCAAAGGGTACTTTCCAAAGTTTTATGATAAGTGATAACCCATAGAAAAGCAAAAATAAATAAAAATGACGAAGTGAAATAAATAAAAGGAATATTTGAATGGGGCAGATTGAAACCATGAAATATGCTATGCGGGGCAAGATGGGCGGATTGAAATTATTGTGAGTTAAACCCAACCCGCCCAGACTACTGCCATCCCTAATTCCAATCATAATAGTCCAGTATTACTCTCAGTTCGAAAGGACGAATCTTGTCGCATTACTATGATGATCCAAAACATTGATAGCAAACCCATCATCATTATTACTCTCAGTTCTGCAAATCAACTGGAAATACACAAAATTTTATTTTTAATTTCCAACAGTTATTGCACACTAATATATGTGAGCATTCTCTCATCTCTATTTATTGTTAAACAACAAATCTGCGGCACACAACACTTATCTATACTTACCTAATCAGGTCAATTCTTTTCTTTCCCTTTCATTTTTCATCTGAGTTATTTAATTTCTCTTCCTAGCTACTTGTTTATGCACGGTAGTAATTGGATAGTAAGTTTTTATATTTTAATGAATTAATTGTTAAATCGGGACAATATTTTAGCATATGAAAAAGCCAATGGTGGACTACAATTTTGACATATATCTTGATTTCTTATTAGTTAAACTGAATTTCTTATGAAATTTTTTGCTACAATACTATATTTTATTTAACCATATGAGTCACATTTTTCTCTTTGTGAAATAAAGCTGTCTATTCATTGTTTCTGTGGTGAGTTTCACTAGAAGTTATGTTTGCTGAGTATTAATTTTCAATATATTTATTCACTTTTTCCTGCAAAGTTTGTTTTGGTTTGAACGGAAAAAACTTTCTTTCTCCTAAAGAGTAAAAAGAAAAGTCTTTAACAGGTAAGTAGAAATTTTATTAAAGTTTGACCTTTTTTCCTTCTTTTTCTTAAAAAGAAAGCAAAAAACCTTAAGATGTGAAACATTTGCAATTATAGTTTACACCACTCAAGTTCATATTTAAATTTTGTGTTGTTACAACAAAACTATACCCAATGTAATTCTATAAGTGCGATTTCGAAAAAATAGTGTGTACGCAGCCTTACCTCTACCTTGTGCAGATAGAGACGTTGTTTCCAATAGACCATCGGCTCAAAGCAAGTACGCATAATCAATCACAACAAAAGCGAAAAAATCAAATAAGCACTAACACCAATAAAATAACCAAAAAATCAGAACAAAAACAACTAGGTGATAATAGAAACTACGAATATGAAAATATGAGGATAACGCTATCGCTACTTAAATTATGTGTTATTGGGATATAACAATAAACTATTCTACTTGATATATTATAATAATTGCATAATTGAAGTCAAACGTTACTTTTTAAATGCATCTCATGGCAATTTTTCAGTATGATTGTGCTTCAGATTGAAATTGCATTTTCGCCTTCAATTTTTGTGCAACTCATCACACTCGTATTATATTTTAAAATTTGTACAAATTAGTACAGAACACGCGTGCAGCACACGTGTGAAATTTTCATCTCATTGAAGAAGTATTAGGCATGTGCCTAATAAAAGTTTCTTTGGTTTGGTAGCCAATCTTGTTGAATTTCTTTAGGTTGGTAGCCAACTTTGTTAAATTGTGAAAAGTGTGTGTAAATTATCAAATATTGTAGGCTTTAGAAAGTGAAACTTTGGCTATGAAAAGGAGAACTTCAACTCTCATTTGCGCACACCAACAAAGAGAGAAAGAAAGAGTGAGGTTTCATAGACAAGGTATAAGAAAATAGTGTGTGACAAAAATAAAGAGTGAGCGGTATTGTAGTAAGGTGAGAATATCAAAAGAGGGTTATTTCTTTTGAGTGTTGTAGTGGTCTTTGGAGTATTTTACACGGAACTACAAAGTGTAAAATTTCTTACTATAGTGATATCAGTTGCTTCTCTCGGGGCCGTGGTTTTTTCCCCTATTCAAAAGGGTTTTCCACGTAAAAATTTTGGTGTCGTTGTTACTCTTTTTAATTATCGTATCTCGGTGCTACATTATTATTCCGCTTTTATTACTATGAATATTAATTCTGTGAGGGGTTTATTCCCAATAACTGGTATCAGAGCACAGGTTCTGCTCGTTCACTGAAATACTATTCACTGTTGGTAGTACTATACTCGGTAAAAAATAAAATTTCCGGAGTTAAGTACGAGGTAGCTAAATTCAATGAAGATAAAAGTTTCTCAACATGACAAAGAAGGATGAGGGATCTGCTCATCCAACAAGGATTACACAAGGTACTAGATGTTGATGCCAAAAAGCTTGAAACCATGACAGCTGAGGATTGGGCTCACTTGGATGAAAGAGCTGCTAGTGCAATCAGGTTGCATTTATCAATTAATATGGTAAATAACATCACTGATGAAGACATTGCACGTGGAATTTGGACAAGGTTGGAAAGCCTATACATGTCCAAAACACTGACAAATAAATTGTACCTGAAAAAGTAGTTATACGCCCTACACATGGGTGAAGGTATGAATTTTTTATCGTATTTAAATGTAGTTAACGGACTAATCAAACAACTTGCTAATCTTGGAGTGAAAATCGAGGAAGAAGATAAAGCCATCTCGCTATTGAACTCGTTGCCATCTTCGTACGATAATTTGGCAACAACTATCCTGCACGGTAAGACTACTATTGAGTTGAAAGATGTTACATCAGCTCTTTTACTCAATGAGAAGATGAGAAAGAAGCCTGAAAATCAAGGACAAGCTCTCATCACAGAAGGTAGCGGTAGGAGTTATCAAAGAAGTTCGAACAACTATGGTAGATCCAGAGCTCGTGGAAATTCAAAGAACCGATCCAAATCAAGAGCCAGAAATTGCTACAACTGTGATCAACCAGGTCACTTCAAAAGAGATTGCCCAAATCCAAGGAAGGACAAAGGTGAAACCAGTGGCCAGAAGAATGATGACAACACAGCCGCCATGGTGCAAAACAATGATAATGTTGTCCTCTTTATAAATGAGGAAGAGGAATGCATGAACCTGTCAAGTCCAGAGTCAGCATGGGTGGTTGACACAGCGGCATCTTACCATGCCACACCGGTAAGATATCTTTTTTGCAGATATGTAGAAGGTAATTTCGGCACAGTGAGAATAGGTAACAAAAGTTACTCAAAGATTACGGGGATTGGTAACATTTGTATCAAGACAAATCTCAGATGTACATTGGTTCTAAAGGATGTGCGGCATGTACCTAATTTGCGGATGAACTTGATCTTGGGGATTGCTTTAGACCGAGATGGATACAAGAACTATTTTGCAAATCAAAAGTGGAGACTCACTAAGGGATCATTGATGATTGCAAATGGAGTTTCTCGTGGCACGTTCTACAGGAAAAATGTATAAATATGCCAATGCGAATTAAACGCGGCACAAGATGAGATTTCTGCAGATTTATGGCACAAAAGAATGGGTCATATGAGCGAGAAGGGATTGTAGATTCTTGCCAAGAAATTACTTATTTCTTATGCCAAAGGTACAACAATAAAACCCTGTGACTGCTATTTATTTGGTAAGCAGCATAGAGTCTCATTTCAGACATCGTCTGAAAGAAAATTGAATATACTTGATTTAGTATATTCTGATGTTTGTGGCCCAATGGAAATTGAATCAATGGGCGGTAACAAATATTTTTTTACTTTTATTGATGATTCTTCACGAAAATTATGGGTTTATATTTTGAAAACCAAGGATCAGGTGTTCCAAATTTTTCAGAAGTTTCATGCTCTAGTAGAAAGGGAGACAAGTCGAAAGCTAAAACGTCTGCGAAGTGACAATGGAGGTGAGTACACTTCAAGGGAATTTAAAGAGTACTGTTCAAGTCATGGGATCAGACATGAAAAGACAGTTCATGGGACCCCACAAAACAATGGCATAGCCGAGAGGATGAACTGCACCATTGTAGAGAAGGTGAGAAACATGCTCAGAATGGCTAAACTACCTAAGTCATTCTGGGGTGAAGCAGTTCAGACAGTCTGTTACCTGATCAATAGGAGTCCATAAGTTTTGTTGGCGTTTGACATCCCAGAGAGAGTTTTTACCAATAAGGAGATGTCATAGTCGCATATGAAGGTGTTCGGTTGCAGAGTTTTTGCACCTGTACCAAAAGAGCAGAGAAGAAAGCTGGATGATAAATCTTTTCCCTGCACATTTATCTGATATGGAGATGAAGAGTTCAGATATAGATTGTGGGATCCTGTAAAGAAGAAGGTCATCAGAAGCAGAGATGTAGTCTTGCGAGAAAGTGAAGTTGGAACTGCTGCTGATATGTCAGAAAAAGGCGAAGAATTGTATAATTCCTAACCTTGCTACTATTACTTATACTTCTAACAATCCCACAAGTGCAGAAAGTATGACCGACGAGGTTTCTGAACACGGGGAGAAACCTGGTGAGGTTATTGAGTAAGGGGAGCAACTTGATGAAGGTGTCGAGGAAGTGAAGCACCCCACTCAGGAAGAAGAACAACCTCAACCTATGAGGAGATCAGAGAGGCCAAGGGTAGAGTCATGCAGGTACCCTTCTACAGAGTATGTCCTCATTAGTGATGAGGGGGAGCCAGGAAGCCTTAAGGAGGTGTTCTCCCATCCAGAAAAGAACCAGTGAATGAAATCTATGCAAGAAGAATCTCTACAGAAAAATGGCACGTACAAGCTGGTTGAACTTCCAAGGGATAAAAGACCACTCAAATGCAAATGGGTCTTTAAACTCAAGAAAAATGGAAATGGCAAGTTAGTCAGTTACAAAGCTCGATTGGTGGTTAAAGACTTCGAACAGAAGAAAGGTATTGATTTTGATGAAATTTTCTCACCTATTGTCAAAATGGCTTCTATTCGAACAATTTTGAGCTTAGCGGCTAGCCTAGATCTTGAAGTGGAGAAGTTGGATGCGAAAACTGCATAACTTTATGGAGATTTGGAAGAAGCGATTTATATGGAGCAGACAGAAGGATTTGAAGTAGCTGGAAAGAAACACATGGTGTGCAAATTGAATAAGAGTCTTTATGGATTGAAGCATGCACCAAGGCAGTGGTACATGAAGTTTGACTCATTCATGAAAAGTCAAACATACCTAAAGACCTATTCTTATCCATGTGTATACTTCAAAAGATTTTTTGAGAATAATTTTATTATATTGTATGTGGATGGCATGTTAATTGTAGGAAAAGACAAGGGGATGATAGCAAAGTTGAAGGGAGATATGTCCAAGTCATTTAATATGAAGGACTTGGGCCCAGCACAACAAATTCTAGGGATGAAGATAATTTGAGAGAGAACAAGTAGAAAGTTGTGGCTACATTTCAACATGAAAAATGCGAAGCCAGTCAGCACATCTCTTGCTAGTCATCTAAAGCAAAAAGATGTGTCCACAATAGGGGAAAAGAAAGGAAACATGGCTAGAGTTCCTTATTCTTTAGCAGTCAGAAGCTTGATGTATGTAATGGTATGTACTAAACCTGATATTGCTCATGCAGTTGGTGTTGTCAGCAGGTTTCTTGAAAATCCAGGAAAGGAACATTGGGAAGCAGTCAAGTGGATACTCACGTACCTGAGAGGTACCACAGGAGATTGTTTGTGCTTTGGAGGATCTGATCCAATGTTGAAGGGCTATACAGATGTCGATATGGAAGGTGGCATTAACAACAGAAAATCCACTACTGGATATTTGTATACATTTTCAGGGGGAGCTATATCATGGCAGTCTAAGTTGCAGAAGTGTGTTGCACTTTCACAAACTGAAGCAAAATACATTGCCGCTACAGAAACTGGCAAGGAGATGATGTGGCTCAAACGATTCTTTCAAGAGCTTGGATTGCATCAGAAGGAGTATGTTGTCTATTGTGACAGTCAAAGTGCAATAGACCTTGGCAAGAACTCTATGTACCATGCAAGGACCAAACACATTGACGTGAGATATCATTGGATTCGAGAAATGGTAGATGATGAATCTCTAAAAGTCTTGAAGATTTCTATAAGTGAGAATCCCGCAGATATGCTGACCAAGGTGGTACCAAGGAACAAGTTCGATCTATGCAAAGAACTTGTCGGCATGCACTCAAACTAGAAGACATTGCTACCTCCTCTAGATGAATGAGACTGGAGGGGGAGATTGATGATGTCCATCTTATTGAATAAGTATTAGGCATGTGCCTAATAAAAGTTTCTTTGGTTTGGTAGCCAACCTTGTCGAATTTCTTTGAGTTGGTAGCCAACTTTGTTGAATTGTGAAAATGTGTAAATTGTCAAATATTGTAGCCTTTAGAGAGTGAAGCTTTGGCTATAAAAGGAGAGCTTCAACTCTCATTTCCATACACCAACAAAGAGAGAAAGAAAGAGTGAGGTTTCACAGACAAGGTATAAAAAAATAGTCTGTGAGAAAAATAGAGAGTGAGCGATATTGTAGTAAGGTGGGAATATCAAAGAGGGTTATTTCTTTTGAGTGTTGTAGTGGTCTTTGGAGTATTTTACTTAGAACTACAAAGTACAAAATTCCTTATTATAGTGATATCAGTTGCTTCTCTCGAGGCCGTGGTTTTTTCCCTTATTCAAAAGGATTTTCCACGTAAAAATTTTGGTGTCGTTGTTACTCTTTTTAATTACCGTATCTCGGTGCTACATTATTATTCTGCTTTTATTACTGTAAATATTATTTTTATGAGGGGTTTATTCTCAACAACGTGTCCAACAACCAGTATTATTAAAATATTGCAAGTTCTAAAATGATAATTATGTTAATCATATTTAGGGGTTTGATCCACTCTAAATCTCTAATGGTTCTTCCTTCAATATGTTTTAGTATTTTCTTCATTATCTAAAAGTGTCGTACGAGTAGCGTTCGAATGAAATGTTAAAACATTATCGTTCAACTTTTAAAGTAATTTTTTATGGTAGTGGAGCCATGATTTTTACTAAAATAAGTTAAAATATAAACAAATAAACTCACAACCAAGGGATGTCAATATATAGTATATATAAATACATAATAAAAATTATTTAGCTATACAATATTATTTTTTGATGAAGATGTGTCGGTTGACACCCTTTGAGTACATATAACTGCTACGGTTTCTATATGCGCGTTGCATATGTATTAATTTCACATTAGTTATTATAATTTAATTTTTTTATCCACATCATGCATATCTATCTATACAATATTAAAAGCACGAATACCTCTAGCAAATGTCGTTCGCCTTTTTTACACTTAAAATTTTAAATATACACTGGACAAAATAGTAATTTAATTATTTTTCTAATATTTAGAAATAGTTATTTAATTAATTTTTTAAAATTTAGGACTTCAAAATCACTTAAATTTTATGTGTCTTATTCGAGCTATATAATATAACATATTTGTAAAAAAATAATAGCAAAGAAAAAACACATTATTTTGTACGCTTCATTAACATGTAAATCTTTGAATGCAACACTTCCAATTCCTAGAGTCATATTTGGAAACATATGAACACTTTGGAATCATTTAGTTATAGGAGTCCCTTTTTGTTTTTTGAAAAAGATTAAATAATTATATTGTTATAAATATTTAGGCAAAAATTTCGTTAATTCATAAATATTTTAGGTTATAATTTGTGACTTTCAATCCTTTTATATTTAGGAGTTTTTATTGATATATGTTTGGCTAGAAAAACATATACCCAATTATTCTCTTAGGTAATATATGTACAATTTATTTCTATTGTATTACACGGTCAAAAAATATTAAAAATTATTTATTTCCTCATTTATATATATATCTATTTTATTATCTTCTATACTATATTAAAAGCACAAAGGTCTTAGTGAAATATCGTTCGCCTTTTTACCCTTCAAAAATATATTTTATATTGGACAATATGTAATTTAAGTTAATTTCCTAATGTTTGGAGTACAAAATCAACTAAATTTTTGATGATTAAATTTTCTTTATTTGAACTTTGAATAAAATCATAATATTTAGGTTATATTAATTTGTTTCTAATTTTAATTGTGTAAATTAATATAGCTTCTTTACTACGCGTACATTAGATATTTACTAATAAAAATAGATGTATTCTAAGTCTTTAAGAATCTAAACCAAACTTATAGGCACATTAATAAGAAAATATCTTTAAGTAACTTTACAAAACAACATACATATATTTGAGAATAATAATAGTTTATAGTAATAATAAATACTATAATATACATTAATTTATTTTTACGTGTTGTAATATATACTTGTATTAAATCTAAACTCAATTATAATATTAGATAAGCGAAGCATATATAAGATACTCTAATTTATATATTGAAATTAATAGCACAATATTGTATTGTAATTTTCTAAGAAATTTAAGTTAGTTTTCAGTAAATCTTCCTACATATTTCTTTAAAAGAATTCCTTATTGCTGATTCATCTTCTTCTTCTCTGCTACTTCTGCATAGGTAAGTAAACCTGGCAGAGGGTGTTATGGCAAGAAGGAGAGGTCGCCCAGGGAAAGAATTAGTACCAATTTATGCAAGTGATGTTGTTTTCCCAAAAGCTGTTAGCACTGTACCAAAGGTAGTTACCACTGTTCCATTGAAATCTGATGAGGAAACTGTTTCATTGCCTCATGCAACAGTAGATCCACAACCATCTGGAGTTTCCTTGATACCAACAGCAAATGTGAGGGTTACAGAACCTCCAATCAGTCCAGTAATTGTCCCGATGGAGCATGAAAATAGGGGTCAGATCTGCATGCAACAACCACCACCACCTGTTGTTCCAAAGGCTGGTAGTGATGAAGGAGCAAAAATTGATCCACCCAAACGGTGGGCTAGTCTATTCCAGAGTAATCGACTTGCTGCAAATGGTATGTCGTTAGAGTATATTCCCCCTACACTTGTTAATGGCAAACCAGTTGGTCAGCTGGTGAAGGAAGAGGTGGAGGAGGAAGAAGTGAAATGGAAATGTGCCCTTGTTGTATTTGTGCTAGGTAATAGCCCTGGGTATAATGGTATGAAAAGATTTATTAATCTTCACTGGTCTCATGTTCCTGAGCCTGACCTATTTTATCATGATGAGGGCTACTATATTGTTAAATTTAGTTCTCTAGACGATGCCAAATAAATTCTGTGTGGGGGCCTTATACTATTGCCAACAGACCTATGATTTTGAAGCAGTAGTCTGTTGATTTTGACTTCAAAGCAGCCTTTCCTTCAGAAATTCCCTTGTGGATCAAGTTCCCTAACTTGCCTATGTCTTGTTGGGGTAGCAAATCTTTAAGTAGAATTGCTAGTGTCCTTGGTAGACCTATATTTGCTGACGAATGTACTACTAAGCAATCCAGAATCTCATATGCTCGTATGCTCATTGAAGTAAATGTGTCAAGAAAGCTACCTAGTGAGATAGAGATTCTGGATCCAAATGGAAAGAGCTTCATGCAGGATGTGGATTATGATTGGAAACCTGTGTATTGTGAGAAATGTTTGGAGGTTGGATACAACTGTTTGGCTAAATCTGCTCAACCTACATAGAAAAACAAGGTGACACAGGAATGGAGAGTGAAAGCACTAGTCACAGTGGTCCAGAATAACCAGATGGATCAAATCCACTGCCAAGAGTTACCAAAGGAGACAAGTACTCTAGCTACTGCTGATGGTGGGAACAAACAGAAGCAGGTTGCTATACAAGACTCCCCAGTCTTTAACATCACTAATTTCCCTCCCTTATCTCCTATTGTGATGTCTAACAGATTTGAAGTTGGGACAGTTAGGTTGGCTGATCATCCCCTGGATGAAGGGGGAACTAGCCATACTCAATGAAGTGGATCTTTTGGAATATTAGGGGTGTAAATAAAAGGTTCAAACAAAAAGAAGATGAAAATTTATTTAGAACTAATAAGTTTGACCTGGTAGGACTTGTAGAGACTAAGGTTAAACAACACAATGCTGGTAGAATAGCTAGTTTTTTGTTGCCTAACTGGAACATGATTACTAACTACAGTGGAGCAGTAAATGGGAGGATATGGATCATGTGGGACCCTAAAAAAGTGTTGGTCACTGGATATCTTGAGGAAGCTCAGCTCATTCATTCTAAGGTTCAAACTATCACTGGGGATATTATCTGCTGGCTTACAGTAGTATATGGCTTTAATGACTATGATCAGAGGAGGATGCTGTGGAAGTCTATTCTAATCTTATCGGCTCGTATTACTGACCCTTGGATCATTGCAGGAGATTTTAATGCCATACTGTCTAACAAGGAAAGACAATCCTGCCAACAAGTGAAGCAAAGGGACTTATTTGATTTTAATAATTGCATTCAGCAATCAGGCCTGGTTGAGCTTCCATGGAAGGGAAATTTTTTTACCTGGTCTAATCAACAAAGTGGTGCTGATAGAGTATGTAGTAGACTGGATAGGGTATTTGGCAACTTTGAATGGCAGATGAAGTGGAATCATGTGCACACTGTATATGGACCTCCCCTCATCTCTGATCACAATCCCATGTTACTAACCCTGACAACAGATACATCTGCAAGGAAGACACCATTCAGATTCTTCAATGCTTGGATCCAGCATAAGGAATTTCCTGCTTTGATAAAAACTTACTGGAAAAGCAAGGAGCAGAATAATCTACAAGGAGTATGGAACAATCTTAAATCCCTCAAACCACCCTTAAAATCTCTTAATGTTAGAGAATTTAAGAATATTTCTCAAAAGATTGAAAGTAGTAGAAAGGAACTGGAAGGTGTACAGCATCAATGGCAATCTCCTATTCAGACACACTACATCAAAGAGCAAAAGTCCTGGTTCAACAGCTAGAAAAGTGGTCCTTAATTGAAGAGTCAGCTTTGCAGCAAAAGTCAAGAGCTAAATGGATCAAACTTGGTGACTCCAATAACAAGTATTTTTCAGCAGTCATGAAGGAGAGAAATCAATATAAGAAGATAATTGAACTCTCCACAGAAGGAGGACTGAAGATAACTGATCCTGCAGATTTGAAGAAGGAGAACAGGGATTTCAATAAATCACTAATGGGAACTACAGCCAATTCCCTACCACCTGTGAATAAATTGTATATGAGGAATGGCCGAAAACTTTCTCATCACCAAAGGAAGGAACTAGCTGCTGACATTAGTGACACAGAGATACTAGACAGCTTGAAGGCTATTGGAAATGATAAAGCTCCAGGGATTGATGGATTTAATGCCATGTTCTTCAAACACTCTTGGCATATCATTGGCAACCAGGTTATGCAAGTAATCAAGAATTTCTTTCAGACCTCCAAGATGTATAAACCTACTAATTGTGCCACACTCACTTTGCTTCCCAAGGTGTCCGATCCTCAAACAGTTAAAGAGTTCAGACCTATAGCTTGTTGTTCAGTCTTGTATAAAATTATTTCCAGGTTGTTGGCCAACAAACTCCAGAAGGTTATGAGTAGTATCATTTGTAATGCACAGGCTGGCTTTATACCAGGAAGAAGAGTAGCAGATAATGTCATATTAGCTCATGAGTTAATAAAACGGTACTCTAGATCACATATCTCTCCCAGATGTATGATCAAAATTGATCTTTAGAAAACCTATGACTCAGTGGAATGGTGCAGTTTGCAACAGATAATGGAAGAACTAGATTTTCCTAGCAGATATATCATGTCATGGAGTGTGTCCAAACTGTTAGCTATACTGTTGTGGTTAATGGAGAAACAACAGAGCCTTTTCAAGCTGCCAAAGGATTGAGACAAGGAGACCCTATATCTCCCTTTCTGTTTGCTGTTGTGATGGAATATCTTAGCAGATCCCTGGCAGAGTTGAACCGTACCAAAAGTTTCATATATCATCCTGGTTGTAAGAAATTGGGAATTACTCATTTAAGCTTTGCTGATGACTTACTATTGTTTGTCAAAGGAGAGCTTCAGTCAGTAAGTTCTATGTTCTTATTTTTCTCTCAATTCCTTGCAGCTACTGGTCTTAAAGCAAACTTACACAAAAGTGCAGTGTATTTTGGAGGGGTCACCCCTGTGATTCAGCAACAAATTCTTGACCATCTTGGTTATGTTCGAGGGGAACTCCCTTTCAAATACTTGGGAGTGCCTTTGACTACCAAAAAGTTGTCAGTTGCTCAATGGCAACCTCTGGTTGACAGGATTTCTGCTAGAATTACTTCCTGGACAGCTAGATATCTATCCTATGCAGGCAGAAGCCAGTTGGTGCAATCAGTTATATTTGGTGTTCAAGCTTACTGGGCTCAATTATTTATCATGCCTTCAAAGGTTGTTAAAATGCTGGAGTCAATATGTAGATCCTATATTTGGTCAGGTTCAGTTAATATCTCAAAGAAAGCTTATGTGGCCTGGGAAAAGGTATGCATGCCAAAATCTGCTAGAGGTTTGAATATAACCAATATCTTGCTGTGGAATAAGGCTGCTATAGCCAAACTTAGTTGGGATTTAACACATAAGAAAGATCTGTTGTGGGTAAAATGGATTCATACTGTCTATATCAAACAACAACAGTTGGAGAACTTATCAGTCCCAGCACATGCTAGCTGGATGGTAAGGAAGATTGTGGAGGGTATCAAGCTGCTACAACAACATCAACTGCTATATAAAGCTGACTGCACCATAAGGAAATTATACTTGCAACAGCTTGGAGAATCAACTAGAGTCCCTTGGAAGAATTTGGTAGTACAGAATGCTGCTAGACCTAAAGCTATCTTCAGTTTGTGGCTGTTACTACAAGATAGACTTCCTACCAAGAATAGGCTGCTGCAATGGAATCTGAATGTATCAGGTATCTGTGTTATGTGCCAGCAAGATATGGAAACTAGAGATCACTTATTCGTGCAATGCACTTTTGCATCCCAGCTGAGATACCAAACACTACAATGGATTAGAGTTGAAGACTTCACTGGGCAGGATTGGTCACAATTTTGCCAATGGTTCATTGAACAATCTAAAGGGAAATCCCCCCGAGCTCATACAATCAAGATGACAGTAACAGAAATGCTCTATGGTTTATGATTAGAAAGGAATGCGAGAATCTTTGAAAACATCTTTTGTAACTGTGATAAGCTCCTAAGTAGTATAGCCTATATATGTAATGTTCGAGCTCCTCCTAGGCTTAGTTCATATATTCAGCAGTTCATGTTATAACTGCTGATTTAGCTAGAGTAGTATAGGTAATTCATGTGTCCAGTTTGATAGGCAGTTGAGTTAAAACTGTCCTATGATTTTGTAAGGCAACCATTTGGTGTTAATACAAATTTAATTACCAAAAAAAAAAAGAATTCCTTATTTGAACAATGTAGGAAGTTCGAATTTTTTTTAAGATTTTAAAGTTAATTAATATAATTATAATACCTTATATGTTATTTTTTAGGATATTGATACAAATTTATCGAGTATAATATTTTAAAGAGTAATGACTAAAACCTTGTAAATTGATATTTAATGAAACTTCAACACGAAAATATATTTTATCGATTTTCGATCCTTCAAACATATATTTAGCCAAATAAGCATTTTTAGCGCATAAAATTAATCATTTTCAGGAAGTTTTCTTTAATTTTTATTTTATAATTTTATAAAACTTAAATACGTGTCTTATAACATTTAAGCATCGTTTTTAAAATATGTGTACTTTAAATGGGTACACGCTTTGACTAGTATTTTATAAAAATGCTAAACCTTATTTGAAACTTTCACATTTTTGTTACCAAAAAAAAAAATCCGGAATCTAAAAGATGTATAAAGCGTTCGAAACTTAGCAAAGGATTAATATGTAAGAAAAAAATAATAATATTAAAAAGGCCACCTATCAAAACTTTCCTAATGAGAATCGAATGTTTTCTTTAAGCCTTTTTAGTTATTGTTACGATCCGGATCTTTCACCCTCGATAGTCGTGTTGGCGCCTACTAATAGGAGTTAGGCAAGCCAAACTTGATTATTTTTCATTAATCACATATTACTTTTTAATAATTAACAACATTAAAAATAAAAACAACAAAATTAAAATCATAAGCAGAAGTTTTAAATTTTAATAGCCGAAGAAAATACGGAATTCCAACATGAATCTCTACCCAAGAACTGGAGTCACATACTCACGAACATCTAAGAAGTACTAAATACAAAGCCTGCAAGAAACATAAATCTGTTTATCTCGAGAACAATGAGATGACAGTCTAAAGTGAGGATAGAGGAGAGCCGAGCCTGCGGAGGCCTGCAAGGCTACCTCGATGTCTCGATGGACTGAAGGTCTGCTCCCACGCTACTGCTGTTAGTGCTGTCCAAAACCCGGATCTGTGCAACATAGCACAGAGTGTAGCATCAGCACAACCGACCCCATGTGGTGGTAAGTTGCTAGCCTAATCTAGGCGAAGTAGTAACGATGCTAGGACCAGACTACCATATAAATCTGTGCAGTTCAAGTATATATATGCAACGGAAAGAAATATAGGAAGTAAACAATCAATAATGGAAGGGGGGACATGCTGTGGGGAGACAACAGTTACAAATAGTAAGTCTCAATTTAAGGATAGAAGCACCCAATGAAAATAGATACCAAAAATAAACACACTGGAACCAATAATTGTTGCGGCGCGCAACCCGATCCTAATGGCGTGTAATCCGATCCACAAATGTTATTATTGCGGCATGCAACCCGATCCATATATATATATATCATTGTTGCGGTATGAAACCCGATCCACAAATATCATTGTTGCGGCACGCAAACCGATCTCTCTCTCTCTCTCTCTCTCTATATATATATATATATATATATATATATATATATATATATATCACTCTTCCTCACTCGAACAACAGTCACAAATGAGGGGCGAGGAAATAAAGAAATAGTGGAATAAATCCAGACAAGGGAATACAAGAAAAACAGTTAAATTCCGGCAAGAGAACAATATTAATAATCTCATTATCCTGGCAAGGGGAAAACCAACAAATCAACAAAATGTCTCGGCAAGGAAATAACCAATAATTCTTTCTCTTTCCTTCATTTCTTACTTTATAATTCACTTTATCATTTAAGCCAACACTCCAAAGAATCAAATCATCTCATATACCTCCAAAATTCATTTTACAACTCGAGCCAATGCCTCTCGGAGTTTAATGATCATAATCTCTTCCACATGCACTTTACAACATATAGAAATCATCAATTAAGCATGAAAATTACAACGAAATCATGATAATCGCAATATGAGGACTCGCGGTCATGTTAGACACCAATGTATAGTTACTCGTAACCATGCCTATGTATTGTACTTGACAATTAACAAGTAACAAACAAGACTCAACCAAACACTTACCTCAACTTCCACGGTCAAATCAATCCATAACAACCGCTTTCCCTCTCGAATTCCGCTCCAACTCAATCAAATCTATACAATAATGACTTTATAATATCAATATATGCTAAATATATATTTCCAAGCTCTTACCAAAATTCCAAAAATCAACCCCGGGCCCGCTTAATCAAAACACGAGGTTTGGATCAAATTAATATCACTCATTCCCCCACGAGCCCGAATATATAATTTATTTTCAAATTCGACCCCAAAGCGAGATCTAAATCAAGAAAATGTGAAAAGCCTAAATCTACCCAATTTTTCCAATTTCTACCCTCAATTACACGATTTAGGCTTAGAAATTAAATAAACATTGATGGAAAATGAAGAAGATGAGTTAATATTTACTAACCTAAGAAGTCTTTGTGAAAAGGAGCTTCAATGGACGCCTAAGTTCTTGGAGAAGAAACGAGTTCGTGTATTTTTTGTATAAGTCCCGTAGCTACTATTCTGGATATTATATTATAACTAAGCAGAAAATACTCTATGTGATCGCGAAGGAGCTCATGCGATCGCATAGGGATAGGAATGTTGGCTACTGCAATCGCGGAAGGTCAATTGCGAACACGTAGAAGAAAACAGGCTCCATTCCGAATTTTTGGCTTTTATACATCACGATCATGGAAAAGTAATGCGATCGCATTAAACGAAAAGTTTTTACTATACTGATCGCATGAGAAATATGCGATCGCGTTGAACAAACATGGCACCTAGAATTTAACCATATGCAATCGGTTAGAACTGGATACCAGAACACAAGAACTGAAACTTCTGCAACTTTTCTAAGGATGAAATCACTCCGTAACACCTCCGAAATACTCTCGAGCCCTCAGTGCTCCTAACCAAACACATTAACTCCAAAACATCTTACGAACTTAACCGTGCGATCAACTTACCAAAATAACATAAAAAATAATGAATCAAACCTCAAAATCACTAGTTTTTCTTCAAAATTCATAAACTTTCAAATTTAGAGTTTTAGGTTCGAAGCACATCAAATGATGTTTGGTTTCAACCAAACTTCACAGGAGTATCTCAAAACACATATAAGACCTATACAAGACGCCGGAACCAAAATACGAGCCCTATACCAACACATTCTAATCAAGTTTTCATTTCAAATATCCTTTACAATTTAAAAAAATTTAATTTTTTTCAAAAATTCATTTCTCGGGATCGGGACCTCAGATTTTAATTTTGGGCATATGCCCGAGTCCCATATTTTTCTTACGAACCCTCCAACAGCGTCAAATTACGGGTCCGGGTTTGTTTATCCAAAATATTGACCGAAGTTAAATTTATTCATTTTAACACCAAAATATAGCATTTATCACATAATTTCACATTTAGGCTTTCCGGCTACGCGCCCGGACTCTGCATGAAAATTGAGGCGACTAAAAAGAGCTTTTTAAGGCCTCGGAAGCACGAAATGCGAATGAAAACACGTGATGGCCCCTTTGGGTCATCACATTCTCAACCTCTAAAACAATCGTTCGTCCTCGAACGGACAAAAAAAAGAAGTACCTGAGTCGGGAAATAGATTAGGATAATGGCTCCGCATATCAGACTCAGACTCCCAGGTCGATGCCTCAGGAGTCTGACCTCTCCACTGAACACGGACTAAAGGAAAACTCTTCGACCTCAACTGTCGAACTTGTCGGTCTAGGATAGCCACCGGCTCCTCCTCAGAAGACATATCCTTGTCCAACTGGACAATGCTGAAATCTAACATGTGGGATGGATCGCTATGATAGTTCCGAAGCATGGACACGTGAAACACTAGATGCACGACTGGCAAGCTAAGCGTAAAGGCAAGTCTATAAGCCACCTATCCTACATGATTGAGAATCTCAAATGGACCAATGAACTTAGGGCTAGCTTGCCCTTCTTCTTGAATCTAATAACGCCCTTCACAGGCGACACTCGGAGCAATACCCCCTCACCAATCATAAAGGCTATATCTCGAACCTTGCGGCCTACGTAACTCTTCTGCCTGGATTGAGATGTATGAAGCCTATCCTGAATAATCGGGATCTTATCCAAGGCCTCCTAAACCAGATCTGTACCTAATAACTGAGCCTCTCCCGTCTCAAACCACCCAACAAGAGACCGACATCACCGACCATACAACGTCTTATAAGGAGCCATCTGAATGCTGGACTGGTACCTGTTGTAAGAAAACTCTAATAAGAGCAAAAACTGGTCCCACGAGCTTTCAAAACCAATGACACAGGCTCGGAGCATATCCTCTAGAATCTGAATAGTCCTCTCGGACTGACAGTACCTCTGGGGATGGAATTCTGTACTCAGCTCAACCTGGGTGCCCAAGTCTCACTGAACTGCTCTCTAGAAGCGTGTGGTAAACTGCGTACCCCGGTCCCAAAATGATAGATACTGTCACACCTCCTTTTTCACTACACCCGCAAGGGCGTAAATGAGTTTTTCCAACTAAAAGACAATCGGAACGGGATTTGTTTATTAAAGTTCAGAGTCGCCACTTGGGAGATTAATGATGTCCCAAGTCACCGATTGAATCCTGAACCGAGGAAAAATATTGACTCTGTTTTACAGTCCGCGAACCAGAAATTCGGATAAGGAATTCTATTAACTCGGGAGAAAGTGTTAGGCATTCTCGAGTTCCGTGGTTCTAGCACGGTCACTCAACTGTTGTATTGATTTGATATGATTTTAATACATGCTAGCTTATGTGCCTTTTATTTGTAAACTGCTTTTGATTATTTTAAAAGAATTGCAATGTCACGAAAATGTGTCTCAAACCACGTCGCAATCAATGCACCCGCAGTTGGTAACACATTTTGACTCCGTTGAGATATGGATTTGGGTCGCATCAATGTGCACTCGATTTTAAGAAAGTAATACAATTAAAGCGCGCCTGAAGATTCTAACGCAATATTATTTGAGAAAGGTCGTGAAGTTCGCTAAACGGTCCTCCCGAATTATAATTGTTTTTATATAATAATTATTGAAGGCCCCGCATTTGTATTTTTGTTAGGTGAGGCTCGCCACATTTATTTTAAAGGCAAATCTAAAGTAACTAAGATTTTCTAATTGATTTTGCCTCCAAGATAAAGGGGAGAATCTTTTATTAATGGTTGCTACATAGAAAAATCCGTGGCTTATTGTTTGAAGTATTGCTGGCCCATCTTTCATATCTTAATCTCAGGCCCAACACAGCCCAGGCCATATGACCCGTTCTGCCCAAACCAATCAGACCTCAAGCAAAAGGACATGGGATCGATTTCTAGAATTGGACAGCCCAGGATTTCTTTTCCAATCCCTTTGTAAATTGGGCTGTCCGCTACAGCTCTGAGGCCCCAAACGCTTAGGATTAGGTTGGTCTTCACACCAGATGGGACTTCAATTCAGTTAAGAACAAAGATCTTGAATCAACATATTTTATTAGAACGGACTGACTAGTGAAATTAATTTAATGCACATACACACATGGATTGGGAAACAACTAATTTCAAATCTCGAAGACTCACACAACATGCCTTTGATCACAAATCAGACGGGTTGTATGCTAGTTCCATTTTTAAAAATCCTTGCTATTAATAAGCTACCAAAAGGCTAATTCATACACATGAAAATTGAAACTAGCAATGACTGAGTGAAATCCAACTGCCTCAAATATGGATTCTCACAATAAGAAAGAACAACACATGATAGTGGTAGCTTAACTGATGGAAACTCTCCCGGTCTAACATGGACTTATGGCAAGCTAAACACATATGCATTTCCAAATGTCTACTAAACATTCATGTGAACAATTTTGTAGTTATCAGTCCAATTATTATAGGGAACAACCAATAACACCTCAGAAAACTATGATAACATCGACAAAATAACATATTTATTGCATAAATCTAGCTCCATTTCATTTATGTGTTCATCTCTGGGTTACACCAAATTGAGTTCAATTGTGTACCTGAATAATGGAAATATAAGGGGAAGAAGGAGTTAACAACAGTAGGTAGCAGATAGCAACACCAAACCTGCAGATAACAGATCAGAAAAGAACTCAGACCCAGAAATCAGATGAGACCAATATGATAACTCAAAGCAGCACCAAATTGACCAGAATACACTCAGGGATACCACAACACTTAAAAGTTCCAGTGATTGATTCTAAATTTGACTGGTTTGAGCACAGAATCCACTCGAAATTAAAATGCTGAACTTTTGTTATCAAAACTTGAACTAATAGTGCAAATCAGCTAACTAAAATTTGAAACTAACTAAGAGTTGGAACGGAACAGTGTTTGTTTTTGATTTTCAGTCATTTTTTCTATTGTTTTTGGTTTTTCTTTATGAAGATACTAAGATCTAAAAGTAGTTTTTGAATTTCAGATTTGGAGGATTGAAAAAGTATTATTTGGGGGAATCTCCTCGCTGAAGAAGAGGGACCTTTACTAGGCAAAATGCATGCCTTTTATAGGCATCAAAGAGGTGAATTATCAGAATTTTTGGTTTTCTTTTTAGTTCTTCTTCATTTTCAGTTTAGTCCTCTTATTCCTGGCTTGTTACTCCAGTAAGTGCACTTATTTGGCTGTATTCACTAAAGCACTATTCTAGAAGACCCTAGGGTGTTCTTCTACCCATACAATACCTATACTACCCTTGCCTTTGTTTTGGAATTAGTGTTCCTGATAAATCAGCCATTTCCCATGCCCAAAATACCCCTGAAAACCCCTCAAAAATACTGATTCTAATTAATCCTTTCAATAGATATAACCAAATCAAATAAACCAAGCCTAAATTAACTACTAGACTTAAACAATTACTAATTTAAATTGAACTAACCTAAATTAAACTAATAAACACTAACTAAGAACAGCAATAAGGGATTACTAGTTAATTTGACTACTCAAAAACAAATCAAAATCAAATAATGCTCAAACAGGATCAGTCAAAGACTATCAAAACTATAAAAACATATTCAAAACACACAATTAAACTAATATCTAAAATTACCAGTATAGAATTAACTCTAAACCACATCGCGTCAAAAACTAAACTAAAGATTTAGGTGAGAGTCAGACTAAGGGGATCAAAGGAGAAGAACAGAGGTTTGATTATCAGGATAAGTCCACTAGAAAAGAAAAGAGGTTGAATAAGAGCAAACACACTGAAGAAGAAATAAAACACGAAACAAAGAAAACTCATCGATATTTTTGGATTTAAATTATCCAATTCCGGTGACAATTGAATGTCCTGGCTGATGGGAACTTTATGCAAAGTGTGAGAGCATCACCTTATGCTAATCTGGTACTATTTAGTGCATTTATGGTTTCGCCAGAAAAACCTTTGAATTCAAATTCGAGGGTTTCCACAGTGATTCGAACAAAAATAATTGGTGTTTTGGGATGAGGGTGGCAGGAAGAATCAGTGGTGTGAATTTAGAGGGATTTGGACAAGGTGAGGTCGTGGCCGAAAAACTTCGGACGAATATTCCAAGGCTTAGGTCGGGTTTTGAATGGAGGTGTTTGTAGATTTGAGATGAGGGAGAAGGGAGGATCATGTGATGTTATTTTGAGGTTGTTTGGAGATGGTAACATCCATCGACGGCAGCGACTCCAGCGGCACTGCAAAGAGATACGAGGAAGGAGGGTGGACTGTCTCTAGGGTTAGGCATTAATTCAGACAGTTATATTTTGATGGAGAAAATAACGAGGGCCATTATATCAACTGAAATAGACGGTCAGGATTCCATACCTAAACTGGACGGTATCATAATGAGTATTGACAAAATTTGATCGAGTTGGGGATTCTGGGCCTAGGTCGGGCTGGTGAGAATAAGCGAGTTGGGCCCAACTCAATTCAATTTAATAGCCCAAATTTGAGCAGCCCCTTTTGTTTTCTCCTTTTCCTTCTTTTCTTTTTTTCTTTAATTAATTTCTTTTTTTGTTTTCCACCATGTATTTTTGTATAATGTGTTTTATATTTATTTTTGATTTTATTAAAAATACTAAAATAAACTCACAATCAAATCAACACTAAAAACTATATTTCCTAGTTAATTCTTAATTAAAAATGCAAACTAATATCAGTTTAACTAAAAACGCAAAATAGACCATTTTGTTATTTTCTTTATATTTTGTTATACTAAAAATTGACCTCTAATGATATTAAATCCTAAATGCTAATGCATATTTTTGTATTTTCATGTAAATTATCATGCAAAAATAAAATGCAATCAATTAACATAAAATTCACAAAAGTTGTAAAAATAAGGAAAATTCTTTTTGTTTGGAATTTTTGGGAATAATTCATATATAGGGAAAAAATCTCATTCTCACAGATACTGGCACCCCATAAAGGCGAACAATCTCTCGGATGTAGATCTTAGCTAATCTCTCGGATGAATAGGTGGATGCAACAGGAAAAAAATGCGCTGACTTGGTCAGCCTATCAACAAAGACCCAAACTGCATTGAACTTCTTTGGGGTCAAGGGAAGTCCAGTAACGAAATCTATGGTAATCCTCTCCCACTTCCACTTGCTAATCCTCTAAAACAGTCCACTAGGCCTATGATGCTCGTACTTAAGCTGCTGACAGTTCAAACATCAAGCCACATATACAACTATATCTTTCTCCATTCTACGCCACCAATAATGTTGCCTCAGATCTTGATACATCTTCGCAGCGCACAGGGTGAATAGAATACCAACTATGGGCCTCCGCTAAGATCAACTCTCGAATCCCATCAACATTGGGCACACAAACTCGCCCCTGCAATCTCAAAACACCATCATCATCTAAGGTCACTTGCTTGGCACCTCCATGTTGCATCGTGTCTCTCAGGACACACAAATGGGGATCATCAAGCTGTCGATCACAGATACACTCCAACAATGAAGAATGAGCGACCTTGCAAGCTAACACACGACTAGGCTCAGAAATATTCAACCTCACAACTCGATTGGCCAAGTCCTGGACATCCAAAGAGAGCGGCCTCTGGATGACCGGAATATAAGCAAGACTGCCCATGCTGGAAGACTTCCTACTCAATGCATCGGCCACGACATTGGCCTTCTCCGAGTGATACAAGATAGTAACATCATAATCTTTCAACAAATCCAACAAGCATCTGCCTCAAATTCAACTCATTTTTCTTGAATAGATACTGAAGACTCTTGTGATCAGTGTACACCTCACACGTCACACAATATAGGTAATGCCTCTAAATCTTCAATGCACTAACAACGGCTGCCAATTCTAGATCATGAACCATATAATTCTTCTCGTGGATATTCAACTGCCTCGAAGCATAGGCGATGATTCTACCACCCTGCATCAATACTGCACCAAGCCCAATACGGGAAGCATCACAATAGATTGTATAAGGCCTTGAACCTGTGGGGAAAACCAACACTGGTGCCGTAGTCAGAGCTGTCTTGAGCTTCTGAAAGCTCGCCTCACACTCGTCTGACCATCTGAACTAGGCACCCTTCTGGCTCAACCTGGTCACCAGGGCTGCAATAGACGAGAACCCATCCACCAACTGACGATAGTAGCATGCCAACCCTAAGAAACTCCAAATCTGTCACGACCCGAATTTTCCACCATCGTGAGTCATAATGGTGCCTACTAACAGAGCTAGGTCAGCCAAACTTTGAACATTCTCTGGTTAATCTCAACAATATAAGTATGCGGAAAAAAATTAAATAAAAGTGGAAGACTTTAAGTTTAATAATGTAGAAGTTTAAAACATATCTCTACCCAAAATCTGGTGTCACTAGCTCACGGATTACTAAAGAGTGATACAAATAAGTCTGAATGGAAATATAAAACGTCTGTCTTAGTACAAAGAAAATAAACTCAACATAGAAAAGGACTCTGGCCTGCTAACGCCAGCTAGGCTACCTCAAAGTCCCTGGTCTGAAGTCAGCTCCCCATCGAATAGACTACTGCTATGGTCCAAAAGCTGCTCCAGTACTGTAATCCATGAAACAAGTACTGAAGTATAGCATTAATACAACCGACCCCATGTGCTAGTAAGTGCCTGACCTAACCCCGGAGAAGTAGTGACAAGGCTAGACAGGACCTACCAAAATTAATCTATGCAGTATATATATATAAATATATATGCACAAAATAACGGAAATAACAACAAGGAAATACCAACAACAAGGGGAAAGGGCATGCTCGATGAGATACAGTAAAGAACAATTCATCGGATATAACAACATAACCATCTCAATACCACAACTTGTATATTTGTATAAGTGGAAGACGCGCCATACGATCCATTTATTAGTGAAAATGTGGTCGGCGTGCCACACGATCCCATTTATCATTATTCATAGGCGGTCGGCGTGCCACACGATCCCAATTCATATGTTATAAGTGGTCGGCATGCCACACGATCCCATATTATAATTTATAAGTGGACGGTGTGCCACATGATCCCATATTATAATTCATAAGTGGACGGCGTGCCGTACGATCCAGTATTGTAATGAATAGCACAAATAATCTCTCCAAAGGAGGTCCCATTAGGGAAATTCAACAACATAACAATTAAACCCGACAAGGGTACAACTCACAACCTAAATATGCCGGCAAGGGAGAATTCAATAGTAACAGTCTACCCGTCCCGTCAACGGAATCATTGCATCACATTCTCTTTTAGTTAATTTAATTCTTATCTAACACTTTACATGGAAGTTATCAATTTAACAAGACAATTGTGCCATCTCCTTCGAATTAAAAGCATTTACGACTCACGGTCATGCTAGACACTAGTGTATAGATACTCGTCACCATGGCTATACACCTTGATCATTTAGCAAATAGCAATCAAAACACTCTAATCCTATTCCCTCAAGCCAAAGTTAGATCACCTCCCTGAATAACGGGGCCTCTTATCCGACCCATGTCCACCTCCCTATGACCGAGCCATATCAACTCTGCGGGTCGCATTGGCCACCTCCTAAAAAGTAATCTCACTCTCGACACCCATAGCCATCTGAGGACGAATCGGCTGAATCAAACTATTCATAAACCTCCTCACCCTCTCTCTCTCTCTCTTAGTAGGGAGTATGACAAGAACATAGCTAGCTAGATCAATGAACCCGGTATCATACTGAATTACCGTCATAGAGCCCTGCTGGAGGTGCTCGAACTGCCTGGGAAGAGCCTCTCTCTTAGTAACTTAGAGAAATTTCTCCATAAACAACTCTGAAAACTGCTCCCAAGTCAAAGACGGCGACCCTACTGGTCTGGCTAAGCAATAGTCCCTCCATCAAGTCTTGGCGGATCTAGATAGACGAAAGGTGGAAAAATCGACCCCATTGATCTCAACAATACCCATGTTCGAAATAACCTCATGGCAGCTATATAAGAAATCCTGTGGGTCTTCTGAAGAAGCACCGCTGAATGTGGTAGTGAAGAGCTTGGTGAATCTGTCCAATCTCCACAACTCATCAACGAATGTAGCCGCACAATCTCCGGTCCGAGTCACTACACTTGACTAAACTGCCATAGCTGGTTAAACCACTAGAACCTGGACATGGGGAGCTACCTGCTTTGGAGTACAGTAGCAGGAGTCTGAACCCCTCCTCCAGCCTGAAAACTGGCTGGTGCTACTAGAAGCAATCCCACTTGGGCGGCGCTCTACATGAGGCCTCCCAATCTGATCAGAGCGTCTTGAAGAACTGGGGTGGCAATAAACCCCTTTGGGACCTGAGCTGGGCCCATCAGAGATGCTGGGAATGGAACCTCCTCGAAATAATCAACCTGAGGCTCCACCACAAGAGCTGCTGCTCGGGGCTGAGCTCTGCCCCTGCCTCGGTTTCGCCCTCTTCTCCTAGTGGGAGCTGCTGCTGAGGGATCATGCTGTTGATATGTTCTTGCCATCTGCAAAAGAACATAGTAGAAAGACAATCAATATTTAAGAAACAAAACCGCATGAAGAAGAAAAAATAAATGTGAACTTTTCCTAACTCTGTAGACTCTGGGGATAAATACAGACGTCTCCGTACGGATCCCTCAGACTCTACCAAGTTTGTCCGTGAGTTGTGAGACCGATGAAACCTAGTGATCCTATACCAACTTGTCACGACCTGGATTTTCCACCCTCAGGGGTCGTGATGGTGCCTACTAATAGTAGCTAGGCAAGCCAAACTTGATTATTTTCATTAATCACATATTCCTTTTTAATAGTTAACAGCACTAAAAATAAAAGCAACAGAATTAAATTTATAAGAGAAAGTCTTAAATTTCAATAGCCGAATAAAATGCCGAATTCCAACATGAATCTCTATCCAAGAACTGGAGTCACATACTTACGAACATCTATGAACTACTAAATGCAAAGTCTACAAGAAAAATAAATTTGTTTATCTCGAGTACAATGAGATGATAGTCTAAAGTGAGGATAGAGGAGACGCCGGCCCTGTGGATGCCTACAAGGCTACCTCGATGTCGTGATGGACTGAAGGTCTGCTCCCATGGTACTACCTACAAGACTTGGATCTATTTAAAATAACATAGAGTGTAGCATCAGCACAATCGACTCCATGTGCTGGTAAGTGCCTAGCCTAACCTCGGCGAAGTAGTGATGAGGCTAGGGCCATACTACCAAATAAACCTTTGCAGTTCAAGTATGTATATGCAATGAAAGAAAAATAGGAAGTATACGGTCAATAATGGAAAGGGGGACATACTGTGGGGAGACAATAAGTTACAAATTGCAAATCTCAATTTAAAGATAGAAGCAGCCAACGGAAACAGATACCCAAAATAATACATTGGAGCCAACAATTGTTGCGGCACGCAACCCGATCCCAATATATAAAACCACTGTTTCGGCCTGCAACCCGATCCACAAATATCATTGTTGCGGCGTGCAACACGATCCATATATATATATATATATCCCGATCCACAAATATCATTTAGCATTGCTGCGGTGTGCAACCCGATCAACAAATTTCATTGTTGCGGCGCAACCGATCCATATATATATATATCACTCTTCCTCACTCGAAAAACAGTCACAAATAAGGGGCGAGTAAATAAGCAAATAGTGGAAGAAATCTCGATAAGGGAATACAAGAAAAACAGTTAAATCCCGACAAGGGAAAAAAATCAATAATCTCAATATCCCGACAAGGGAGAAACCAACAAATCAAGAAAATGTCCCAACAAGGGAATAACCAAAAATCCTTTTTCTCTCCTTCATTTCTTACTTTATAATTCACTTTATCATTTAAGCCAATACTCCAAAGAATGAAATCATCTCATATACCTTCAAAATTCGTTTTACAACTCGAGCGAATGCTCCTCGGAGTTTAATGATCATAATCCCTTTCGCATGCCCTTTACAACATATAGAAATTATTAATTAAGCTTGGAAATCACTAAAAAATCATGTTAATCGCAATATAAGGACTCACGGTCATGCTAAACACCAATGTATAGATACTCGTCACCATGCTTATACACCGTACTCGATAATTAGCAAGTAGCAAACAAGACTCAACTCCTATTCCCTCAATCTAAGGTTAGACCAAACACTTATCTCAACTTCTACGGCGGAATCAATCCACAACAACCTCTTTCCCCCTCGAATTCGGCTCCAACCCAATCAAATCTATACAATAATGACTTTACAATATCAATATATGCTAAATATAGATTTCCAAGTCTTCCCAAAATTACAAAAATCGACCCCGGGTTAATCAAAACAATAGGTTTGGACCAAATTCATATCACCCATTCCCCCACGTGCCCGAATATATAATTTATGTTCAAATTCGTCTCCAAAACGAGATCTAAATCAAGAAAATGTGAAAAGCCTAACTCTGCCCAATTTTCCCAGTTTCTACCATAAATTACATGATTTAGGCTTAGGAATTCAATAAACATGGATGGAAAATGAAAAAAATGAGTTAAGATTTACTAACTAAAGAAGTCTTGGTGAAAAGGAGCTTCAATGGACACCAAAGAGCTTGGAGAAGAAAGGAGTTCGTATATTTTTTGTAAAAGTCCCGTAGTTACTATTTTGGAAATTACAATATAACTGAGCAGAAAATGCTCTATGTGATCGCGAAGGAATCATGTGATCGCATAGGGATAGGAATGTTGGTTACTCCGATCGCGGAAGGTCATTTGGGAACGTGTAGAAGAAAACATGCTCCATTCCGGATTTTTGGCTTTTACACATTGCGATCGCGGAAAAGTAATGCGATCACATTAACCAAAATGTGGTCACTCTATGCAATCGCAGGAGAGTATATGCGATCGCATTGAACAAACAATGCACCTGGAATTTAAACATATGCGATCACATAGCACTGGATATCAGAACACTAGAACTTCTGCAACTTTTCTAAGGCCGAAATCACTCGGGAACACCTCCGGAACACTCCCGAGCCCTCGGGCTCCTAACCAAACATACATACTAACTTAACAACATCCTACAAACTTAACCGTTGATCAAATTGCCAAAATAACATCAAAAATAATGAATCAAACCTCACAATCACTAGCTTTTCTTCAAACTTCATAAACTTTCAAATTTAGAGTTTTAGGTCCGAAATACATCAAACGACGTCCGGTTTCAACCAAACTTCACAAAAATATATTAAAACACATATAAGAACTATACCGGGCGCGGAAACCAAAATACGGGCCCGATACCAATACGTTCTAATCAATTTTCATTTCAAATCTCCTATACAATTTCAAAAAAATAATTAATTTCAAAAATTTATTTCTCGGGCTCGGGACCTCAGATTTCGATTCCGGGAATATGCCCGAGTCCCATATTTTCTTACGGACCCTTCGAAACCATCAAATTATGGGTCTGGATTCATTTTACCTAAATATTGACCGAAGTCAAATTTATTCATTTTAACACCAAAATTTAGTATTTTTCACTCAATTTCACATTTAGGCTTCCCGGCTACGTGCTCGAACTGTGCACGCAAATCAAAGTGACTAAAAAAGAGGTTTTCAAGGCCTCAAAAGCACGAAATAAAAAATAAAATAAGTGATGACCCCTTTGGGTCGTCGCATTTATGAAACATTCCCTTGTTTAATCAATTATTTCTTCCATTTTTTTCCTCATTGTAGGCTATTTTTTGTATCTTTGTAATGTATTTTGTGAGAAAACTCCAATAAATCGGAGAAATAAAGGAATTTGCGTGGACTTTAAATTTCAATTCCTTCTATATTTAGAGCTTGTTTGGAAAGTCGCCTAATAATTGCATCTGAATGTAATTATACAATTTAGCATGTTTGTTTGGTCAAATAATCACTTGATGAATATAGAATTTGGTCTAATTAAGAATGCCCATTTACACTCCAATTCTCAGGGATATAGGAGGGAGAAGTGCACGGTTAGCCACTAATAATATATGTATTTGCTTCTAAGCCATCGTTTAAAATGTATTTACTCTTTAGCCACTTCTTTAATAAACTTTAATTTCCTAGACGAAAATACCATTCTACTCATGTCCTTAGCTTTTGAACATAACTTCAGGACTTCAGAACTACATGTCCTTAACTTTTGAACTTATAATTCTAAGTTCAGGACTTTAGGACCACATGTCCTTAACTTTTGAACTTGGAACTCTAAGTTCAGGACTTCAGGACTATATGTATTTAACTTTTCAACTTGGAACTCTAAGTTCAGGACTACATGTCCTTAACTTTTGAGCTTAACTTCAAGACTTCAGGACTACATGTCCTTAACTTTTGAACTTGTAACTGTAAGTTCAAGACCAATTGTCCTTAACTTTTGAGCTTGTTAGTCTAAGTTCAGGACCTATTCTCCTTAACTTTTGGCTTTTAAGCCTAAGTTCATGACCTGTTGTCCTTAACTTTTGAGCTTGTTAGTGTAAGTTCAAGACTTCAGGGCCTATTGTCTTTAACGTTTGAACTTGTAACTGTAAGTTCATGACATATTGTCCTCAACTTTTGAGATTGTTAGTCTAAGTTTAGGACCAAGTGACCTTAACATTTGAACTTGTAATTCTAAGTTCAGGACCAAGTGTCCTTAACTTTTGGACTTGTAACTGTAAGTTCAAGATCAATAATGTAGCAGAAAACCAAATGTTACTTGTATCTTTCCACAAATAATAATAATAATAATAATAATAATAATAATTATTATTATTATAAATGCAATTTACATATAAGATTGATGCCAAATTACACAACAGAAAGAAAATAGCATCACTGCAAAACTTTAGAATAATATTTGCGAACACAAAGAATAGATTCCTTCTTACTAGTATTAAGCTCTCAGCAAATTCTGCTCTCTTCTCTTCTACACTATCACCATCATCATCTTCCTCTGCTTCAGTTTCAAGTCTCAGAACTCCACAAATAAGCTTGCAACTGCTTCTGTTTCCTCTACAATCACTAGAAATACCAAGGCAGCGGCTGTTGAAGCAGTGAAGGCAACTAAAGAAGAAAATCCTTCCGGCACAGTTCTTCTCCTTAACATGAAAGAGATATAAAAAAGGGTAACATAGTCTTTTGATATTAATTTTAATAGACTAGTAGCTACTATTATTAAGTATTAAAAATTAAATATCACTTTAAAAAGTGGCTACCCTACACAATTTTTATGATGGGGGGAAGTGCACGGTTATCCACTAATAACACATGTATTACTTTTAAGCCACTGTTTAAAATATCTTTAGCCTTTAACCACTACTTTAATAAACTTAACTCCTTGGACGAAAATATCCTTATGCTCATGTCCTTAACTTTTGAACTTAACTTCAGGACTTCAGGACTACTTGTTCTTAACTTTTGAACTTGTACTTCTAAGTTCAGGACTTCATGACTACATGTCCTTAACTTTTGAACTTAGAACTCTAAGTTCAGTACATCAGGACTACATGTCCTTAACTTTTGATCTTAACTTCAAGACTTTAGGACTACATGTCCATATCTTTTGAACTTAACTTCACGACTACATGTCCTTAACTTTTGAATTTGTAACTATAAGTTCAGGACCAATTGTCCTTAACATGTGAGCTTGTTAGATTAAGTTCAGGACTTCAGGACCTATTATCCTTAACTTTTGAACTTATAACTGTAAGTTCAGGACCTATTGTCCTTAGCTTTTGAGGTTGCTAGTCTAAGTTCAGCACCAAGTGCCCTTAACTTTTTAACTTGTAATTCTAATTTCAGGACCAAGTATCCTTAACTTTTGAACTTGTAACTGTAAGTTCAAGATCCATAACGTAGAAGAAAACTAAACGTTATTTGTATATTTTCACAACAACAACAACAACAACAACAACAACAACAACAACAACAACAACAACAACAACAATAATAATAATAATAATAATAATAATAATAATAATAATAATTGCTATTTACATATAGTATTGATGTCAAATTACTCAACAGAAAGCTAATAGAATCACTGTAAATCTTTAGAACAATATTTGCGAACACAAAGAATAGATACCTTCTTACTGGTATTAAGCGCTCAGCAAATTCTGCTCTCTACTCTTCTACACTATCACCATCAGTAGCTTCCTTTGCAAATTAATCTGCTTCAGTTTCAAGTCTCAGAACTCCACCAATAAGCTTGCAGCTGCTTCTGTTTCCTCTACAATCACTAGAAATACCAAGGAAGCACCTGTTGAAGTAGTGAAGGAAACTAAAGAAGAAAATCCTTCCAGCACAGTTCTTCTCCTTAACATGAAAGAGATAGAAAAAAGGGTAACACAGTCTTTATATATTAATTTAAATAGACTAGTGGCTATTATTACTAAGTATTAAAAATATTAGATAAAAAATAAATGCCACTTTAAAAAGTGGCTACCCCAGTCAAGTTTTATGATGGGGGGAAGTGCACGGTTAGCCACTAATAACACATGTATTTACTTTTATGCTACTGTTTAAAATGTCTTTAGTCTTTAGCCCCTACTTTAATAAACTTTAACTCATTGGACGAGAATATCCTTATGCTCATGTCCTTAACTTTTGAACTTAACTTCATGACTTCAGGACTACTTGTCCTTAACTTTTGAACTTATAATTCTAAGTTCAGGACTTCGTGACTACATGTCCTTAACTTTTGAACTTGGAACTCTAAGTTAAGGACTATATGTCCTTAACTTTTAAACTTAACTTCAAGACTTTAGGACTACATGTCCTTAACTTTTGAGCTTAAATTCAGGACTACATGTCCTTAACTTTTGAATTTGTAACAATAAGTTTAGGACCAATTGTCCTTAACTTGTGAGCTTGTTAGTCTAAGTTCAGGACTTATTGTCCTAAACTTTTGGGCTTCTTAGCATAAGTTCAGGACTTATTGTCCTTAGTTTTTGAGCTTGTTAGTTTAAGTTCAGGACTTTAGGACCTATTGTCCTTAACTTTTGAACTTATAACTGTAAGTTCAGGACCTATTGTCCTTAGCTTTTGAGGTTGTTAGTCTAAGTGCAGGACCAAACGCCCTTAACTTTTAAACTTGTAATTCTAATTTCAGGACCAAGTATCCTTAACTTTTGAACTTGTAACTGTAAGTTCAGAATCCATAACGTAGCAGAAAACCAAACGTTATTTGTATCTTTTTACAATAATAATAATAATAATTGCAATTTACATATAAGATTGATGTCAAATTACACAACAGAAAGCTAATAGCATCACTGCAAAACATTAGAACCATATTTGCGAACACAAAGATTACTGGTATTAAGCGCTCAGCAAATTCTGCTCTCTACTCTTCTACACTATCACCATCAGTAACTTCCTTTGCAAATTCCTCTGCTTCAGTTTCTAAGTCTCAGAACTCCACAAATAAGCTTGCAGCTGCTTCTGTTTCCTCTACAATCACTAGAAATACCACGGCAGCAGCTGTTGCAGCAGTGAAGGCAACTAAAGAAGAAAATCCTTCCGGCACAGTTCTTCTCCTTAACATGAAAGAGATAGAAGAAAGGGTAACACAATCTTTTCATATTAATTTTAATAGACTAGTGGTTACTATTGCTAAACATTAAAAATACTGGATAAAAAATAAATACTACTTAAAAAAGTGGGTTACGCTCACAATTTTTACGAGGAGGGAGGAGTAAGAATTAAAGATAATTACACGTTATTTTTAAACTTTCTCTATTCCGATTAATTCTTTTATTTGCAAACTATTACATTTTTCCTTTCTTTTTTTCTTATTCTTTTTCTTTATTTTTCATGATTTTTTATATTTTACGTATGTTTTTGTCACTCTTTTTATTTTTTTTATGAGATGGATAATTTATGTAGTGAATTTGAGTTAATACTTATAATTTTTTGCAAACAAAGTTGTCTTTTGTTATAAGCTTTATAATAATGTTTTTATATAAATTATAATGTAGGTAGATTGATAAATAGTATTTATATTTTATTTAATATGATCTTATAAAATTTACTAAAAAAGTTGGCAGTGTAGCAACTTTATCCCGTCAGATCGAAAGATATTAAACTTGTTCTTAGCTGAAATTATGCTCCAAAAAATTCTCCAAAGTGTTTGATTATTTTAAATTATTTTAAACAGTTATACAAATTGCATATTACTTTTAAGTACATAATAATAAGTAATTTTGTTACACACACACACACATATATATATATATATATATATATATATATATATATATATTTTTTACTTACATGTTTATATAAAAAAATGACTTTTTATTCAAAAATATATATCAATTGTATAATTACAGTTGTGTAATCAAATATGTTACTTGAAATTATATTTTAATAATGCTATGGCAAATAATTATGTTATTGTAATTATTTACCGCATAATTATCAAATATTACTACCCTAATAATTATATTACACCTTGCTTTTTAAACATGCCCTTAACTAAATTCACATGTCGTACCTGCCTTGAAAATTTAGTAATTTAATAGAAAAAGAACTCCTAAATATAAAAGGACGTGTAAAACCAAAAAAATGTGATTTTCAAGGATGTCCTGCCTGCCTTGAAAGTCCTAATGTGAATTGTAAGATTTTTTTAAGAATTAAACCTTTTTTTATTAAAAAATGTAATATATTATACCGTTCAAATAAGAAAAATTTAGTACTCAAAAAATTAATTAAGTTTGAAGTCCTAAAATTTTGAAATATAACTAAAGTCATAATCGTTAAAGAAATAAGTGAATGACTATTTTGTGTATGTGTACCCTATATTAATAAGTCAAAAACTTTTAAAAGTCATATAAATATTATTAAACTAAATAGTTAGTGGAGAACAACCATCGAACCAAATTTAACGTAAAATTGAGATTATTTTGTTTTCTACGCCTGGCGTGCGTTGTTATTTCGAAAGTATTTCTAGAATTTGACATTGACTTAAAGAGTCTAAGAAGATTTTGGTACATAAATTTTATAAAAGGAGTGTGTGATTAAAGAATAATAGATATATTATAGTGTAGTAAAAATTTATCGGCATCGGGTATTTACACTGTCATGCCCCAAACCTGGGAGAGGCGTTACCGACACCAATACCATACTATACCGAGCATGCCACTCTGCGTAACTTTGTACCCTAGAGGGATAACCCATAACTTAGGCCGACGAGACCTACCTATAAGAAGACAATACCAACCAAGGTTGACAGTGTCATACACTAATATCATCTGAAGATAATATCTAACTCACCTAAAGGGTAAACACACCCAAACATGTATACATAAGTTTGCAAGCCGACAAGGCTGTCATGAACGTCTACAACCAGAAATACCAAAATGAACATGTACACAGGGTCGTCATGGCCACAACACTAACATACAAAACTTACAAAAATAGTCTATAAGACTCCAGAGATAACATGAATATATCATGGTTGGAATATGATCCCGGGCTACCCATCAAATCTGTATATACAAAATGGACTCCAAACTCTAGACCTGGTAACTCCGAGAAGTTTCAGCTTACCAATCAAGTTGATATCTAGCTTTGTCTACTGGTAGGTCTATACGGTTGTCAATCGAATCTCCAGGCACAACGCCCCTCACAAAAGGGACATCAGTACAAAATAATATACCGAGTATGTACGACAATAGAATGGTCGCATTTGCAATGGCCATTTCGCATTTGTGATTTCTACATCGATGTTGGTTTGTATTTCTTGACCAAGTTGTCGTATTTGCAATGAATATTTTGCGCTTTAGCTTATTTTACTCTATTTTTAGTCTGAGACTAAGCATGCAGGCGATTTTTAGTGGATTTTCACCCCAACTTCTAAGGTTATAATTTTAACTTGGTTTTGATTTATTTCTATGATTTTTCATAGATTTTCATCCTTAAATCTAGGATTTTTAAGAGTAAAAACTAGAATTTTGAGTAGAAACTTAGGAGATTAAATTGTGGAGATTTAGACTTCAATTTGAGGTCAGATCCTGAAGCTAATCACATACTTAGACCCGAGAAAGATGGGTAGTCGGGATTTGATCTTGATTTTTGTGACGACCCAAATGATCATCACCATAATTATAACTTTCTTTGTGCTTTCGAGGCCTTGAAAATATCTTATTTGGTTGTCTCGATTTACCTGCATAGTTCGGGCGCGAAGACGGAAAAGTTTTATGTGGAAACATATGAATTTTTTATTAAAAACTATGAATTTTGATAATAATGTTGATATAGTTCACTTTGGTCATAATTTAGAGTAAACGGACTCGGACTAGTGATTTGACGGTCCCAAAGGGTCCGTAGAAAAAGATAGGACCCCGGCGTATTCCGAAAATTGAAATCCGAGGTCCCAGGCCCGAGTATGGAATTTTTCAAAGAAATTGTTTATATGAAATCAATATGAGAAATTGAAATGAAAATGAGTTATAAAGTGATGGTATCGGGCTCGTATTTTAGTTCCGACGTCCGATACAGGTCTTAAATGAGCTTTAA
The DNA here is from genome assembly GCA_034376525.1 of Nicotiana benthamiana. NCBI lineage: Eukaryota > Viridiplantae > Streptophyta > Magnoliopsida > Solanales > Solanaceae > Nicotiana > Nicotiana benthamiana. Next base: position 81,970,393 of record CM067336.1, read on the forward strand.
GTGCTTTCTGTGAAGTTTGGTTGAAAACGGACGTTATTTGACGTGTTTCGGACTAAAAATGGAAAATTTGGAAATTATGAACTTCGAAATGAAAATTCATTGTTATTTTGGAGATTTGATCGTACGAGTATATCCGTAAGATGCTATTGAGTTAGTGTGTATGTTTCGTTTGGAGCACCGAGGGCTCAGGAGTGATTCGGAAGTAGTACGGGATGGTTTTCCTTAGGGGAAAACAGTTCATGTGTTGCAGACACCAGCGCGGCCGCAATCATTTCTGTGCGTCCGTGCTGGAGCCGCGCGGCTGCGATGCATTTCAGTATGGTCCGCGTGGCTATTTCTGAGGCAAGGATTCCAGGGTGACAAGCGCGGTCGGGCACCAAAACAGTGAGGTCCGCGCTAGGTGGGTTCAGAGGAGCCCCAGTTTTCATTCCATTCGACGCGGTCGCAACACATTTTTGTGCGGTCCGCGTCCGGTCATCAGAGAGGTATAAGAATTCTAAAATTTCAGCCATTTTTTTCACTTTTCAACAAAACCCAAAACCTAAGGAGCGATTTTCCAAACAACTTTTCTTCTCCAAAACGATTGGTAAGTGATTTCTAACTTAATTTTCCTACTCCTTTCTAACTTAATTTTCCTACTCCTTAACATCTTTCAACATAATTTCAACTTCAATCAAAGGTTTACGCAAATGAGAATTTAGGGTTTTGGGGTAGAACCTAGATTTTCTTACAATTATGGATTGGACCTCAATTTGGGGTCCTATTTCAAAACAAATTACATATATGAACTCGTGGGGGAAATGGTAACCCGGTTTTGGTTCGAACCTCGGGTTTTGACAACATGGGCCCGATGGAATTTTGAAAATTTTTGGGTAAAACTTAAAAAAATTCATTTTTATGCATTCAAATTGATTTAACTAGCATTTGTTGATACATTTAAGTAATTTGTGACTATATTCGAGCAGTGTTGTTACGAATTCTAGGGGTAAAGCTATCCTAGAGGCGTGAGTCGAGTTTGGAGCTTTCGAGGTAAGTGTTTGTTCTAACTTTGGCTTGAGGGAATATGGTTAGGATATTACTTGCTACGTGCTAAGTGTGGAGTCGATGTATAGGCATGGTGACGGTTGCCTATGCACCTGAGTCTAGCATGACCGTCGGTTTTAATTTCCTTTATTTCGATTAATATGATACGGTTTCTTGTTGGTAGCTAAGTGTTCAAACGCGAGAGTACCGTGATCATTCCCTTACCGGGATTTATATATTACTTGGATTCTCCCTTGCCGGGATATTTGAGTTGTTAGTTGTACCCTTGCCGGGACTCATCTGTTGCTTGTGTCCTCTTGCTGGGGTTATTATTACGATTTCATTTATACCCTCGCCCTATTATTTGTGATTATTATTTGGGCGAGGATGAGCGATAAAGAATGATGGGTGATACCGTGTAACCATTGACTTACTTAACATTATTTCTTGGGTGAGACTAAGCGTTAACGCACAATGGGTGGTGCCGTATAATCATTGATTTACTCCACACTATGGACTGGGCGAGGAAGAGTGATAAAACACGATGGGTGATGCCGTGTAACAATTTATTTACTTTATACTATTGATTGATTGAGGAAGAGTGATAAAGTACGATGGGTGATGCCGTACACTTTAATTGATTATCTTGGAGAGGATGAGAGTAAATGCACGACGGGCGATGCCGTGCAACAGTTGGTTATTCTGCTTCTATGGATTGTTGTTGTTGTACATTTTTATTCTTTGTAACTGTTGATTTTATATCTGAACTGCCTCACCCCCATAGCATGCTCCCCTTCCTCATAATTGTTTAAATTTCTGTATCCTCTTCTATTGCTTATATATGTTGAACTGCACAGGTTTATATGGTAGTCCTTTCTAGCCGCGTCACTACTTTGCCGGGGTTAAGCCACGCACTTACCAGCACATGAGGTCGGGTGTGCTGATCCTACACTCTGCGCTCTTTTTGCACAGATACAGGTTTCGGTCAGCAGTAGCAGCAACGGTGCAAGTGTTAGCATTCTGAGCCGGGAGACGCCGAGGTAGCTTGCAGTCGTCTGCAGGCCCGACGTCCTCTCTATCCTTACTTTATTCTATTGTCTATTTGTGTTCGAAACAAACAGTTATATGTATTTCCGTTCAGACTGATGTTTTTAGAACTCCTTAGTAGTCCATGAGTGGTGACACCAGATACTGGGTAGAGACTTATTACAAACTTCCGCACTTTATTATTGTTTTCGTTAAAAGTCTTTTGCGTATTTTTATTTATTTGTTTTAGTTATTATATTGTTTAGATTAAGCTTGTGAAATGTTTAAAAGGGTTGGATGGCCTAGCTCCGGCAGTAGGCGCTATCACGACCCCGGTGGTGGGAAAATTCGGGTCGTGACAAGTTGGTATCAGAGCACTAGGTTACATAGGTCTCAATACTCATGGGCATGAGGGATCGGTATGGAGACGTCTTTATTTCCCCCAGAGGCTACATGGTTAGGAAATTTTCACTTTGTTCTTTCTTGTCATGCGTTTCCGTTCCTCAAACACCTATTTAATCTCTACTCTATTCTTTCGCAGATGGCGAGAACATGTGCTTACTCTTTTACAGCGCATCAGTCCGAGTCTCCAGTTGCAGCTCCTATCAGAGGCAGAGGGCGAGGCCGAGGCCGGGAGAGCTCAGCCCCGAGCAGCAGTCCTAGAGGTGGAGCCTCATGTTGACTATGATGAGGATGCTCCAGCCGTTCCGGTGGGACCAGCTCAGGTCCCAGTGGAGTTCATAGCCACCCTAGTTCTTTAGGATGCTTTAATCCGATTAGTGGATATTGTGGAGGGTGTTATTCGAGCGGTTTTACTTCCACGGTCCCAGCCAGCGATAGTAGTTCAGCTGGGTACAACGGCTCAGAGTAGGAGTGAGGTTCCCTTCTCAGGAGACAACCAATGAGGGCCATGGAGTTGAGGTGGTACTGCCAAATGAAGGCGGTCATCGATCGGATAAGAGGCCCTGTCATGCAGGCATATTCAGTGGTACCTCTTCTAGAGGTAGAGGTTGTTGTGGTAGAGGCCATCCTTCCATGCCCTTTAAGTCGGTTTCCCCTGCCACTCATGGTACTTCAGGTGATCGTTTAGGTCGATAGGGCCAGCCTCAGTTTCCTCAGTTGCACCATGTCTGTAGATGTTATGAGTGTGGTGAGTATGGTCACCTCAGGAGGGCCTGCTCGAGGATGAAGGTTGCTCGTCCGCAACAGTCGAGGTGCTGCTATGCTTGTGGTGATCCGAGGCACATGGTCAGATTTTGCCCTAAAACTCTGAGAAGCTTTCAGTATCAGAGTTATCGTGCTTGGATTTGGGCATTGGAGGTTCCACAGCCTACCCAGCCGGCTAGAGGCGGGGGTAGAGGTCTTAGAGGTGGAGTCTAGACCACAAGCAATAGGTATCAGCCAATTGCCAGTTTGGAGGTTGAGATTTTAGATGTAGACATTACAGGTATTGTTCTGATTTGTATTAGAGATGCTTCAGTACTATTTGGCCCTGAATCTACGTACTCATATGTTTCGTCCTATTTTACACCCCATTTGGTTACGCCTAGTAAGGCCTTCAGTTTTCTGTATATGTGTCTGCACCGGCAAGTGATTCTATAATGGTCGACTGAGTGCATCATTCATGCGTGGTAGTATTTGAGGGTTTTGAGACCCGTATCGACTCATTGCTCTTAGGTATGGACATTAACGTTACATTGGCGATGGATAGTTATCCTCGTGCCATGCTATTTTGGATTGTCGCACCAAGACCATGACATTGGCTTTACCCAATTTGCTCCATTTAGAGTGAAGAGGGATTTTAGATCATCCGACCCGCGGTGTGATATTGTGTGCGAAGGCTTGACACATGGTTAAGAAGGGGTGTTTAGCTCAATTGGCGTATGATCGCGACTCTAGCGCAAAGGTTTCTCCCATTTGTTTTGTTTCCATGGTTCGGGAGTTTTCCCAAGGTTTTCCCTTCAGACCTGCCGGGGAGGCCTCCTGATAGGGAACGCCGAGCACTTAGCCCATTTTCATTTCGTCGTATTGTATGGCCCCGCCAGAGTCAAAAGAGTGAAAGAAGCAGCTTCAGAATTTGCTTGATAAGGGTTTCATTAGGTCCCAGTGTTTTGCCTTGGGGCGCACCAGTGTTGTTGTGAAGAAAAAAGATGGGTCGATTAGGATGTGCATTGAGTGCCGGAAGTTGAGCAAGGTGACGACAAAGAACAAGTATCCAATGCCGAGGATTTAGGATATGGTTCGATCAGCTTCAGAGCGCCAAGGCATTTTCAAGGATATATTTGGAATCTGATTACCATCAGTTGAGGACTAGGGCATTCGGCGTCCTTAAGATAGTTTTCCGCACTCGATTCGGGCATTATGAGTTCTTGGTTATGTCATTTGGGTTTACAAATGGCCTGACATCATTCGTGGTGTTGATGAACCGAGTGTTCAGACCATGCTTGGATTTGTTTGTGATTTTTCTTCATTGACGACATTTTGATATACTTCCGCAGTCAGGAGGAGCATGAGCAGCACCTCAGAGTGGTTCTTCAGGCTTTGAAGAATAGTCAGTTGTACTCTAACTTCTCGAAGTGCGAGATTTGGTTGAGTTCAGTTGCATTCCTTAGTCATGTCATATCAGTAGAGGGTAATCAGGTAGACCCGAAGAAAATAGAGGCAGTTAAGAACTAGCCTCGACCAGCTTCAGCTACAGGGATCCGGAGCTTCTTGGGGTTAGCCGGTTACTACAGACGCTTCGTGGAGGGGTTTTCATCCATCACAACCCCGATGATTAGATTGAACAAGAAGGGTGCCCAGTTTAGGTTGTCAGATGAGTGCGAGGCGAGCATACAGAAGCTCAATGCAGCTCTGACTACGTCACCGGTATGGGTTTTGCCCACGGGATCTGGGCCTTGTACTATTTATTGTGATGCTTCCTATATCGGGCTTGGTGCGGTGTTGATGCAGAATGACAAGGTCATAGCATATGCTTCGAGGCAGTTGAAGATGCACGAGAAGAATTATCCAGTTCATGACTTAGAGTTGGCAGCCATTGTTCATGCCTTGAAGATCTGGAGGTATTATTTATATGGTGTGACGCGTGAGGTATACACGGATCACAAGAGCCTTCAGTACTTGTCCAAGCAGAAAGAGTTGAATTTGAGACAACAGATATGGTTGGAGTTGCTGAAAGACTATGATGTTTCTATCTTACACCACATGGGGAACGCCAACGTGGTGGCCGATGCATTAAGTAGGAAGTCCGCCAGCTTGGGTAGCCTTTCCTATATTTCGGTCAGCTAGAGACCGCTTGCCTTGGATGTTCAAGCCTTCGCCAATCAATTTATGAGATTGGATATTTCTGAGGCTAGCAGGGTGTTAGCTTGCACGGTTTCTCGTTCGTCATTGATGGAGCGTATTCGGGAGCGCCAGTTTGACGATCCCCATTTGTGTGTCCTGAGAGACATGGTACATCGGGGAGGCGCCAGGGAAATGACTTTAGGAGATAGTGGCGTATTGAGAGTTGCAGGGGCGGGGTTGTGTGCCCAATGTTGATGGTATTCGGGAGTCGATCTTAGCGGAAGCACATTTCTCGGTATTCCATTCACCCAGGCACCACAAAGATGTATCAGGATTTAAGATAGCATTACTGGTGTCACAGAATGAAGAAAGACATTGTTGCATATGTGGCTCGTTGTCTGAATTGTCAGCAGGTTAAGTACGAGCATTAAAGGCCGGTGGGTTATTTTAGAGGATTGAACTTCCCGAGTGCAAGTGGGAGAGAATCACCATGGATTTTGTTACAGGCCTTCCGATGACTCGGAAGAAGTTTGATGCAATATGGGTTATTGTTGATAGGCTTACCAAGTCATATCATTTTATTCCAGTTGCCACCACCTACTCATCTGAGAGATATGATGAGATTTATATTAGAGAGATTGTTCGCCTTCATCAGGTGCCCATATCTATTATTTCAGACCGAGGTCCGCAGTTTACTCCGCATTTCTGGAGAGAGGTGTAGCATGAGTTGAGCACCCAGGTTCAGTTGAGTACAACATTTCACCCCCAGATGTACGGTCGGTCCGAGGGGACTATTCGGATTCTTGAGGATATGCTCCGAGCCTACGTTATTGATTTTGGAGGCTCGTGGGACCAATTCTTGCTTTTAGAAGAGTTTGCCTACAGCAACAACTACCAGTTCAGTATTCAGATGCCTCCGTATGAGGCATTGTATGGTGGATGGTGTCGGTTCCCAGTCGGATGGTTCGTGCCGGGAGAGGCTCGGTTATTAGGTGCAGATCTAGTACATGAGGCCTTGGATAAGGTCAAGATCATCCAGGACAGACTTCGACCAGCTTAGTCCAGGCAGAAGAGCTATGCAAATCGTAAGGTCAGGGATGTTGCTTTCATGGTTGGTGAGCGAGTGTTATTCCTGGTATTGCGGGGAGAAGGGCAAGCTTAGCCCTAGATTTATTGGCCCATTTGAGATTCTTGATCGCATGGGGAAGGGTGCTTATGGACTTGCCTTGACGCCTAACTTGTCAGTCGTGCATTTGGTATTTCACGTATCTATGCTTCAGAAGTATCACAGCAATCCCGCCCACGTGTTAGATTTTAGTACTGTCCAATTAGACAAGGATCTGCCATATGAGGAGGAGCCGGTTGGTGAGCGAGTATTGCTCCGGGTATCGCCTATGAAGGGCGTGATGAGATTCGGGGAGAAGGGCAAGCTTAGACCTAGGTTTATTGGCGTATTTGAGATTCTTGATCGCGTGGGGAGGGTGTCTTGTAGACTTGCCTTGCCACCTAGCTTGTCAGCCGTGCATCTGGTATTTCACTTATCCATGATTTGGAAGTATCAAGTTGATCCCACCCACTTTTTAGATTTCAGTACTGTCCAATTGGACAAGGATCTTTCATATGAGAAGGAGTTGGTGGCTATTTTAGACCGACAGGTCCGACAGTTGAGATCGCGAAGTTTTCCTTTAGTGCATTTTCAGTGGAGAGGTCAGCCTCCTGAGGCATCTACCTGGGAGTCCGAGTCTGACATGCGGAGCCGTTATCCTCATCAGTTCACTGACTCATGTACTTCTTTCTTTTGTCTGTTCGAGGACGAATGGTTATTTTAGAGGTGAAGGATGTGACGACCCAAATGGTCATCACCATAATTCTCCCTTTCTTTTTTCTTTCGAGGCCTTGAATACCTCTTATTTGGTTGCCTCGATTTGCGTGTGCAGTCCAGGCCGAAGCCAATAATTGTTTATGTGGAAATATATGAATTTTTTGTTAAAAAATATGAATTTTGATATTAATATTGATATAGTTGACTTTGATCAACATTTTAGGTAAACGGACCCGGACCCATGGTGTGACAGTCTCAGAGGTTCCGTAGAAAAATATGGGACCCAGGCGTATTCCCATAATCGAAATCCGAGGTCACATGCCAGAGTACGAAATTTTGAAATGAAATTGTTTATTTGAAATTAATATGAGAAATTGAAATTAAAATGAGTTAGAAAGTGATGGTATCGGGCTCGTATTTTTGTTCCGATACCCCGTTATGATCTTAACTGAGCGTTAAGCGATTTCTGTGAAGTTTGGTTGAAACAGGCGTCATTTGACGTGTTTCAGACTAAAAATGGAAAATTTGGAAGCTATGAACTTTGAAATGAAAATTCATGTGTTTTGAGGTTTGATTCTATGTAAATGGTGTTATTTTGGCGATTTGATCGCACGAGTAGGTCTGTAGGATGCTATTGAGTTAGTGTGTATGTTTGGTTGGGAGCCCCGAGGGCTCGTGAGTGATTTGGAAGTGGTCCGGGATGGTTTTCACTTAGAGGAAATCAGTTTAGGTGTTGCAGACACCAGCGCGGTCGCAATCATTTCAGTGCGGTCCGCGTGGCTGTGTTTGAGGCACGGATTCCAGGGGACTAGCTCAGTCGCGCACCAAAATGGTGCGGTCTGCGTTGGGTGGGTTCAGAGGAGCGCCAGTTTCCATTCCTTTTGACGCGGCCACAACACATTTTTGTGCGGTCCGCATCCAGTCATGAGAGGTATAAAAATTTGAAAATTGCAGCCATTTTTCCCACTTTTCAATAAAACCCAAAACCTAAGGAGCGATTTTCCAAACAACTTTTCTTCTCCAAAACGATTGGTAAGTGATTTCTAACTTAATCTTCCTACTCCTTAACATCTTTCAACATAATTTCAACTTCAACCAAAGGTTTTCACAAATGAGAATTTAGGGTTTTGGGGTAGTACCTAGGTTTTCTTATAATTGGGGATTTGGACATCAATTTGGGTTCCAATTTCAAAACAAATTACATATATGAACTCATGGGGGAAAGGGTAACCTGATTTTGGTTCGAACCTCGGGTTTTGACCACGTGGGCTCGGGGGAATTTTGGGAATTTTTGGGTAAAACTTTGGGAAATTCATTTTATGAATTCAAATTGATTTAACCAGTATTTGTTGATACATTTGGGTAACTTGTGACTAGATTCGAGCGGTGTTGTTGCGAATTCGAGGGAAAGCTATCCTAGAGGCATGACTCGATTTTGGAGCTTTCGAGGTAAGTGTTTGTTCTAACTTTGGCTTGAGGGAATAGTGTTAGGATATTACTTGCTACGTGCTAAGTGTGGCGGTGTACAGGCATGGTGACGATTGTGTATGCACCCGAGTCTAGCATGACCGTGGGTCTTAATTGCCTTTATTTAGATTAATATGATACGGTTTCTTGTTGGCAGCTAAGTGTTCAAATGCGAGAGTATTGTGATCATTCCCTTGCCGAGATTTATGTATTACTTGGATTCTCCCTTTCTGGAATATTTGAGCTGTTAGTTGTACCCTTGCCAGGACTCATATGTTGCTTGCGTCCATCTTGCTGGGGTTATTATTACGGTTTCGTTTATACCCTCGCCCTATTATTTGTGATTATTTTTTGTGCGAGGATGAGCGATAAAGCACGATGGGTGATGCCATGTAACCAATTATTTACTTATCATTATTGCGTATGTGAGGCTGAGCGATAAAGCACGATGGGTGATGTCGTGTAATCATTGAATTACTCCATACTCTGGACTGAGTGAGGAAGAGTGATAAAGTACGGTGGGTGATACCGTGTAACCATTTATTTGCTTTATGCTATTGATTGGGTGAGGAAAAGTGATAAAGTACGATGGGTGATGTCGTATACTTGAATTGATTATCTTAGAGAGGATGTGAGTAAAAGCACGATGGGCGATGCCGTGCAACTGTTGGTTATTCTGCTTCTATGGATTGTTGTTGTTGTACAGTTTTATTCTTTGTAACTGTTGATTTTATATCAGAACTGCCTCACCCCCCATAGCATGCTCCCCTTCTTAATTGTTTAAATTTCTGTATCCTCTTCTATTGCCTATGTATGTTGAACTGCACAGGTTTATATGGTAGTCCTGTCTAGCCGCGTCACTACTTTGCCGGGGTTAAGCCAGACACTTACCAGCACATGAGGTCGGTTGTGCTGATCCTACACTCTGCGCTCGCAGATACAGGTTTCGATCACCAGTAGCAGCAACGATGCAGGTGTTAGCATTCTGAGCCGGGAGACACCGGGGTAGCTTGCAGGCGTCCGCAGGCCCGACGTCCTCTCTATCCTTACTTCATTTTGATGTCTATTTGTGTTCGAAACAAACAGTTATATGTATTTCCATTCAGACTGATGTTTTTAGAACTCCTTAGTAGTGCGTGAGTAGTGACACCAGATACTGGGTAGAGACTTGTTACAAACTTCCGTACTTTATTATTGTTTTTGTTAAAAGCCTTTCGCGTATTTTTAATTGTTTGTTTAAGTTATTATATTATTTAGATTAAGCCTGTGAAATGTTTAAAAAAGGTTGTTGGACTAGCTCCGATTGTTGGCGCCATCACAACCCCGGTGTTGGGAAAATTCGGATCGCGACAATTTTGTATTTCGACAATGTAGGCCCAAGTTGACTTATTGTTGACTTTTCTAAATTAGGTAAAGATGGACAATTTTTTTTGTACTTGTAGAGTTCCTTAAGCTTGTTTTGACCTATTCGAGTATTAATTGACTAGATTCGAGTTGTTTGGAGGCTTGTGCCAAAAGAAGAGCGATATTGAAGAGTTAATTTCCAAAAAAAGGTAAGTATCTTGGTTAACTTTTATTTGAGAGAATTAGGTGGTACTTGGCTCTATTTTCTACGTGCTATATGTTTGGGGACAACATAAATACACGGTGACGAGTATATATGTGTTTCCCATGGATAAAGTATGTGGGTAGAATTAGCCTTATTCATATCTTGTTTGCTTCATATATATTGTTATTTTATGCTTTAATAGTTTGTGACACTACTGGATTATTCACATGCTTGTTAGAAATTATGCGTAAGATTGATTGACATACTTGGGCATTATAGTTCTTGAACACATTGGCTCGTCTATTGGTGCAAAGGATATGGTTATTTCTCACGTTGGGTTGTTATGTTTGACCACTTTTCTTGATGTCGTTATGCTTCTACCTTGATTAGTGTTGTTTCAAATATGCTTGGGGTGAGAAAGAGCGGATTGCACGAAGGGTGATTTTGTGCTTGCGAGGAAGAGTGATTTATGCATAAAGGGTGTTTTCGTACTTCTTGACATTCTTATTATTATTGCACGGTGGGTATTTTCATGCCGACATATATATATATATATATATATATATATATATATATATATATATATATATATATATATATAGTATTTTCGTGCTGGTGAGGATGAGAGGTAAATGCACGAAGAGTAGTGCCGTGCTACTGATATAATATCCTTTATTCATTTCTCTCAAGATGCTGGATTGATTGCGTTATTTTCATAGATGTTGTTTCACCTTCTTGGATTAATGTTTTTAGAAAGTTTTGGTTGTGATATTTGAGAAAATATGATCATTATGTCTTTTAGTTGATCGTTTTATTATTTTTCGTATTTATTCTTGTTATTTTTGTTTCTTAATAACTGCAGAGGTTTATAAGTAGGTGTCTTATCTTAGCCTCGTCTCTTCTTCATCGAGTTTAGGGTCAACACTTACTGAGTATGTAGGGTCGATTGTATTCGTACTACACTACTGCATTTTTTGTGCAGATTCCAGCATTGGTTCCGCAGAGTCCCGGGTGGTGCTTAGCTTGGACATTTTGGAGACTGAAGGTAGTGCTGCATATCCGTTCGCAGGCTCTGGAGTTAGTTCATTATCTTCACTACTGTTTATTTGTATCAGACAACATTGTATTCATTTCAAACTTTGTATTTAGTATTCCATAGAATTCATGCACTCAATGTTACCAATCTTTGAATGTTTTGGAGACAGTTGTGATGGTATTAGACTTATTATGTATATTCCGGAGCTTATTCTCTTTATTTATGATATTATGGTGTTGAATATTTATTTTTGCTTCTTTATTTTACGGTTAAGTATTTGCTTACCTTGCAAGTGAAGATAGACGCCGATCTCCATCTTATCTTTACTATAAAGCTCTGACGCACATAAGAATGCTTTATTGAGGGTGCCGAGCGAGGTATATGTGCCCAGCAACATAACTGGAGGACAAATGGTGAATATGTTTGAGAAAGTAGCAAAGAGTCATAAAATCACTTTCCACGAGGATGAGTTGCCACCAAAAGGGTTGAGCCACAAAAAAGCGTTGCACATCACTGTGCACTGCGAAGATTATTTCATCACCAGGATTCTGATTGACGGAGGGTCCATCCTCAATATTTATCCACCGTTGACTCTCAGAACATTGGGGAAAATCCTAGATGAGATCAAGGATGGGGCCATCAATGTCAACGATGGATCCCAAAGGTCCACCATCGGGGAAATCGATTTATGTCTGCAAATGGACCATCTTGGTTCGATGTTGATTTCCAAGTGATAGATGTCCCAGCATCATACAACCTGCTATTGGGGCTGCCCTGGATTCATGTCGCCGGAGCTTTAGCATTAACCATGTACTAGGCAGTGAAATTCGAGTGGAATCATCAAGAAGTGATTATTTATGGGGATGGTAGCAACCCCATATACAGTCTCCAGACCATCCCGATGATTGGAGGAAGAAGGAAAATAGGCGGAGAAACCTACCACCACATTGAGTGGGTCAACACCGTGGACAAGGATAAATGGTGGTAAAACAAGATTGAAGGCATCCTGAATTGGTGTGGATATGAGCTTGGAAAAGGACTTGGTAAAAACCTCCAAGGTATTGCTAAACACATCAAACTAAAGAAACATGGTACTACTTTTGATTTGGGATATAAATACACTTGGGAGGATTTCAACCACTAGTAGCCACCATGGCACGGTTCCTACTACCCATTAGAGCATCCTATACCTCGTCTGGAGAAGAAGAAGAAGCATTGGCAGCAATGAAGAATCTGTTTCTGGAAGACGATAATATGGACTGCTATGTCATTTTCGAGGAGGAAGGGGAGGAAGGACCTTCCACACAAGCTGTGAGCTAAGAATCACGCCTCAACAATTGGTCCTTCCGAACCACCAGGGCCCGGAGAGTGTCGGTGTAGCCAGGCTGAACAAAGCACATCCATTATTTTTTTTCTCACTAGTTGATTTCCTTTCTGTACTTTTCTTTAATTTTTTAATGAGCTCCGATGTTCAAAACAATTATACAATTTAACCAAAGCGTTTCAGTTTCTTATATATATATATATATATATATATATATATATATATATATATATATATATATATATATATATATATATATATATATATTGCTCTTATTATTTTCTCTATCATTTACTTTATTTATTTTTCTTGATGATGAACTGACGATCGTGACTTGCAACGAGACAACGCAACAAATGGATATAGATTCAGAAGAGGATGACATACCAGAAAAGTCCATTAAAGAGGTTGAGAATTTTGAGAATAAGCCTAAATCTAACTTGAACAAAACTGAGGTCATTAACTTGGGAGATATAGAGAACATCAAGGAAACACGCATCAGTATTCACTTGTCACCATCAGAATAGAAAGAGTACAAGGAATTTCTTAGGGAATATGAGGACATATTCGCCTAGTCATATGATGATATGACTTGTCTCAATACATCCATTATAGCTCACAATATGCCAACAGATCCAACATGTCCACCGGTAAAGCAAAAGATCTGAAAGTTTGAACATGACATGTGTTTGAAAATCAAGGAAGCAGTTACAAACAAGTCAAAGCCAAAGTTCTCAGGGTAGTAGAGTATCCAACATGGTTAGCCAGTATCATGCCAGTGCTAAAGAAAGATGGGAAAGTTAGAGTTTGTGTCGACTACCGGGATCTTAACCGGGCCAACCCCAAAGACAACTTCCCCTTGCCAAACATACACATTCTTATTGACAACTGAGCTAACATAAGTTGCAGCCATTTGTTAATTGTTTTGCTGGGTATTATCAGATATGTATGGATGAGGGGGACGCGGAGATAATTGCTTTCACCACGTCGTGGGGGGATGTATTGTTCCAAGATTATGCCATTTGGGTTAAAAAAATGACGGGGCCACCTATACGAGGGCCATGACTACTATTTTCATCATATGATACACAAGGAGATCGAGGTATATGTAGACTATAAGAGAGCCACTAACCACATGGAAGATCCGAGGAAATTTTTGAACAGACTAAGGAGGTACAATCTGAATTTGAATCCCGCCAAGTATGCATTCGGGGTTCCTGCAGGAAAATTACTGAGGTTCATCGTAAGTCGTCGAGGAATAGGATTGCATCCATCAAAAGTTAAGGCCATTCCAGAATTGCCACCACCAAAGAACAATAAATACGTGATGAGTTTCTTGGGAAGACTCAACTATTTCAGCCGATTCATAGCTTATTCTACTGTCATTTGTGAACCCTGTGAAGACCCGACCCGTTGTCTCATACGTCACTATTCCTTGCATTTCTTAAGGCTACCTTTCTGCCTTCCGAGAGTTAGCACTATCTTCATCCTGCATTTCCTAGCATTTCATAAGGCGACCGTTCTGCCTTTCGAGACTAAACTTTGTCTCCATCTTGCATTTCCTTGCACACATAAGGCTACCATTCTGCCTTCCGGGGTTAAGCTCTGCCTCCATCTTGCATCGACTGAAAGATCGCTACTTTTATTTAAATCTTGTATCGGCTGAAATATCGCCACCTTTATTTAAATATTACATCGGCTAAAAGATCACCATTTTTATTTAAATCTTGCATTGGCTGAAATATCGCCACTTTAGTTTCCTCTGCATGGTTGAAATATTGCCATCTTTATTTAAGTCTCGCATGGCTGAAATATTGCCACCGTTATTTAAATCTTGCATTGGTTGAAATATCGCTACCTTTATTTAAATCATGCATGGGCTGAAAGATCGCCACCTCCTGCATTTCATGGGCTGAAATATAGCCAAATTTTCCAAAGGCGTCATTGTTCAGAGGTACCATTTTCATAGCCCGAGAACGTCATGCCATGGCCTAAGGACCCCCATGGTATCTTTGCGTATCATTATTAAAAGGAACCATAGTTCGGAGGCATCATTTCCATAGCTCGAGAAAATCATTTCATAGCCTGCGAATCCTTTATCATACGCTTTATGGCCCAGGACGTCATGGTCTAAGGATGCCATCCTAACCGTCCAAAGACAGCATTCATGGTACAACGGGAACTTGCATCACATTTCAATTTATGGACAATATGTTTTTGTATTGCTCAGTTTTAGTACACCGGCTAGCAGTGGGCGTCTCAGCAGGAGTGATCCAGCTCCGGTTCTTGCAGCCTATCTGACTTGAGTTATCCTTCTCAACCTACGCACTGCGTTCATTCTTCTCGAAAATATCCATCGGCATATTTCGTCTATGGATCCTGAACTACATATGGCTTGATTCCTGCAAATCCTTTAACTACCAGGGATATGTAGGAAGCTCAGGAGCCAGGGCTCGGTTAAAATTCTTTGCAAATCGTCTCCATCAGTCAAAATTGGCCATCATACCATTACCCGATAACTCTTTCATCCTTCCCGGAAAAAGAGGGGCAGCTGTTGATAGCCAATTTTTCCCTAATTATCTCAAAATACTTTCAAAATAAAATATATATGCATATATAAGCATGCCCATGTGTTTTGATATTTTTTCAAAATTTTAAGGACTTTCAAAACCAATTTATTGTCTATTTTAGCAGTGCAAAATCCAATAACTATTCCCGAAATTATCATTTTGCTGAATAACTTATTTATTCTCCTATCTATACCAAAATAAAATTAAGGTGATTTTGCATATTTTTACAAATTTATTTGGTATTTTAAAGCTAAATTGCATAAAATTGCAATTATAGCCTATTTTTATGATTAATAATATTTTATAGTTATAAAATTAGTTTCAGTATTTTTTATTTGGTATTTATGTATTATCAATTGGTTCAGTACTTTTAATTTTAATTTAAAATTATTTTCACTATTTTTATAAAATTAAATAGGGAAAATGAATATTTAATATATAGCCAAATTGGCTTTCATTTGTAACCAAAAATTGGAATCCAATTCCCAACCTAATTTTAATTGAAACCCGACCCATACCCTTTTTTACCATTCCCAAACCCGGAACCCCACCTAGCCTTCTCGTCTTGGCCGTTGATCTCTAAGATCTATGGCCCCTATTTCCCCTTACATTTTTAACTTAAGCGACCCTCCTAACCCTAATCATTTTCACCTGCAGTCGCCTTTGAATTCAATCCTCTCTCTGTTCTCTCTCAGCTCCCCCTCAAACCCTAGCCTCCTTCTACCATCTCTGCCCCAAACTCACCGGAGTCCATGATTTTCAGGCCATAGACAGCCTATACTCACCTCCTTCGGCTCTTGCATGTCTGATGCTCGAAGGTTTGAGGCCAGACCTTGAATATCTTCACTCTGGCCTTCATCGATTCGAAGATTCCGGCCATCTCTGTTCTTACTCCGGTGGCTCTTTGTCTTCTGAGCTTGTTTCTGACCTCATCCGACTTAGATCGGGCTTTTCCAAGCCTATCTCGTTTAGGGTTCTTCTGAAACCCTAATTACTCGAGGTTCTGTCTAATTATTTTTTAGATCTGGTATATGTGTGTGCTTTGTTTAAGTTTCTTAAATGTTTTCCCCGATTTTCCTTTCAAAAATTACTTCTGTTCGATTAGGGTTTCTGAAAAGGCTCATAAAATGCTTTTGACTCTTCTTCTTTTTCTTATCTTGGTGAGAATCGATCCATGCTATGTTCTTATTTTTTCTTTTCTGACTCGCATGATTTTTCATATGTTCTTATGTTTACTGTATTATTTGGTTTTTTTATTGTGCTCCGTTCTTTCTTCTGTTGGTTTCAATATCATGCTCTTACGTGTCTATCTTATGTGTTCCTTTACTGTATTTTTCTACGAAGTGTTAATCCTTTGATTTCCTTTACCGGAATTTGTCTAAGTTCTTTCTATATATGTTTCATCGACTGTTTTCTTAAGTTTGCACTACCACATAAGTTCTAAGCTTTTTCTGAAAAACTTGTTCCCCGTACTTCAAATCAATTTTATATATTCTATATGCTTTGAACCTGTTATTCTGTTTCTATGTTTTCTCATGATACTCTGAAAAGAGGTCTATGAGTCTTGTTGAAATGGCTTCCCTTCTCATCTCTGTATCATATTCTAGTAAAACCCCTAGGTTTTTGGGGTTTCTTAAGCGAGTCTGATTTCGTGTTTGAATAGGGGCTCCACTTTGAAACCCTGAATTCTCATACTCACTTCGAGTTTTTGAACTAAATTTGAACTTTTTCTATGTTTGTGATTTTGGAACTTTCTTGCTATTCTTTCCTAATTATCATGATATCCTTCTTGCTTGATATTCCTATGTGCTTTATATATGAGAACTTTTCTTTCGAAGGGCTTTACCAACTGTTAATTGATTCTGAATCCCCTCAATGTTGTTTCTTTGATTGTTACTGATTTTTCCCTAGTTGAACCTTCCTTTACCTCTATTTCTGAGTTGGTTCATTGGTAATTTCAAATCCCTAGTTCCTCGATTTACTATATACTAATTGATTAACTGTGTTTCTTACCTTATTTTCCTAGCTGTGTATTTCAAAGAGTCTTTGTTAATGTTTCCTTAGTTAAACCCCTATGTATTTACCACTAATTTTCTACTTTACACAAGATGTTTACTTGATTCTCTTTCCTTAACTGATTGTAGTCCATTACTGTTTGAGTTTGAACTCCTTAATTAAAGGAATTTCTTATGTTGATTGATTGTAACTGATACATAGTTCCATAATTACTATGATTCTTCCCTTACTCTCTACTTGTTTTTCAAACTATAAATACTCGACTCTTTTTCTTTTCACAACACATTGAATACACTTTAGAACTTCACGCCATTCTCACAACATCTTCTAAACTTTCTTGTCTGCACTTTGGCTTTCGCAAGACTTCTGCTTTCATTTATTTTTCCTGAAACTGGTATGTCCTAATGTTGATTCTAGTATCAACCCCAATGTGTTTACTTACAAGCTTTATGTACATGCCTACTTTACTGCTTTATAGAGTTCAACTTCTATTGTAGTATGCTTATGTCTTTCCATCTGTTATTGCAATGAATCTCTATTCCCCATACCCATTTTATGTGCTTGAGCTATGGTTTAAGACATGACAATATCCAAAGTTATGTCCATGGATTAAAACTGGATCCTTTGGATCCTAGGCTCTTTCAATTTTCTATACCCCGTTCTCTTATGTGTGTTGAGTTAAGGTATAGCCTGTCAACATCCAAATTGCTGTTCAGGGCTGAACCTAACCTTCATATAGGTCCTAACTCTCTAATTTTTAGCTAACATGCTGGTCGGATTGTGCCAACATTTCATTGTTGGGCATGACCTCCAGCCTGCCTTGGCATTTCCTAATTCCCCTCTATTGCACTTACATTTATTCTTAGAATCTAAGTTCTGCCCCCCTCCTCTGAGCCTTGCCTTGGCAACTTGAGTTCCCTCTGAACTTGGACATTTGAGGGATGCCTTTCCCACGCTACACTATAATTCAAATTCTGCAATAATATTTGGGGTTAACCATTGCCTGGAGTTCTTGAAACTCCTTGAAACTTTGACACATCCTAAGAGAAGGCATTGGAAATCTGATCTTTGAAAGTTGGGTTGTTACGCATGTCAGACGAGGAGTCTTAATTAGACTCTTCTTGGTTGAAATTTTTTATTTCGGATAACATAAATAACTATAAGATCGCATCACATTAAATTTTATTTATATATATATATATATATATATATATATATATATATATATATATATATATATATTGTAGTTTGGTCCTTTATTTGATTCTTTTTCAGCTATGTCAAAGAATCATCATAATATTTTATTATGCGAGATTAGTAAATAACAACAACAATGAGCTTATATCTAATTACAATGATTACTATTATTAGATCGGTATATTAGTTATACACAAGTTAAAAGAATATACCAAACAAGATATTAGTAATGCATAGAGCTAACGCTTGCATTATTATTTCCAATATCTTATACCAAACGACCCCTTATTTAATTGGGAAAAGAAAAAAATGGAAGAGAAAAGTTTTCATCTTTATGTTCATTTTTATTAGATCGGTATATTGATAATAATTTGTCTGTTTACGGTTGAAGCTTCTGAAATCTCTTGCTATATCCTAGGAATGTTGTTGTTTATGTTAATATATCTGTAGGTTTCTTTCCTATAATTCTTTCATGAAATGATAATGTAGGATTACATGTTTGTTCCTTGATTAAGGCTTTGTTAAAAATATTTTTAAAAATACCTTTCTAGGTCAAGAGATTGAGTTGTATTGTAAAATATTTGGAGTTTTAATATCCTTGTTAAAATTATTGAGAGTTTCATTATCTCATAAATTGGTCATATAAGCATGTTAAGCAGATATAAGTGATGTTTGTAATAATTAAGTCATTAGAGAGAAATATGAATTTTTTTGGTGAGAAGGTAATCTATAATACTTCTAGAAAATAGTTGATCATCCTGGATATAGTAAAAAGTTTATATATGATCACTTATTTTTGTTTTCTAGTGTTAATCTGCTTTATCAAAATTGCAGGCAAATTTGAAGAATCAATAGAGCAGCAATGACAAGCTAAGACCGATATTGATCAAACTAAGGTGCAGTTTGAATAGTGGCAAGAGATGAAGGAGAAGACTGTATGGCCTCAGGCAAAATATTGCTATCATGATCAGAATCGTAGAGGATTACATATTGTAAATGTTTCGATATTTGAATATACAATTACTTTTTATGGCAAATGAAACTTTTTTTTAGCTATAGATCTATGTATTTCGCGGCAAAAGAGTAGATTTATAGCTATAAAAATAATTTACTCGCAGCTAAATATAATTACTATTGTCACGAGACTAAACTATAAAAATAGCTACAAAAAATAAATTTTTGTGGCAAAGAAATTAAGCCTTTTGCCACTGCAGAACACCTTGTGTCTATGTATAAAGATTGCTATACAATTTATTGTTCGTGACAAAACAATAATATTATTTGCTACAACTATATAGTTTGTGCCAAATAAACTTACTAATATAGCTACAATACAAAAGGTCGAAGCAATATATATTAATCCTTAGCAATATACCATTCAAAATTTATAGCTAACTCTTAGTTACGCTACTTTTTGCTACAAAAATATTTTTCTGTAGCTAAAGTGTTTAGCTACGAAAATTTTTATATTTAGCTATGATATATTTCGTAGGGATAGATGCATAATGTTGTAGGGAGGATATTAATGGACTGTGTCACAGCCCAATTTCTCCCTCCGTGAAATTCTGTGACTGCACCTAGTCTTTACGTCTAGGTAAGCCTAACACGTTGAAAATAAAATAAAAGCATGAATATTAACTAATAACAGTAGCAATTATCAAATAACAACTAAATGTCATTCGGCATATACAGTTATCACTTCAGAAATGTACCGAACAATACCCAAACTACTAAGATGTTTTAACTGTTATATACGTCATCTCTACAGAAAGAAAGAGAAATGAACATAAGCGGATAGAGGGGGAATCCGAACATCAGCAGGCACGGGCAGATATACCTTGAAGTCTTCAATAAACAGCAGCAATTGCAACTAGTGATGAGGCCTGTATAACAAACATGGATCTGCACACGAAAAATATGCGCAAGAAAGGGCATGAGTACACACAAAGGTACACAGTAAGTGCCAAGCCTAACCTCGATCGAGTAGTGACGAAATCAGGTCAGGGCCCTACTAGTATAAATAAAATAAAATCAGATAGAAAAAATATTGCAATAAAATAAATACGGAAATCTAACAGGAATATAATTCAATGAAAGTTAATAGCTCAGAATACAGTAATAGAAACAAAGGATCTCATGGAATACCGTTCCATAGTTTCAAATATAAATTTACAGGAGGATATCACGTAATACTGTTACGTAGTCCTAATGTAAATATGTAATGTTGGGGGATCTCCCGGAATATCATTTCGTAGTCCCAAAGTAAATTTGCAACACAACCAATATAAACAACAATCATAGCAAGAACACCTACAGTTTAGACTAAGTTCAAATCAAAGAAAAGCAGGTAATTTCACTAAATATATTACACAGAGTTCAAGTAGGTAGTTAAAACACATAAGCATGCTTTCCTAAGCTAAGCAAGATAGTACATATGCTAGTGTATTTCAAACTAGGAGAAAACAAGTTATGACTCAGTAAAAACTGGAGTTTCAAAATCAATAGCCCGTGTACGTACTCGTCACCTCACGTACATGGCGCTCATATATAAAACAGTGTCAAATACTAAAGGGAGTTTTCCTGCACAAGGTTAGGCAAGCCACTTACTCGAACCGAGCTCAAATTAATCTGTAATCTACTCTTTCCACGAATATCCGGCTCTGGATGGTCCAAATCTAGCAAAAATCAATTACATGACACTAATATAGCTATAAGAAACTTCTGTAGCTAATGAAATAAAAAATAAGGCAAGAAATTAGAAAAATGCCCAAAAAGCCTCCCCGAGCCCACGTCTCAGAATCGGGTAAAACTTAAAAATTATGAACAATCAAAACTCAAAATCTTAGTTGAAGAACTTCATTTTATTTTTCCCCATTTTTTCCCCAAATCTAATATTAAATGATAAAACTAATGATATATCAATGGGATATAATAAATATCAAGTGTAGAATCATTACCCAACCGACATATTTGAAAATCCCTCACAACTTCGTCCAACTCCGAGATCCCAAACTCAAGTTTTGATAAAAATGGCTAACCCTCGATATTAAAAAGTTTATACTGCCTGCCAAGATTCTTCATCGTGAACATGATGACTCACTCGTGTTTGCATAGGGTAACACTTTACTAATCCAAAAATTCCTCTTCGCAAACGCGAAGTTCCTCTCGCGAACGCATACCCTCTGCTCCCTGAAGCTTCGTGAACGAGTAGAACAATCTATAGGGGACTCAGCTGTTCCATTTCCTCTACGCGAACGCGATGACATTAACGCATTCGCGATACATTGATGAGCAACCCTTCATAAAAGCATCCTCATACTCGCGAACATGAAGCGAAATGTCTCTTCCTGACCCATCCCTTCTTCGCAAACGCGAAGAACAAACATCTGCAACAAAAACCAACAAAATATTCTATCCTTCTGAGTCTAAAAATGATCCGTTGAGCATTCGAAACACACTCGAGGCCCCCAGGACCTCAACCAAACATAACAACCAATACAAAAACACATTAAGAACTAAGTCGAGCCCTCCCATCAAATCAAACAATGCAAAAATCAATAATCACACTTCAATTTAAACATAAAGAACTTGAAACTTCCAAATTCGATAACCGATGCCGAAACAAACCAAACCATGTATTAATGACTCCAAATTTTACACACAAGTCATATTCAATACTATAGACCTACTCCAGCTTTTGGAATTGGATTCCAACCTTGATATCAAAATTTTCACTATCGAACAATTCAACTTTTGCCATTTCCAGCAATGAGCTAAGGACTTCCGAAATACCATTCGGACACACCCCTAAGCCCAAAATCACCCAATGGATCTACCGGAACTAATGGAACTCCATTATGAAGTCGTCTTTACACAATTATAACTTTGGTCCAAATTCTAAGTCTTATAACTCCGTGTCATGGTCTAAGTTCCCCCAAACACTTTCAAAATCAAAATGAACCTCCTGGCAAGTCACAATAACAGAAAAAGAAACAGGGGAAGTAGTTAATAGGGGATCGGGCCTCTAACACTCAAAACAACTGGCCACATCATTACATCTTCCCCTTCTTAAAACAATGGTACGTCCTCGAACGAGTATAGAGATATACTTAAAGGGGTGAAAAGATGAGAATAACGGCTGCGCATATCCTGCACGGTCTTCAAAGTCGCCTCCTCGACCGACTGACCCCGTAACTAAACATTCACTGATGCAATGTTCTTTTACCTCAGGCTTCGAACCTGCCTGTCCAAAATAACTACTGGCTCCTTAACATAGGATATATCCTTGCGCAACTAGACTGAACTAAAATCCAGCATATGAGATGGATCACCGTGATACTTCCGCAACATAGAAATATGGAATGATGAATTCCTTCGACAGGATCTCGAGTCATCTCCAGATGTTGTTATATATGTTTCCTTATGATGTATACGCTATGATTGATCCGGGATCTACATTATCATATGTTACACCCTTTATGGCTAATAAGTTTGGCACTGCACCTGAATTGATAAGTAAACCCCTTGCGGTATCTACTCCAATAGGAGATTTTGTGATTGCTAGAAAGGTATATAGAGGTTTCACTGTTATGATTTATAGTCGTCAAACCTCGGCAAATTTATTTGAATTAGAAATGGTTGATTTTGATGAGATAATTGGAATGGGCTGGTTGGCCTCATGCTATGCAAATGTTGACTGTTGTACGAAGATAGTTATTTCAATTTTTGGGTGAACCCGTCATTGAATGGAAGGGGAACATTGCTACACCGAAAGGTAGGTTTATTTCTTATCTTAAGGAAAGGAAAATGATCTCAAAAGGTTACATTTATCATCTCGTTCGCGTTAGGGATGGTGAGGCGAAGCCACCTACTCTACAATCAATCCCCGTGGTTAATGAATTTCAATATGTTTTCCTAGATGAACTCCCAGGCCTTCCTCCTGAAAGGGAGATTGAGTTTACCATTGATGTGTTGCCTAATGCTCAACCGATATATATCCCTCCATACAGAATGGGTCCGGTAGAGTTGCAAGAGTTGAAGGCGCAGTTAAAGGACTTACTGGATAAGGGCTTCATTAGGCCTAACACTTCACCTTGGCATGCGCTAGTCCTATTCGTGCGCAAGAAAGACGGGTCATTACGGATGTATATCGACTATCGGCAGTTGAATAAGTTTACTATAAAGAACAAGTATCCACTTCCAAGAATTGACGACCTGTTTGACAAACTCCAGGGTGCCAAGTATTTCTCCAAGATTGACTTACGTTCAGGGTATCATCAGTTGAGGGTTAAGGAGAAGGATATTCCAAAGATGGCCTTCCGAACAAGATATGGGAACTTTGAGTTCTTGGTGATGTCGTTCGGGCTAACAAATGCCCCAACAACTTGTTGGATCTCATGAATACTGTATTCAGGCCCTATCTCGATGTGTTTGTGTTTGTATCCATTGATGACATTCTGGAGTATTCTCGTTCGGAGGCAGAACATACGGGCCACTTGCGGATAGTATAATAGACGCTTCAAGATCGTAAGTTATATGCTAAGCTTACCAAATGTGAATTCTAGCTGAACTCAGTAGCATTCCTTGGTCATGTGATATTTGACAAGGGTATTAGTGTTGACACTCAGAAGATCGATGCAGTAAAGAATTGACCGAGACCTACAACACTATTAGAAGTACGCAGCTTCCTAGGACTAGAAGGATATTATAGGCGGTTTGTAGAAGGGTTTTCCTCTATATTGTTAGAATATACACTTAACGCTAGAGGGGGGGGGGGGTGAATAGCGTTATAATAAAAAACAATGTAAACTTGCGGAATTAAAAATTGCAGGAATAACGTAAGTGCAGTAATTTTAGAGATAAGGAAAGAACACACCGAATTTTATCCTGGTTCACCACAACACGTGGTTAGTCCAGTCCCCGAGAGACTCTCTCGAGTTTTACACTAACTTTGTTAAGCTTACGGGTGCTTAACAAACCGTTACACTTGCTCGTAGATATACACTCTACAAGACTTCAACCTGCTCGAGGATACCGCACCTCAAGACTTCAAACCAAGGAACTACTTTTCCTTCTTACAACAAAGTATTAGACTATCCCTTCAAGTGTGTACAAACACTTAGCACTCAAGACAAGACTCTCTTTAAAGAGTAGATATGAGTAAAAACAATACGCTCAAGAACACAACAATTTCGTCAAGAGTTTGGCTCTCAAAAACTTATGAAATGAATATAAATGATTGCAAAGAGAGTATGTAAGCTTCAGCAAAAATGTAATAAGTTGTTGTTCTTAGAAGAGTGAATTTGAGTTGTATTTATAGTGCTCAAAACACCCAAAACCGTTGCTTAATTGCCAATCACAAATTGCTGATTTTGTGCTAGGATAATCGATTATCTGATTCTGCATAATCGATTATCTGCCAACGTTCAAAAATCAATCCTAGATTTTAAGCAGAATAATCGATTATCCAAATCGTATAATCGATTACCTGACAACGTTCAAAAATCAATCCCCGATTTTATGCTTAACATAATCGATTATCTGATTGTACATAATCGATTATTTTTCAGTGTTTGAAAATACTTTGGCAACGGTCTTTAATATAATCGATTACCAGAAAAGCCATAATCGATTATTTTGCTACTTTGAAAAATCTGATGCCCACTGTCTCAACATAATCGATTAGTCTAAGGCACATAATCGATTATCTTGTAACTTTGAAAAATCTGGTGAACACTGTCTTAACATAATCGATTATCATAAGGTACATAATCGATTATCTTGTAGCTTTGAAAAATCTGGTGAACACTGCCTTAACATAATCGATTATCTTGCAGCTTTGTAAAATCTGGTGTACGCTGCCTTAACATAATCGATTATCATAAGGTACATAATCGATTATCTTGCAGCTTTGTAAAATCTGGTGTACACTGCCTTAACATAATCGATTATCATAAGGTACATAATCGATTATCTTACAGCTTTGTAAAATCTGGTGTACACTGCTTTAACCTAATCGATTATCATAAAGTACATAATCGATTATCTTTGTCCAGATTTGAAAGACATGTTTAAAATTCATTTTGGTTAAAATGAAATGTTTGAAATCATTTTGCTTTAAAATAAAGATGCATGGTTTGATAAAAATGATTTTACGAGAGAAGCCAAGTCTTGAATCAATTGTCGGATCAAGATCACAATTATAGAACGACTCATGTATAACTTTGTTGCTTTACTAAATCTTGATCTTTGTTTCTCTTGTGCTTGGACTTCGGCATATGTCAATGTTCCGTTCACGTCGGTTTGTCATTCATCAAAACCTACAAATATGAACACACGTTTAGTTTAGTGACTTGAGAACGTGTTTCAACAATTTCCCCCTTTTTGATAATGGCAAACCAATATCGGGATATGCATATTAATTAATTCATAATGATGATCCAAGACAAGTATATAGATATGCAACAAGTTCCCCCTCAAGTTATGAATTCCCCCTCAATTTATGCCAATATGCATATTAGTGTGCATAGCCCATATCTTCCCCCTTTTGACATTAGCAAAAAAAAATAACTAACTCTTTATTGATTAAACAATATTGCAAATACATGAAAATAAAAGACAGAATATTATGCAAACTAGAAAAATAAAGAGACAAGACATTACTCATTGACTCGGGGAATAATCGATTGTGCTTTTGAGATAATTGATTATTTCAGGAAATGTAGTAACAGACATCCGAGACGGTGATAGGAAAATCGATTACACTGTTTTAAATAATCGATTATTGTCACACAGTGACTTAACACCTAAAAATAAATGTCAGCATAATCGATAGAGATATGTGATAATCGTTTTTTATATTTAACAGCTAAAATCCTGCAAAGCCAAAACTGTTAGATAATCGATTGTTGTGTTGTATAATCGATTATGTCAATTTTCCAGCATAATAAACATAAAATGTAAATGGGGAATAATCGATTATTGACTTTAGAGAAATCGATTATTCTGCACCAGTGTCTGATAATTTCTCTGTCTTTGGAGCGATACCTGCAAAAAAGAATTAGGCGCCTCCGACGCTCAAGTTAGTAATCGTTAAAACATAAAAATTCAATGCATGAATTAGATCAACGTGGAGTCAAGAATCCCGAGTTCACTACGAATTCGGAAGAAGGACTCTTTCTCTAAAGGCTTTGTGAAGATGTCGGCCAATTGATTTTTGGTTTCAACAAATTCAATTTCAACATCGCCCTTGAGAACGTGACCTCTTATAAAGTGATGTCTAATTTCTATGTGTTTCGTCCTTGAGTGAAGAATAGGATTCTTCGTCAAGCTTATGGCGCTAGTACTGTCACATCGAAGAGGAACATGATCGATACTAAGGCCATAGTCCGAGAGTTGTTGTATCATCCAAAGGATTTGAGCGCAACAACTCCCCGCGGCTACATATTCAGCCTCGGTTGTGGACAACGCAACACTAACTTGCTTCTTGCTAAACCAAGAAACTAAGGAGCTACCGAGCAAATGGCAAGTGCCACTAGTGCTCTTGCGGTCCAATTTGCAACCTGCAAGATCGGAATCGGAATAGCCAACAAGTTGGCATGAAGAATCTTTGGGATACCATAGTCCCACATTTATTGTTCCAACAAGATACTTCATAATTCGTTTTACCGCAGTTAAATGTGACTCCTTCGGACATGATTGATATCGAGCGCATAAACATACGCTAAACATGATGTCCAGTCTACTAGCAGTAAGATAGAGTAGAGATCCGATCATACCTCGATACTTTTTGGTGTCTACTTCCTTACCTTTCTCATCTTTGTCAAGATGGTCGGATGTACTCATTGGGGTGGCCATTGCTTTGGCGTTGCTCATTTCAAAATGATTTAGCAACTCCTTGCAATATTTGGATTGGCAAATGAAAGTTCCCTCTTTCATTTGTTTCACTTGTAGCCCCAAGAAGAAGTTAAGCTCACCCATCATTGACATTTCAAATTCGCTAGTCATTAACTTAGAGAATTCCTCGCATAGAAAATCATTAGTAGCACCAAAAATAATATCATCGACATAAATTTTAACTAATAGAATGTCATTGTTTTTATTTTTGATAAAAAGTGTGGTGTCAACTTTCCCCCTTTCAAACTCGTTATCTAAGAGAAATTTACTTAGACGTTCATACCAAGCTCGAGGAGCTTGTTTAAGACCATATAAAGCTTTCTTAAGCTTGAAGACATGGTCGGGAGATGTAAAATCTTCAAACCCCGGGGGTTGTTCAACATACACTTCCTCTTGAATAAACCCATTGAGGAAGGCACTTTTGACATCCATTTGAAATAATTTGAAATTCATAGATGATGAAAAAGCAAGTAATAAACGAATGGCTTCTAGGCGTGCAACGGGTGCATAGGTTTCTTCATAGTCAATGCCTTCTTCTTGATTATATCTTTTAGCAACTAGCCTAGCTTTGTTTCTAGTGATTATACCATTGTCATCTAATTTATTCCGAAAAACCCATTTCGTACCAATTATGGTGTGATTATCGGGTCTTGGCACCAATTCCCAAACATCATTACGTTTGAATTGGTTAAGCTCCTCTTGCATTGCCAAGGTCCAATGCTCTCCCCAATTGCTTCAAAAATGGTTTTAGGTTCTATTTGTGAAACAAAAGCCATATGTCCTACAGTATCTTAAAGAAGGTTTCGTGTACATACCCCTTTTTCGATGTTGCCAATTACCTTGTCAAGAGGATGGTCTTTAGACGTCCTCCAAGCCTTAGGCATCATCGATTCTACTTCTTGTGGTGGTACTTCTTCCGAAGGTTGTTCCATGACTTCATCTTGAACTTCCTTTGGATCCTCCTTTTGTACCTCGTCTTGAAGATTGATTTTCTTTAAAGCATCAGCAAGACCAACACAAGAATCCTTTCTCGCCAAGCGAGCATCATTTTCACAAAATACTACATGAGGAGATTCCTCAACAGTTTTGGTTCGATTATTAAACACTCTATATGCTTTGCTACGTGATGAGTAACCAAGAAAAATTCCTTCATCATATTTCGCATCAAATTTTTCCAAGTTATCTTTTCCGTTGTTGTGAATAAAACATTTACAACCGAAGACTCTAAGATGAGAAAGATTTGGTTTCCTTCGCTTATAGAGTTCATAGGGAGTTTTCATGAGTATCGGTCTAATGATAGCTCTGTTTAAAACATAGCTTGCGGTACTCACGGCATCCGCCCAAAAATATTTGGGAATATCGGCCTCTTCGAGCATGGTTCTAGCCATCTCTTCGAGACATCGATTTTTACGTTCTACCACTCCATTTTGTTGTGGTGTATGTGGAGCCGAAAAGGTATGTTCAATACCGAGTTAGTCACAAAAGTCCGCGAAGAGATTGTGATCGAACTCTCCTCCATGATCACTTCTTATGGAAGTGATGGTTGTGTTCTTTTCATTTTGAACACGTTTAAGAAAACTTTTGAAAGCATGAAAGGCATTACTTTTATGAGCAAGAAATAACGTCCATGTAAATCTAGAATAGTCATCAACAATAACAAAAGCATAAAGATTACCACCATGACTTTTAATTCTAGAAGGTCCGAAAAGGTCCATGTGTAGAAGTTGTAAAGGTCTAGTGGTTGAAACAACATTTTTGGGCTTAAAAGAGGCCTTTGTTTGTTTCCCCTTTTGACATGAATCGCAAATAGAGTCTTTTTCAAATTTCATGTTTGGAAGACCAACCACTAATTCTTGTGAAACTAGTTTGTTTAAAAGATTCATATTTACATGAGCTACTCTATGATGCCATAACCACATGTCTTCTTCTTTACTCAAAAGACAATTCACATAACTTGATGAATAATTTTCAAGATCAACCATATAGATATTATCCATTCTAATACCACGAAGAATAATTTTAAAATCACTAGGACGGATAACTAAGCATTCTTCGGAGTCAAACAATACAAGATTTCCCTTGTCACATAATTGGCTTATGCTCAAGAGATTATGTTTGAGACCTTTAACAAGCAAAATATGCTTAATGGAGGAGGATTCGTCCTTACCGACCGATCCAATGCCGATAATTTTTCCTTTGTTATTGTCTCCAAAAATAACATTTCCTCCTTCCTTGGGTTTTAGTTGAAGGAATTTTGGTGCATCCCTGGTCATATGTTTGGAGCATCCACTATCAAGGTACCAAAGTACACTTGATCCCTTCAAACACACCTACAAAACAAATTAATAAGATTTTGGTACCCAAGCCATTTTGGGTCCTTGTGCGTTAGGTGCAACATATTGGTGTGATTGCCCTGCAATGAAATGTCTATATCTAGTGAAGCATGCAGGAGCAATATGTCCAATTTTATTGCAATAATGACAAATGACATTCGGATTGTGCATTCTTCTAGCATGATAATAATTTGGGGGTCTAAAATTATTCATTCTATTTTTAGGAACATAGTTTTGATGTAGTTTTCGAAAATCTTGTCTAGGTGGTCTATACATGCCAACGTTTCTTCTAGTGTTCACTACATTTTTAGAAATATAGTTTTGATGTGGTTTTCGAAAATCTTGTCTAGGTGGTCTATGCATTCCAATATTTCTCCTAGCATTTGTTCTAGGATGAGATGCAATTCTAGGATTAAAATTTCTAGGTTGAGTGTTGACATTCATTTTGTTTTGCCTAAGTTGAGTCTTAGGTGGTTTAGGAATGGACTCAACTTTTTCTTTCGTCTCGTGTTTAAAGCCTATACCGTGCTTAGTGGATTTCAAATTTACAAGCACTTCATTGAGATTTTTGTGTGAAGAATTGAATTTGTGCAAAGTGCTTCTAAGACTTTCTACTTCTTCCTTTAGAGATTTGCAAGAAGTACAATCCTTATTTGAGCTTTCGGGTTTATCGGTGCTTCTTTTGCCATAAAACTTGTTTTCCTCTTTTAATTTCTCATTCTCAAGAGTGAGTTTTTCAAAATCCTTTTCTTTTGAAGAAAGTTGTTTTCTTAAATCTTTTATAGATTTAGAAGCGCTAATAAACTCTTTATACAACTCATCAAATGCATCTTGCATTTCTTCTAAAGTGAAATAGTTCTTAGAAAACATACCTCATTTTGATTTTCTTCGTGTGCCATAAGACACAAGTTTGCGGTCTCGTTTCCTTCTCCATCACTTGATTCGTCTCTGGAGTCGCCTCCCCAAGAGATGTATGCTCTTTGTTTCTTGAATGGTTTCTTCTCCTTTTTGATGTTTGGACAATTTGATTTGATATGCCCGATTTCTCCGCATCCATAGCACTTCAATTGGTCGCCTTGTTGCTTACCTTTTCGTTCATACTTCTTTTGCATGAACTTGTGAAATTTCTTAATAACGAGTCCAAGATCGACATCTTTCTTTTTCTTTGATCATCCAAAGGAGAGTTAAGAATAGTTGATTCATAAGTTTTAAGATTACCTCGTAGTCCGTCGATGGTGACGTTTGTGATGCCGATTGATTCTTGGATAGCATCGGCTTTGGAACGCCATTCCGGAGTGAGACTTCTTAGAATTTTCCGGACAAACTCCTTATCCGCGAATGTCTTTTTGAGGGCGTGTAGGTCATTGACGATTTTTGAGAATCGTTCGAACATGTCATCTATCATCTCGTTTTCCTTCATGCGAAACAGTTCATATTCGTGGGTTAGGAAATCAATTTTAGCTTCCCTTACCTGGTCCGTACCTTCGTAGGTGATTTCTAATTTGTCCCACATTTGCTTGGCAGTGGTGCAACATGATATTTTTTGATAGTCATCGGGGTTCACTGCACAATACATCATGTTGATTGCCTTTGCGTTGTTCTCTATTTTTCTGATATCATCGGCGTCGTATTCGTCTTCCGTTTTTGGAACGAGTTCTTCTCCAACCTTTTTGGTAGGTTGTAGTTCTCCATTTTTGATAATTTTCCATAGTTGGAAGTTGTTTGATTGTATAAAAATCCTCATTCTCTCCTTCCAGTAAGTGTAGTTGGTGCCATCAAAAAGTGGTGGCCTTGTGAAGCATTGTCCTTCGCCTAGTCCTGCATAAACACTACGAGTAGAAGCCATGGAAAGTTTCTCTCAAACTGTTAAGTCTTTCAGAGAGTATGGCTCTGATACCAATTGATAGAATATATGCTTAACGCTAGCGGGGGGGGGGGGGGGGGGGGAATATAGTTATAATAAAAAACAATGTAAATTTGCGGAATTAAAAATTGCAGGAATAACGTAAGTGCAGTAATTAAAGAGATAAGGAGAGAACACACCGAATTTTATCCTGGTTCACCACAACACGTGGTTAGTCCAGTCCTCGAGAGAATCTCTCGAGTTTTACACTAACTTTGTTAAGCTTACGGGTGCTTAACAAACCGTTACACTTGCTTGTAGATATACACTCTACAAGACTTCAACCTGCTCGAGGATACCGCACCTCAAGACTTCAAACCAAGGAACTACTTTTCCTTCTTACAACAAGGGATTAGACTATCCCTTCAAGTGTGTACAAACACTTTAGCACTCAAGACAAGACTCTCTTTGAAGAGTAGATATGAGTAAAAACAATACGCTCAAGAACACAACAATTTCGTCAAGAGTTTGGCTCTCAAAAACTTATGAAATGAATATAATATGATTGCAAAGAGAGTATGTATGCTTTAGCAAAAATGTAATCAGTTGTTGTTCTTAGAAGAGTGAATTTGAGTTGTATTTATAGTGCTCAAAAACCCAAAACCGTTGCTTAATTGCCAATCACAAATTGCTGATTTTGTGCTAGGATAATCGATTATCTGATTCTGCATAATCGATTATCTGCCAACGTTCAAAAATCAATCCCAGATTTTAAGCAGAATAATCGATTATCCAAATCGTATAATCGATTACCTGACAACGTTCAAAAATCAATCCCCGATTTTATGCTTAACATAATCGATTATCTGATTGTACATAATCGATTATTTTTCAGTGTTTGAAAATACTTTGGCAACGGTCTTTAATATAATCGATTACCAGAAAAGCCATAATTGATTATTTTCCTACTTTGAAAAATCTGATGCTCACTGTCTCAA
Source organism: Nicotiana benthamiana (assembly GCA_034376525.1). Lineage (NCBI taxonomy): Eukaryota > Viridiplantae > Streptophyta > Magnoliopsida > Solanales > Solanaceae > Nicotiana > Nicotiana benthamiana. The sequence continues at coordinate 82,002,777 of CM067336.1, forward strand.
CATAATCGATTAGTCTAAGGCACATAATCGATTATCTTGTAACTTTGAAAAATCTGGTGAACACTGCCTTAACATAATCGATTATCATAAGGTACATAATCGATTATCTTGTAGCTTTGAAAAATCTGGTGAACACTGCCTTAACATAATCGATTATCATAAGGTACATAATCGTCTATCTTGCAGCTTTGTAAAATCTGGTGTACACTGCCTTAACATAATCGATTATCATAAGGTACATAATCGATTATCTTACAGCTTTGTAAAATCTGGTGTACACTGCTTTAACCTAATCGATTATCATAAGGTACATAATCGATTATCTTTGTCCAGATTTGAAAGACATGTTTAAAATTCATTTTGGTTAAAATGAAATGTTTGAAAATCATTTTGCTTTAAAATAAAGATGCATGGTTTGATAAAAATGATTTTACGAGAGAAGCCAAGTCTTAAATCAATTGTCGGATCAAGATCACAATTATAGAACGACGCATGTATAACATTGTTGCTTTACTAAATCTTGATCTTTGTTTCTCTTGTGCTTGGACTTCGGCATATGTCAATGTTCCGTTCACGTCGGTTTGTCATTCATCAAAACCTACAAATATGAACACACGTTTAGTTTAGTGACTTGAGAACGTGTTTCAACATATATCAGCACCATTGACTAAGTTAACACAGAAAGCTACCAAGTTCTAGTGGTCTAACACTTGTGAACGTATTTTTCAGGAGCTGAATAATCGATTGATATCTGCATCGGTGCTCACTCTCCCTGATGGAACTCAGGGTTATGTGGTATATTTCGATGCCTCAGGTATAGGTTTGGGGTGCGTATTGATGCAATGTGGGAAGGTTATTGCTTATGCATCAAGACAATTCAAGGAGCATGAAAAGAATTATCCTACCCATGATTTGGGATTGGATGCAGTAATATATGCTTTGAAGATATGGTGGCACTACTTATACGGCGTCCATGTTGACATCTACATAGATCACAAGAGTTTACAATACATCTTCAAGCAGAAAGAGTTGAATTTGAGGCAGCGTAGGTGGCTTGAATTACTAAAAGACTATGACGTTGAGATATTGTGTCATCCCGGTAAAGCCAATAAGGTGGCAGACGCTCTCAGCCGTAAGTCAATGGGAAGCTTAGTACATATTGATATAGGTAGATGGGGGTTGACTAAAGAGCTTCATCAGCTAGCCAATATGAGAATCAGATTGTTAGACTCTGATTACAGAGGTGTTAGTGTACAGAATACATCAGAATCATCTTTATCAGCTAAGGTAAAAGCACGGCAATATGAAGATCCTATCTTAGTACGATTGAGAGAGAGCATTAAACAGTGTAAAATTACAGCTTTTGAGATCGGAGGAGATAGGGCACTAAAATACTAGGGCCGATTATGTATGCCTAATGTAGCAGGGTTGTGAGAGAAGATAATGAATGAGATTAATCAATCTCGATATTCCATACATACTAGCTCGGCAAAGATGTATCATGATGTCAAGGAGCAGTATTGGTGGGATAACACGAAGAAGTCTATTGCAGAATTTGTAGCCCAGTGTCTTAATTGTCAACAAGTAAAGATAGCACATCAAAAACCCAATGGATTGATTCAGAATATAGAGATCCCAGCCTAGAAATTGGAAGTGATTAATATGGACTTTGTTATTTGATTACCTCGCACTTATCATAAGTTTGACTCTATCTGGCTAATAGTTGATCGACTTACAAAATGTGCCCATTTTCTGCTAGTTAAGACAACTTACACGGCTGACGATTATGCGAAGTTGTATATCAATAAAATTGTTAGGCTTCATGGTGTGCTAGTATCTATTATATCGGACCGAGGAGCTCAATTTATGGCTAACTTTTGGAGGTCTTTTCAAAAGGGTTTAGGCACACAAGTGAATCTCAGCACCGCATTTTATCCGGAGACAGATGAACAGGCTGAACGTACTATTTAGAAACTGGAAAATATTCTACGAGCATTTGTTCTAAATTTCAGGGGGAATTAGAATGGCCATATTCCACTCATAGAATTCGCCTACAATAAATAGCTACCATTCCGATATTAAAATGGCGCCATACGAGGCACTATACAGGAGGAGATGTAGATCACCAGTTGGATGGTTCGAAGTCGGTGAAACAGAATTATATGGGCCATATTTGTTCCCCAAGCCATTGAAAAGGTGAAGGTGATACAGGAACGATTGAGGACAGCACAAAGCAGGCAAAAATCTTATTCTGATGTCCGACGTCATGATCTGGAGTTTGAGGTTGGTGATTGGATTTTCCTGAGGATTTCATCAATAAAGGATACTATGCATTTTGGGAAGAAAGGTAAGCTGAGTGCAAGGTATATCAGCCCGTATAAAGTTCTTTGATGAATTGGATATGTTGCTTATGAGTTAGAATTGCCATCCGAATTGGAATTTGTCCAGCCGGTATTCCATGTATCTATGTTGAGGAAATGTATTGGAGACCCTTATCGAGTCGTCCCTATCAAAGGTGTACAAGTTACAGAGGACCTATCATATGAAAAAGTGCCAGTGGCTATATTAGATCGACAAGTATGCAAGCTGAGAACAAAAGATGTAGATTCCGTCAAAGTATTGTGGAGGAGCAAGAATGTGGAAGAGATGACATGGGAAGCAGAAGAGGAGATGAAGTTTAAATACCCTTACCTATTCTAGAATGAAGATAATAAGGATGCTAGTGGAACACAAGATACATTGTAAGGTGAAACGACTCTATGAGGTAAGCAATAACTTGATAATACTCTTCCTTAATACAAAATAGTGATATGCAGATATAAATATCCATAATGCTTTGTGTAGCCGGCCATATGTTGGCTTAAGTGCTTGCAAGTTTGGCTAGTGACCATTTTATAGGGGAAAATTGATCAAAAATTTCCATTGGAATCCACGATGATTTGGACTCCCCATAGACCATTACATTCGAGGACGAATGTTCCTAAGGGGGGAGGGTGATAAAACCCATATTCACGTATGTTAGCTAATGCCATAAGGTAGTCGACATAAATCCATGAAAGGATTATTTTTAAGATGATAAGAAGTTAATTCTATTGGTCTTAAATGACATAAAGGTGTATAAGGGTGGATAACAAGTATTAGAAGTTAAACGAATCAAAGGTGTTGTCACCCGTATCCTCGGATAAACCTAGAGGTGCTTAGTACACTCAATAGGTAGTGTTTTAAGGTATTTTAATCATACAATATCCGTATTATAAGTTTTGAAGTTAAATGATTTATGAGACAAAAGTCGACAAAACTTGTCGCAACTTAGGTTTTAATTTTACTTAAACACTAGGTCAAATGTTACTAAGATTTTCTCCCAATGTACTTAGAATTATGGAGGATCTAACCATCAAATCGAAGATCTATGAGTCTAGTTTCTAACTCATTAAACCGTTCGTCTATACGATCTCGGAGTAGAGAGATATTCGCGTTTTTGTTAGACTGCGCCAAGCACCTCTCCATGGGGACCACTAAGGCGGTTTAAGACATTTGGGCTGATACTCAAACCCGTTTTTAGTCATTTCTTTTCACTATATTCAGACCTTAGAACACTAGGAAAACCCTCTCAAGGTTCTCTTAAGATTCAAGACCCAAACAAAGGGCAAACAACACAAATCAAGTGTTGGGAATCCCGTGGCGCTAGTAAGTCTCTTATTCTTCTTGTTGTTGCTCATTTTTGTGTTGTTCAGCTCGTGTAGGAGGTTGTTTTAAAGGGTTTCTTGGGATTTTTGGTTATTTTTTTGAATGGTGTGAAGTCATATATATAGGGGAGGTGCTTTCCGTTTTATCGTAAAATAGGTTGTGGTCGATACACAATGGTTGTGACGCTTAAATGATAACGATAGTATCATTTATCTTATTGTATACTAAGGAGTGTGAAAATTTCATAGGTTGAAATTTGGGCAATATATACAAGGTATGTGAGGCTATATCTTTCCTTATTTTGCACGACTCCGACTATACATAATGTAATGAACGAGCTTTCAAAGATACTCTACTCTTAGAAGCTAGCAGTACTTACATTGTTTCTCCTCTTATGGAACGCATGATGTTAATGTTGCTTCTCTTATTCTTAAGTTATCAATGTTGCTGGTACTTCCTGATTCTTATAAGGTTTATAGTGAAGAGTTAGTCCTAATAACGTGTACAAATGACAACTTACGTCACTCCTAAAGGTTTAAAACATAATTCCATGAGTCAAGCATGCATTATATATATGTATCTATTTTACTCTACCGAGCCGTGCTATAGACGGTCTGGTACGGAACCTACTATGCAACCACTGATCAGTTGGGTTTTACCGAGCTCCACGTGGCCGGGTACGATCTACCGAGCCTTATGATAGTCGGGTACGTTTTTACCGAGCCTATTATGGTCGGGTACGATATGATGATGATGATACCCACAGAGGCGTATGTTTAAAATTTTTATGTATTTATGCATATGTATCATGCATTTCATGTCAGTAGTCCTCAGAGGTACTCAGATTTTACAGGTTGTATATTCTCTATTCATGCTTAGCGAGATCCCTTCTCCGGACTTGCCTTGTTTTTGGTATGCATTTTTGTTATAGACATTATGGGTATGTTGGGGCCTTGTTCCGGCTATGTTGCAGCACTTATCTTCTTGTAGAGGCTCATAGACAGGTGTCAACTCATGTATAGTTTGGTATGCCTTGTCGGCTGGTTTTTCTTGTATAGCCTTTCATGATAGCGTGTATATATATATATATATATATATATATATATTTTCTTGATTGTCTGATCATCCCATGTTATGTAGGTTCATGCCATTATATTTTATTGTTGGTTGTACATGAGCCATGTCTACCATTTATATTCATCTCCTCAGCCCTAAAAGATAATAAAGAAGGTTAGATAAAATGTACGTTGGTGCTTGGCAAGTATGGTCGGGTGCTAGTCATGGACCTCCAGTTTGGGTCGTGACGAACTTGGTATCAGAGCAAGTCTGTCCTAGGTATTGTCTATGAGCCATGTCTAGTAGAGTCTTGATTATGGATGTGTAGCGCGCCACATTTATAATCAGGAGGCTATATGACATCTAGGGTTGTTTCCTTCTTCCTTAATCTTGATGGTGCGTAGAGTTGAGTCGTAAGTGTTCATCTCTAATATTAACCTTGTTTTCTTTCAAAGATGCCTTCGACTAGGAAGCAAACAATTAGTAGACAACTTGATACAATTGTGGGAGAGGGTACCAGTCAGGTGCCCCAAGCCATGGCATGCCAAAGTGAGGCTCAAAGTGAGATGTAGTCTCATACCTCATCTATTCCGTCTCATCCAAAGGATATTAAGAGGCACCTAGCACCTCCAGTTCCTCCGTCTAGCAGTACAGATCAGGATATGCAGAGTGCTTTGCAGTTATTGACTAGCTTGGTAGCTGCACAGGCTCAGAGGCAGAATACAGGTGCTGCTGATAAACCAGTTAGTACGAGAGTTAGTGACTTTATTAATTTAGACCATCCAGTGTTTATAGGATCGGACCCTAAGGAGGACCCCCAGACTTTTATTGACTAGGTTTATTGTACATTCTGGGTGATGCATGTTACTGATATAGAGGCAGTATAGTTGGCTTCTTATTGGCTACGGGATTTAGCGGTTCTATGGTAAGATAGTTGGGAGAGATCCAGGGGTCCAAATGCTCCTCCAGTTGCGTGGAAGGAATTTTCTGAGGCTTTTTTTCATCACTACTTGCAAGTTGAGATACAACGAGCTAGAGCTGCTAAGTTCTTGAACCTTAGACAAGGTAATACGAATGTGCGAGAGTACAGTATGCAGTTTGATTCTTTAGCAAGGTATGCTCCTGATATGGTGGCCAGATGAGTGATAGGGTGCATTTGTTCGTGAACAGGTTGGGACCACATCTGATAAATGAGTGCACGACAACCTCCTTGGTAGAGGGCACAAATATCTCCCATATTCAGGCTTATGCCCAATCCCTAGAGGATCGTAAGCGCCAACAGGGGACAAACAGGGAGCAGGATAGGGGCCAGCATAAGAGGGAGAGATATGCAAGGTATTTTGATGACTTTTGAGGCAGTGTCAGACCTCAGCCTTCGAGGAGTTCGGCGCCATCTGTAGCTAGTGCTCCTCCACAGTTTCAGAGGCCTCAATATGATCAATCCTATTCTGGTCTAGATTATAGTTCGTGGGCATCTGGCTCGCAACATCACACGGATACTAGTCAGATGAGACCCCCAACACCACATTGTGATCAGTGCGGCAAGGCCCACTTTGGACTGTGCCGTCACGGTTCTGATGCATACTATTCATGCGGACAGCCTTGCCATATGATGCGAGATTGTCCTAACAGGGGAGGTGATGGTATTGCTCAGCTGACTGGATCTGTGTCTGGTTCTTCCTCATCAATCGACCTCCAGCATGGGGTTTTCAGTAGTCGACAGGTCGTGGTAGAGGTAGAGGTGCAGTGCCGAGTTTGAGTGGTGCTCAAAATCGAACCTATTACAACCTCCCCAACTCGCTGAAACACCTCAAAAGAACAAATAAACCTTGGGCTCATCTTGCCCTTCTTTCCGAACCTCATAATTCCTTTCAACGGCAAAACTCGGAGCAAGACCCGCTCTCCGACCATGAATGCCACATCGCGAACCTTTCGGTCCACAAAACTATTCTGCATGGACTGGGTTGTGAGAAGTCTATCCTGAATCACCTTCATCTTCTCCAAGACATACTGAACCAAGTCTGTTCCCAATAATCTAGCCTCGTCCGACTCGAACTAACACACTAGGGATCGATACTACCTACCATATAGAGCTTCATACGGTGCCATTTGAATGCTGGTCTGATAAATGTTGTCATAGGCAAAATCCGCAAAGGGCAAAAATTGATCCCAAGAACCCCCATACTCCATCATACACGCTCGGAAACATATCCTCAAGAATCTGAATAGTGCGCTCGGACTGCATGTCCTTCTGAGAGTGAAATGTTGTGCTCAACTCCACCCGAGTACGCAACTCCTGTTGTACGACTCTCTAAAACCGTGATGTAAACTGTGTACCTCGGTCAGAGATGATAGATACTGGTATGCCATGAAGTCTGACAATCTCATGAATACAAACTCGAGCCAGCTGCTCGGAAGAATAGGTAGTCATCACAAGAAGGAAATGAGCTGAGCTTGTGGGATTCCAACAATGAAATATATAGTGATCCGCTTCCATATACACTCCGGAAGCTGCAAATTTTGACGCAATCCAACCAGTCGCTGATGCTCATACTTCACCTGCTAACAATTTAGGCATCGAGCAACGTATGTCCTTCTTCATACTCCTCCAACAGTAATGCTGCCCTAAGTCTTCGTACATCTTTACGGCTCCCAAATGAATATAGTACCATGAGCTATGAGCCTCTTGAAGAATCAGCTCACTTAAACCGTCTTCATTAGACACATATAGCCAGCCTTGCATCCTCAAAGCACAATCATCCCCAATAGTAACCTCCTTAGCAATATCGTGCTGGACCGTGTCCTTAAGAACAAGCAGATGGGGGTCATCATACTGACGCTCCCTGATATGATCATAAAGAAAAGACCGAGAGACCACACAAGCCAATACTCGACTAGGCTCAGAAATAATCAACCTCACAAATAGGTTGGCTAAGGCCTAAACATCTAACACGATAGGCCTTTTTGCTGCTAGTGGATAATCTAAGCTCCCCAAACTCTCTGCCCGACGACTCAAAGCATGAGCCACCACATTGACTTTCCTCGGGTGTTACAAAATGGTGATATCATAATTCTTATGTAGCTCTAACCACATCCTCTGATGTAAATTAAATCCCTTCCGCAGGAACAGATGCTGCAAACTTCGGTGATCAGTGTATATCTCACAAGGGACACCGTACAAATAATTCCTCAAAATCTTCAAGGCATGAATAATAGATGCTAGCTCAAGGTCGTGGACATGATAATTCATTTCATGTATCTTCAGCTGTTTTGACGCATAGGGAATCACCCGCGCTGAGGCGAACTGGCGATGCATTACAAAAGCCATATAAGATCCCGAACCTTAAGGCAATACTAATACTGAGGCTATAGTAAAAGCTGTCTTGAGCTTCTTAAACCTCTCCTCACACTCTTCCGTTCACTTGAACAGAGCACCCTTTTAGGTCAGCCTGGTTATATGTGTTACAATAGATGAAAATCCCTCAACAAATCGATGGTAATACCCTGCCAAACCAAGGAAACTCCGGATCTCTGTAGTTGAGGATGGTCTGGGACAACTCTGCACTGCTTCCACTTTCTTCGGATCCATCTTGATCCCCTTAGTTGATACCACATGACCCAAGAATGACACGGAATCTAATCAGAACTCACATTTTGAGAACTTTGCATATAATTTCTTTTCTCTCAAGGTCAGAAGCACTGTCCTCAGGCGTTGCTCATAATCTTCCCGACTCCAGGAGTACACTAGAATGTCATCAATAAAGACAATGATGAAAGAGTCGTGATAAATCCAAAATACACTGTGCATGAAATGCATAAATGCTGCTGGTGCGTTGTTAAGCCCAAATGACATAACAAGGTACTTGTAATGACCATACCAAGTCCTGAAAGTAGTATTCGACATATCTTGCTCCTGAATCCTCAACTGATGATAACCTGAACGCAAATTAATCTTCGAAAACACTCGAGCACCCTGCAACTTATCAAATAGGTCATTAACACGAGGCAGAGGATACCAGTTCTTCACTATAAACTTGTTTAACTGGTGATAATCAATGCACATGTGCATAGAACTATCCTTTTTCTTCACAAACAAGACAAGAGCAACCCAAGTCGACACACTGGGCTGAATGAAGCCCTTATCAAGCAATTCATGTAACTGTTCCTTCAACTCTTTCAACTCAGGAGGGGCCATGTGAAAGGGAGGAATAGACATGGGCTGAGTGCCCGACAATAAATCAATGCCAAAATCAATATCTCTGTCGGGTGGCATGACCGAAAGATCAGCTGGAAACAAATCAGGGAAATCCCTCACTACTGGGACTGAATCAATTGTAAGAGTATCAACACTGTTATCTCTCACATAGGCTAGATACTCGTCACACCCTTTCTCAACCAATCGTTGAGCATTAAGAAATAAAATGACTATGCTGGGGATGTAATCTAAGGTACCCCTCCACTTTAATCGAGGTACACCTAGCATAGACAATGTCACGGCCTTGGCGTGACAATCAAGAATAGCATAATGGGGCAACAACTAGTCCATACCCAAGATAACATCAAATCTACCATGTTGAGCAATAATAAATTGGCTCATCTCAAAACCACTAAGAGTAATCAAACACGATCGATACATGTGGTCCATAATAAGAGAATCTCCCATTGGAGTAGACACATAAATAGGGAAACTCAAATAATCCTGGGATATGCTCAAATGCGGGGAAAAATAAGAGGACACATAGGAATAAGTGGAGACTGGATCAAATAAAATTGATGTATCTCTATGACAAATTGGAACAATACTTGTAATGATAGAATCATAAGAAACAACCTCTGTACGAGTAGGAATGGCATAGTATCTGGCCTGGCCTCCCCTTCTAGGGTGACCTCTACCACTCCGACCTCCACCTCGATCTAGCTGAGCAGGTAGGGTGGCAGTTAGTGCTATAATCATAACCTGAGGACCTAGTGGAGCATGCTGTGGCTGAGAAGTCTGTGATGTGCAGCTCTCCTAAGCTTGGGGAAATCCTTCACTAAATGGAAAGTGTCACCGCACTAAAAACAAGCTCTTGGAGGACGTGGTGGTTGCGACTGGCTCGATACAGGTCTGCCGGACTAACCGTGATAGAACCCCATGTAGGAGGCATAATAGACAGTAGAGGTGCATCACAGGGCTCCTAGAGTCTAAGAGGAGCTGGAATACCACTGGCGGATGGAAAGGCTAAATGAACGGGGCGACTCACATACCCCCAACTATGAAGAACTGCACCTGGGGCACGGGCACCAAAATAGTGGCCAACTCTTAAGACCTCTTGGCCTCTCTCTCCTCCTTATCCCGAGCAAGCATGCCATCCACTCTCCTAGAAATACTCACCACCTACTGATACACGATATCCATCTCTAACGACCGGGACATGCTAGTCCTTAAAATGGAAATGAGCCCCTCAATGAACCGGCAAACCCTCTCTCGAACTACAGAAATCAAGGCTGGTGCATGTCTATCCAAGTCACTAAAACGGACATCATACTCTTAAACAATCATAGTACCCTGGCGTAACTGCTCAACCTCAGTGCGCCATGCGTTCTTGTGAAGGACATACTCTCTTAAAAACATGTCCGAGAACTGAGTCCATGTAAAGGAAGATGTCTCAGCATGAGTGTCCAACTTATAAGTTTGCCATCACTGATAGGCTGCTCCTCGAAGCTGGACGACAATGAAAGAAACCCCACTCGACTCTACTATGCCCATAGTGCGGAGCATACAATGGAACTCCTCCAAAAATCTGTGAGCATCCTATAATGCTATACCATTAAATGTAGGATGGTCGTACTTCTTGTTCGACTCGAGCCCCGCTGCTCCTCAACTGAAGCTACTGCCATACCTTCACGTTGAACTGGGCTACAGAGGGTACTGGTATAACCTCTAGGATCTGATCAAATCGAAGTCATTTCTCTGGGTGAGGGTGGCATGAGTCTGTGCTCCTCCCTCGGCTTGACATGTGGCTGCAGCAAGGGGTATCAACGCTGCCTGAGCTAGAGTGTTGTACATGCTCATGAACTGTGCAAGTGTCTCTTAAAGAGCTGGAGTAGTAGTAGGAGGAGTATCAGGTGGCTGTGCTCTGACTGGAACTACTAGTGGCTCCTCTGTAGCAGCTCACTCGAGTGCTCTGGCTGCACCACATGTGTGTCCTCAGCCTCTACCCTGGCCCCGGCCTCTAGCGGCTCTAGTAGGGGGTGCGGGTACCTGGTCTTCTCATGTAGCACGTGACCCCACCAACTTTGAGAGAATAGAAGACAGAAGTTTAGAATTGTAAATTCAATAATCTCGTACGACGAGTAAAATAAATGGAGTGAATTTTTCCTAACAATTCCATAGCCTCCCGAAGAAAACTACAAACGTCTCCTTACCAATCCGCGAGACTTTAATAATCGGCTTGTGACTCATGACTCCTATGAACCTAGATCTATGATATTGTCATGACCTAATTTCTCCCTACGCAAACTGTCGTGACGACACCTAGTCTCTACGAGTGGGTAAGCCTAACGCATTGCGAAAATGAAACAAAAGCCAGAACATTAACTACTAACAGTCATACTTATCTAATAACAACTAAATGCCACTCGGCATATACAGTTATGACTTCAGAAATGTACTTCATAATACCCAAAACCCAGAAACTCATAAGTCACTAATTACTACGAAGTTTTAATTGTTATACATCATCTATACGGAATGAAACATAAATTAATATTAGTGGATAGATGGGGACTATGAAAATCTACGGGCGCGGGCAGATGTACCTTTAAGTCTCAAACAAGCAGCAACAACTGCAACTAGTAATGAGTTTGGTACGATGAATCCGGATCTCCACACGAAAAATATGTGCAGGAAAGGGCATAAGTACACCATAACGGTACCCAGTAAGTGCAAAGCCTAACCTCGGTCTAGTAGTAACGAGATCAGGTTAGGGCCCTACTGGCATAAATATAATGAAAATAGACAGAAAGAAATATTACAATAAAATAAATAAGAAAATCCAACATGAATAGAATTCAATAAAAGCTAATAGCTCAGAACAAATTAATAGCAACAAAGGATCTCCCGAGATAACGTCCCGTAGTCCTAAACGTAAATGTGCAGGGGGATCTCCTAGAATATCGTTCCGTAGTCCCAAAATAAATATATAGTTCGGACGATCTCTCGGAATATCATTCCATAATCTCAAAGTAAATATACAACTCAACCAATGTAAACAACAATCATAGCAAGAATACCTATTGTTTAGACAAAGTTCAAATCAAAGAAAAGCAGATAATTTCACTAAACATGCTGCACAGAGTTCAAGTAGGCAGGTAAAAGAAGTAGGCATGCTTTCCTAATCTAAACAGGATAGTACATATGCTGGTGTAGTTCAAACAAGGAGAAAACAGGTTATGAGTTAGTGAAAAATGGAATGTTTACAACAAATAGCCCGTGTACGTACTCGTCACCTCACATATATGACGGTCATATATCAAACAGTACCAAATCCTAATGGGAGTTTCCCACACAAGGTTACGTATGCCACTTACCTCGAACCAAGCTCAAGTCGATCTGTAATAATGCTCTTTCCGTGAATATCTGACTCCGGATGGCCCAAATCTAGACAAAAATAATTACATAACATAAATATAGCTCCAAAAAACTAATCTAACTAACAAACTCAAAGCTAAGGCAAGAAATTAGAAAAATACTCAAAAAGCCTCCCCGGGTTCAAGTCTCGAAATCTAGTAAAAGCCACAAAATATAAACACCTATTTACTCACGAATTTACCCGTACCAAAATTATCCCAATCCGCTGTCAAAATTCCAATCAAAACTCAAAATCTTAGTAGAAGCACCAATTCTTCACCCAAATCCGAAATTAAATGATTAAATTAATTATAGATTGGTGGGATATAACCAAAATCATGTATAGAACCATTACCCAATTGATATCTCTGAAAAATTCTCAAAATCTCTTTCAAATTCGAGCTCCAAAATTCAAGTTTTGATAAAAATGGCTAACCATCGATTTTGAAATATTTATACTACTTGCCAAGATTTTTTCATCGCGAACGGGACAACTCCCTCGCGTTTGCGTAGGGTAACACTTTACTGATCCAAAAATTCTTCTTCGCGAACACGTACCCTCTGCTCCCTGAAGCTTCGCAAAGGCAACCAATACTACGTGAACCCGTAGAACAATTTATAGCGGACTCATTTGTTCCATTTCCTCTACGCGAACTCCATGCCATTCAAGCGTTCACGATATGCTGATGGCCAAACCTTTGCAAACGTGTCCCCATTCTCGTGAACGCAAAAAGAAATTTCTCTTCCTGACCCAGCTCTTCTTCGTGAACGCAAGAACAAACGTTTGCAACAAAAACCAACAAAATCAACTATCCCTCTAAGTCTAAAAATGACCTGTTGATCATCGGAAACACACCCGAGGCCCTCGGGACCTTAACCAAGCTTACCAATCAATGCTAAAATACCATACAAACTTAATTGTGACATCAAATCACATCAAACAACGCAAAAATCAAGAATCATCCTCCAATTCAATCTTAAAGAACTTAAAACTTCCAAATTCCACAACCGATTTTGAAAACAATCATACCACATCCGAATGACCCCAAATTTTGAACACAAGTTATATTCAACACTACGGACCTACTCCAACTTTCGGAATCGGATTCCGAGCATGATATCAAAATTTTCACTACCGGTCCAATATTCAAAAAATTTGACTTTCGCCCTTTCCATCCTAAATGAGCTACGGACCTTCAAAAATACAATTTGGACACGCCCCTAAGCCCAAAATTACCCTACGGAGCTAATGGAATTGATGGAACTCCATTTCGGAGTCGTCTTAATATAGTTCCGACTTCGGTCAAAATTCTATGTGTTAGCCTCCATTTCAGGGACTAAGTGCCCAAACCCTTTCAAAAACAAAAATGAACCTCACGATAAGTCAAAATAGCAGAAAACTATAAGGAGAAACAGTTAATAGGGGATCGGAGCTCTTACCCTCAAAACGACCAGCTGAGTCGTTACAGACTGCCAGGGTTGACCAACAACAAACTGAACTTCTATGCAGTACTCTTGCTTTGAACTTGAAGCAACACACTAGTGATGTTGTTGCGCTACAGAGGTTGGCAAGAAACACAAAGACCCAGATTTTGTGTGTTGCTGACCACCTGACATACAGACTTTAGCAAAAGAAAATGGGCATAATGGAAAGATTGTGGAGTATATTATCAATGCGATACATTAGGATAACATCCCAAGATGGATTTCAATATGAAAGGATATCAAAAAGAATCAATAGGAGGCTAAACGAGTTTTTGTACAAAAGCATTGCATTTGTGCAGTACTACTAGACAGTGCAGTTAAATTTAATGGACTGCACTGCAGTCAAGAATATAGTACTGCAAACCAAAAGGAAGAAACAACTGGGGATACAATCACAATTCATCAGACAAGGAAAGATAGCTTATGATAATGCACATAAAGATTGGTCTCTGCCCAGAAATTGCATCATGGACTTCGTAAGAGATACATGATGTTGGCACTCAAAAGTGGAAACACATGATGTATTATGGACTGAAGACCCAGTGCATTTCAGTTATACAACATAACAGAATGGAATTAATGCTAAGGTATTACTTGATAGCCATTGGGGATCACACGGAATTTGCACCAAACAGTGCATAATCATGTATGCGCACACACGCTGGACATCAGAGTCTGTAAAGGATACGTATGATGTTGGAATATTTTATGAAAATGCAGGTATTGGACTGGATCTTAGATAACATAACGAAGGAATAGATGGTTGTTATTACTATTTTTTTATTTTTTAGAAATGAAATTTGGGGTGTACAAACAGGGATAAATTTGTAATTATGAATGTTTGTCGTGGACATTTTGAAACTTTACTCTTTAATTAAGGTTCTTGATTTCTCCTCATTTTAACGACACGTGCTAGCCCTTTTCTTAATTTCCATTTTCACTTCTATTTTGATGTCATCCCCTCCTTAACGCCATCTCCAATCTTGCCCTCATTTTTTGATGTCATTGCGATACAAATCAGGGAAATCGCTCACTACTGGGACTGAATCAATTGTAAGAGTATTAACGTTGTTATCTCTCACATAGGCTAGATACTCGTCACACCCCTTCTCAACCAATCGTTGGGCATTAAGAAATAAAATGACTCTGCTGGGGATGTAATCTAAGGTACCCCTCCACTTTAATCGAGGTACACCTAGCATAGACAACGTTACGGTCATGGCGTGACAGTCAAGAATAGCATAATGGGGCAACAACTAGTCCATACCCAACAAAACAACAATAAGAACAAAAATCAAAATTAAACCTAACAAAACAATAATAAGAACGGAAATCAAAATTAAACATAACAAAACAATAATAAGAACGGAAATCAAACACATTATTATAAAAGCAACACTAACCTAGAGAACTTTGAAGAAAATTAGAGCTAAAATGATTAAGGATTCGAAAAAAAGTACGCTGACGAAATCCGCACGCGTTGTTATGCAAACAATGAGCTGTACGATAAAAGCTACTAAAAAAATTATTAAAGAGTATCTTAATGCGTGCAAGGGCAATAATGTCATTTTACAATCTACTTTAAGTTAACTGGCTAGAAATCAATGACATCACGGACGGTGGCTATTTTCGAAGCCAACCGTAAAAGTGGCTATGCCACGCAATTTTGACCTTTTATATGGTCAATACATAGCAATAACATTACTTAATACTATTATTTTGTTTTTTCCCGTCTTTACCCCTAATATTCATAACCAATGCAATGCAAACGTGTTATAGCGTCGTGTGCTATACGCGGATACGTAACCACCCTTTCTCACAAGTGCCAACAGAAAAGCCAACAGCCCACTCTGCCCCTGGACTTTTGCTCCGTGAGCGACTATGATGTTTACTCACTGAACAGAACATTACATGACCTTGTCAAGTATGGGTCTTTAACCTCTGCACTCCACCTGTTTGAAGACATGCCTAAACGTGATGTGGTGACATGGAATATTATGATTTCTGGATATAGTCATTATGGGTTTCCAAGAAAATCAGTCTACTTGTATAATAAAATGGTTTCTCAAGGTATCAGGGAGAACTCGTCCACTTTGTCCTTTATATTGAGCATATGTGCTAACGCAGGTTTATACAAAGAAGGGCTTGAGATTCTCAGTAGAATAGTTGTACTGGGATTTAGTATGAACTTATATATTGCCAGTGCACTTGTTAATATGTATATACAAATGGGTCTTACAGATGTTGCTTTTAAAGTGTTTTATGACTTACCAAAACGAAACTTACCTGTATGGAACTTGGTTTTACGTGGAATTTGTGAAGCGGGTAAGCCCAGTAAGTTCTTAAAATTGTATAGTGGTATGAAGTTGGAAAATGTGCAGCCTAATGGGCTTACATTTTGTTATTTGATTCGAGGTTGTTGTAAAGAGAGACTTCTTCACGAAGGCAGGGAGATACACTCCCTTGTGATTAAGACGGGGTGGTTAGAATCAAATATCTTTTTAGCTAATGCAATGGTGATTTTTACTCTGCTTGTGGCATTTTGGTTGATACAAATAAAGCATTTCGGTGTATTCCACCTCAGGATGTTATTTCGTGGAATTCAATGGTTTCTATTTATGCTTCCAATGATTTGTTGCATGAAGCTGTTCAAGTCCTAGAAGAGATGAGATCATGGGACAAACATCCATCTGCTATGTCTTTCGTGGCATTGTTGAATTTATCAAGTCGCAGAAAGCAACTACTCTTTGGAAAACAAGTGCACAGTTTTGTTATGAAATTGGGCTTTGATTATGGAAATGTCCTCATTCAGTCGGCTTTGATTGATATGTATGGGAAAAATGATGACATTGAAAATTCAGTTTCTGTATTTCAGAGCAACCCTATAAGAAGCCTCGAATGTTGTAATTCAATGATGTCATCTTTGCTGCATCTTGGTGTCCCCCAAGATGTGTTTGAGCTGTTCAGTTGGATGGTTTGTGAAAATATTATGTTTGATGAAGTGAGTCTGTCCTCAACAATAAAGGCATTATCATTCTGTTCCTCTCCTAGCTTGGATAGTTGTGATTTGTTACATTGCTGTGCAATAAAATCAGGTTTTGATTTTGATATTGTGGTATTATGTTCTCTGATTGATGCGTATTCAAGATCTGGACAGATTAGGTACTCTCAGAAGATTTTTGAAGCATTTCCTTCACCTAATATCATCGGGTTCACTTCAATAATTAATGCATATGCTCGGAAAGGAATGGGAAGTGAATGTCTTGGATTGTTTGAAGAAATGATCCTAAAGGGTCTAAAACCAGATGAAGTAACATTCTTATGTATACTGTTGGGCTGCAACCATTCAGGCCTAGTTGAAGAGGGGAAAAAGATTTTTGATTCAATGAGACTTTATGGGGTCTTTCCAAACAGGCAGCACTATTCATGTATGGTGGATCTTCTGGGCCGTGCAGGTCTAGTCATTGAGGCAGAAGAGTTGCTAAACCATGCATCATCGACAGGAGATTCTGTGATGTGGAGCTCACTTTTGCGAAGTTGCAGGATTCATCAAAATGAACATGTCGGAAGAAGAGCAGCTAAAAAGTTAATGGATCTTGAGCCAGAGGATCCTTCTGTTTGGTTACAGGCCTCAAATTTTTATTCTGAAATTGGGGAGTTCGAGACTGCAATATATATTCGAGAGGTTGCAGTTGCTAGTAAGATGAGCAGAGATATTGGCTATAGTTTAATTCGGCTCCATGAGTGCCATTAAATACACTTTAATAGAAAGTGCATAAAAAGGACATGGATGGCTAATTGGCTGTTTGATCTGCAGTACACTCTGGAAAAGCTTTTTCTTAAAATATGTTTATCTACCAGAATGGACACTTCCTCTGCCTCTATACTTTTGAAGCAAGGAGGCCGTGCTGCTTGTTAACCAACTCCACTACCAAATACAAGTTGAAGAAGAATTTTATGTCTTATTTGGTCTCTCCAATTATTAGACAACCTCTGTCTAGTGCTTCTTTTCCTTTTCCAGATTTTCACATTTGATGATGAGATAAATCTACTGCATAGATAATTTGACTGCCTAAAAGAGGGATTTTTGAAGGTCGGTCCTGCAACATGTATTGCTGTATGGGTGAGAAAGAATCTAGAGGAGCAGTTTTATTGATGAATAATATATTGAACCATGGCTGAAGAGTAAAGCAAAGATCTCTAAAATGATATTCTTACACTTGAAGTGTGGGCATGTAGAAAATGCAACACCTTTATCTACTTTCAAGCCAAGCGATATAACCCCCCACTAAATCCTCTATTTTCAGCACTAATACATACATATAAATTAATACTCTATGATCTCCCTTGATTTATGTGAATCTAGAAATACAGAAGAAATACCTGAAGAAATCATGGCTAAGATACTCTTCTTCTTGTTTTTTGTTTTGCTAATGGTAGCTCATGGAATTTCAATAATCAATTTGTCAGATGAAGTCATCCTGTCAGAGCATGAGGATTTGGATGCAGAAGAAGGTGATGAAGCAGAGTCTTTTGACATCCCCAAATGGGAAACTCATCGTGGAAACAAGATTCTTGTAAATGTGGATAGCTTTGGAGCTGTTGGTGATGGGGCTTCAGATGACACCAAGGTAATACGCTCTAATGTTTTATAAAAACTGAAACGTTCACCACAACTATATGCAGATCGACTTCTATGTGTTTTGTTTTTAGAATTTAGTCAATTACAACAACAACAACAACAACAACAACAACTACCCAGTATAGTCCCACAAAGTGCGGTCTGGGGAGGGTAATATGTAGACAGGCCTTACCCCTACCCCGAAAGGGAAGAGAATTTAGTCAATTAAGGGATTAGAAAAGTGTTAGGCAAGTTGAAATATGATCATACTGTATTTACTTTATTCATAATCAAGGTTGTCTTTCATACTGATTGTTTTCAGGTTTCTAGTCTTTACTGTTTAATACTCTTCTAGGGAGAAGGGCAACATAGACGAACAATGGAATCTTTCTTGTGTTGCCAATTATTAATGCTGCATCCATGCAAGTTGCACGTTACCTTCTTCCACTTTGTCATATGTACTATCTCAGGCTTTTGTTGATGCATGGAAACAAGCTTGTTCAACACCAAAATCAGTCTTCTTGGTCCCTGCAGGACGCTTTTATCTAGTAAATGCAACAAGGTTCCGAGGGCCTTGTGCAGGCAGATTGAGAGTCCAGGTTACATTAATTGCATTCTATTTCATGTGTTGTTTCAATTTATATCCTCCATTTTGCTAACATTACCCTAGAAGAGACTTATGCATATAATACTTTTTTGAAATCATTACTTTTTCGACTTCATCATAAAAAAAGAAATCATTACTTTTTCGTGTATAGCATCTATTTAGCAAGCTCAACGTTCCTTATGATGGTCATAAATTTGAAACGTGATTAAAAAACAGATTGAAGGAACTATAATAGCGCCGGACGAGCCTAAAAACTGGGACCCAAACAATCCACGAATTTGGCTTGGCTTCTTTAACTTGGCTGGAGCTCTGTTCCAAGGAGGAGGAGTTATTGATGGATCAGGCAGCAAATGGTGGGCAGCTTCATGCAAGAAGAACAAGACTAATGTAACTGATACACATGCACTACTTATATGTTCTTTTGCGTTTTGACAAACACGGATGATAATCTTATTCTTTTTTGTTTTTTGTTTTTTGGGTTTTATCTCGATAACAGCCTTGCAAAGCAGCACCAACTGTAAGGAAGTGGAGACCACAGGGATCTTACGTATAACTCTTATCAGCATTGTGAAATCAACTTACACAAATTCTAATTGCAGGCATTAACTATATATGCAAGCTCAGGTATAAAGGTGAAGGGCCTAACAATCCAAAATGGCCAACAGATGAACTTTGCCATTTCTCGATCAAACTCTATACGAATAACTGGTGTTAAGGTTTTTGCTCCTGAAGACAGTCCTAATACTGATGGAATCCATATAACTGAATCAACAAATGTTGTACTCCAGAATTCCAGAATTGGAACAGGTTTCGACATCTCTCATATTATCTACATTCATAACTCCTTATTTGACTGATTTTGCCCTCAAGAACGAAGTTTGCAGTATTTTCTGTTCTCATCTATGCAAAGAGCAGTCCCTGTTTTGAATATAACATTTTGGTGAATTGACTTGCTTTCTTAAATGTGTCTATCAAACAAGGCACTTCATATCTACCATAAATTTTGCCTTGAACTCTGTGCATCTATCTCACTTTACTGTATGAAAAAGCTAGCTTGCAAACATGTATGAGCCTTCCTCTCATGCTCTGTGTTTTCTCAAACACACTCGCACGTGCACTGTTTTAATGAACATGCCTTTTTTGATATCATGAATATACTATATGATACAAAGAATAAATACTGGTTACTTTCCTATCTTATTCAGGCGATGATTGTGTCTCAATTGTCAATGCTAGTTCCAATATCAAGATGAAGGGAATTTACTGTGGACCTGGCCACGGAATCAGGTAGCACATTTTTCCAGTTATCGATGCTCTTTTTTCAAAATTACCTTTAGAAGTTCTGCAGAAGAGAGCTAGAAGTCGGTAAATAAACTCGAATTGTCTGAAGGAATAAGCGAAAATATCTTTCTCACCTTGTCTTCTAAACTGATTCTGTTGCATGAATGATGACTGGCAGCATTGGGAGCCTTGGTAAGGACAACTCTGTTGGTATAGTGACTCAGGTTGTACTTGATAATGCATTCCTCAGAGGTACCACAAATGGTCTGCGGATCAAGACATGGCAGGTATCTTTTAGTGTTGTGTAGCACTTGAATTCATCCCTTTAGATGGCATTACACACATGATCGTTTGAAAATTAAGATTTTTAAGCTGACTTTACAACAGCTTTCCTTTTAGTTAGCAAATAACTATAGACTCAGTGACCTTGTCTTGCAAAAGATTGATTTATTTAGACAAAATCCTGAGCCCCAATGAGGAAAGAGCTTGCCCAGTTCACATTGGCAATTATATTCTGTCTGCTAATATAGAAATAATTTTTCTTTTTCATCTTAGAATCAGAATGATAAAAATTTCTTGTTCTCTTAGGGTGGAGCAGGTTATGTCCGTGCAGTGCGCTTCCAAAATGTAAGGATGCAATATGTTTCCAATCCTATCATTATTGACCAATTCTATTGCGACTCACCAAAGTCGTGCCAGAATCAGGTATTCTTCTCAATTGTCATGTTTTCAATTGATAATACGCGAGTTTTAAAGGAAAAAACTAAGTTCTCTCCAATAGTTGGGAAAGTCAATGTAACAAAATGTCATTTGTTCATGACATTATAGACATCTGCAGTTCGGATAAGTGAGATAGTTTACCGGAATGTTAGTGGTACTTCAAAGAGCCAAAAGGCAATCAAATTTGCATGTAGCGACAACGTGCCCTGCAGCCACATTGTTCTGAACAACATCAACTTAGAGACCAGAGATGGTACTGCTGAGGTCTACTGCAACTCTGCCACAGGGATTGGTTATGGTTATATTCATCCATCAGCGGAGTGCCTGAACTCCTCTGGCAAGAAAATTGAGAAAATTGAGGCCATGCTCCACGAATCAAAGGAGGAATACCTCGTTCATACTGAGCTATGAATTGACTTCCACTTGCCATTGCTCCAACATGATGATTATTGAAGCAGATAATTTTATTATACATCCTGTAGTGTAGTGCTTACTTACTGATTTGAGTGATCTCAGATTCTGAGATTCCTAACTAGGTAAGGTAACAGCTAAATGCTATTTTACATGGATTCATTTAAAGATATTTATAAAAAAGTTATATTGGATCCTTGAGTTTTCTTCCGTGATACATTCAATATAATACGCAGATTTTATGTTCAGTGTGCAAATATAATGAGAAGGTTCAAGAAGGCCAGTTTCTCATTTCTTGTTCTTCAGAACTCCAACTCCACTCTAGTTAAACGCGAAGGGACTCAGCATCCCACCACACTCCTTGGTGACAACACATTTTACATAGCATTTTCTTCTTCTCTAAACCTTTATGTACTCCTTTTCTCAGAATTAATAAACAACTCCGAATATTTTCATTTTCTTTATACATTTGGTTTTTTCTCCAATTTCCTTTCTAACATTGATCATGCCCTCAACCCCTGGTTCACGAGTATCATACATTCTGTTAGCAATTACAATCTACTCGAAAATACTGGCTGGATACTATTTTATGTTTAACTAAAAAATAATTTTTGTGGTCAAAGTGAATAAAAGAATAATTCGATTTTCTAGTAATTAATTTTACTTCACTTTTCCTAGTATAAAAGAATAAAGAGTAATAAAAAGCGAGACTCAAAGAATAAGGGGGGAAAAATCTTATTGATAGTCGAAACCTCCTTCCAATAGGAAAGAACATGATCTTCCAATAGTAAGAATATTAACAATTGATAGTATTACTTCGTGAATTTTTATAAGGATACAATTTGTAACTGGCTTACCCTATTTACTTCCTGATCGTTACTAGCATTTATTACATTGATTATTCGATACATGGGTGATTCGTAATAGTTAAGGCAATAACAATCAATCGCGCATAATCAGAGATTATGATGATTTTTTTCATATTCGTATATTCGTGATTATTAATAAACCTTCCTTTTAGTATCCTTAGTAATCCATTACGTACCTGTTTCCACTTTTCCAGCTGATAGCCACGATTGTCTCGTAGACGATTCCGTGATTATTACTTATGCCTTCTCCGTCCTTACATTCTCCTTTTTTTTGTTGTTGTGACAAGCTTGTTCGAAAAAATCTGCATATACCACGATTAATTCATTTGTCAACTTGCTATAATTCACAAGTGCAGACTCGAGTAAATCTAACCACAATGTTAAAGCAGAGAGAATCACACTAAATGTTGTTACTTATTACTGAGTTTCAAACTTGAGATCTTCACGTCATCATTCAAACATCTTAGGGTGCAAGCACAACTCGCTACCATAACTTTATCTTGTTGGCAAGTTTTTTTTTTTTTGTCAAATGGGGAATATATTACTGATTACGGAAATGTTAGTACGCTAGAGTTACTTGGGTACCTCATGGTACCCAGTTCTGCAATGTTTTGCAAGATAGCATTCATATTACGACCCACAAAGGACCTGGACAATTCAGTTCCTGGAATTTCTGCCCAAACGCATCGTTAACAAACATCGGAGGAACTGTCAAAATTACATAACCATTACAAAAAAAATTTCGTACTGCTTCCTTTGATAATGCATCAGCCACTCTATTTTGCTCCCTGAACAAGTGCCTCATCATCACTCTTCCCATCCTTTGAATCAACACCCTGCATTCACAAATTAGAGGGTCAAAAATCAAGTTACCATCAATTAGCATAGTAAGTAATTGTGATAAGTCTGTGTCTATGTGCAGCGGTAGAAAGTTGTTGTGTTCTGCTTTTTGGAGGCCTTTTATGAGGGTACGAAATTCAGTTTCTATGCTGGTAGTGTGAGACAGGTTTTCCATAAAACCAAGCATCCAGTCCCCACTGTGGTCTCTGAAGATGCCCCCTGTCCCTCCAACTCAAATCCTGCCTTTGAGTGCACCATCAGTATTCAGCTTGAAGGTACCTTTGGGAGGAGGTTCCCATTTGAGCATCAGCTGGTGTGAGCATAGCTAGTTGCTACTGCTTCTGATCATTTGGAATTCAGTTGCTTTGGCAATGGTGTTCTTTGAGTTGATGAGATCTTTTTTTATTGTTGAACACATTGTTGTTTATTGTTAGCCAAATGTGCCAGGGACAGAAGGGCATGAGGACTAACCAGCGCAGGTGTTCATTAAAGTTCCTACCCTTGATGGTTGGCCAAATTATCTGCCATGTGTGGGTGCTATTTACAGGGTTTGGTGGGGGGTGGATGTTGCTTTGGCTTTGATTGCATTCCAGAAATGGGTTGCAATGGGTCATGTGAAGAATATGTGCTCAATATACTCACACCCAACACCACAGTAATGACAAGAAGTTGGACATTTGATTCCCATCGAGCTTAGCAAAGCCCTTGTTGGAAGTCTCATGGGCAAGGATAATCTATCTTGTTAGGGGCTTCTAGTTTCTATAGCCACTTCAAGTTGTCCAAAATCTTGGTTGTGGTCACCTGAGCATTGTTGTGAATGAAGTTGTAGGCTGAGTTCTGGGTGAATTTCCCATTTGTTGTGAGAGCCCAAACTAGTGTTTCTTCCTTAGTTATAAAACTAGGGATGAACATTGAGTCCATGATGCTGAGGATGTGGGGAGGGAGATCAAAGGAAAGGGAGGATGTGTCCCATGCTCCTCTGTTGTGAATTGAATTCACTTTGACTAGAAGATCTCTACTAGTCATAGGTTCCTTGATCAGCTGCCTAATGGCAAGTTTATTAGGAATCCAAGGTTCATTGAAGAAGCTTACTCTAGTTCCCTTATTTACAACCCATCTACTGGCCTTACTGCATGTTTCCCATCCACTTAGCAGGGCTTTCCAAGTGGGAGATTTATTGTTGCCATGATGCCTCCCAACATTGATGGGTCTGAACATGTTGCAATTTTTATGGATGAGAACTCTAGCCCAGAGATAGGCTCTCCATGCCACGCTTGCTAGGGCAGCCTTGT
This sequence comes from Nicotiana benthamiana, assembly GCA_034376525.1. Lineage (NCBI taxonomy): Eukaryota > Viridiplantae > Streptophyta > Magnoliopsida > Solanales > Solanaceae > Nicotiana > Nicotiana benthamiana. The sequence goes on from CM067336.1 coordinate 82,027,258, forward strand.
TTTTGAAACAAGCTTTTTTGATTCCTAGGCCTCCCTGAGCTTTGATTCTAGTCACAACCTCCCACTTGATCATGTGCACTTTCTTCTTGTCCTGGGTGGTTTCCCATAGGAAGTAACTTTGTATCCTATCAATATGGTTGGTTATCTTGGTAGGAAGGGATATGAATGGCATGACATGGCTTGGTATGGTGCCTAGTGTTGCTTTTATTAGAGTAATTCTACCAGCTATGTTGAGGAATTTTGTTTTCCAGCCTGCTAACTTGTTGTGCATGTTATCAATGATGAATTGGAAGTCAGAGGTAGTCTTTCTTTTACTTAGGATTGGGTATCCTAGGTATTTACCAAAGGATGAGGAGTGGTTGATGGACAGAGTGTTGGACATGTGTCGGGCTTTGTTTTGGGGGGTATTGGAGGAAAAAATGACCTTAGATTTAGACAAATTGATTTTTTGGACTGACTGGCTGTTGAATTCCTGCAGAATGGTGATGATTGTTTCATAGTTTCTGATGGTCCCCTTTGCAAACAGTGCTAGGTCATCAGAAAAGAATAGGTGGGAGATTTTAGGGCCAGCTCTGCTTATCCTCATTGAGGTCACTTTCAAACTGAAGGAGAAAGCTACTAAATAGGTAGTTAGGGGAATTCTGAATACCATGGATTCTGGCCGCAAGTATCTTTTTCTTATGGAAAATATTACCAAAGACTTGATGGTTCCACTTGGAGTCCATCTCTTGGAACCTGGCAATGGACTGGATAAGGGGAGCTTGCCAAGAAAAAGCTTGGTTGATGACATTGGGGAAGAAGGGTGGCTAGCCCACATTGTTTCAAACTTGAAAGGTGTTTTGATTAGAGGTCTTTATGGGCCTTCCATTTGGATTTTAAGGAGACAATGGTCTGAGTGGGTCCTAGCCAGGTGTTGTAAAGTTGCCTCTAGATATTGTGCAATCCACCCCTCATTGGCAAAACACCTATCAATTCTTTCCAAAATTAGGGCATTCCTATTCTTGTATCTTTTATTAGTCCAAGTGTACTTACTAATGGAAACACGTTCTCAAGGCATTATACTAAATGTGTGTTCATATTTGTAGGTTTTGATGAATGACAAACTATGCGCAAATTGACATATGACGAGATCCAAGCACAAGCGCGAAATTGATATATAACAAGATTCAAGCACAAGACAAAGATCGAGATTAAGTTTTATATGAGTCGGTATTTAATTGTGATCTTGATCCGAACAACTTAAACTCAGGACTTGGCTTCTCTCGTAAAAATACTTTTAGCAAATCACTATGCGCAAATTAACATATGACGAGATCCAAGCACAAGCGCGAAATTGATATATAACAAGATTCAAGCACAAGACAAAGATCGAGATTAAGTTTTATATGAGTCGGTATTTAATTGTGATCTTGATCCGAACAACTTAAACTCAAGACTTGGCTTCTCTCGTAAAAATACTTTTAACAAATCATGCATATTTAATTTAGAGCAAAATGATTTTAAATAATGCATATTTACTTTTGTCAAAATGATTTTTAAACACGCCTCTAAAATCTGGACTAAGATAATTGATTATGTACTTATGATAATCAATTATGTTTAAGTCAGCTGCTTGACAATCGATTGTGAACTAATGACAATCGATTGTGTTAAGGCAGTGAGCATCAGATTTTTCAAATCTGCATGACAATCGATTGTGAACCTTATGAAAATCGATTGTGATGAGGCAGTGTCCATCAAAGTTCTTCAAAGCTCAAAATAATCGATTGTGAAGCTAATGACAATCGATTGTGAAGAGACAGTGTCCATCAGATTTTTCAAAGTCACAAAATAATCGATTGTGAACTTATGACAATCGATTGTGTTGAGGCAGTGTCTTCCAGACTTTTTCAAAGTTATTAAATAATCGATTGTGAACTTATGACAATCGATTGTCAAGAGGCAGTGTCTAAATTGATTTTTCAAGACTGATATATAATCGATTGTTAACTTAGTATAATCGATTGTATAACTGACCGTTGCCAAAATATTTTCAAATACCGTCAGGTAATCGATTATTGATTCCCTATAATCGATTGTTTTAATTAAAATCTGGAAAAGATTTTTTGAACGTTGCTGAGTAATCGATTGTAGATTGTTGACAATCGATTGTTTTACGTAAAATCTGGAAAAGATTTTTTGAACGTTGCCAGTAATCGATTATTGATCTTATATAATCGATTGTTATGTGTAAAATCTAGGATTGATTTTTGGAAAAACTGGCAAACAATCGATTGTGGTAACTTGACAATCGATTGTCACTGAGTAATTTTAGCAACTCTTAATTGGCAATTAGGCAACGGTAATACAAGGTTTTTCAACTATAAATACAGCTTCAATTCAGTCTTTTAAGAACAACAACATACAACAACTGATCATACAATTGCTAAGGCTTGCATACTTTATTGCTTATCATTTTATATTCATTACATAAGCTTTTGAGAGCCAAATTCTTGTCAAAAAATTGTTGCGATCTTGAGCGTATTCTTTTTACTCATATCTACTATTAAAGGAGTGTCTTGTTTGAGTGCTAAGTGTTTTTATACACTTGAAGGGAAGTGTTAGTCCCTTGTGTTGTAAGAAGGAACTTGTGTTTCCTTGGTTGAAGTCTTGGAGTGTTGTATCTCCGAGCAAAGGTTGTTGAGGCTTGTGTCCTCAAGTTGTAACGGTTTGTTAAGCACCCGTAAGCTTAACAAGTTAGTGGAAATCTCGAGAGAGTCTCTCGGGGACTGGACTAGCCATGGGTTGTGGTGAACCAGGATATATCGGTGCGTTTGTTCCAATTGATTTACTTATCGCACTTATTTATTTCCTGCATTTTTTAAATTCCGCAAGCTTACGCTAATTTTATTAAAACGCTATTCACCCCCCCCCTCTAGCGTTAAGCGTATTATCTAACCATTGGTATCAGAGCCCAACTCTCTGAAGACTTAACCGTTTGAGAGAAACATCCATGGCTTCTACTCGTGATTCTTTTGCAGGAATAGGTGAAGGACAGTGCTCCACCCGACCACCGCTATTCGATGGTACAAATTATACATACTGGAAGGAGAGAATGAGAATATTTGTACAATCAAATAGTTTTCATCTTTGGAAGGTCATAATGAATGGAGAACAAATTCCAACCAAGAAGGTTGAAAATGAATGGGTCCCAAAGTCCGAAGATGAATACGATGCGGATGATATCCGAAAGGTGCAAAATAATGCTAAAGCTGTTAATACTTAACCCTCTTGTTGATGATCAAAGGAAGCAAAGAATTGCTCTCAAGGCAAGCACAAGCCAACCTCAAAATGATGAGGACGGAGACAACGAGTTCGGACTCGTTATCAAGAGATTTCAAAAGTTCATGCGAAAAGAGTATGAACGAAAGGGCAAAAAGCAAGGAGATCAAATAAAGTGCTATGAGTGCGGAGAAACCGGGCACATTAAATCAAATTGCCCAAATGCTAAAACGGAGAAGAAACCCTTCAAGAAGCAAAAAGCATACATATCTTGCGGAGGCGACTCTGGTGACGAGTCAAGTGAGGAAGAAGAAGACGAAGCCGCAAATCTTTGTCTTATGGCACAAGAAGACAACAAAGAAGAGGTATGTTTGAAGGGATCAAGTGTACTATGGTACCTTGATAGTGGATGCTCCAAGCACATGACGGGAGACGAATCCAAATTCCTTCAACTAGAACACAAGGAAGGGGGAAGTGTTATTTTTGGTGATCACAACAAAGGAAAGATTATCGGCATCGGATCGGTCGGTAAGGATGAAATTTCTTCCATTAAGCATATATTACTTGTGAAAGGTTTAAAACATAATCTCTTGAGCATAAGTCAATTATGTGACAAGGGAAATCTTGTTTTATTTGATTCGGATGAATGCTTAGTTTTTAGACGTAGCGATTTTAATATTATCCTTCGTGGTTTTAGAATGGATAACATTTATATGGTTGATCTTGCAAATTCTTCACCCGAATATGTAAATTGTTTAATGAGCAAAGAGGATGATTCTTGGTTATGGCATCGTAGAGTAGCTCACATCAACATGCATCTTTTGAACAAATTGGTTTCACAAAATTTAGTCGTTGGTCTTCCAAATTTGAAATTTGAAAATGACTCTATTTGTGATTCTTGTCAAAAAGGGAAGCAAACAAAAGCATCTTTTAAATCGAAAAACATTGTTTCAACTACTAGACCATTGCAATTGCTTCACATGGATTTGTTTGGACCATCTCGCATTGAAAGTCTTGGTAGAAATTGTTATGCCTTTGTTATTGTTGATGATTATTCCAGATTTACTTGGACTTTATTTCCTTCCCATAAAAGTGATGCTTTTCAGAATTTTAAATATTTCCTTAAACGCATTCAAAACGAAAAGGAAACAACCGTCACTTCAATTAGAAGTGATCATGGGGGAGAGTTTGATCACAATCTCTTTGCAGACTTTTGTGACGAACTCGGTATCGAGCATACCTTTTCCGCTCCACGAACACCACAACAAAATGGGGTGGTGGAAAGGAAAAATAGGTGTCTCGAAGAGATGGCTAGAACCATGCTCGAAGAGGCTAAGATTCCCAAACATTTTTGGGCGGATGCCATGAGTACCGCATGCTACATTTTAAATAGAGTAGTCATAAGGCCAATACTCATGAAAACCCCTTATGAACTCTACAAGGGAAGGAAACCAAATATCTCCCATTTTAGAGTATTCAGTTGTATATGTTTTATTCATAACAATGGAAAAGATCAATTGGGAAAATTTGATGTCAAATCCGATGAGGGAATTTTTATTGGGTATTCTTCACATAGCAAAGCATATAGGGTATTTAATAATAGAACCCAAACTGTGGAGGAATCCCCTCATATTGTGTTTTCCGAAAGTAATGCTCGCTTGGAGAGAGAGAATTCTTGTTCTGATCTTGCAGGTATTTTAAATAGTTTAAAAGACAAAGTACAAGAAGAAACTCCTAAGGAAATTCAAGATGAAATCTTGGAACAATCAACCGATGAAACGCCACAATTGGAGAAAGAAACGAAAATGCCTAACGAATGGAGGACAATCAAAGATCACCCTCTCGAACAGGTAATTGGCGACGTCGGAGAAAAGGTACGTTTCCGAAACTCCCTTAAGAACACCTTAGGACACACTTCTTAAGAGATCACGTTCTCATTGCATTATTTCGTTACAAATTACTGACTTGAGCGTCGGAGACGTCTAATTCTCTTTTGCAGGTATCGCCCTAAAGGCAGGGGGAATTATAAAGAAATAGCATAGAACAATCGATTGTTACAACAAATAATCGATTATTTTACTGTGCGGACAATCGATTAGCAAGTATCACTAATCGATTATTTATATTTGATACCTATTATGCATTTGTGTTTCATAATCGATTTTTTAACTGTATAATCGATTACCGTCTCAGCCATTCAGTACTGCTTTTCTAAAACAATCGATTGTTTCATAAATATAATCGATTATTTTCCGAGTCTGAAAATCACCGTGCTCACTGTATCACAACAATCGGTTATCATAAATCAACAATCGATTATTTATTCAGAAATTCAAATTTTTGTTACCGTTTGGGCCCTGCAATCGATTTTGTGTCAGTTTCGAGTTCAAGTCAAAATCTGCTCAAACAATCGATTATTTCATGTCAACAATCGATTGTCTAATGGTCAGTGCAATTTATTTTTACCGTTTCTGACTGTTTTGGCTCATAAATTTCTGTAGATTTTCATCATAAATGAAATGCCATTCTTCCCATTATAAATAGGCATCATAAGTCTTCAAATTTTATTCACTCAAGCATCAATCTTTGCTCTCAAACCTTCAAAAATCTCCCAAGTTTCTTACAAGTTCATTACTACTTTTTGAAAATGTCGGGCAGACACTCTAAACGTTCCCGTTCAGGTAGACAAGGTGCATCTTCTTCTGCTCCTCCACCTCCAACTTTCCCTTATCAAGATGGGTCTATTTTAAAATTCAATACTGAAACCGAGCTTACTAGATTTTTGACAAAATTCGAAAAGCGTGACATTCTTCCTCCTCGCTTTTCAACAAGCAAGTATCTTGAATCATATGCCCCTGCTGCAAACATGCTTAAGGAATGTCAACTTCTTGACTTCTTATATCTTACCTATCCTTATATTAATCCTCCATTGATTCAAGCATTTTACTCAAACCTTCATGAGGATGACGATGGTGAGCTTGTGTCAAATATTAATGGTGTTCAAATTCTTTTGTCCAATGAAAACTTGCATTCCATTGCCCATCTTCCTCGACGTGGCGAAAACATTACTCGCTACATTAGAGAGGCTGGCGCCTTGTTTGATGAGAAAACTCTCCTAAACCAAATAGGTCTTACATCTTATGATCCTAATCTATCTACTCGGCGCCCTACTATCACGGGAATGCTCCCCGAGTATCGTTTGATTTTCTATTTCATCACCCGAGTCCTCAAGCCTCGGAAGCATAATCATACCACTCTTTCCCAAGAGGACGCTAAGCTCATGCATGCCATTATAACCGGAGCTCACATCAATTGGTGTAAGTTCGTCAAAATTCACATGCGTGATGCCATCGGAGATGATAGACCTCTTCCCTATGCCCTCCTTATTATGAATTTTCTTGAAGCTTCCGGATTCAACACTTCCATCGGTCCTCTCAAAAAGAGCACCAAGAAGTGGGAAATTTCAGAATCCTCCTTTCCCCATGACGGCGATCATGTAGCTCCTGCTCCTCCTCCAACTCGTCGATTGCGTCAGCCTCCAGAACCTTCTCTTCAATCCATTTCTGACCAAATTGCCTCATTGACCACCTCTGTCGGTCAATTGACACATGAGATCCATGGATATTTTGACCATGTTCATTATCCATATGTCGGTCTTGTTCCCTATGAAGTAGTGCCGGATGATGAGGCGGGAAATGATGATGAATAATTTCTTTATTTATTTTTCTATTTTATTGTTCTATGTTTTATTGTTCCAGTTATGTAACCGTTTTTCAATAAATAAACAAGTTTTTTGATTATTCTATATTTTTTTGCTAATGGCAAAAGGGGGAAGATAACGGGTATGCACTCTCACTCAATACTTATCGGCATAAATTGAGGGGGAATTCATATATTGAGGGGGAACAAATTGCATATCTATATACTTGTTACATATCTTTACTTGTCTTGAATCGTCATTATGAATTGCCTAATATGCATATCCCGCTTAAAGTTTGCCATTATCAAAAAGGGGGAAATTGTAGGAAACACGTTCTCAAGGCATTATACTAAATGTGTGTTCATATTTGTAGGTTTTGATGAATGACAAACTATGCGCAAATTGACATATGACGAGATCCAAGCACAAGCGCGAAATTGATATATAACAAGATTCAAGCACAAGACAAAGATCGAGATTAAGTTTTATATGAGTCGGTATTTAATCTTGATCCGAACAACTTAAACTCAAGACTTGGCTTCTCTCGTAAAAATACTTTTAACAAATCACTATGCGCAAATTGACATATGACGAGATCCAAGCACAAGCGCAAAATTGATATATAACAAGATTCAAGCACAAGACAAAGATCGAGATTAAGTTTTATATGAGTCGGTATTTAATTGTGATCTTGATCCGAACAACTTAAACTCAAGACTTGGCTTCTGTCGTAAAAATACTTTTAACAAATCATGCATATTTAATTTAGAGCAAAATGATTTTAAATAATGCATATTTACTTTTGTCAAAATGATTTTTAAACACGTCTCTAAAATCTGAACTAAGATAATCGATTATGTACTTATGATAATCGATTATGTTTAAGTCAGCTGCTTGACAATCGATTGTGAACTAATGACAATCGATTGTGTTAAGGCAGTGAGCATCAGATTTTTCAAATCTGCATGAAAATCGATTGTGATGAGGCAGTGTCCATCAAAGTTCTTCAAAGCTCAAAATAATCGATTGTGAAGCTAATGACAATCGATTGTGAAGAGACAGTGTCCATCAGATTTTTCAAAGTCACAAAATAATCGATTGTGAACTTATGACAATCGATTGTGTTGAGGCAGTGTCTTCCAGACTTTTTCAAAGTTATTAAATAATCGATTGTGAACTTATGACAATCCATTGTCAAGAGGCAGTGTCTAAATTGATTTTTCAAGACTGATATATAATCGATTGTTAACTTAGTATAATCGATTGTATAACTGACCGTTGCCAAAATATTTTCAAATACCGTCAGGTAATCGATTATTGATTCCCTATAATCGATTGTTTTAATTAAAATCTGGAAAGTATTTTTTGAACGTTGCTGAGTAATCGATTGTAGATTGTTGACAATCGATTGTTTTACGTAAAATCTGGAAAGGATTTTTTGAACGTTGCCAGTAATCGATTATTGATCTTATATAATTGATTGTTATGCGTAAAATCTGGGCTTGATTTTTGGAAAAACTGGCAAACAATCGATTGTGGTAACTTGATAATCGATTGTCACTGAGTAATTTCAGCAACTCTTAATTGGCAATTAGGCAACGGTAATACAAGGTTTTTCAACTATAAATACAGCTTCAATTCAGTCTTTTAAGAACAACAACATACAACAACTGATCATACAATTGCTAAGGCTTGCATACTTTATTGCTTATCATTTTATATTCATTACATAAGCTTTTGAGAGCCAAATTCTTGTCAAAAGTTGTTGCGATCTTGAGCGTATTCTTTTTACTCATATCTACTCTTAAAAGAGTGTCTTGTTTGAGTGCTAAGTATTTTTATACACTTGAAGGGAAGTGTTAGTCCCTTGTGTTGTAAGAAGGAACTTGTGTTTCCTTGGTTGAAGTCTTGGAGTGTTGTATCTCCGAGCAAAGATTGTTGAGGCTTGTGTCCTCAAGTTGTAACGGTTTGTTAAGCACCCGTAAGCTTAGCAAGTTTGTGGAAATCTCGAGAGAGTCTCTCGGGGACTGGACCAGCCATGGGTTGTGGTGAACCAGGATATATCGGTGCGTTTGTTCTAATTTATTTACTTATTGCACTTATTTATTTCCTGCATTTTTTAAATTCCGCAAGCTTACGCTAATTTTATTAAAACGCTATTCACCCCCCCTCTAGCGCTCAGTGTATTATCTAACACTTACTACCCTTATACCCTAGATCAATTTACTGGAATTGGTTGATACAGTTCTATAAGTTATTGCTTCGGCTAAGGTTGATAGGATTACCCCCAAATTTATCTCTTGCCTTCAATACTTCATTAAAGTCCCGCCTACAAACCAGTTATTTTTAGCATTTGTGGAGAGTGTGATTAGTTGATCCCACAAAAGTTTCCTGTTTTCTAGAACAGGGCTAACATATATTGCAGAACAAAGCCAAGGAGTGTGATAAGTTCTTACATGCACCATTGCATGAATGTCCTAGGGTGTTGTTGCCACCTCTTCCACCGCGACCTGATCATCTTTCCACATAAATACAATGCCACCAGCAAGGCCCACGGCTGGTGACTGAATAATCATATCAGAATTAAGATCGGTGGCCAGGGATTAATGGTCTGCCATTTTAGTTTCGTGGAGAACCAGCATGGAAGGCTTGTTCATGTTAACCATTTTAGTGCAATGCCTTTTAAACTCTGCACTATTCCCACCCCTAACATTCCATATAAAGTAATTTATCATTGGGAGTGTTGTTGATGGGTGGGTTCCCTCTTGGGGATTGGGAAGCGAGGGCGTTGACGTTGCTTTCTTTTTCAGGCTCAAAATTGGTGTAAGATTGATCAGTGGCTTTATTTGGCCCATTATTTGTGCTGAAACAAGGCTCAGCCTGCACTTGGCTATTATTTTGGGGCATAGGACTACCACTATCTCGCTTACTAGCAAGCCGAACTCTATTGACCTAACTGAATCCAGAACAATCGACTTTGTTTTTGGCATTTGGTACAAAGGCTCCATCTCGTGTGATGCTTCCTTGCTTTTTAGCAAATCCAGGGCTTTGACCACTCCCTGCTGAATGTTTTGGAGAGGTGGTGGTCTATTGTCTTTCTTTCAAGTGGACAGTGGTGGCATCGTTTCTAAATGGGTGAAGATTGGTTCTACCGCTGGATCCTCTTTCATCAAGTCTAGAAAGAAGGAGATGGTTTGGAAGTTCTGTAGTATGTTGTAGTTGAGTGCCTGTGGATCTGTGATCGGAGATGGACTTTCCGATGTGGCCACTGACTGCCATAGTAGAAGGACAAATGCTGATAGGGCTTTGTTCAGTACTTCTACTGTCACTCTGGCAAGGTGGGCTGGATTTTGGACCACCAATCTCACCCTCTTGTTGTCCAAGGTGAAATCGTAAGAGAGTCCATGTCCCTGTAGTGCAGCCTCCAACCAAGAGCTCGGTTGGTGGTCCTGAGGCAGTGGACTGGTGGAGACAGTAGTCGGGACGGTTTTCATATGGGTGTTTTTTGCCATTTTTGGGTCTCTTTTGTTTTCTACGTTGGGAGGTATTGGGAATGGGGTTAATTGACTGATCCCCCATTGTAAAGCCTTCCATTGTCACATCTCGGTCAGTGGAAGAGTTTTTGGGCTTTGGGATTAGGTGGAGATCTTGGACAATAATTGATGATATGGAGGAGGTGAAGGTTGCAGTCTTTTCGACTGTGTTCAGGGGTTTGCAGGTGAGGTAATCGAGTACCTTGCTTAACGATTGGTGTTTCACCATTAACGTTAGAGGGAGTGTTTGAGCGGGGAGGGGGGGTGGATAGATTTAGGGGTAGAATGTGATTGTGGTTGTGGATTTTCCACAAGGCCCAATGCATTATGTCCTATCTGGTCCAAGAGGGGGTGCCCTTTTTGTTAGATAATACGCTTAACGCTAGAGGGGGGGTGAATTGCGTTATAATAAAAATAAGCGTAGACTTGCGGAATTTAAAAATTGCAGGAAATAAATAAGTGCGATAAGTAAATAAATTAGAACAAACGCACCGATGTATCCTGGTTCACCACAACCCGTGGCTAGTCCAGTCCCCGAGAGACTCTCTCGAGATTTCCACTAACTTGTTTAGCTTATGGGTGCTCAACAAACCGTTACAACTTGAGGACACAAGCCTCAACAACCTTTGCTCGGAGATACAGCACTCCAAGACTTCAACCAAGGAAACACAAGTTCCTTCTTACAACACAAGGGACTAACACTTCCCTTCAAGTGTACAAAAACACTTAGCACTCAAACAAGACACTCCTTTAAGAGTAGATATGAGTAAAAAGAATATGCTCAAGATAGCAACAACTTTCGACAAGAATTTGGCTCTCAAAAGCTTATGTAATGAATATAAAATGATAAGCAATAAAGTATGCAAGCTTTAGCAATTGTATGATCAGTTGTGTGTTGCTGTTCTTAAAAGACTGAATTGAAGCTGTATTTATAGTTGAAAAACTTTGTATTACCGTTGCCTAATTGCCAATTAAGAATTGCTGATTTTACTCTGTGACAATCGTTGTCATGCAGATTTGAAAATTACCACAGTCGATTGCTTGCCAGTTCTTCCAAAAATCAATCCCAGATTTTACGTATAACAATCGATTGTTTAAGACTCACAATCGATTACTGGCAACGTTCAAAAAATCATTTCCAAATTTTACGTAAAACAATCGATTGTCAGAAATCTACAATCGATTACTCAGCAACGTTCAAAAAATCCTTTCCAGATTTTAATTAAAACAATCGATTATAAGAAATCAATAATCGATTACTCAGCAACGTTCAAAAAATACTTTCCAGATTTTAATTAAAATAATCGATTATAAGAAATCAATAATCGATTACCTGACGGTATTTGAAAATATTTTGGCAACGGTCAGTTATACAATCGATTATATTAAGTTAACAATCGATTATATATCAGTCTTGAAAAATCAATTTAGACACTGCCTCTTGACAATCGATTGTTATAGGTTCACAATCGATTATTAAATAACATTGAAAAAGTCTGGAAGACACTGCCTCAACACAATCGATTGTCATAAGTTCACAATCGATTATTTTGTGACTTTGAAAAATCTGATGGACACTGTCTCTTCACAATCGATTGTCATTAACTTCACAATCGATTATTTTGAGCTTTGAAAAACTTTGATGGATACTGCCTCATCACAATCGATTGTCATAAGGTTCACAATCGATTGTTATGCAGATTTGAAAAATCTGATGCTCACTTCCTTAACACAATCGATTGTCATAAGTTCACAATCGATTGTCAAGCAGCTGACTTAAACATAATCGATTATCATAAGTACATAATCGATTATCTTAGTCCAGATTTTAGAGGCATGTTTAAAAATCATTTTGACTAAAGTAAATATGCATTATTTAAAATCATTTTGCTCTAATTTAAATATGCATGATTTGTTAAAAATATTTTTATGAGAGAAGCCAAGTCTTGAGTTTAAGTTGTCGGATCAAGATCACAATTAAATACCGACTCATATAAAGCTTAATCTCGATCTTTGTCTTGTGCTTGAATCTCGTTATATATCAATTTTGCGCTTGTGCTTGGACCTCGTCATATGTCAATTTGCGCATAGTTTGTCATTCATCAAAACCTACAAATATGAACACATGTTTAGTGTAATGCCTTGAGAACGTGTTTCCAACAATTTCCCCCTTTTTGATAATGGCAAACTTTAAGCGGGATATGCATATTAGGCAATTCATGATGACGATTCAAGACAAGTAAAGATATGCAACAAGTATATAGATATGCAATTTGTTCCCCCCCCCCCCCAATATATGAATTCCCCCTCAATTTATGCCGATAAGTATTGAGAGTGCATACCCGTTATCTTCCCCCTTTTGCCATTAGCAAAAAATTATAGAATAATTAAAAAAAAACTTGTTTAGTTATTAAATCTGCAATTTCAGAAATAATAACGCAAATAATGTCAAGACAATCGATTATTGATACTGGATAATCGATTATATGAAAGAGAAATCGATTGTTCTGTGCGTCAAGCTTTATAATTCCCCCTGCCTTTAGGGCGATACCTGCAAAAATACGTTAGACGTCTCCAATGCTCAAGTTAGAAAACATGTGAAAGGGAAAATGCAATGACATAGATCAACGTGGAGTCAAGGATCCCGAGTTCACTACGAATTCGGAAGAAGGACTCTTTCTCTAAGGGCTTTGTAAAGATGTCGGCCAATTGATCTTTGGTTTCAACAAATTCAATTTCGACATCGCCCTTGAGAACGTGATCTCTTATAAAATAATGTCTAATTTCAATGTGTTTTGTTCGCGAATGAAGAACGGGGTTCTTCGTCAAGCATATGGCACTAGTATTGTCACATCTAAGAGGGATATGATCAAGACTTAGGCCATAGTCCAAGAGTTGTTGTTTCATCCAAAGGATTTGAGCGCAACAACTCCCCGCAGCTACATATTCAGCCTCGGTTGTGGACAACGCAACACTTACTTGTTTCTTGCTAAACCAAGAAACGAGAGAGCTACCGAGCAAATGGCAAGTGCCACTAGTGCTCTTGCGGTCCAATTTGCATCCAGCAAAATCGGAATCGGAATAGCCAACAAGTTGGCATGAAGAACCTTTGGGGTACCATAGACCCACATTTACAGTACCAACAAGATACTTCAATATCCGTTTCACCGCAGTTAGGTGAGACTCCTTCGGACACGATTGATAACGAGCGCATAAGCACACGCTAAACATGATGTCCGGACGACTAGCAGTAAGATAAAGGATAGAGCCAATCATACCTCGATACTTTTTTATGTCAACTTCCTTACCTTTCTCATCTTTGTCTAGATGATCGGATGTGCTTATGGGGGTTGCCATTGCTTTTGCATTGGTCATTTCAAATCGTTTCAGCAATTCTTTGTAATATTTCGCTTGACAAATGAACGTACCTTCTTTCATTTGCTTTACTTGTAATCCCAAAAAGAATGTTAACTCACCCATCATAGACATCTCAAATTCGCTTGTCATTAAATCGGAAAATTCCTTGCACAAAACATTGTTAGTAGCACCAAATATAATATCATCCACATAGATTTGAACTAATAAAATATCATTGTTTTTATGCTTAACAAAAAGAGTGGTGTCAACTTTCCCCCTAATGAAATCATTTTCCAATAGAAATTTACTCAATCTTTGATACCAAGCTCGGGGAGTTTGTTTTAAACCATAAAGAGACTTTTTGAGTTTGAAAACATGATCGGGAGATTTAAAATCTTCAAAACCGGGGGGTTGTTCAACATAAACTTCTTATTGAATAACACCATTTAGAAAAGCACTTTTCACATCCATTTGATATAAATTAAAATTCATAGAAGAGGCAAAAGCAAGCAATAAACGAATAGCTTCTAATCTAGCTACGGGAGCATATGTTTCTTCATAGTCAATACCCTCTTCTTGATTATAGCCTTTTGCTACAAGCCTAGCTTTGTTTCTAGTGATTACACCATTTTCATCTAGTTTGTTTCGAAAAACCCATTTCGTACCAATTATGGTATGATTTTCGGGTCTTGGCACCAAATCCCAAATGTCATTCCGTTTGAATTGGTTAAGCTCCTCTTGCATTGCCAAGGTCCAAAATTCATCCCCAATTGCTTCGGAGATGGTTGTTGATTCAATTTGAGAAACAAAAGCAGTATGTCCTAAGGTGTTCTTAAGGGAGTTTCGGGTACTTACCGTTTCTCCAACGTTGCCAATTACCTGTTCGAGAGGGTGATCTTTGATTGTCCTCCACTCGTTAGGCATTTTCGTTTCTTTCTCCAATTGTGGCGTTTCCTCCGTTGATTGTTCCAAGATTTCATCTTGAATTTCCTTAGGAGTTTCCTCTTGTACTTTGTCTTTTAAACTGTTTAGAATACCTGCAAGATCAGAACAAGAATCCTTTCTCGCCAAGCGATCATTATTTTCGGAAAACACAATATGAGGGGATTCCTCCACAGTTTGGGTTCTATTATTAAATACCCTATATGCTTTGCTACGTGAAGAATACCCAATAAAAATTCCTTCATCGGATTTGGCATCAAATTTTCCCAATTGATCTTTTCCATTGTTATGAATAAAAACTTTACAACCGAATACTCTAAAATGGGAGATATTTGGTTTCCTTCCCTTGTAGAGTTCATAAGGGGTTTTCATGAGTATTGGCCTTATGACTGCTCTATTTAAAACGTAGCATGCGGTACTCACGGCATCCGCCCAAAAATGTTTGGGAATCGTAGCCTCTTCAAGCATGGTTCTAGCCATCTCTTCGAGACACCATTTTTCCTTTCCACCACCCCATTTTGTTGTGGTGTTCGTGGAGCGGAAAAGGTATGCTCAATACCGAGTTCGTCACAAAAGTCCGCAAAGAGATTGTGATCAAACTCTCCCCCATGATCACTTCTAATTGAAGTGACGGTTGTTTCCTTTTCGTTTTGAACACGTTTAAGAAAATATTTAAAATTCTGAAAAGCATCACTTTTATGGGCAAGAAATAAAGTCCAAGTAAATCTGTAATAATCATCAACAATAACAAAAGCATAACGATTTCTACCAAGACTTTCAATGCGAGATGGTCCAAACAAATCCATGTGAAGCAATTGCAATGGTCTAGTAGTTGAAGCAATATTTTTCGATTTAAAAGATGCTTTTGTTTGCTTCCCTTTTTGACAAGAATCACAAGTAGAGTCATTTTCAAATTTCATGTTTGGAAGACCAACAACTAGATTTTGTGAAACCAATTTGTTCAAAAGATGCATGTTGATGTGAGCTACTCTACGATGCCATAACCAAGAATCATCCTCTTTGCTCATTAAACAATTCACATATTCGGGTAAAGAATTTGCAAGATCAACCATATAAATGTTATCCATTCTAAAACCACGAAGGATAATTTTAAAATCGCTACGTCTAAAAACTAAGCATTCATCCGAATCAAATAAAACAAAATTTCCCTTGTCACATAATTGACTTATGCTCAAGAGATTATGTTTTAAACCTTTCACAAGTAATATATGCTTAATGGAAGAATTTTCATCCTTACCGACCGATCCGATGCCGATAATCTTTCCTTTGTTGTTATCACCAAAAATAACACTTCCCCCTTCCTTGTGTTCTAGTTGAAGGAATTTGGATTCGTCTCCCGTCATGTGCTTGGAGCATCCACTATCAAGGTACCATAGTACACTTGATCCCTTCAAACATACCTACAAGACAGATTAATGAGTTTTAGGTACCCATGCCATTTTGGGTCCTTGGGGGTTAGGCAAATCATAGTGATGTGATTGAGTGTTATGTCTATGTCGTGTAAAACAAGCAGGAGCAATATGTCCAATTCATCTACAATAATGACAAGTCACGTTAGGATTATGCATCCTTCTAGGTTGATAGTAATTGGACGGGCGAAATTCATTTACTCTATTCTTGACAATATAACTATTGCGCAAATCATGAAAATCATTTCTCCTACCATTTGTTCTAGGATATGGATCATTTCTAGAATAGTTGTTTCTAGGTTGGAAGTCATTTCTAGGGGTTCTAAAAGGTTCAAAATTCCTTCTAGTGTGTGGCCTAGAATGTGCATTATTTCTAGCATGATTATTTCTAGGTTGCGATTGATGAAAACCATTTCTAGGTTTGTTTAATCTAGGATGAACATTTGTTTTATTTATCCTAGGTTGAGCCTTAGGTGGTTGGGGGTTGGCTTCAACTTTCTCTTTAGGCTCGTTTCTAAAACCTATGCCATGCTTGGTCGACTTCAAATTAACAAGCACTTCATTCAAATTTTTATGAGAAGAGTTAAACTTATCTAAGGTGCCCTTAAGCCTTTCTACTTCATTTTTGAGATGCATGCAAGAAGTACAATTTCTAGAACTCTCGGGCTTGTCGGCGCTTCTCTTGCCAAACAAATTGTTTTCCTCTTTCAACTTCTCATTTTCTAAAATCAGTTTTTCCAATTCCTTTTCTTTAAAAGAGAGTTGTTTTTGAAAATCTTTTTCTTTTAAAGAAGCATTTTTTTTTATACTCTTAACAGTTTTTGAAGCTTTAATAAATTCGCTATACAACTCATCAAAAGCATTTTGCATTTCTTCAAGGGAAAAGAAATCTTCTTGTCCGCCTTCCTTTTTGTACTCCCGTGTGCTGAACCGGTGGGGTTGTGTTTGGCCCATGATTAGGTGTTTGACAGTCCCCAGCTTGGGTTCTCGTGGAGCCCATTGTTATTGTTTTTGTTTTTTGTTTTATTTGCTTTTTGTTATTATTGTGGCCCGTGTTGTTCAAGATATGGAAACTTTGAATGAAAATATTTACCTGGACCTAATTCAATTGTGTTTACATGTACCTCCTTTGCATGGTAGTTTGAGGAGTTTTCTTCCTTGCTTGGTCTTTATTTTGGGGATCCATCTGGTCTCCTTCGTTGGAAGGTGATTGGTTTTCATTCGCTTTCTTCTGATTATTTCTATGAGTGGCTAGGGTTTTCCTGTGAGTCATCTACGGGAGGATGGGGCTTTTTATAGCTGCACCTGGAGGACGAGTGACCTATTCTGGCACAACTGGAACATAACGTGCCCTCTCCTTCATAGATCACTGATTGTTTATGGTCCCTTATGATGACTGATGTTTCTACTGGTGTTTCAAAAGGCACTTGGATGCAAATACGTGCATAGATCCCTCTGAGCATAGAGGAGGTGCATTGGTCGATCTTTAGAATATTGCCTAGCTTCCTTCCCACCTTTTCCAAAATGACTTTGTCATAGAATTCGGTGGGGAGATGAGGCAAGTGTATCTGGATTGCGGTGGATGTGAGTGTCGCCTCCAGGGGCACAAATTTTGGTTCCCATTTCCTAACTGAGAGGAAATTTCCTGAGACAAACCATGGTCCTAGGTGGAGCGCCTTAACCATACTCTATTCTAAGCTAATCTTTGCTATGAAAAAAATCCCATCCTAGGTCAATCAAGATTAACGTTTCAGATGGGTTCCATAGGTCAACTAGCTTAGAGCGAAGTAACTGGTACGACATCTTTTTTTTGAAGACTTTTAGGATAACAGAGTACCTCCATGGTGTGTATATACGATCCTTATCCTCGGTTGATAGAGTGATTGAGCCTTCAATATGCTTTTCTTTGGCTTGGACCATCGGGTTATCATTATCGTTGTAGGTTGCTTAATTACCTTGTTGTTTATCTAGGAGCGTATCCTTATAGGAACATTGAGGAGTTTCAACTTTCATTACTTCATCCTTATCCGGGGGCTCCGGGGGTAGGGGAGGTTTGATTGTGGGGTGATCCATTAGGAGACTTTTGTCGAGCAACAGTTCTTCTTCTTTTTTCTCCAGAGAGTTTTTTTCTCCTGTTTCGGCAATAGACTTGTTTGTTGGCAAGTTATACAGTGCCTAAAAGGGACTGGGGCAAGCATATCCAGATTGCGGTGGATGTGAGTATGGCCTCCTGGGGCATAAATTTTGGTTCCCATTTCCAAACTAAGAGGTAATGGCCTGAGACAAACCATGGTCCTAGTTGGAACGCATTAACCATACTCTCTTCTGAGCTAAACTTTGCTATGAAAAAATCTCATCCTAGATCAAACAAGATTAACATTTCAAATGGGTTCCATGGGTCAACTAGCTTAGAGCGGAGTAACTGGTATGTCATACAGGGACGAAAGAAACAAAATGTAACTCACAACCATATATATACACGACCCCACAAAGTTACTTGCATAGTTATTCTATTAGTTTGTAGACACCAAAAAATCAAATAAATTTAAAAGAAATGTGATACTATACTTTTTGGATGATACAACTTAACCGTTTTTATTCGGCTTGAACTGGTGGGAGGGTGGTTATAGGTTTCTTAGGGTGGTTGAGATAGTATTTAATACTAAAAGGTAGTAGAACTCTAGTTCTCCGAAAGAAAGCACTCTTTTATTTCAACAAAAGAAAGTATTCTTTCTACAACATAAAAATAAAGTACTTATTTTATTAAAATAAAAGACGGTAAAGATATTTAACAATTTTTTGTCAGAATTATGCTCTCTACATTGAACCCTGAACCCAATGAATCCTCTTCTTCAATACCCCCTAAACCACCTGACATTAACCTCCAATCTACAATACACCAGGATGATGGAAAAGCTAAAACATCATATAGGGACATAGTCACATCTTCAGACAGTATGGATTTCATCGCAAATGTGCATCAATCCAACATAAAGCTGTCGGAATCTTTTTCAGAAGAAGGAGAAGCAATGTCAAGTTTAATACACTCCCCCTACTCGAGGCATTAAATTGAACACTCTTACGGAGGAGGATAAACAAAGAATTTATGAACCATGTCATTGTTCAATCATTATCAAATTATTTGGCAAACGCATGATGCACCAATATTTAAAAAAGAAAATTCAAAAGCTTTGGAGACCAACGAAAATCTTTTCCTTAATTGATATGAGAAAAGATTAATTTATCATCAAATTCAAAAAAAAAGGAAAAAATATAGAGAAAGCATTTCATCAAGGCCTGTGGTTTGTAAATGGGCGTTACCATTTTATAATCAGAAGGAAATCAAACTTTGTGGCTACCAACGAAAAGCTAACTATCGCAACAATATGGATTAGATTATCACAGTTATCAATGAAGTTTTATGATGGAAAAATATTAGAAAAAATTAGAAACTCCATTAGTCGTCTACTGAAAATTGATGTTTGTACATCAACAACAATGAGGGGTCGTTATGCTAGGCTCCGTGTGAAAATTTTGTTGGATATTCCAGTGCAACCATTCATCTGTATTAGTACTCACAAGCAGTATATTCACTATGAAGGAGAAAATCTACTATGTCTGAAATATGGAAGGTTGGGACACCCCTCTACCATATGTAAGTTTAGGAAGCAAAACACAAAATTAAACTCCTGCTCAGATACTACTACGCCAAGGTCAATCGAGGAGAAACAAGAGGGCGAATGGGAAACGGTCACCTTCAACAAAGGCAAGAGACAGGATGTGAAAAACAATTCGGCAAGTAACAACACCCCAAAGGAGAAGCTCCAAGGTCCAGGTATCTCGGTAAATCCTTACAATGAAAGCACATGTAAGTACATCAACACTCATGTTTTACAATATAAGACAAATGATCCTACTAAGAACATTACAACAAGGAAGAATATAGACAAAACCACTCTACCAATACAAAACCATTTCACCATCCTAGATGAAGAGCATATGGTTTTGGAAAAAATTAAAATAAATGGAAAAAATAATCCTCCTAAAACCTCCCATGCAATTAGCCATTTGGGCACAATGGCAAACGAAATGGCAATATCAGACTCCTATTTTCCTACTGTTAACAAAAAAAGTGGCATGCTTTTAGATATAAACAAAGATATCATTAACCCTAATAAAACCACTAACTGTACACGGCAAGCCACTAAACAAACTAATTAACAGACTATAAATCCTCCTATTACCGATCCTACAAGAAATAATCTTTCCATAAAAATTGAGAATATTAAACATCCAAAACATGCTATCCACATGGCTTCTAATGAACCAAATGATAAATAAATGGCCACTGAATACAAAATTCTTTTGATATTCACCCTATAAATATAAAAGGTTAACCTGTGGGTAAATGATCTCGAAATTTGAGTTTTTATAGTTCGAATAGATTTTTTAGGTAATTTAGGACTAAGGAGCATAATCGATATGTATATTGGAGGTCCGTGGTAGATTTTGGCTTAAATTGGCAAAATTAAAAATTTGGCATCTTTCGTTCGGCAGTGGAAATCTTGATATAGAGGTCGGATTGGAATTCCGAAAATTGGAGTAGGTCCATTGTGTTATTTATGACGTATGTGTAAAATTATTCTGAAATGGACCGAAACTATTATGAATCACACCTGAGCCCCACGGGACCCCATCTAATCATTCCAACAAGTCCCAATATCTCAATCAAACTTTTACAAATTCCCAAAATACCATGACTAACATCAAAACTATGATTCGGCGATTAAACACAAGTTGAGCTTCTCTTAAGTTCATTAACTTCCAATCAGCGTCTGATTCAATCCTACCAACCTAGATTACATTCAAACTTTGTACACTAGTCCCAAATAACAAAATAAACTTATTTTAAATTTCGGAATTATAATTCAAATTCAATATCATCATAGTCAACTTTCGATCAAACTTGGGAATACTCCACATCTCCAATTGGTCAACCTTGGTGCATAGAAAAAATTGTTGGTTTCCATGAGCAGTAGTATGAGCGAGTTGTTACTGTCTTTTCCTCTATCCAAGCTTGAGTAATCAAGTATAGATTTTTTTCCCATATGTTTGAAACTATTTCATCTGCTTTCTGTTGTTATTTCTGCTTTGTGTTACATTTTAGTATTTTGAAGTGTAGTTAGTATTTTTTTGGTTACTTCAATTGATTCTGTTATTTTTGTTAATATCTATATCTCTTTGCTTTTCTTTTCAAGTTCGAGTAATGGATGAGGTAGTTTGTCGCTCCTTTTTTTTTACTGTTCTAATTTGGTCAATGAAATGCACTACAATATTTGGTCAATTATAACAGAACCTACTGCAACAACCGAAACCTATTTATGGAAGCACATATCTAGTAGAGAACATTACAGTAGGAAAACACAATTATACTCCATACAGGAAAGGGAAAGCAACAGCAGAATTAAAGGTCAAAAAATAATGTAATTTAGAAATGGTGGTGGTGGTTTCCTCCCTCAGCTTCTCTTTCTTCTTTCTTAGCATCCTTCTTGTCATGGTACTCATGGAATACATATCCACCAGCTCCAACTGCAGCAGCAGCTGCTGTCTCTTCCTCTATCTTGTGTTTGTGTGCACGCTCTGGATCTTTCTTTGCCTCATGTTTCTCATGCTATATATATGTTTATCACCAAAATAAATGGAACATCATTAGATAGAAAAGTTAACACTAATGACGTTGAGACAATTTCAAAAATTAGTTCTAAAATAATTAGAGTGACATACGTGATGGTGGAAAACTACTATAAGCTAACTAATACGATCAGCAATTAACTATGACTGCATTTTATTTTATAATTATAAACTCTTGGTCAATGAAATGCACTACAATATTTGGTCAATTGATTATGTAATGTGTAGAGAGTTTTGGAGAAGTGAGTTTCTTGTATTGCTCACCAAAGTATATATAGAGTACAGAGAAATCAAAACCTACCAACTATAGGATTGTACAATAATGAAGCAAAATCAAAACCTACCAACTACAGGATTGTACAATTAATGAGAAAATATTCTACCAATAATAAAAAGATATACAAAAGATATTTACAATATTTTCTAATACGCCCCCTCAAGATGGAGGGCCGGAGGACACGCCAATCTTGGACATCAGCAGAAGAAGCCGAGGACGAGATAAGTGCTTGGAGAGCATCAGCAAGCTGATCAGCAGAGGATATGTGAGCAACACGAAGGGACCCATTCTGAACCAATTGACGAACAAAGTGATAATCAATGGAGATGTGTTTCATGCGAGAATGAAACACAGGGTTGGCATAGAGATAAGTGGCGCCAATGTTGTCACTGTAAATGACAGGAGCAGCCGGAAGAGGGACATGAAGCTCGCGCAGCAGGGAATAAAGCCAACGTACTTCAGCGGCAGCAGAAGCAATGGCACGATACTCAGCCTCAGTAGATGATCGTGCAACGGAACGCTGCTTTTTGAAGCTCCATGAAATAGGATTTGGCCCTAGAAAAACAACATAGGCACCAGTTGAGGAGCGGTCATCACAGTTTCCACCCCAATCAGCATCAGAGAAACAATGCAGAGGTATAGTAGATGAAGGACGCAGCCAAACGCCAAAGTCACGCGTCGCATTCAGATACCGGAATAGGCGCTTAACTGCACCCCAATGAGTGACAGTAGGAGCATGCATGAACTGTGAGAGTTTATTCACAGCAAAGGAGATATCAGGACGAGT
The DNA here is from genome assembly GCA_034376525.1 of Nicotiana benthamiana. Lineage (NCBI taxonomy): Eukaryota > Viridiplantae > Streptophyta > Magnoliopsida > Solanales > Solanaceae > Nicotiana > Nicotiana benthamiana. The sequence goes on from CM067336.1 coordinate 82,050,236, forward strand.
GAAGGAGAGATACTGGAGGCCCCCAAGGGCCTGTCGATAGGCGGAAGCGTCGGTAGGGGCCGAGCCGTCGGCTAGATGAAGGCGAGTTGACGCCGCTGTTGACGTCTGAACAGGATTTGACTCCAGCATATTATGACGAGTCAAAAGATCAACAACATATTTATGCTGAGAAAGAAAACACCCCTTGGAGCTGCGCAGAACTTCAACACCAAGAAAGTAGCTTAGATCACCCATGTCTTTAAGAGAAAACTGAGACCCAAGAGAGTCAATCACACGGTTCAAGAAAGCAGAATCATTACCAGTCAATATGAGATCATCAACATACACCAAAAAATAGGCCGTAATACCAGAGTGCTGAAAGACGAAGAGCTAAGTGTCAGAGGTAGTGTTGACGAAACCCATGGTCAGAAGGCTTTGGCGGAGCGCACTGTACCATGCCCGGGGTGCCTGTTTGAGACCATAAATAGCTTTCTGTAACTTACAGACATAAGATGGATAGACTTTGTCAACAAAGCCCGTTGGTTGTGCCATATAAACATCCTCTGTAAGCCTCCCGTGGAGAAAAGGCATTGTTCACATCCATTTGACGAAGAGGCCAGCCCTTGGATACAGCTATACTGAGAACCAAACGCACAGTTGCCGGCTTAACAACCGGACTGAAAGTCTCCTGGAAATCCACACCTGGATGCTGATGAAAGCCCTTTGCAACAAGCCGGGCTTTGAACTTATCCACAGTGCCGTCAGGCTTGTGTTTGATGCGATAAACCCACTTGCAACCCAAAACATTCTGCGTGGAATCAGGCTGGACAAGATCCCAAGTGCCATTCCGTAGCAGAGCATCAAACTCTGATGACATAGCAGCGCGCCAGCGCTCATCAGACATAGCACTGGACAGGGTCTGAGGTTCAGTAACAGCAGGAGAGGTGACAGCAGACATACCAAACATCTTATTTGGCATAAAGATATTATTTTTGCTGCGTGTCTGCATATGATGACCACCCGGAGAGGATGCAGGTGGCGACATAATGGGTGTAGCGGCGGCAGGGGCTGCTGACAGTGCTGGAAGGGGCGCTGGTGGCGCGGGCGGTGGCACCGGGAGTGCGTCCAATGAAGGATTGCTGGTGGGAGCAACGGCAGGTACTGGTGGTGGCAGCGGAAGGACTTCTAGGTGGTACAGGGGGAGACTCGGGGTTAGACATTTTGGAGAACGGGAAGACATCTTCATGGAAGGTGACATGACGCGAGACGAAGATTTTAGACGTTGAGGGACCAAAGCAGAGATAGGCGCTTTGAGTAGTAGAGTAGCCGAAGAGGCCACATACACGAGATCTGGGTTCCATTTTGTGTGAGGTGTAAGGCCGAAGCCAAGGGAAGCATTGACAGCCGAAGACACGTAATTTGGCAAGGTTGGGGCTTTTCTGGAAGAGAGACTCAAAGGAGGAGCGCATCGAGAGATTTGTCTTGGGAAGACGATTAACGTAGCAAAGGCATAAGGCCAGTAAATGAGAGGTATAGAGGCATGATGAAGGAGAGTGAGACCAGTATCGACAATATGACGGTGACGGTGTTCAGCATAGCCATTGCGTTGAGGAGTATGAGGAGGTGACGTAAGATGGGAGATGCCATGAGAGGCAAGAAAAGAGCGTAATGCGAGAAATTCACCCCCATTGTCAGTATACAGAGTAATGATTTTAGCAGAGAAATATTTCTCTACAATGGATTTAAAAATATGGAAGGTTTGAGACATTAGATTTACGGCGTAAAGGAAAAAACCAAACATACTTAGAGAAATGATCAACAAAGATGACATAATATTTAAACCCTTCATTAGAAATAATCGGAGAGGTCCATACATTAGAGAAAATAAGCTCCAGGGGAGCAGTAGAAGACAGACTTGACTAAGAAAAAGGTAACTTATGACACTTATGAAGTTTGCAAGATACACAGGCAAGATCAGACACATTACTGGACACTATACTGCTAGACGATACTAAATGACGCAGGGTTTTAGCTGACGGGTGACCAAACCGAGAATGCCACAATGACGCAGAGAGCTTTTGTGCCGTGAGGGCAGATGGGAGACTGGGAGCCGCCGGCCAGTAGTAGGTGTTGCCCCTAAGTGGGCCGCGAACGAGCGTTGCCCACGTGCAACGATCCTTCACCTGAAAATTAGTATCAGAAAGAACAACGTTAACATCATTGTGACGACATAATTGGGCAACAGAGATCAAATTTTTACGCATATGTGGAACGCAGAGAGCCCCAGGTAATAAAAGAGAGGAATGACTGTTAAGTTGTCCAGTATGAGTAATTGTCAAACCTTCACCGTTACCAATAACCACATTGTCGAAGCCAGTGTAAGGACTGTGAAGAGACATGTTGGCAAGATCAGAGGTTATGTGATGAGAGGCACCAGAGTCCAGGATCCAATCGGATGCAGAGGGAATCGTCGGAGAGTGATGGGTTGTGTGAGCAGCTGGATAGGGCGGCGAAGCATAAGCTGGCCGCGGCAATGGTCCACCGTAAGGGGGATGGTTGGCGCCGGAGACGGGATAGGATGGGTAGTGGCGCGCGGAGTGGCCAAATTCACTGCAGAGTTGGCACTTCCCATTGTACCCGCGAGATTGACCATTGCTGGAGTAACCACCGAGATCAGAGACTGACCCGCGGCTGATGCGGCCGCGCCCGCGGCTACTGAATCGGTGATGGACTGGCTGTTGTCCGGCGACGAAGGCAGCCGACGGAGCCGAGTCAGATGTGACGGAGGTAGCCGGCACACGAGCAGTAATCTGAGCCTCCATGCTTAACAGCTTGTCATGTAATTCAGCAAAAGAGATGGGAGACTCACGGGCTTGGATGGCATGAGAGAGTTCCATATACGGGTCATCAAGACCATTTGAACCTTTATGACAAGATCCTCAGAATCAACGCTAACACCCATGAGAGATAATTCATCCACAATCACGCGAATACCGTGCATAAAGTCAGTAATAGATTTAGAACCTTTTAGCGGATTGTGGAGCTGCTGTTTGAGAGCCATGATACGACCACGAGAAGCGGCGCCATATGTGCGCGCGAGGATGTCCCAGGCCTCGTTAGAGGTTTCCGCAGCGGCAATGAAGGAGATGATCATCGGTGTGATCGACGAGATGATGGCACTGAGAATAAGGTTGTCCTGGCGAATCCAGTAAGGATATGCTGGATTGGGGGAAGTCACATCGTTGTCGACAATAGTGGCCGGTAGGCATGGCTTCGATCCGTCCAAGAAGCCGAGGAGATCGTAACCCTAAGGACGGTTCAAAATTGAAATTTCCACGCCAGGTAATTAGTGGAGTCCAATTTGAGTGGGATTTGAGCCGATGCATTTACGGCAATCGGCTGGAGAGGCGCGGTTGACGTCGTGGCAGCCATGAGCGCGAGGCAAGGAGAGGAGGCGCTGAAAGACGTCAAGAAAAAGAGGGCTGCCGATTAGTGCAGCGGCAGCGGCGGCGGGCTCCGATGAGAGGAGCTACGGCGACGGCGGGTAGTATGTATTTAGGGTTTGTTTGGCGATAAACCAATGGCGTATGATACCATGTAGAGAGTTTTGGAGAAGTGAGTTTCTTGTATTGCTCACCAAGGTATATTTAAGTACATAGAAATCAAAACCTACCAACTATAGGATCGTACAATAATGAAGGAAAATCACGACCTACCAACTATAGGATTGTACAATTAATGAGAGAATATTATACAAATAATAAAAAGATACACAAAAGATATTTACAATATTTCCTAATATAATGTTCTTTTTTACATGTAATCTATACCATTTTTTTTACTGTTCTTATAATCGATGAGGTATTTGTAGAGTAGGGTAGACGATGATAACAAGCGTAGATAAATAATTTCCTCAAGGTGCTTTGGATATAGTTCGCTGGTCAGGGGGAAAAAGATTACTTGGAATGTCATCTGTACCAAAAGGCTCTTACCTTTACTTTTTTGCTTTTATTTTTATTTATTAAAGATTCACATGAAAATACCAAAAGGCTGAAATTGAAAACTAGAGAAACATTAAGTTTACCTCAAGAAGAACGTGTTGTGATGGAGTTTGATAGCAAGGATCCGATTGGCAAAGCACAAGGCCTTCTAGCAGGCGTATGTCACCTTTTAGCAACTGACTGTACCATATTTCCAATTGGTTTTGATAAATGGCATGATATTCCTAAGTCATACTTTAACGACTGCTTTAATAACATTATAAAGATATAAGTTCTAGATCTTTATAACTATATCTCTATTTTGTCTTTTATTTTTATATTTGTATATAAAAGATAAACCAACCAATTTTTTTTGAAGTCTCATTTCTATTTTATGACCATTGAGGAAGTTGCACGAGGATATGTTTATAACTCTATTTTAAAGAAGTGGGCTTCAAGTAGACAGAAGTTGTGGGATGACTTAAAATCAAAGATGAGATTATGGATAATGTTCCAATAGGTATTAGTCGGGATCAATGGACTATCTTTTTGAACTACCGTTGTAAAGAAGGAACTCAGGTATTTTTCTGAAACGTCACATTGAAATGCATATAACTATGAGTATTTATTTATATAATTGACTGAAATATATCTTATTGTTAGAACATGTGTAAAAGTAATCCTGAAAATCAGAAGAAGCAAATAGTTCTACACACCGATGCCTCCAAACCTAATTCTGGAAGAAGGTTTGAAATGGTTAAAGATGTCACATTATTTACATGAATTTACAATTTAAATTTTATATATTGAATCGATTTTTTTACTTTACTTAAACTATTCTGACTTATATTTGTTTTCATGCATAGATGGCTGGGACAGGAAGTATGCCTACACGAACTCAATTTTATCTTTCCACAAAAGATGGATCATATGTAAACGAGGAGGCAAAAAAAATATGTGTAAGTTACAATAACCAAGAATGTCTTATTTTTTCTTGGTCTATTTCCTGTCCTTTTCCCACACTTAATTACTTCCCTGACTATAACTGGTGTTCTTGCACAAAGAACAGTAGGCTCAGATTTTTTTGATGTGTATTCTGTTTAGGAAAATATTAAGCTACCAGTGAATGAAAGTACGATGAATGAGTATGAAATTTCTCCAAATGATGTTGTTGGTAAGGTCCTAATTGACGAGACAAGGGTAGGTGTTAACGAGAGATTGGAGGTTTGGAGACAGATTCTCGAGTCTAAGGATTTCAAATTGAGCAGGTCTAAGACAAAGTACATGGAGTGCAAGTTTAGCACTGAATCGAGCGATGGAGGCGGGGAAGTGAGGCTTGGGTCACAGGTCATAAAGAGAGCTAGCTTCAAGTATTATGGAGAGATCGACGAAGACGTCACTCACCGCATATGGGCGGGATGGATGAAATGGAGGCTCGCATCTGGAGTCTTGTATGATAAGAAAGTGCCACCGATACTCAAAGGTATGTTTTATAGATCTGTTGTTAGACCGGCTATGTTGTATGGGGCAGAGTGTTGGCCGGTTAAGAACTCCCATATCCAGAGGTTGAAAGTAGCTGAGATGCGGATACTGAGGTGGATGTGCGGGCTCACTAGGATAGACAAGATCAGGAATGAAAATATTCGGAGGAAGGTGGGTGTCGCCCTTGTGGATGACAAGATGAGGGAAGCGAGGCTCAGATGGTTTGGGCACGTGCAAAGGAGAAGCATCGATGCTCCGGTTATGAGGTGCGAGCGGTTGGAAGTGGTGGGTATGAGGAGAGGTAGAGGGAGACCTAAGAAGTATTGGGGAGAGGTGATCAGGCAGGACATGGTCCCTTTGCAGATTTCCGAGGACATGGCCCTCGATAGGAAGACATGGAGGACAAGCATTAGAGTTGTAGGATAGGGGTAGTGGTGCTTCCATTCCTGTATACCGGGGTTGAGGGGGGTTGGATTAGGGTTGATCTTAGATGGTTTGCAGTTTATGTCGAACCCACATTATTTTTATTGTTTATCTTAGATGCCTTAGACTCTGGTTACCGTTATTGCATGTCATTCATCGTTTGGTTTTTATTTTTATACTTTTTTATGCTTCTGTTACTTTAATGATTTTACTGGACTAATGAATTCCCTTTTCTTTCCTTTTCTTATTTTCCTCTATTTCAGTCGTTCTGAACCGAGGGTATATCGGAAATAGCCTCTCTGCGCTACCGGAGCGGGGGTAAGGTCTGCGTACACATTACCTTCCCCAGATCCCACTTTGTGGGATTTTACTGGGTAGTTGTTGTTGTTGTTGTTATTTTTGTTGTTGTTGATGTTGTTGGTAAGGTGCTAGGCAAAGAGCATCCTAGAAGGGTGAGATGTTTGGGATTAGGAGCTACTCCAAGCAATACTTTCAAAGAGACAAATCTTCGTCTTGGTAATATTAGAACTGTGAGTAATAATTTTGGATGTTCTTCTTCTGGATGCCAAGAGAAGTACAATCAATTGATGAGTACTCTCAAAGAATATATGATAATGAAGGAAGGTTCAATACCAGAATAATTTGCTGGGATCTTTGCTTCTTCTCCTACAACGATAAATGCATAGTTCTATTATTTTTGGTGTATTGTCAAATTTTATTTTTCATTTGTGAAGTGATAAGAGTCACTATAATAACTGGTGCGACTCTGAAGTTTTGGGATTCCTTAGTCACTGTGAAAAATCAACAATTTGTCTATCCTTCATCTTCAGTGTTCTGTACTTATATGAAGTTAGAATATGTTGTAGAGTAGTTCTAATGACTATGCTTTTAGTTTCATGCTCTCTGTTAAGTTGCATGTAGATTTTGCAAAGAGAATATGTTGTAGAGTAGTTCTAATCCCTGCACATGCATAGCCACAACACAATCAGAATTGGGACTCCCTGTATAAATCGTTTAATACTCCGTGGGTTATTATTAAAGATTTGGAAACTTACCAAATACAGCCATCACTGTCCTCGAGTCTTCAGGTAAAAAAGAGGGAAAGACAATAAGCAACTTTACTGGAGAAAATGACAAGGCAATGTAAATGGTAAAATGTACTTTGAAGTTATAAAGCAAATCCATTACTATCCAATGGTTTGGTTTGGCATTACTTTAGCTATATTGATACTAAAGAGTAGATAGAAACATTATTTTTCCCAACACTTGGTACAACTAAGGACTTTTGAACAAAAAGTGATTGGTTTTGAAAAAATTCAGCATCATTTAGTGGAAAATAGATACCGTAAATGGTGGAGGTTGATGTTCTCTATGGTTGTTGAGACTTGATTTGCTATTTTTGGTTTAAAAGGGATAGACTGTTATATTCATATGCGCTAGTTAAATAGGTAAAATATGTTTGTAGTTCTATGGCGAATATTCAGGGCTCATATTTTAGTTATGTGGTTCAAACTTAAAATAAGTTATGTGCTTTAAAGAGAAGCTAAATCTTCTTGTTCATATGACTATACACTATTATCATGACATAAATATCCAGCTTTTTCCTTTACTTTTAGTGTTTTCCTTGTATCCCAGATGCAACATAGTTGTGGGTATGTTCTGCTTTCATAGTTGTGGATACTCTTAATAGTTATATTTTTTTGGGACTTTTACATATACATCCCATATAGCAAACCTTATAACCACTCATGTTTAAGGTTTGTGTTTATTACATTTAAGTGTACCACCTTTCAATTTATGTACCAAAATTTATATTTAAGGTTTAAGGATCAACTTATTTATTATAGGCTTGATTTGTGGAACAAAATCTTTTTTCATATTTTTTTTACACGTTTTTCTCTTTCTTCCAATCAAAACCGATGCATTTCTCCCCTTTTTTAGTTACACCCCCCCCCCCCACATTTATTTACCAAAACAGTATTCTCTGATTCTCTTGTTTAATTTCATCCTCCATTGTCGAAGGTTGCCATTGTTTCAGATCGAGAGTTTCATCCGCCATATTTTCAGTGCTACGGTTGCATCAAAGTCCCAAACCCTCTACAAAACCATTTTCTCTCTCTCACTGCTTCAATTTCATCCGCCATTTTCAAATTTTTCCAGATTTCGGTTTCGAAAATCTTTCATTTTTCTACATCAAATACTGAAAATCTTCCAGATTTTGTAGTTCTTCCAGATTTCTGTTTCGAAAATCTTTCATTTTTCTACATCAAATACTGAAAATCAGAATTTACAGCGTGATAGTCAATAAAATTGTAGTTCTTCCAGATTTCAGTTTCGGAAATCACTCATTCTTCTACAATGTCAAAAATTCCGATAATGCTGAAATGTAATGGTTATTGGGATAGCCATTTTGGTTGATGATAATGCAAGCTACGGAATTCTCCAGTCTATAATTGCAGAACATTACTTGGGCACAAATTCAACAAAGAATTGGAAGATAACAATACATTATCCCAGAAACTAAAGGTAATATATTCTTGTTTGGTGCAGGAAAAAAAAACAAAAAAAATAGTAGCTGTTGCAGTGTTCCCAGTGTGTTTTTAAAATGTAGTCAAATGTGGGTAAATGTAGTTAACGTTTATATGCAGTGTTTCCAGTGTGTTTTTAAAATGTAGTCAAATGTGGGTAAATGTAGTTAACGTTTATATGCAGTGTTTCCAGTATGTTTTTAAAATGTAGTCAAATGTGGGTAAATGTAGTTAACGTTTATATGCAGTGTTTCCAGTGTGTTTTTAAAATGTAGTCAAATGTGGGTAAATATAGTTAACGTTTATATGCAGTTTGTTTGTAGCTGATTTGTAGTTAACTGATTGTTGCTAACATAGTTAACTTATTGACACCTTATTATTTTCTTTTTGGTCTTGAATTGTAGGTGAGGGCTTCAACAGATCATATACATACTGTGTTAGATGGTGTGAAGCAGTACATTGTATGTTTAGAAAACAAGAAATTGAGCTGTGGACAATTCCAACTTGATGAACTTCCATGTGAACATGCTTTGGCAGCATTAAGGCATAGGAATGAAAGGCCGGACAACTATTGCTCACCGTATTACACAACGAAGAGCCTTCTTCTTCCATATGAATTGCCAGTTAATCCTCTTCCTGATGAAGCCAAATGGGATGTTCCACAACATATTTTGGAACACATTTAGAAATCACTTACAGTACATTATAACTACAATCTACAGTACATATTTATTAAATACTACACTTAACTACAACTGACTACAATTAGCTACAAAGTTCATATAACTACAAAAGAACTACTGTTTCATCCATTCGGCGGCTGTTGTGTTTTCGGCTTGAACAATGAAGAATAATGAATTAGCGTTGCCTATAAATGCCATTTGCAGTTTTCAGCTACACATACAAGCGAGTAGATACAAAAAAAAATATTAGTCAGACATATTTATTAAATACTACACTTAACTACAACCGACTACAATTAGCTACAAAGTTCATATAACTACAAAAATTGAACTACTGCTAAGCAAAATTCAATATAACTACATTTGCATATAAATAAATTGAAATACAGTTTAACTACAAATTCACAATAGGTGATTTAAGGTACACATACAAGCCAGTAGCTACAGAAAAATCTAATTTTCAGATATATTTATTAAACACTACAATTAACTACAAACTGACTATAATTAACTACAAACTGACTACAATTAACTACAAACTGAATACAATTAACTACAAACTGACTACAATTAACTACAATATATCGGGATTTTTGACATTGTAGAAGCTCCGCACTGATTGACTATCACGCTTTCAATTCTGATTTTCGGTATTTGATGTAGAAGAATGAGTGATTTCCGAAACTAAAATCTGGAAGAACTACAATTTTATTGACTATCACGCTGTAAATTCTTATAGATAACTGAAGATATGTATATTCATCTACAGAATTAGCTGCATATATATACAAATGCTAAGTATTAATCAAGGCCTAATTCTAAGCTTCCATAATTGTGATCCACATTTGGTGGGGTTTGATTTACAATTAATAAGCAAAGTGAATATACTACAATTAACACAATATATTTCTTAACAGAAATTGTGTTTTTATACACATATTTATCACTATAATATGATTGAGTTATATGCATTCTTATATTTTACGTTAATTCTTAACGGCTAAGGTTAAATTCCTTAGTTTGATGTAAATACAAGACGCGAATAAGTAGCAATATAGATGCTTATGCTGTAAGAGCCTGTGAACCGGAAAACACTAAACGCAATCCTAGACTAAAATGGAACAGACACATGATTTACTGTAATGAGGTTGAAGGGCCAATATTGAAAGCTAAATTTAATATTTGATTGACCATTTAATTGGGACAGAATCAAATATTAATTGGGAGCCTTAAAAACAGGCGCTATTTTAGGCTACAAATCAGATTGATTTCGTTGGGAGCCTTAAAAACAGGCGCCATTTTAGGCTACAAAATCATATTGATTTTGTTTAGTACATTTTTTGTAACAAAAACATGGAATATGCGGGTAGTAACCAAACAAGGCACAATAATGGTAATAAAGTTTGCTATATGGGATTTATATAGGTAAAAATCCCTATTTTTTTAACTTGTTGCTGCAGCCAAGTGATGCAGCTAGTAGACCCGTTTCACCGACGAATGCAAGAAGATCTTCTGGCGAAAGTAATTCCAGTGAGAACCATTGAGTTTCATTTTAACTGAAGTGGATGTATTAGGACAATGTAATAGTTGATCACTGATATACATGGTTAACTACGTTTTAATTTAGTTTGAAGACATATGATACTACTGTGTAATAGTATTTTCACGATTAATGAAATGTTTATGTTTCTTAATTTTAATATTTTGGTTTGACCATAAATATTTTAATTGATACTAGAGAAAAAATATGAAAAATTAATGATAAAAATCAATTCTATAATATATTTAAAAATAGATGGGGATATAACCCCCAAAAAGAAATTACAGATTGCGGGGTTCCCAACCCCTACACTCAAAAACTATAATTAAATTTTAAAAATAAAATCTATTTTCGCTCATAAAATTGCGGAGGTTAAAATTGCAGTTTGCGGAGGGTAGGGACCTCCGCTATTTGCTGTCACGGCGGTTCAAGAAACCCTCGTATTTGTCTGCCACAATTAATCGCCATGATGCATACTGCGGGGGCTTGCTCAATCGTCGTGACAGCAAATAGCGGGGGTTTCTACCCTCCGCAAATCGCAATCTTAACCTCGCAATTTACCCATTTTTTGTAGTGAAAACATTTTAGGAACCTCCAAATCCAAACATACGTCCAAGTCTAAAATAACCATAAGAACATATTGGCACCCTCAAATTATCAATTCAAGATTGTTTACATACAATTCAACTTTTGATCAACCTCAAACTACCAATTCAAGATTTTTTACATACAATTCAATATTTGATCAACTCTTACAATATAATCTTCTAAAAGGAGGCTAAGTTTCTCAAATTCTTCTTAAACCTTTCCGAACAAAATCAATCAACCCCCATAAGTCACCAAATAATAGAACAAATAGAAGAATCAAATAGGAAACAAGAGTTAAATACACAAAATAATGGGCCAGGTTATTACATCTTGTCATTCTCCCAGACATGCGTTGTTGTGAAAGATTTGGTTGTGTTACTTGAGAAAGTGTGGTCGTCATTCCCCTTAATTGTTTCCTTCACTATTCGTCGCACTTCTTCTGCTTATTTTCTTACTATCTTATTTGCTATTTTACTTGTTATCTTACTTACTATTTCACTTATGTCACTATCCAAATTTTATACCTGGCCGTGATGGCACCTCTCGTGAAGACAAGGCCAGCCAACAACCCAAAAATCCTCTTTAAGCAGTTAAACACTTATATAGCATATCGAATCTAGATATATGACATTAATTAATATGAAAATCAATACAGCCCGACCGGGGTGTCACAAGTAACGAGTGTCTAATGAGTAAGGACACTACTACTGGTCCAACAATGCGCATATATACAAGATAAAAACCCGAACATAAAGATGGAGCTGCCGCAAACGCTGGCGGCCATCTTGCTCAAATACCAGAATATGGCCTTCGATTCTGATAATAACCCGCTATCGGGTGAACAATACCTACAACTGCACGCAAGGTGCAGGGAGTAAAGTGAGTACTTCCAAATCAATGGTAATAAGAGAGAATAATATCTGAGCGATAAGAAAACACGTAGGAGCACACCAAACTGCTATAAAAGAAAAGGACAACCCTTTTTGAGAAAAATCGAAATACCGTGGAAATCCTTTAGAAAATATCAAGATCAGTTCAAAAATCTCTTTTGAAAATGTGCTTTTTCAATAGTTGCAAAGGTAATTTCAACAAGTAGGAAATAATCAGAAAACTGCCCCTCGGGCTCAATATCAACCTTTCAGTACAGTACCAGCCCTGCGGGCTCACTCCTAACTCACAATATTCATCATCTGCCTCCAGGCTCAGCACTCCTCAACATATAACATCAGGGTATCTGGTCAGCAAGGCAAGTAACAGTATGTATACCAATGATATATGAGAGCTAAATGTCGTGCCAAGTAGTACATACAGGAGTAATGCATGAATGCAATGCAATGCATGAACACTGCGGAAAGTGTAGCCAGATCCATTTGGGTACCCACGCTCATTGTGGGGTTCATACTCCGGAGGGGCTCCTACAGCCCCAGTGCAAAATCAATATCACACTGTTGCGAGTCGTGCAGGCCGATCCATGCAATATGCTATTGCGTCCTGCAGTCCGATCCATGCATGTATATGCAAATGTACACATATCACTCGAGTCTTGCAAGCCTCCTTACATCATATTCATGCCCTCACATATGGCCCTCAGCCTCAATCAGTCACAAATAGTCAAAAGCCCGTAGGGAATCCGTAAAACAAATATACTCAGCTCAAATGATGGTTCAAATATCATTTAAAACTCCAAGTATGAGTAAAAAATAGGCGAGTTCATAAAATAGCGTAAACCATACGGACTGGGTACAAATAATATTTCAAATAGTGAGGAAAACAGTGATGATACCTCACAAACAGTTCAAACAATCGGCAATAAGCCCAAAGTATGGCAATGAGCCCAATTTATGATGATAACAACAAATTGTTTGCAAATACGCGATAAAAACCAACAACCGAAACGGACCAAGTCACGATCCCCAACGGTGCTCAACCCCACGCTTAGGTCCAGCGTGCAAGTCACCACAATACAACACTAAGATATTCAATCCGGGGTTTCAAACCCTCAGGATATCATTCCCAAGTATTACTCACCTCGAACCAGCAAAATCTCAAGCTCGCGATGCCTTTGTCCCTCAAATCTGTATCTACGCGCGTCGAATCTAGCAAAAAACAGAGCGAATACACCACAATATGCAAATGGGACAATACCCAATAGAAAACAATCGATAAATAGCAAGAATCTTGAAACTAGCAAAACACGAGCCTCGGGCCCGCTTCTCAAAAAATTACGAAATTTACATTTTTGGAATCCTCGTCTCGCCACGAGTCCGTACATATAAACTTTATCAAAATTGGAGTCTAATTGAAATTTCAATGCCATAGTTCATCAACTTTTACACCCAATTTCAGAGAGTTAATGGTTGATTCTTCAATAAAATGACGTATTAAGGCCACGAGACGTACCTCCAATCACTTCTCGTCGAAATCCCCTTCAAAATCCGTCAACAAGGTCTCAAGGTGGTGCAAAATTGGACGAAATATGAACCAAGTCGTGGATGAAATGTGTAACATAAAATCCTCTTCCCAGCGATCTTCCTCTAAGTGATCGCAACCTTTGGCTTGCGATCGCAGAGAACAAACTCAGAGCCTCACAAAATCCTCTTACGCGATCGCACACTTCCCTCTGCGATCGCAGAGAACAACATTCCTCAACCTATGCAATCGCATGCCCCTGACCGCGATCGCGTTGAACAATTTTCCAAGATTCCACAAACCTTCTACGCGAACTTGACTCGCCTGCGCGATCGCAGAGAACAACAGCCCGCTACTACATGATCGCATCCATGTTTTCGTGATCGCGATGACCAAAAATTGGTCTGCACTGTTGCTGCAATTTTCTGCAGCTCTTCCAAACTAAAATCTTTCCGTTAGCCATCTGAAATTACCCCGAGGCCCCCGAGACCTCAACCAAAAGCACCAACACGACCTATTATCTCATTCAAACTTGCTCGCGCCATAAAAAGACCAACATTAACATCAAAAATCATCAAATTCCTCAAATTCAAGCCTAAGTAAAACTAGAACTTTCCAAATTCGCATTCGATCCAAAACCCAACCTAAAAACTTCCGAATGATCTGAAAATTTGCACACATATCCAAAATCACCTAAGGAAGCTACTGTCCTCTCAGAATCCCATTCCAACCCACAAATCAAAATCTCACCTATCAACCGGAATCCGCCAAAATTCAAACTTCGCCAATTCAAGCCTAATTCTACACCGGACCTTCAAATTTAATTCCGATCGCTCTCCTAAGTCACAAATCATCCCCCGAAGCTAATTGAAACATCAAAAATCACATCCGAACCCTCTAACTCACAAGTCAACTTCCGGTTGACTTTTCTCATACAAGCTTCCTTCTAAGAGGCTATGTTCCTTATTTTCAACCAAAACCAATTCAATTACGCCCAATTGAATCTAATACTGATATTGAAATATGAATCCATACAATAAGGGAGAAACAAGGCGGTAACTCACGTGGCGGTGGGACGGGTCGTCACATCCTCCCCAACTTAAACAAACGCTCGTCCTCAAGCATACCCAGAGTTGTTCTAGAAGCCAACCAATAGCTGAATGATCTTACCAAGAATATACCTGGGGTGATCCCATGTCACCCTATCTCACATAGGTCCGATAACAAAACATAGCAGAAATTTCACCGTCCATCTAAACAATAAACCACATTGCACTTTCCGAAGTCATGTACATGATCAGAATCCCACATCTATACTCAGAATAAACCTGAACCACTGTAATAATCCATACCTGCAACCTCGGCTGCAATAATATGATATCCCACAACAACAAATATCGATAGAAAATCTCTTGTTAGATAGAGTCTCATTTTTATACCTTCATATACTGCCAACGGCAACTGAAACAAGCGATAAACCGAACCCATCTCTCAGATCACCCATCCATGAGTCCATTTCCTTTGTGACTGATACGAAAACATATTTTGGAGCCGAACCTCGATATTACCTTTTTGACAAGCTGAAATCAAATATGCCCGTGCTCCTTAATGACTCCGACAATGATCTCAACTACAACCCGCCACTCTGGTGATATGACACCTCAACACCGGCCTAAGCCACAACATGCTCAGCATAAGGACCAATAAGAAATGATCTGATCACACTCAAATCATGACAACTGACTCAAACGAAAGAGCTCGAATGCAAATTCCTCCGTTTGATCACAATACAGAACTAAGATCCCATCTCACATCGTAGAAATAGAGCACCTGAATCCTCCTCGACAGGTCATAACATCACGTGGCCTTGCCACAACGTGCGTTCTATCCAAACAATGTTACTCATGAAGCACCTCAAATCACCATGCTCAACACAAACAGCCACACACAGATTAAGGTCTGAAACCAAGCAATCCATCACACCCACGGTGAAGCAAGTATTATACACTATTCAATCCTAAAAAGACACGACCAATGCTCTATTCGCCGAGCGACACCCAATACGGATTTTCCTCTGAATCCAGGAAGTACGGCATACAAAGTAGCATATAGAGGATTGTTCTCAACATCACACTGTTGCGGCAGGCAACCCGGTCCAGATAACATACACGTGAAGGCGTTCCACCCGATTCAGATACCATACCCGTGGCGGCGTGCCACCCAATCCTACACATATATATCTCACAAAAGGAGATGCACATCGAGTCAAATTTTCTCATTACAATAAACACATATAGCCTCATGTTGGCCGCAAGAAACGCTTCTGAAAAGTCCATCAATACCGGAATTGAATCAATGGTAGAAACCTCTGCACTAACATCAGCCACGAAGGCCCAATCAATAAGCAATGTTTGCCAAATGTCCGCTAGTCTCTGGAATACAAGCTACCCTGCTAGGACATAATCTGATGTACCTTGCCGCGTCGCCTGTGGCATTTTTTGACATAGTCCATAATACATTAGTCTAGATAATCTGACCCTGGAACAACCAATCTGCTATCGAATATCATAACCAAAATTTAACATATCAAGCAAGGAAAGATCCACTCGGACCTCCAGTTTTCAACAACTGCTAGACGATGTCTATACACACGATCCACAACACCACATGGTCAGATCACGAGAACTTCTAGTCTCCAACACATTTAACACATGAATTACTATGCCTGATCCCACACTCCGACGTATGAATACATAACACACATCAAGTATCCATTCACACCACGAAAGATATTCAAAGTTCCGTGTGCCATCAACAAACTCCAATATCCGCAGTCGATGCAACAGGAAAATGTTGCAATATTACTAACGTATCATCAATTACATCACCTTAATCATCTAAGATCAATTCTTCACTCACATGTAGATGTCTGTGCTACTTAAGAATTTAATGATTTCCCATTATGAACTGAACCAAAACCTTGCACACGCAAATCTCAATTCTCCATATCATATCACATAGACCATACCACACTAGGATAATACGAGGACTTCTGTCTCTCTCATGTGCCGCAGACATTGGCACACTCAACTAGTCAAGAACTTTCAGGATCCCATATAGGAGAAAAATTATTATGCACTCCATGTTTCCCATACCCCTAGGAAATATACTCATTTTCAAACCACGGTAAAACACATCAAGGACTCTTTCTCCCAATTCCATTACACAAGCTAAACTGCCAGGATTGAATCCTTCTACCCAAACCAAACTAAGCAACTGCCAGCACGCAAGAGCTTTGCTGCACTATTCCTGTAAGGCTCATTACCTCGAACACATACAATAATTAATCATACTCTTACCATACCGATTCAGTTTATTATCAAGCTATTCCATTTATCAAATTCTCTTCATGATTCATCATTAATTCGATATTCTCCCTTGCTGTAGAACCACAATACCTCAACTCAGGTCACCACACGAGACTCGTTCATAAGACCACACTATCTGATACCCATAGGCCACGAAATACCCTATCAAATGTTTCCCAGAAATGCCACATTCCAGAATGCTTTACCTTGAAGAATTTCCCTACGATTCTGAATTCGTTACCATTACCTCCCAGATATTAATACATAGAATCCCATAAGTAACATAACATACCACTAGTCTTGATCTCTTCTAGTGAAAGAACAGTCCCAAGCCACATACACAACCTTACGACATCTGATTAATACATGCAAAAATCTAGAACACAATAAAACCAATCTCGAGATTCATTCACTCTTAAACAACTAAAATTCACCTACCTTAACAGACAGAACCACTCGTGCCTTATTAGTACTCTGACACCGCAGAACATGGTCTCATACAGATATAAACAACTATCTTTCTTCCCTATACACTGAGCATTCTTTATCAACAGCAGTTCAAAACATCCTAGTATTTCTTCACATCTACGAAGCACCATATGTCCTTTATCAAAATTTTCCTTCACACGCGCCATTCTCGGCTCAATTCCTACGACCAGACCTCATCCGCCAACATACCTTGAAATAGAACCAATCATAGCATACAACAGTGCAATCGGCTAATCCATAGCAACCTCCCCAACTTGGCGCGAAGCCATATATTAAGGAACTCTAAACAACTCATAACACTTATACTCTAATGATGCCACGATGAGATCAAACTCAAATCACTTACAAGTTTGTGAATACACAGATCATCAAGCACTAACACTCTTTGCAAACCTCGCATTCAATTTCACATCAGCTGGGTCCACTTTCTTAAGCATCCCAATTCTTCAAATTACAACACATACCCTTCAATTACACATGAGATATTTCACATACGCATAAGGATCATACCGCTCAAAACCCTCCGCAGGAGATAACCCACCTGCTTCACCTCATTTCAATATTTCCATATACCTTCCACTATCATATACGTTACACAATCAATTAGTCTTTCTGAATCTAAACTCATACCACCACATGCAATGCACTTTACTTTCCAGCCAAGCGCCCATAACTTGGGGCTACACAATAGATCGCAATAGGAAACAATCACTTAACAACTCATCTATTATCTAGCAGACTCCTTCATCACTACCAAAATTGTATAGATACACCTCGCGGTACTAACTTGCTCATCACATGGATATCTAGCCGCCATTTCAGCTGATAAGAACATCACTAGACATATGAGTTCAAAACACTTACTTACACAATCAGCACTTCGGTGCTCAGACCATAGGCAATTATCCAGCCTCAAGTTATCTAGACTGGCCCAACATGAACTTACGGAGATTACCTCTCGCCCCTCGATCGGGGAATCACAAGCTACTGAGTGCTCACGTGCGCATATAGACGTGTGGAAGGAATTTCAAGAATTAAATCTCAAGCTGAATCAAATATGCACGATAAGAATTCAAAGAATGGGAAGTTTTTCTAAAGGTTATACAGCCTCTCGAGGATAAATACAGACGTCTCTGTACCGATCCGCGAGACTCTACTAACCCTGCTCATGACTCATGAGACCTAGTAACCTAGGCTCTAATACCAACTTGTCACGACCGAACTTCTATACCCGGTCGTGATGGCGCCTCTTGTGAAGACAAGGCCAGCCAACAACCCAAAAATTCTCTT
This sequence comes from Nicotiana benthamiana, assembly GCA_034376525.1. Classification (NCBI taxonomy): domain Eukaryota; kingdom Viridiplantae; phylum Streptophyta; class Magnoliopsida; order Solanales; family Solanaceae; genus Nicotiana; species Nicotiana benthamiana. The sequence continues at coordinate 82,068,995 of CM067336.1, forward strand.
TAAGCAGTTAAGCAGCATATCGAATCAAGATTTATGACATTTATTAATATGAAAATCAATACAGCCTGATCGGGGTGTCACAAGTCACGAGCATCTAATGAGTAGGGAAACTATTACTGGTCCAAATATGTGTGTGTGTGTGTGTGTGTATATATATATATATATATATATATATATATATATATATATATATATATATATATATATATATATATATATATATATATATATATATATATATATATATATATATATATATATACATACAAGATAAAAACCGAAATACAAAGATGGAGTGTGGTGCCGCGAACGCTGGCGGCCACCTTGCTCAATTACCAGAATATGGCCTTCGATCCTGCTAATAACCCGCTATCGGGTGAACAATACCTGCAACTGCACGCAAGGTGCAGGGAGTAAAGGGAGTACTTCCAACTCAGTGGTAATAAGAGAGAATAATATCTGAGCGATAAGAAAACATGTAGGAGCACACCAAACTGCTATAAAAGAAAAGGACAACCCTTTTTGAGAAAAAATCGAAATACCGTGGAAATCCCTTTAGAAAATATCAAGATCAGTTCAAAAATCTCTTTTGAAAATGTGCTTTTTCAATAGTTGCAAAGGTAATTTCAACAAGTAGGAAATAATCAGAAAACTGCCCCTCGGGCTCAATATCAACCTTTCAGTGCAGTACCAGCCCCGCGGGCTCACTCCCAACTCACAATATCCATCATCAGCCTCCAGGCTCATCACTCCTCGACATATAACACCAGGAGATCTGGTCAGCAAGGCAAGTAACAGTATGTATGCCAATGATATATCAGAGCTAAATGCCGTGCCATGTAGTACATACAGGAGTAATGCATGAATACAATGCAATGCATGAACACTGCAGAATGTGCAGCCCGATCCATTTGGGTACCCACGCTCATTGCGGGGGTTCAGACTCCAGAGGGGCTCCTACAGCCCAAGCGCAATATCAATATCACACCGTTGTGAGTCGTGCAGCCCGATCTATGCAATATGCTACTGCGGCGTGCAGTACGATCCATGCATGTATATGCAAATGTACACATATCACCGGAGTCTTGCAAGCCTCCTTACATCATATTCATGCCCTCACATATGGCCCTTAACCTCAATCAGTCAAAAATAGACAAAAGCCCCTCGGTAATCCGTAAAGCAAATATACTCAGCTCAAATGATGGTTCAGATATCATTTAAAACTCCAAGTTTGAGTAAAATATAGGTGAGTTCATAAAACAGCGTAAATCACACGGACTGAGTTCAAATAGTATTTCAAATAGTGAGGAAAACAGTGATGATAGCTCACAAATAGTTCAAACAATCGGCAATAAGCCCCAAGTATGGCAATGAGCCCAATATATGATGGTAACAACAAATTGTTTGCAAATACGCGGTAAAAACCAACAACCGGAACGGACCGAGTCACGATCCCCAATGGTACTCTACCCCACGCTCAGGTCCAGCGTCCAATCACCACAATACAGCACAAAGATGTGCAAATCCGGTGTTTCAAACCCTCAGGATATCATTCCCAAGTATTACTCACCTCGAACAGGCGATCTCAAGCTCGCGACGCCTTTGTCGCTCAAATCGGCCTCCACGCGCGTCGAATCTTGCCAAAAACAGAGCGAATACATCACAATATGGAAATAGGACAATACCCAATCGAAAACAATCGAGAAATAGCAAGAATCTCGAAACTAGCAAAATCCGAGCCCCGGGTCCTCTTCTCAATAACTTACGAATCTTACATTTTCAGAATTCTCTTCACGCCTCGAGTTTGTACATATAAACTTCATCAAAATTGCAGTCCAATTGCTCCTCCAAATCCCCAATTTTTATTTGAAATTTCAAGCTCTAGTTCATCAACTTTTACACACAATTTCAGAGAATTAATGGTTAATTCTTCAATAAAATGACGTGTTAAGGCCACGAGACTTACCTCCAATATCTTATCGTCGAAATCCCCTTCAAAATCCGTCAACAAGCTCTCAAGGTGGTGCAAAAATAGAGAAAATATGAACCAAGTCGTGGATGAAATGTTTAACTTAAAACCCTCTACCCAGCGATCTTTCTCTATGTGATCGCAGCCTTTGGCTTGCGATCGCAGAGAACAAACTCAGAGCCTCTTAAAATCCTATTACGCGATCACACACTTTCCTCTACGATCGTAGAGAACAACATTCCTCATCCTATGCGATCGCATGCCCCTGGCCGCGATCGCGTTGAACAAATTTCCAAGATTCCCCAAACCTTCTACGCGAACGTGACTTGCTTCCGCAATCACAGAGAACAACGGCCCGCTACTACGCGATCGCATCCACGTTTCCGCAATCGCGATGACAAAAAATTGATCTGCACTACTGCTGCAATTTACTGCAGTTATTCCAAACTAAAATCTTTCTGTTAGCCATCTGAAATCACCCCGAGGCCCCCAGAACCTCAACAAAAAGCACCAACATGATCTATTATCTCATTCAAACTTGCTCGTGCCATAAAAACACCAACATTAACATAAAAAATTATCAAATTCCTCAAATTCAAGCCTAAGTCAAACTAGAACTTTCCAAATTCGCATTCGATCCAATACCTGACCTAAACACTTTCGAATGATCTGAAAATTTGCACACATATCCAAAATCACCTAATGAAGCTACTGCAACTCTCAGAATCTCTTTTGGACCCTCGGATCAAAATCTCACCTATCAACCGGAATCCGCCAAAATTCAAACTTCGCCAATTCAAGCCTAATTCTATATCGGACCTCCAAATTCAATTCCGATCGCTCTCCTAAGTCACAAATCATCCCCCAAAGCTAATCAAAACATCAAAAACCACATCCGAGCCATCTAACTCACAAGCCAACTTCCGGTTTACATTTCTCATACAAGCTTCCTTCTAAGAGGCTATGTGTCTTATTTTCAAGCAAAACCAATTCAATTACACTCGATCGAATTTAATACTGATATTGAAACATGAATCCATACAATAAGGGGGAAACAGGATGGTAACTCACGTGACGGCGGGAAGGATCGTCACAACTTGTTATCTTACTTGTTATATCTTTTGTTATTTTCCTAGGTATTTAATTGCACAAGTTTATAGAGTAGGTTTTTTATCTTAGCCTCGTCACTACCTTGCCAATGTTAGGCTCGATGTTTACTGGGTACATGTGATCGACTATACTCATACTACACTTCTACACTTATGGTACAAAATCTCGCATTGGACCTAGCGGCATTTAGAGGGAAGCATAGCTTGGACTATGGGGAGACTCAAAGTAGTGTTAGCATTCTCGTCCGCATGCCTTAAAGCTACATTTTTATCATTTTATTACTATTAAATAGTACTATATTCCTTTCAGACTAAGTATTTAGTAAATATCTCGAAGCTCATATACTCAATGTCACCCAATATTCTGAGATTATTTTGACGGTTGTTTGGTTTAGACTCTTATGTATTGCGAAGCTTTTACTCTCATTTATTATATCATGTTGTTGTATGTTAGTTTCACATCTCTTGTTATGGTAATTATAACTGTCGGATTGTCTAATAATTAGCAGTGCTATCACCACCCTTTGATTTTGATTTTGGGTCGTAACACCTATATTCCATATATGATAATATTAATATTTCTTGGACTAGTTGCATTCAAAAAAAGATTTTTTTTCAAAATGAAAATAGATCAATCTTGTATAAGATTAATAATATCTCGAGAGAGACTAAATGTATCTGTGATATTATCAGTTGAAAAGAATTGTTAGGAGAAATTAATTAGATTATATAAAATAATTAATAATTTTGCACCAATAAAACTAGAAAAATAGATAAAAATATATGTGCAAGCGCTTATCCTCCAAAAAAAATTAAGGTCTCCACCAAGATTTAACTTTAAGCCCCCCGCTATGTCGGTTTTCCCCTAGAAACGGCTGAAAAAATGAAGAAATTGGAGTATTATCCTAGTAGCAAAAGCATATGTTCCAAATGGTTTTGTATTTCAATATCTGTTCGTTTTGTAGTAGATAGGAAGGTGAGTAGCTGCACAAGAATGTGGGGTATGATGTCCAAATTCTTGGTTTGAGACAGGTCTCTAATATCCCATACTTGGTTTGCAAATAAAATTTATTCGCTTGCCAAAAAATTAAATTGTAATAGAAGTAATGAGCTACTTCACATGGTCATACCATCTGACTTTTGATTTTTTCACATTAATAATATTTAATATCTTTTAATGGAATATATACCATAGCGGAAACAATAACAGAATCTTATTCACTTGTAATTTAAACAATTAGCACGTATGAATATTTTAAGATTACCTCTTGAAGCGTAAACACAACAAATTTATGTTGTTCTCCAGTTCCTTGGTTGAAAAAGCACCAGCAGCTTTCCACAGTCTTCTACTATGTTACCCAAATAATAATTGAAAATAGAGAATTTTGGGTGGGCAAATTTTAGTAGAAACCGCAGTCAGAATTGTTTCAAAAACGTCCAGCCCCTATATGTATATATATATAGTTGCGTTTTTTAGGTCAAAATCGTTTTCAAAACCTGTTAGGTTTCCTTCTCCCACTATGGGACGGTTTCTTTCCCATTCAGTTACAGTTTCCACTATTTCCTATTATTTAAGGATAGCAGGGACGACAGAATTTAATTAACAAGGCTTCCTATTATGATATTAATTTCGAAATTCTGAAATTAATTTCCATCATAATAAATTACGAATTATTCCACTAAAAATTCGTAATTGTACTCCTTAGTTCAATTTTGAAATTCTTCCATAAAACCTTATTTAACTCCCCATGTTAAGATTCAGATACTAATCAATCAAATTAAATTATTGACTATTTAATTTATCGATTACTTCCTTTAGACTTACACTTAACTTATTTCATGTGTCGGGTACAAAATCCACCGGCCGGGTTTACACATGAAAACTTATAAGCTTTCATAAAGGAGTATCATCAATCTCAAAATCAAGACATGGATTCCATCAACTAATTATTACTTCGCCAATGTATATCAATGTTATCCAATTTACCAGGCTTATTGACTCGCGAAAGAATCTCGCCTTTTAATAAATCAAAACAACAAGTGACATACACAACTAATAATAATTATATCATGATTAAGAGTATAAGTACATTAAATGGACTAGAGAAATTATTTTATAAAGTCAGTATAAAATACTCATCCCTACTTGATCCATTCAATACATACAAAATGTATTAGCACAAGAAGTTGGAATTAAACCATTCTCATAATCAAGATAAATTATATTTAATCTTGTGTTACAATCATTCCGATGATTTGTCCAATTCCATCATTAGATTGTGAACATTAACTTTTATGTCTTACAAGAACCGATGATTTAATCTTCTGTGTATAAGCTAAACTCTATACACTAAATCATCTATTGTGTAAGCAATGGACGCACAAACCAACACATGATCTATTTAAAATAAAATGTTATTGAATTTAAACAAGTAAATAAATAATTGTTCATAAAAATACTATAACAATACGCATGGCTTATAGTATATTCTAACATCTTTAATACAGTATTATTTGCCAAGACTATCCTTTAGCTTTTTTTAAAAAGCTCACTTAGTTAATACTCTACTAATTAGAGCAATAAAGGTAAATTTTGAAGAAGAAAATTCTAAATGATTTCTTATTTTTATAAACTGTCAAATATATTAAAGCAAATTCAATTTGTTGAACGGTTAATATTTAGAACTGTCCCAACATAGGTTAGGGGTAAAAATAGCACGATTTAGCCAGTTTTTATATTGGTTAATTAAAAATAATCAGCGTTTATCAAGTCAATGAAAAATAACCACTATTTTACTGCTACAGAGACCGGTCCATCATAATATATGGAGTTCGGTGCACCTGTGCATGAACTCCAACATATTATGCTGGACCGGTATACTTTACTGACTCCAATATAATATACTGAAGAGTGGAGCACCGGTGCTCCAAACTCCAATATATTATGCTGGACTGATATATTTGCTGAAACTCCAGTATATTATGCTGGAGTTCCAACATAATATACTTGAACTCCAATATAATATGCTGGAGTTCAAGTATACTTATGTTGGAACTCAAGCATAATATACTGGCGTATTTTCCATGTTTTGAACTGTGTTTTCGCTCAAATTTATCTTTACATAAAAAGTAGCTAAATTTCGATTACTTTTGAAATTAAACTATTTTTAAATGACCAATTGTAAATCTTGCTACTTAATGAATTTCTCCCGGTTAGGGGTCTTAAGACCATAGCTTGATGCAGAAAAATGTTGCTAGGCAGTGCAGCTCGCTTCGCTCTTCACAGCTCTACACTATAGCTCAACCTCAACTGCTGAAAGAAAAAAAGAACACTTCCTCCTTTTCTAAAGAAATATTTACTTGCTATAAATAAACAAGCATATAAAGAGCTGCATATAAATGACACGGTCACATGTTTGATACATTTGTGAGATTGACGGGGGTTAAAGGGAGTTGCAAGTGCAACTCATAAAGAGGTAAAAGAACTAAAGAAAATGTCTGGTTGGACAACCAAGTAATAATAGAATTTAGATTTAAAGTCCATATTGGAGCATAGACGGTATTTTTTTATATTTATATATTAATTCTTTGGTCGCAATAAAGGCAGTTCAATTCACATGAAGTGCAGAATACCTACATTCTATTGTGACTTTCATGAATTCCAAACCCTCCAGCCCCGCAACTGCCCTAAAAGAAACTTCTTCCACTCTAATCCCACCATTCCATAAAGAGCTAAAGCATGTGATACTTTTTGTACATAAACTGATGTTTTTGAGTACTAAATTAGTGGCAGTTGGACATTTGGCCCGTTGTACTATATTTTAGTGTACCATGGACGAAGCTCATGCTACTGCCTACAACCTATCATACTTTGGGAAAATTACGGTGTCACGATCCAAAAATTGCACCAAAGACCAGATGGCTAGTCAATACTCAATCATCATCTCAAATCCAATTATTAAGCCATTAAGTACTGTTTTCATAATATAATTAAGAAAGCGAAATAAATTTTTAATCAATAATATGAGTACATAATCTGTGACATAAACATGAACAGAGATGTCTAATCGCCTGTCCAAAATCCGGTGTCAGTATATCATGTGCATCTAATAAGAGTAACTAGAGTCAACTGAATAAATATATTTGTCCGGCAAGAACACAGCAACAACTGTATAGGTGAAAACTTAACTCCACGATAACTAATGGAACAAACCCATTTTTAAATCCACTTATGATTAACAAATGGGGTTACCCAATGGTTAACCGATTGGATCAGCAAGGTCATAACCTATCCGCCCTCATGAAGGCATCCTCTTGACGTGGCTACAGCCGCCCAGCGCCAGCTGGCAAGATTCACAGCTATAAATACTAAGAGAAGAAACCATAGAAAGGGGGCTGCTTCTTCTTCTTCACCTCCACTTCAAAAAGAAGAGAATATATATCATTGTAAGGCTCTGAACCTCTCCATGGAGAGGCAGACCAAATCGATCTCATCAATAAAATATCTCTACCCTCTTCCCCTTAACTGATAACTATTGTCTCTTATGTTTTATTCGCTTGGTCTTTTGGTTCATTACGATATGCTATGATTGGCCCTCCATTGATGTTAATTGATTTATGCTTATAAAGTGTATGAGAAATTTGAACTAAATAATTTGGCGCCCGCCTGTGGGGATTTAATAGCAGAATCGCATAGTTTATCCTCAGACCAAAAAGGAAAGAAAACACCGAAAAGGGAAAGCAACCCAGCTCAAATGATCCAAACAGCAGGCGAAGGGAACTCGAAAACTCCGGCAAGAACCCGAAGCCTATTCCCCCATTTTCGAGAAAGCGAAAGAAGAAGAAGGAGAAGCAGACTCCCCCCCCCCCCAGGGAGGATCTCTGTAGGGCACCCCCATGCGAGATCTGGACGGAAATCAGCACGAAGATATATCGAACCAAGAGTCACCTCAAGCCTACATACCCCGATCAGGAAGAGCACGCGTGAGCTGCTCAAGATCTCGAATCAAAACCGAGCTTATGCTCTCAAACGCCGACATCACAAGATCCATGCCATGCGCCTTCAGCAAAAAATTTAACTATGAGTTGAACTGGGACTCAGGCTACGTGCCTTACTCAGTCTACGTGCCTTACTCAGGCTATGTGCCTTACTCAGGCTTTCTGCCTTCGACAACAAAAATGAAAAAGGTTCAACTACGGTTGAACAACAACTCAGGCTACGTGCCTTACTCAGGATACGTGCCTTACTCAGGATACGTGCCTTACTCAGGATACGTGCCTTACTCAGGCAATGTGGCTTCGACAACAAAAATTACAAAGGTTCAACTACGGTTGAACAACAACTCAGGCTAAGTGCCTTACTCATGCTATGTGCCTTATCCAGGCTATGTGCCTTACTCGGGCTACGTGCCTTACTCAAGCTATGTGCCTCACTCAGGCTACGCGCCTTACTCAGGCTATGTGCCTTACTCAGGCTATGTGCCTTCGACAACAAAAATGACAAAGGTTCAACTACGGTTGAACAAAAACTCAGGCTATGCGCTTCGCCATCAAAAAGTGCAAAGGTTCAACTACGGCTGAACAACGACTCAGGCTGTGTACCTTCGCCCAAAAATTCAACTATGATTTAAACTTGGACTCAGGCTATGTGGCTTCGCCATCATGAATGGCAAGAGTCAACTACAGGAACGACTCAGGCTATGTGCCTTCGCCCAAGAATTCAACTATGAGTTGAACTGAGACTCGGGCTATGTGCCTTCGCCATCAGGAATGACAAGATTCAACTACGGTCGAACAACAACTCAGGCTATGTGCCTTCGCCCAAGAATTCAACTATGAGTTGAACTAGGACTCAGGCTATGTGCCTTCGCCATCAGGAATGGCAAGATTCAAGTACAGTCGAACAACAACTCAGGCTATGTGCCTTCACCATCAGTAATTGCAATATTCAGCTACGGTTGAAAAACAACTCAAGCTACGTGCCTTCACCCAAAAAGTTCATCTAAGAGTTGAACTGGGACTCAGACTATGTGCCTTCGCCATCAGAAATTGCAAGATTCAACTACGGTTGAACAACAACTCAGGCTACGTGCCTTCGCCCAAAAAGTTCAACTAAGAGTTGGACTGGGACTCAGGCAATGTGCCTTCGCTATCAGAAATTGCAAGATTCAACTATGGTTGAACAATAATTCAGGCTACGTGCCTTCGCCCAAAATGTTCAACTAAGAGTTGAACTGGAACTCAGGCCATATGTCTTCGCCATCAAGAATGCCGAGACTCAACTACGGTTGAAAAACAACTCAGGCTACGTGCCTTCGCCCAAAAAATTCAACTAAAAGTTGAACTGGAACACAGGCCATGTGTCTTCGCCACCAAGAATGCCAAGACTCAACTACGGTTGAACAATAACTCAGGCTACATGCCTTTGCCCAAAAAGTTCAACTAAGAGTTGAACTGGGACTCAGGCCATGTGTCTTCACCATCAAGAATGCCAAGACTCAACTACGGTTGAACAACGACTCAGGCTACGTACCCTCGCCCAAAAATTCAACTACAGGTTAACTGGGACTCAATTCATATGCCTTTTCCATCATGAGCCCAATCTCGCTCAAACAGCAACGCGGAACACCCTCGCCTTGAAAACTAAAGAGTTCAACCCCATTTGAACTAAGACTCGGGCCAAGCGCCCCCACCAATGGACGCAGCAAGGATTTTTCCTCAACAAACGAAGGAAGGAGTTAAGCACCCTCGCCATTCAAGTAAGTACGCCTAACTCGAACTAATATTCAGGCTGCAAAAGTTCGATCCCGGTCGAAATGCAAGGCCACGGCCAGCAGTTCGACCACGCTCGAACTGGGACTAAGGCTATATGCCGCCCTCTCCAAAATAATGGCTACAACTTGCTCATACCAAGTAAAGGAAAATGATAAAGCAAAAGGCGTGTAATTACAGCCTACCTAGTTTTTGACTAAGGCAAGTAAACGACCCGACAACAGTCGAAGTCATTTACCTGGCCAAAGCCATCAATGTCATCAAGGAGAAGTCCATCGACGTTTCTACGACCAAAGTCATAAAGGGGATAACACACCTGCCAGAAATATTCTAAGCAAAAAACCCCTTTGCGGTTCAGTCCTAGAGAAACATGCGCCACTATGACAAGAACCACGAAATGGCTTTTCAACCGCCAGCTGAAGCTTTTCCTTCAAAATGGATATAACTACCTGAGGTTATTGAAAGGGCATTCCATACGCCTTCAAACTTTGGACGTCGCCAAGCTATGTGATGTCGCACCTGTGACGACCCAAATCCCATATCCGGTCGTGATGCCGCCTCTTGTGAAGACAAGGCCAGCCAACCACCCCAAATCATCTCTTTAACATCTATCAAACAGAAATGAATAGAGAATATAACTCATTGGCATTAAAACTATTAATTTCATCCCAATACAACCCGACCGGGGTGTCACAAGTCATGAGCATCTAAAGGAGTCCAAATACGTTTACAAGACCAGTAGTGTACAATATGGAATTTTTAAAGTAAATAGGGTTGAAAATCTGGTGCCACGGACGCTGGCGGTCACCTGGCTCAGCAATAGTAGCAAATCTCCAATCAGCTCAAACCCGCTACCGGGTAATAAATAACTGCATCTGCACACATGGTGCAGGGAGTAAACTGAGTACTTCCATGTCAGTTGTAATAAGAGTAAATAATGTTGAGAGTAAAGAAATCACGTAAGAGTACTACATCATGCTATAAAGTACAGTACAACCCTTTTTAGATTCAGTAGTTCCATGAAAATACTTTATAAAATATCTGAAATACAACGCTATCTCAAGCAGTAAAATCAATTATACCATAAAAACTATAAGGTATCAGATAATTCTCCTTTTTAAAATAGAGGAAATAACCAATTCGACAATTAAGGAATAATTGCAAGTTTGCCCCTCAGGCTCAGTATCAAACTCTCAGTATATTATCAGCCCCACGGGCTCACTCCCAACTCACCAGCACACAAGATCAGCCCCTCGGGCTCATTCACAACTCACCAGACACAAATAACAGCCTCTCGGGCCCACCCCAACTCACCAGGGTACCCTGCGCTCACTGTGGGTGTGTACATACTCGAAGGGGCTCCTACAGCCCAAGCGCAATATCAATAGGCCTGAAAGCCTTCACACATCACACACGAGGCCTGAAAGCCTCCTCATATAATACTCGAGGCCTGAAAGCCTCCTCACATAGCATTCAAAGCCTGAAAGTCTCCTCACATCCCTCAATATATCCTCACAGATGGCCCACGGCCTCAATCAGTCCAGAAAATAGTCATAAGCCTCTTGGGCTTCAGTAAAACAATACTGCCAGCTCATTGACATTTTAAATATCATTTAAAAAATCGAGTTGAGTATAAAACTGAGTTCACAAAATAATATAATTCAATTGGACTGAATTCAATAATATTTCAATTCGTGAGGTAAAATAGTGATTTACATTCACAAAACATTTCAGATAATTGGCACAAAGCCCAAGTATGGTAATAAGCCCAAATCATGATAGAAATCAATAATTCTTTATCAAATATGCGGTAAAATCAACAACTGGGATGGACCAAGTCACGATCCCCAACGGTGCTCTACCCCATGCTCATACCTCGCGTGCAAGTCACCACAATAAAACACTATGATGTGCAAGTTCGGGGTTTCAAACCCTCTGGACATCATTTAAAAATATTACCTACCTCAAACCAGCAAATTCTCTAGCCCGCAACGCCTTTTCTCCTCAAACCGACCTCCACACGCGTCAAATCTAACCAAAATCATGGCAACTATATCACAATATGCTAATGGACATAAACCAATCGAAAGAACTCGAAAAATACGTGAAAACGTGAAATTGGAAAAACCCGAGCCCACATCCCGAAAAATTTCAAAATTTTACCTTTTCGGAATCCTCATCTCGTCACGAGTCCGTACATACCAAGAACTCCAAATTTGGACCACAAATGGCCCATCAAATCCCAAATTTAAAGTTTTTGCTCCAAGCCTTAATTTCTTAGAATTTTGCTATGTTCTCATGAATTTCAAGGATGATTATTCAATAAAATCATGTATTTAACTCATAAAAATTACCTCCAACCATTCCCAGTTAAAACCCCTTCAATTCCCGTCCAAAAACTCTCAAGTTTTGCTAAAAAATGGTGAAAGTATGTTTGGTTCGCGGATGAATAAACATTCTGCCCAGAATTTTTCTACTGTTCACCCCGTGTACTGTTCATCCGATGTAATGTTCACGGATACTGTTACAGGATACTGTTCACGGATACTGTTACGGATACTATTCATGAACACTATTCATAACTACTGTTCGCAGTGCTGTAAAAAAATGCAGCAGCTTTATTTTCACTAAAAGTTCTATAACTCCATTATACGACCTCAGAATTCAACTATTCTTGTTCCTATGAGTCACAAATAATAATACAAACACAACCCTTCAAGCAAAACGGAATTCGGAGCTCATTTGCCCAGTTTAACATCCATTTCGCTTGTTAAACAATTAACTCACATTTTGCGTCAAAAACTCAATCGCGACTTGATGAAATTAAACAAAAATTTCCAAATCAGTCATATAATTCATGATTTAAATTCTAGAAGTCTAGAAATCAAATTTCCATCTCTGGAACTAAAAATGGACCTTTGGATCATTACATGTTTATGCTCAAAACAACAAAAATCTTCCAAAAATGACACGTTGGGCATCTGAAACACACCCGAGGTCTCCGGGACCTCAACCAAAAGTACAGACATGTATTAATAACTCATTCAAACTTGCTCGAACCATAAAAATACTACCGTTAACATCAAAAATCATCAATTTTAATCAAATCAAGGCCTAGGTTAAACTAAAACTTTCAAAACGCACATTCGATCAAAAACCCGACCAAACTATGTCCGAATGACTTGAAAATATGCACAAATATCCAAAATCACCCAACAAAGTTACAGCAACTCTTGGAATTCCATTCCGACTCAGATCGAAATCTCACCTATTAACCGGAATTGTCAAAATACTAACTTCGCCAAAATAGGCTAATTTCTTCACCGGACCTCCAAAATTACTTCCGATTGTGCTCCTATGCCTTAAACCATCACCCAGAGATAACCGAATCATCGAAATTCAATTCCGAGCTCTCTAACTCACAAGTCAACATCTGGTTGACTTTTCCAATTTAAGTCTTCTTAAAAGAGACTAAGTATCTCATTTCTCAATAAAATCACTCCAATCAATTCTAATGCACCCAATACCGATAATGAAACTTAAAGCAACACAATAAGGGGGAAACAAGGCAGTAAATCATGAGACGACGGCTCGGATCATCACATTCTCCCCAACTTAAACAAACGCTCGTCCTCGAGCAGACCTAGAGTTTTTCTAGAAGTTCACCAATAGCTGAATAACTTTACCGTGCATGTAACCTGGGGTGATCCCACGTCACCCTATCTCATATAGGCCCGACATCACAATATAGCTGAAATTTGACAATCCATCTAGTCTATAACCCATAGAACTACATTTCACCTTCTGAAATCTTACACAAGATCAGAACCTCACGTCTTTATATCCAGAATAAACCCGAACCCGATGTGATAATCCATACCTGCAACCTTGGATGCAATCATGTGATATACCACATAACTCAAACATATGCAGTGATAACTTGCATTCGTAACAGCTTCCCACGATAACCAAAATATCGATAGAAAATCTCTTGTTAGATAAAACCATATTTTAATACCTTCATATACTGCCCACGGTATATGAAACATTCGATAACCGCATCCATTCCTCGTGTCACCCATACGCGAAGCCATTTTCTTCTTGAATAATACCACAACAGATTTTTGAGTCAAACCTCGATATGAGCTCTCTAGTCAGCCGAAATCACATCTGTTCGCGTTTATTAATGACTCCAACGATTATCTCAAATCAACCGTTCATGAGGCCATTTCTTTTTTGGCAATTACCATGGCCGAACCTTGATATTTACCCATCAAACATACTGAAATCGAATCCATTTATATTCATTAATGATCCATACGATCTCTTCTGACCAAACACACCATCCTGCTGACATAACGCCACAATACGGGCCTAAGCCACATCTCGCATAATATACGCACCCATAAGAAATGGTCTAAACATACTCAAATCAAGACAAATGACTCAAACGAAAGGGCAGTACCTCAAGCTCATCAAAACCATTAGAACACAAGGCTGAGACTACGTCTCACATCATAAAATAGAACATATGAATCCACCCTGAAAGGTCATAATCAATTTTCCCTTTACCGAGCGACACTCAATTACTCTTCCTGCTCGACTTTCTATACAAATCCTCAACAGAACTGTACCACATGTACCTATATCCAACAAATCATGACATCTCACATTACATAAAAGCAATTCATAGATCTCCCCAAATCACTAACCAATTCAAGAACAATCGAATAAACCTATCCCTTAACAATAAAACTCGGACTAACCAAGCTAACTCGAGCTAGATACATAGCCACAACGGGCTGCCAACGAACTCAATATGAAGAAGCATGTACATCAGAACTCTATATAACACACAAATCATCATACCTGATCCCAGTTTCCACTATACGAGTACATGCACACATTTGATACCCAATCATTCCACGACAGATACTTAATATTTACCTGTGCTACCAAGAAAACCCGAATACCACTAGTGGACCCAACAAGAACATGCCGCAATACTACTGAAATATAATCAGTTTAATCACATTACCTTTTTCTGAGACATATACTCTCATCAAATCACGTCCACTTAGCAATATCATTCTCCCTAATCATCTGAAGATCATTTATCTAATCATTTAGGAGGAATCACTACACATCACATGCTCTGCATGACATATACAGGACTTGTTCAAATTCTTACAATACTGACGAGACAGATGAGACCTGTACACATTCATAACTATTATCGAAACAATAATTCATTAGTTCAATACTCTTGGCAAGAACTATCACCTCATTCTGAGCCAAAAAATGGTCTTAGCTCTTTAATTTTACTTCATACTCTCAGATTGCACTGATCTTAAATTCAATGATCTCATCTTACCCAGTATGAACTGTTCGGGCAATAAGACACTCCAGACATAATTATAAGTCGCATATGATGCCCCAATGTGCTAATACCAATTCGAACGGAATACAAAAAAATGAACTCTGGAAGTAATAACCAATCCCACGCAATAATACGGACTTTCTTTAGAAAACAGGAAGCAAGGCATACAAAATAGTATATAGTAAACTATGCTCAACGTCCCACTGTTGCGGCGTGCAACCCGATCCAGATAATATACCCATGGCGGCGTGCCACCCAATCCACATATAAATATCACATAAGGAGATGCACATCGAGCCAAATCTGCTCATTACAACATAATACCGAATATTGGTCATAAGTAGGCTAAGTGCATCATAATATCTCTGAGGGCATATAGAGTTATAGCTACAAAAATCAAGCACAACTGAGGTGCGATATACAAATCTGAATTTCAAAAGCCAAGTTGCTCAGGTAACATCATCCCTACACGGATTCTCAACACATAAGCAATTTCTCGAGCCTTTTCACAAATTACATGGCGTAAAACATCACTACACGATATATCTAACAATGAAGCATCAACCTAACTACTCCTTCATGAGGGCCACATTACAAAATGCACACATCTGGCCTGATATAGAGCCATTATTAACATTAAATATATCCATCAACTTCAAGCCGATTTTGATCACACTGAACTAGTCAGATAACCTTTCAAAGGTCAATAATGACTTTCAACTTCTTTATAAATTACAAGAATAACCATCACAACCTTCATACTTGGTTTACATCTTTAATTAGTCAAGTGACTATATGCCAGACTTATATAATCTTCCAGTGGAACACACTCCCACAACCTACCACAATAATATTTGGGGAGTACCTCTAAACCACCGGTCACATTAATGCTGAAAAACGATCAAGCATAATTAACCAGGGCGCAAAGCCCTTTCTGCGCAACACCGTTCTCAAATGATGCTGAAGACAATACCAATTTAACTTGACAATCGAAACTTCTTTCCTGCTCATCCGACTTCATGACATATTTGTCAAAATTTTCTTTGCTCATGCCATTCTCAGCTCAATTTCTGCAATCAGAACTAGTTCACAGTACATTTTAAGACAGAACCAACATAGCACATAACTGTGCAATCATCTAATCAATGGAAAGCTCCCCAACTTAGCTCGAAGCCATATATCACAACACATATACTCTATTGATGTCGTAATATCATGGTGGGATTAAACTCACTCTTTCACAATCTTGTGGAGACACGAATCGTAAAAAAAATTTAACTCTTCTACAATTCTTGCATTTATTCATACAACAGTAAAGCCCACTCCTTAGGCGACACAATTTTTACTAAGTCCCAAATTTTTCAAAAATTTTGGCACAGTCTCCTTTGTAATTGGGCCTATCAACCTGCCAGAGAACAACCAAAATCATCCTAACAACACGTCAAAAACATGACAAAGCATCACAATGTATATCAAACAACATTAATCTCAATACAACCTGTACTATATTATCAAAATTGATACATGGACATGCGTTTCACCTATTTGAATCATAACACATGGAAAATACCTTTCAACCCTCCATTATCTAGGCTACTCCACCAAGTAAGAACATTTTCTTTCCTTAATATTTTTGTATGCCTTCCACTGCCATACACATTACACAATACCAGCATACTCATTACATAGCTATCCAGCTGCCATCTCGGCTAATAGCGACCATGCTGAACATACAAGTTCAAATCACTTGTTCAAACAATCAGCACCTCGATGCTCAAGCCATAGGCAAAGATCTGCGCTCAAGGCCTCCAAACTAGCCAAACATCAAACTTACGGAGATTATATCTCGCCCCTCGATCGGGGTATCACAAGCCATCAAGGCACATATACTACTGAGCACTCACATGCGCATACATACTTGTGGAAAGAACTTCAAGAGTTATATCTCAAGCTGAATCAAGTATGCACGATAAGAATTCTAAGAAAGTGAAATTTCCCTAAAGGTTCTAAAGCCTCTCGAGAATAAATACAGACGTCTCTGTACCGATCCGCGAGACTCTACTAAACATGCTCATGACTCGTGAGACCTAGTAACCTAGGCTCTAATACCAACTTGTCACGACCCAAATCTCATACCCGGTCGGGATGGCGCCTCTTGTGAAGATAAGGCCAGCCAACAACCCCAAATCACCTCTTTAACAGCTATCAAACAAAAATGAATAGAAAATATTACTCATTGGCATTAAAACTATTAATTTCATCCCAATACAACCCGACCAGGGTGTCACAAGTCATGAGCATCTCAAGGAGTCCAAATACCTTTACAAGACAAGTAGTGTACACTATGGAATTTTTAAGGTAAAAAGGGTAGAGAATCTGGTGCCTCGGACGCTGGCGGTCACCTGGCTCACCTATAGTAGCAAATCTCCAATCAGCTCAAACCCGCTACCGGGAAACAAATACATGCATTTGCACACGAGGTGCAGGGAGTAAAGTGAGTACTTCCAACTCAGTGGTAATAAGAGTAAATAATGCTGAGAGTAAAGAAATCACGTAAGAGCACTACATCATGCTATAAAGTACAGTACAACCCTTTTTAGATCCAGTAGTTCCATGAAAATCCTTTATAAAATATCTAAAATATAACGCTATCTCAAGCAGTAAAATCAATTATACCATAAAAACCATAAGGTATCTGATATTTCTCCTTTTTAAAATAGAGAAAATAACCAATTCAACAATTAAGAAATAATTAAAAGTTTGCCCCCCCAGGCTCAATATCAAACTTTCAGTATAGTATCAGCCCCACGGGCTCACTCCCAACTCACCAGCACACAACATCAGTCCCTCGGGCTCACTCCCAACTCACCTAGATACCCTGCACTCACTGGGGTGTGTACAGACTCCGGTGGGGCTCCTACAGCCCAAGCGCAGTATCAATAGGCCAGAAAGCCTTCACACATCACACACGAGGACTGAAATCCTCCTCATACAAAACTCGAGGCATGAAAGCCTCCTCACATAGCACTCAAGGAATAAAAGCCTCCTCACATCCCTCAACATATCCTCACAGATGGCTCACGGCCTCAATCAGTCCAAAAAATAGTCATAAGCCTCTTGGGCTTCAGTAAAACAATAGTGCTCAGCTCATTGACATTTTAACTATCATTTAAATCTCGACTGGAGTATAAACGCAGCTGAGTTCACAAAATAATATAATTTAATTGGACTAAATTCAATAATATTTCAATTCGGGAGGAAAAATAGTGATGTAAATTCACAAAAGATTTCAGATAATTGGCACAAAGCCCAGGTATGGAAATAAACCCAAATCATGAGAAAAATCAATAATTCCTTAACAAATACGCGGTAAAATCAACAACTAGGATGGACCAAGTCACAATCCCCAACGGTGCTCTATCCCAAGCTCATACTTGGCGTGCAAGTTACCACAATACAGCATTATGATGTGCAAGTCCGGGGTTTCAAACCCTCAGGAAATCATTTATAAATATTACCTACCTTGAACCGGTGAATTCTCTAGCCCGCAATGCCTTTGCCCCTCAAATCGGCCTCCACGTGCGTCAAATCTAACCAAAATCAGGGCGAATATATCACAATATGCTAATGGGACAAAACCAATCGAAAGAACTCGAAAAATACCCGAGAACACAAAATTGAAAAACCAGAGCCCATGCCCCGAAAAATTAGGAAATTTACATTTACGGAATCCTCATCTCGCCACGAGTCCGTACATACCAAGAACTCCCAATTCGGACCACAAATGGCCCCTCAAATCCCAAATTTAAAGTTTTTGCTCCAAGCCCTAATTTCTTAGAATTTTGCTATATTTTTCATGAATTTCAAGGATGATTCTTCCATAAAATCATGTATTTAACTCATAAAACTTACCTGCAATGATTCTCAATCGAAACCCCTTCAATTCCTGTCCAAAAACTCTCAAGGTTTGCTCAAAATGGTGAAAATATGTATGGTTCGCGGATGAATAAACATTCTGCCCAGAATTTTTCAGAAATACTGTTCACCTCGAGTTGCTGTTCACCCGTATGTCCTGTTCACGGATACTGTTACAGGATAATGTTCACAGATGCTGTTACGGGTACTGTTCATGGACATTATTCATAACTACTGTTCATAGTCCTGTAAAAAATTCAGCAACTTTATTTTGACTAAAAGTGTTATAACTCCATTATACGAACTCAGAATTTGATGATTCTTGTTTCTATGAGTCAAAAATAATAATAAGAACATAAAAATTCAATCAAAACTGAATTCAGAGCTCATTTGCCAAGTTCAATATCCATTTCGCTCGTTAAACAATTAACTCACATTTCGCGTCAAAAACTCAATCGCGATTTGATGAAATTACACCAAAATTTCCAGATCAGTTCTATAATTCATGATTAAATTTTGGAAGTCTCGAAATCAAATTTCGATCTATGGAACTAAAAATGGACTTTGGATCATTACAGATTTATGCTTAAAACAACAAAAATCTTCCAAAAATGACCCGTTGGGCATCCGAAACACACCCGAGGTCCCGGGACCTCAACCAAAAGTGCAGACATGTTTTAGTACCTCATTAAAACTTTCTCGACCATAAAAACACTATCGTTAACATCAAAATCATCAATTTTCATAACATCAAGGCCTAAGTTAAACTAAAACTTTCAAAATGCGCATTCGATAAAAAAGCCCAACCAAACGATGTTCGAATGACCTGAAACTTTGTGCAATTATCCAAAATCACCCAACGCAAATATTGCAAATCTCGGAATTCCATTCTGACCCTCGGATCAAAATCTCACCTATTAACCCGAATTCGATAAAATACTAACTTCACCAAAATAGGCTAACGTCTTCACCGGACCTCCAAAATTACTTCTGATTGCGCTCCTAAGCCTTAAATAATAACCCGGAGCTAACCGAATCATCAAAATTCGATTCTGACCTCTCTAACTCACAAGTCAACATCCGGTTGACTTTTTCAATTTTAGTCTTCTTAAAAGAGACTAGGTATCTCATTTCTTAATAAAATCACTCCAATCAATTCTAGCTCACCCAATGCCCATAATGAAACTTAAAGCAACACAATAAGGGGAAAACGAGGCGGTAAATCACGAGATGACGGGTCGGGTCATCACAGCACTCATACTCTTTTCGGTTGTACGACATACAACTCGACTGCCGAGAATAAGGTTAACACCTTACGAGGCCAAAAGTCGTCGTCATGAAGATACAATCTCGATTGAAAAAGGCTACGGCCACCTTCAAGGTAAAAGTGGCTACGACCATCTTCAAAAGTATAAATGGCTACGGCCACCTTCAAGGTATAAATGGCTACGGCCATCCTCCAAGTACAAACGGATATGGCCAGCCTCTAAACATAAAAGGCTACGGCCACTTCCTAACAATATAAATGGCTACGACCATCTCATGTATGTAAAAATGGCTATGGTCGTCCCCTAAATATAATGGTTATGGCCATCCTCCATGTGTATGAATGGCTACGGCCATCCTCCAAGTAAAACATTGATACGGCCGTCTCCTAAATATAAGTGGCTACGACCATCTCCCGTATGTAAAAATGACTACGGCCGTCCCCTAAATAAAATGGCTATGGACATCCTCCATATGAATGAATGGCTACGACCATCCTTCCAGTAAAATATGGCTACGACCATCTCCTAAATATAAATGGCTACGACCATCTCCCATATATATAAATGGATATGGCCGTCCCCTAAATATAATGGCTATGGCCACCCTCCATGTATATGAATGGCTACGGCCATCCTCCAAGTAAAAAATGGCTACGGCCGTCTCCAAAATATAAATAGCTATGACCATCTTCAAAGTATAAATGGCTACGGCCATCTCCAAAATATAAACGGCTACGACCATCTTCAAAAGTATAAATGACTACGGCCATCTCCAAAATATAAATGGATACGGCCATCCTCAAAGTATAAATGGCTACGGCTATCTCCAAAATATAAATGGCTGCGACCATCTTCAAAGTATAAATGGCTATGGCCATCTCCAAAATATAAAACGTCTACGACCATCTTCAAAAGTATAAATGGCTACGACCATCTCCAAAGTATAAATGGCTACGGCCACCTTCAAGGTAAAAATTGCTACGGCCATCTTCAAAGTATAAATGGCTACAGCCATCTCCAAAATATAAATGGCTACGGCCACGTTCAAAGTATAAATGGCTACGGCCATCTCCAAAATATAAATGTATACGACCATATTCAAAGTATAAATGGCTACGGCCATCTCCAAAATACAAAACGGCTACGACCATCTTCAAACATATAAATGGCTTCGGCCATCTCCAAATTATAAATGGCTACAGCCACCTTCAAGGTAAAAATGACTACGGCAATCTTCAAAGTATAAATAGCTACGGCCATCTCCAAAATATAAATGGCTACGGCCATCTTCAAAGTATAAATGGCTACGGCCATCTCCAAAGTATAAATGGCTACGGCCATCTCCAATGTATAAATGGCTACGGCCATCTTCAAAGTATAAATGGCTAAGACCATCTCCAAAATATAAACGGCCACGGCCATCGTCAAAATATAAATGGCTACGTCCATCTTCAAAGTATAAATGGCTACGGCCATCTCCAAACTATAAATGGCTACGGCCATCTTTAAAGTATAAATGGCTACGGCCACCTCCAAAAATATAAATAGCTACGGCCATTTTCATAGTATAAATAGCTAACGCCATCTCCAAAATATAAGTAACTTCGGCCATCTTCAAAGTATAAATAGCCACGGCCATCTCCAAAATATAAAAGGCTCCGGCTATCATCAAAATATAAATGGCTACGGCCATCTTAAAAGTATAAACGGTTGCAGCCACCCCGCATATGTAAATGGTTGAGGCTCTCGACAAAGTGCGTCTGGGGTCATCAAATTCGAATACGGCCAGGACCATTGCCTCCACTACGGACAAGACCGTCAACAGAAGATGGCTAAGGCCATCGATTTTGACATTATAATCTCCAATGAATAAATGACCATGGCCATCCTAGATCACAACCAAAACGGCATTCGATCTCCCTCTCCTAGTTTCTTGAACTATACTCGGCAAAGTCCACTCATCGAGCTCGGCCGAATCCCCACCTCAATAAGCGGATGGACTAACTGTATGGGTCAAAACTTGACTCTGCGATAACTAACGGAACCAACCCGTTTTTAAATCCACTTATGATTAACAAATGCTATAGCCATTTGTTAATAAGGTTACCCGATGGTTAACCGATTGGATATTCAAGGTCATAACCTATCCGCCCTCATGAAGGCGCCCTCTCGACGTGGCTACGGCCACCCAGCGCCAGCTAGTAAGATTCACAACTATAAATACTAAGAGAAGGAACCCTAGAAAGGGGTTGCTTCTTCTTCTTCACCTCCACTTCAAAAAGAAGAGAATAAATATCGTTGTAAGGTTCTGAATCTCTCCATGGAGAGGCATACCAAATCAATCTCATCAATAAAAGATCTCTACCCTCTTCCCTTAAACCGATAACTATTATCTCTTATATTTTATTCGTTTGGTCTTTTGGTTCATTACGATCTACTATGACTAGCCCTCCATTGATTTTAATTGATTTATGCTTATAAGGTGTATGAGAACTTTAAGCTAAACAACAATAACCCAGCAAAATCCCACCAGTGGAGTCTGGGAAAGTAGAATGTACACAGTCCTTACCCCTGCCCTAGAAGAGATAGAAAGGTTGTTTCCTGAAGACCCTCGGCTCAGAGACAATAGATATGTGACCACAAAACCCAAAAAATAATATCAGCAATGTGAGAGACAGTAAATAAATGGAAAAGCGGTAACATAAATATTACGCAAAAGTGTGAAACACAATATAAATCGCTAGCAGGGCTAGACAAAACACTATCATACTCGTCGGTACGAGGAGGAAAATCGGAAAGAATACATGAACCAAAAATTGATATGTAGGGACGGGGACTCCATGTGTTGCGAATTGGATCAAGAATTGGTACTCATCACGAAGTCTCCAATATAGTGCACCCTACTCAACTATATGGTACCACTAATACCGGTCTCTTAACCTGCACAAAAATATGCAGAAGTGTAGTATGAGTACAAAATTACGATAGTAGAAAGTATCAACTCTAGCCTCGAAGTAGGGCGAGAATAGAAAACACTCACTATCCATACAACAATACAGAAATAAGCATGCTCACATCAAACAAATACGACAACTCAAAGAAATAAAGGTCACATAGAATTTAGGCATGCTTAACAGGTAAAGAGAGCAATTAAGACATCAACACATTGATCCTCATACCAACACATGATTTATGTCAATAACATTTATATCAAATCATTGCATGAGTAAAAAAATATGGACATATGCCCTCTTAAAATCTAATATCCATGTGTTTAAGAGCCAATGCATGAGTTTATGCTTCTAATGCATGTCCCTGATCCAATATCATTACTCACTGCACAAATCTATGTGCATGTTATAGGCCACGTGTCCAACAAGTACCAAAAGAATCATGAATGCCTACGCTCACAGTGCCCATGGTAACATGGGTACTCACCTGGCTTTAGAGAGACCAATCCATATCCAACCGTTGATTCTTTTATATTTAATGATCAATCACATCAATCTATCACTGCGGCGCAATCCGTCCAATCATAATATCAACAATCGTTCATTAATGTGGTCCTTAGTGCAAAATTGCTCAATATTTCGACAATATCTAACTCTCCAACTCATGCATATGTATATGAAACGATGTAATAAAAGGGCGCGAGACATGATAATAAGAATGCAGATAAAAAGCTTATATGGCTAAAAGATGGCTCTGGAAAATCATATAACATAATTTATCACAACAACTCAATAAGCTATTTAGCATGCCATAGTTTAATCATATTATTTATCATGGTTAATTAGGCCATAGAACCCATCAAAATTATGGATCAAATAAGATAAGTATATGACTACGAATTTATAATAAAGCTCAACATGGCAAAACAATCCTTTATGTTAAATCAATAAGTCATAACTATATGCATACTTCTAGATCATAGATATATAAATCATCACGTAGTCATAGAATAAATTAAATGGGGATAACAACTTCACCTAATCTAAAAAAGCATAAATTCAAGTCAATAATGCTAGATAAGGTCAAGAGCTAACTATGCATATACGTTTGTCACCTGTCATATACGTGCCTCCTAAATCATGAATCAAGTAGCAAACAAATCACCTATGGGGATAATTCCCTCTTACAAGGATAGTCAAGAGACGTACCTCTGTCCGATAAGCTAAAATCAAGCAACAATCGCCTACCGTCCAAATTCAACTTCAAATTATTCGAATATAGTAAAAAAAAAAAAAACAACCCAACAACATCAATAAAGCCATAGGAAGCAACTCCAAATAATAAAGGTTCGATCTTTAATAAAACTCAAATCAGGCCCACACGGTTAAAATTTGAGTTAAGGTAAATTCCAACTATTCATAACCTCACGAGTCCAAATATATGATTAGATTCCAAAATTGAGTCTAAATCAACCCTTAGCTCTCCAAAATACACCTCTTAAGTTTTAGATAAAAACTTTAAATTTCACTTTAAAGTTTTAAATTTTAGGTGTAGAAATCCATAAAAATAAATATATAAAGCCAAATCTAAGTGAAAATTAATTATCTCTAATGTAGTAGTAAACTTTCTCTTCAGACTATCCTCTTCTCGATGTCTATAGCGCAAAATATAAACTAATGGGTAAAAATCTGAAAATATAACACTTAAAGGTCTGCTCTAGGTAAATCCTTTACGATCACGAAGTACAAAAATTCTACTACCCAGAATAAGCCTCGGCGATAGAGACCTGCCCTACGCGCACGTGAAGCTCTCTAGTTCTGCTTCCATTGTGAACGCGATACCTAAATGCGAACGTGCACAACAACCTCTAGCCGGCCTCTTCCTTTATGCGAACGCGGAGACCAAAAACCCACCCCTCAATATCATACTCTCCGCGATCGCGTGCAACATATTGCGACCTCGATGAACAAACATCCCTGGTCAACAACAACTCTTCACGATCGCAATCGCGATGCATGCCTGAACACCAGAAAATCCGCAACCTCAAAGTGGTTCAACCTCAACTTTTATACATTCAAACTTCACGGAACTCATACGTACCACACTTAAACATACCGGATCCAGTGGTGTATGCAGAATTTTGTATAAGCAGTATCACACTTAAAGAAGGAAGGAAAAAAAGAAAAGAAAAAGAAATAAAAAGAAAAATATAAAAGGGTAAAAGAAAAATATAAAAAGAAATAATGATGCGGCACAACCTGATGTGTGTGTGATGCACTGATTTCCTTGAAACTCGTGGTAGTGTGAGAAGGTGGTATTCATTTTACTTTAAACTAAGTTTGAGGGGTGCACCCGGTAAACTGAGACAACTCGGGAGGTAATTATGTATTATCCCTTATATAAAAAACTAAAGCCTATACCCTATAGGTATTAAAATCATAAACTGCAAATATACTCTAATTAGACCATAATTTAATGCTTTGATTCAGCTTATGATTTGTTTATCGACCAGTGTAATTTCATCTCCAAGTGGGATCAAACTTAACAGTGCGCCCCCAGAACAAAATATATATTTGAACTACTATATTTTATATGCCAAAAACGGAGCGTACGTTAGAGTAAAAGTTTTCCTACCAAAATTCACATAAAGCAAACATTTCTCGAACCAAATATTTAAACATGCATATGCCAAAAAAGAATCAAATGTTATCGGCCAACCAAAAATCACATAAAGCAAAGGCATGGAATTAATAAAAGTGAAAGATCACTTAGAATGAAGACATAAATGCCTAGAATTATCAAGCAGTCTATGCTTATTCTTGTACAGTTCTCATTAATACTTTGTGCATTCCTTCATATATAAATCAGAAGCAGCTCCTCTGGCTAATTATTTAAAGAAAAGTTAGCTACCCAACTGTCATCCATTCGTCCCAAAACTTTTTAAAATCTTCCAACATCCTATGTCACCAGACAAATATGACAGGTTTTAGTTGGAGAAGTTTCACATCTGTGCTTATCATTGTATACCTTGTTTGGTCATCAAATATAGAAACATGTAATGCCAGAAGAGGCAGCCATTGGAGACAAAGCACAATTTATTCTGCTTCTCTGTACAAGAAGAGAGGAAAGCATAACAATGGCTATGGCGACGAACGTTCAGCCACCATATTCAATGTAAGGGACTTTGGAGCTACAGGGGATGGAAAGACCGATGATACTGAGGTAAGCTTTTTCATCACAATGGCTCTATTTGTTGTTGTTGTTTTCGTTTGCTCGTTATTGTTGCATGAGCTATTTAGGAAGCTCTGCCTAAGCTTAAACAGTATAAACAGAACCACACATAAGAAGATGGCTAACCTATCATATCCCTGCATGCAAGTATCAATGGAAAATTTAAGACGTATTGACTAGTTCCTAAATAGCCACCCTACGAGTGGACACCCGGTGTCGTTTCTACGAAATTTTAACACTATCATGTCATTTTTAGCTGCAGTAATAGGTTATGTACAACATTTTGTAGGTTATCAATCTATGATTTCTATGCTAGTTAACTTGCAATCGGTTCTTAAGTGATTTGATAATGTAAGACTCTTTTACCGCACAAATTATAGTTCAACAACAATACATCACTAACGATAAAACTGTTAATTGTTGACATGAAACCCAGGCATTCCAAGCCGCATGGGCAGCTGCTTGTAAAGTTGAAGCAACAACAGTCTTTGTCCCATCAGAATATATATTCCTTGTCGGGCCCATTTCATTCTCTGGTACATACTGTCAGCACAACATTGTATTTCAGGTAACTGCATGAGTATATTGTTACAGACGTGAAATTGCAAATACAAATGGTTCTGTAATTCTGTTCTCTTTCTCTGTGCAATTACAGAATACTGATTGCAACAGTATTCTATAAAGAATTTAGGACATTCATTTGGCATCCCTGCATAAATCATGACATGGTTATATACATAAATTTGAGTATTCCTTCATCAATAGCCATTACTAGTTTCAGCCTTAAAAAGAAGAAGATTCATAAAGAATTCAAGGGTGTAGTGCCTGTTTTAAATAATCCCCCTCTCTCCTTTTCGTTTTTTTGCAGCTAGATGGTACAATCATAGCTCCAACAGATGCCAATGCATGGGGTTCAGGTCTTTTGCAATGGCTTGATTTCACAAAACTGATTGGAATTACAATTAAAGGAAGCGGCAAGATTGATGGAAATGGTGCAGTATGGTGGCAAGATACCCCATATGATGATCCTATAGATGATGAATCAAAACTAACTATCCCATTTAACAGCACAATCCAGAAAAATATTCCAATTCCTGTAATTTTTGCTCTCTCCACAATTTTTTGTCAATATGTTATTTCCTTTTCTGTATTTTCTAATCACTGTCAAAAATTTCTGGTAGCTAAACCGCTCCCTTGGTGGAAAATTGCCAGGCATAAAGCCAACGGTAAGGACAACAAATGCACAAAAACACCAAGCCACATTTTCGGTTATAAAATGCAATACTTCTTCAATGCAGGCTCTTCGGTTCTACAGAAGTTTCAACGTGACAGTCACAGGCATTACAATTCAGAATAGTCCACAGTGCCATCTCAAGTTTGACAACTGCATTGGTGTATCAGTATACAATTTCAGCGCTTCATCGCCTGGTGATAGTCCTAATACAGATGGAATCCACTTACAGAACTCCAAAGATGTCCTTATCCGCAGTTCCAATTTTGCATGTGGTAATTCCTATTTCTAATGTTCTCCTTCATTTTCAGTCTTCCACTCAACCAGTTCAAGCAAATACAGGCCTCTTTACTGAGGTGACAATTTTTTCAAGACCATGATATAGTAGGGTTAAACGACAAACGTCCTGCTTCGTGCAGGAGATGACTGTGTCTCAATACAAACCGGATGCTCAAATGTGTATATACACAATATAATTTGTGGACCAGGACACGGAATCAGCATCGGAGGGCTTGGCAAAGATAGCACAAAAGCTTGTGTTTCAAATGTGACTGTGAAAGATATCATTATGCATAACACAATGAATGGTGTTAGGATTAAGACATGGCAGGTACAGATACCATTTGCAAGTTAATGTGAAGGAACTCCATTAGTTTGTTAAAGCACTCATTTCATCCAATATTCGAATAACCACTTTCTCTAGTTTTATGCTGCAAAGGTTTCATTAATTAATCCGATGATTTTGACACAGAGCATTGATACAACCAAGTGTATAGTAACAACAATTTTGTATGCAAAATCATTCTCTGTGCAGGGTGGATCAGGGTCCGTGCGAGAACTATTGTTCTCAAACATTCAAGTTTCTCAAGTCCAAATACCAATTGTAATTGATCAGTACTATTGTGACAAGAGCAAATGCAAGAACCAGACACCGGCTGTGGCTTTATCAGGAATTAACTACGAAAAAATAACAGGAACATATACAGTAAAACCTGTGCATCTTTCATGCAGTGACACTATGCCCTGTATAGAGGTGACCCTAACAGATATCCAACTAAAACCATTGCAAGAGCAACACCACATGTATGACCCATACTGTTGGCAGATCTTCGGAGAGTTGTATACTCCTACCGTCCCTCCAATTGAATGTCTACAAGTTGGCCAGCCATCAAGCAGCACAATTCAGGCTGATTATTATCAATGCTAGATATAGACACATTATATTATTTAGATATTTTGGTGTTCTCATTTGTGTGGCCGGCAAAGTTTTGTTGACCCCTATTACATCATAGAGAAAATGAGCGTTGATTCTTGTTAAATTAAATCACGTATCCTTTAATCGCGTACAAATTTAAACGTTACTCATTTTAAGGGTATACAAAACTAAACACATACCATTATGCTACTATATCTAGGTAGAGGTGTTGAGATTAGTAATGATTGTGGCTGTTAACCTTCATTAGTTAGCTAGATTAGTTATAACTAACTTACCTTAGAATAGAGTCAGTGTAACTCAAGTTAGTTTTAGTTTTAACTCTAGTTCAGGATTAGAGTTGTTTTATATATTTGCATGTACAGATACTGAAAACGAATGAATCAATATAGCTTCTCCTTCTTCTTCCTCTGAAATATCGAATCTCATTTCTTCTCTCTAACCTAGATCTACAGCTTCTCATTCATGACAGCTCTCTATGGTTAGCTGATTTCTTCATGGTATCAGAGTGATGCAGCCATTAGTGTAGTCTTAATTTCATCCTCAACTCATATTTCACGAAGCTCATTTGAAGGATCAACAATGGAAAATCTCGATAACACTGAGTCAGAGAAATTAGGTCATAATCACCCACTCTTCCTGAATTCCAATGACAATTCAGGAGCTGTTTTGATTCCATTACAATTGAGAGAACCAGAAAATTACTCTGTTTGGAGTCGGGCAATGCGAATTGCAATTCTAGGTTGAAACAAGATGGGTTCATTGACGGCACATGCAAAAAAGAGAACTACGGTATGAATCTCATAGATCTCTAGGAACGATGTAATGCGATTATTTATCCTGTTGATGAAATGTTTTTCATCGGAGTTGTTGAGTAGATTGGTGCATTCCTCGAATGTTAGTGAAGTTTGCGATGATCTGAAGGAGCGCTTTGACAAAGTTGATTGTTCTAGGAATTTTTAGATCCATAGAGAAATTGCTACAGCTAGGCAAGGCACTAGCTCAATTTTTACTTATTTCTCAAAATTGAGAGTACTTTAGGCAGAGTTTGATAGTTTGACACCAATTCCTGGCTATGATACTGCAAAATCTCGTTACATTGTTCAGTTAATGGAGTGTCAAAAGCTTCTACAATTCCTAATGGGACTTAATGGGTCTTATGAACAAGCTCGCAGTCAACTCTTGATGATGGTGCTAGTGCCATCAATGAACAAGGCATATTATATGCTAATGGGACGTGAAAGCCAAAGGAATATGACAAGTTTTTCTTCTAAAATGGATAATACTGAAATGACAGCATTGATGGCTAATAGGGCTAGAAATCAGCAGAAAGTGAGAAAGAATTACAACATTTTGTGTGATTTTTGCAAGATGAATGGCCATATTAAGGAAGTTTGTTACAAAATAGTGGGATATCTAAATGATAACAAGTTCAGGAAGAAGTATAACACACATGCAACAGCTAACATAGTAGTTGAACGGACTGCACCTGCAGGATGTCTTCCAACTCTTGCTGCACAAACTTTCACTCCAGAGCAGTACCAGCAGATTTTGCAACTTCTAAATTGCAAGCCTACAGAGGTCACAACTAATGAAGCAGATATTGAATCAAGTAATATCACATTTCTAATAATTTTTTTGAACCAGGGAGACTGGATTGTAGACAGTGGAGCCTCCAATCACATGACCTCAAAGATTGACTTATAGAATAATAAAATTCCATTAGACAGTAGTAGCCCAGTTGACTTACCAAATGGAAATATAACTAAAATCACTCACAGAGGATCAACTAATATTTTCAAGGATTGCAAGATTAGTGATGTACTTCATGTTCCACATTTTAAATATAACCTACTATCAGTTTCAATCTTACTAAGGAGTTTTAATACTTGGTTGCTTTCTTTCCTCATCTATGTGTGTTTTAGGACCTCTACACTGGCAAGGTGTTGGGGATTGGTAGCGAAACTAATGGGCTATACATTCTTAGGAGCTGTCTTCATAAGAAACAACCATCTACACCAACTGTAAATACCATAGATATGCAGATTTCAACACATAATAAGCTGAGCTCAATAAACTTGAAAGTCCGGCATCAAATACTTAGACATCTGCCTGCGGAAGCTATAAAGAAAATTGTAAAGCTTAAATAGCATTTCAGAAAAGAAAGTTTAGAGACTGTATGTTTTGATTGTTCTGTTTGTCCATTAGCTAGGCAAGCTAAGTTTTCATTTTCTGTCAGTATTAGTAGAGCAAAAAGTCCATTTGATCTTTTGCATGCATATAGCGGCATTACAGGGTTGCCTACATATGACAATAAAAGATTTTTTTTTACAGTTGTTGATGACTTCTCTAGAACAACTTGGTTGTTTCTGATGAATGCCAAAGATAAACATATTGGTTGATGAAAAGACCGATTTGCTTGCACACAATTTAATTGTTTTGTTAGAGTTATAAGAATAGACAATGGATTAGAATTTATCTATTGAAATATGAAACACTTCTTAGAGTCACACGGGAGTGTTCATGAAACATCATGTGTATATACTCCACAACATAATGGTGTTGTGGAGATGAAACAAAGATATATTCTAGAAGTGGAAAGAGCCTTAAGGTTCCAGGCTGCCATCCCTCTAAGATTTTGGGGTGAACGTGTTCTTAGAGCAGTACATATTATAAATAGGTTACTCTCTATAGTTTTAAAGGGTAAATCTCCATATGAAAAGTTATTTAATACTGAACCTTCTTTTGACCATATGAGAGTGTTTGGATGCTTATGTTATATTGTGAATGTTATGAGGCAGGATAAGTTTTCAACCAGAGCTTTACCTGTAGTATTTATGGGGTATTCTCCAACTAAAGGGGCTACAAATGGTATGATCTTCAATCTAAACAGTTTACTGTTAGCAGAGATGTAGTCTTTAAGGAATATATATTTCCTTTCGGACACTTGAAGTTATAACTTGTTTCATTCTTTCCAGTACTTGAGCCAGCTGATGTACGAAAGACTTCAAAGGTATTGTGTGAAGGTTTAGCAAAATGATCATATTGCAGACCATGATAATGGTGCTGAACAAAGGAATGAAGCAGTCACTGAAGAGCCATACACTCCACTTAGTGCTCCTTCTGTACCAGTTGTTGACAATGTTGCTCTTGATATTGTACCATAATTGCAAATTGAGCCTTTACATTTGCAAGATGTGTATGATTCACTTCCAATTGTAGTTAGAAAGCATCCCAGAACTATAGCACCACCAAAATGGCTGCAGGACTTTGTGTCCACCTCCTGTGCATATCCTATGTCAGACTACCTGAGTTGTGATAGGTTATTCCCTTCTTATCTTAGATGTTTGTCAGCTCAATCATCTATAGTTAATCCCAATCATTATCATGAAGTTTCAAAAGATTAAATATGGGTAGCTGCTATATAACAGGAAGTCACAGCATTAGAAGAAAACAACATATGGGATGTTGTTGATCTGCCTGTACATAAAGTTCTTATAGGATGAAAATGGGTATATAAAGTGAAGTACCAAGCTGATGGTAAGGTGGATAGATTCAAAGCTAGGCTTGAAGCCAAAGGTTTTAGTCAAAAGGAAGGCCTAGACTACAAGAAAACATTCTCATCAGTGGCCAAGATGGTCACTGTTAGATCATCATAGCAGTAGCAGCCTCTAGACATTGGCACATTTATCAAATGGATGTGCACAATGCATTCTTGCAAGGTGAATTATTTGAAGAAGTATAAATGCATCTACCACAAGTGTACAACATCAAGGGGGAGTCCAAGAACAAGGTGTGCAAGATAAAGAAGTCACTTTATGGCTTGAAGCAGGCTTCCAGAAAAATGGAACTTGAAGTTGACAGAACCCCTTAGAGATTTGGGATCTTTTTCAAAGTCATTTTGACTGCCCTTTGTTTACACAACAAAGAGGCTCAGCTTTGGTTGTCATTCTAGTCTATGTAGATGACCTCTTAGTTATTGGAAATGATCCTAACCTAATTTTGTCTGCTAGGTAAGATCTGCAAAAGAAGTTCAAAATAAAAGATTTGGAGGAGCTCAGATACTTCTTGGGCATAGAATTTGCTCGCAGCATGGCTGGCATTTTGATGAATCAGAGGAAATATACACTTCACTTGTTAGCTGATTCTAGGCTAGGGGGAACTTAGCCAAATCCACTCCATTAGAGTGCAATCAAAGGTTGACTACAGCATAATTTGATAAAGTTGTCTTAGGCTCTGAGGATGCCACAGTTGCAGGAGTGAAGGACAATGTGTTACCTAATCCAGAATCTTATCAGAGGTTAGTAGGCAGGTTGCTATACTTAACCATGACGAGGCATGATATATCCTGTGTTTTTCAAGTTCTAATTTAATTCATGCATAAACCTAAGAGATCGCATGTGTATGCAGCATTGAGGGTAATCAGATATGTCAAAAATGCACCAGGATTAGGCTTATTGATGCCTTCACAATAGTCTGAGAGCTTGGTTGCATTTTGTGACTCAGACTAGGCTTCTTGTCCTCAGTCTAGGAAATTAGTGACAGAGTATCTAGTCAAATTTGTCAATTCCTTGATATCACGAAAGTCTGAAAAATAAAACACAGTCTCCAGAAGTTCAACAGAAGTAGAGTTCAGAAGTATGTCCTCCACAGTGGCATAAGTGTAATGGTTAGTAGGACTGTTCAAAGAGTTGGGAATCCAGATTCAGTTGCCTATTCCCTTGAATTGTGACAGTAAAGCATATATCTAGATAGCTGCAAATCCTATTTTTCATGAGCGGACAAAATACATTGATATTTATTGTGATTTTGTGCGAGAAAAGATGCAGCATGGACTTATCCAGACTCATCACATTTATACCAAGTTGCAATTGACAGATATGCTCACTAAAGGTCTAGGGAAGGTCTAGCACTATTCTTTACTTAGCAAGCTGGGGATTGAAAATTTGTTCGTACCCATCAGCTTGAGGGGGAGTGTTGAGATTAGTAATGATTGTGGTGGTTAAGCTTCATTAGTTAGTTAGATTAGTGGTAGCTTACCTTAGAATAGAGTTAGTGTAACTCAAGTTAGCTTTAGTTTAACTCTAGTTAAGGATTAGAGTTGTTTTAAATATTTTCATGTACATATACTGAAAACGAATGAATCAATACAACTTCTCTTTCTTATTTCCCTAAAATATCGAATCTCATTTCTTTTCTGTACCCTAGATCTATAGCTTCTCATACATGACAGATCTCCATGGTTAGCTGATTTCTTCAAGAGGTTGCTTCTTAAAGTTTATTGCATATGTTTTACCCACGCTATCAATAAGATTATCCTCAAATGCTCTTTGGTAACATATGAGTATTAGTGCTGGCTCGAACCCTTTGTTCCTTTTAATATATAAAGGTTAGTTTGTCTACACCAAAGACTTACAAGTCTAGGAAATGTTTCTCCTAAAACTTCAAATTCTCTTATCTTTCTCTAGCTATACCTAACTCGAAGTCGATAAAATAGGCAAATTGCACCCCATAGTGAAACATTTGCCAAAGGAAATCATATAAAAAATCACACACTATTCTCCTAACTCTTATATCTCATTGAAGTCATAATACAAAGATATATAACTGTATTTGACTCGCTAGTAGTATATCATATAAAGCCTTACTACTTTCTTAGGTAAAATACCACATATGTTCAAAACATATTGCCTTTAGAAGCTTGAAATCAGTACATATCTCAAGAATCAAAAACTCTACTGTAGTGCCAAAGGCACAAACAAATAAGTTGAACATATTTTTTCCCTTGCATATTGAAACCTTATATAACCGATAACCTTGCCCGTAGTACCAAACCTTGTGAAAATATTCTTCTTCAAGAATTCCACCACACCTCGCCTCTTTTTTGGGTAGAGCAACGGACTCAATCAATTTAGACACATAATCAACCACGCCCAAGATGTAGGCGTTTCCATAAGAACACACAAAAGGACCCATGTAGTTAATACCCCACACATCGAAAATATCAATCTCTAAAATGGTGGTGAGGAGAATTTCATTTTTATTTGAGATTTCACTGGCCCTTTGACATTTATCATATCTTTTTACTAACTCACTTGCATCGTTGTAAAGAGTTGGCTAATAGAAACCGCAACTTAGAATTTTGGCCATTGTTTTTGCTCCACCATAGTGATCATCATACCACATGCCAGAAAATAACAAGCCCCAAGAATTTCACTTTGCTCTTCTTCCGGTACACTTCTTCTAATCACCCCATCCGTAAAAATCCGAAAAAAGGTATGGTTCATCCCAATAATAATTCTGACAATCCCGTTTGAGCTTTTCCCTTTGGTTTGAAGAAAACTCATCCGAGATGATACCACACACAAGGATATTTGCTAGATCTGCAAACCACGACACCTCTTTTATTGAAATAGCCAAGAGTTTCTCATCGGGAAAGGAGTCATTGATTTCAAGGCCATCATGCGGCCTCCCCTCCTCCTTCAATTGAGATAAGTGGTCTAGCACTTGGTTTTCACTCCCTTTTTTCATCTTGGATATCAATATCAAATTCTTGCAACAAGAGCACCCATCTTATCAATCGAGCTTTAGAATCTTTCTTGATCATTAGATAACAAAGTGTCAGATGATCTGTGTGGACAATGACCTTTTCACCCATCAAGTACGGGCGGAACTTCTCGATTTCAAACACAATGGCAAGGTGCTCTTTCTCCGTATGGTGTAGTTAACTTGGGCACTATTCATGGTCTTACTAGCGTAGTATATCGGGTGAAAAATCTTATTGATGTGTTGCCCAAAAATAGCCTCAACCGCTACGTCACTTGCATCATACATGAGTACAAAAGGGACACTCTAATTTGGAGCGGTGATGATGGGAGTAGTTGTCAACTTGAACTTTAATTATTCAAAGGCTCTCATGCAATCATCATCAAAGTTGAACTTAGAATCTTTCTCAAGGATCTTGCACAACGGATTCGCCACCTTAGAGAAATCTTTGATGAAACGCTGGTAAAACCCTACGTGGCCTAAAAATAACTCTGCACACCCTTCAGCGAAGTCGGAGGTGGAAGTCTAGAAATCACCTCAATCTTTGGCTTGTCACTTTAATTCCATTCTTTGAGATTTTGTGGCCAAGGACAATGCCTTCCTCGACCATAAAATGACATTTCTCCCAATTGAGCACCAAATTTTTTTCTTCACATCTTGCCAACACTTTGTCTAAATTTTGCAAGAGAATCATCAAAAGAACTCCAACTAACGAGAAGTCATCCATGAAAACTTCAAGGTAGTCCTCCATCATATCTGTGAAGATATCCATCATACACCTTTTAAAAGTTATTGGTGTATTGCACAAATCAAATGGTGTCCGCTTGAAAGCGCAAGTACTATAGGGACATATAAAGGTTGTTTTCTCTTGATCCTCCGGAGAAATAAGGATTTGGTTGAACCCCAAATACACATCAAGAAAGCAATAGAAAGCATGGTGCCGGCCAACTAATCAAGCATTTGGTGTAGGAAGGGAAAAGTTCCTTCTTTGAGACTTAGTTAAGCTTGTGATAGTCCATATACACTCTCTAACCGATCATTGTTTTTATTGGAACCATCTCATTCTTGTCATTAGTGACCACCGTTATGCCTCTCTTCTTTGGGACACATTGAACCGGATAAGTCCACAAACTATCAAAAATAAGATAGACAACCCCGATATCCAACCACTTGATAATATCCTTTTTGATAACTTCTTGCACAGCCTCATTGAATCTCCTTAAATGTTCAATAAATGGTTTGGCGCATTCCTCTAAGTTGATATTATGTATGCAAAATGCAAAGATTATTCTCTGAATATCTGCCAATGTCCACACAATAGTATTCTTCCTCTTTTGTAACACCACCAATATAGAATTTACCTGCACGTTAGTAAAACAAGAGGAAAGAATAACGGGTAAAGTATAACAAGGGGTAAGAAATTTATACCAAATATATGGAGGCAATGGCTTCAACTCCAAGGTAGGATACTCTTCAATGGAAGTCTTTGTAGGAGTTGTCCCATTTTCAATATTCAAAGATAGTTTCTGGAGTGCATAATTGTACGACCTCATTCCTTGCAAAGAGTTCACACATTCCATGAAGTCATTCATCTCGTCATCATCAAAGTTGAGCAAGAGGGCCTCAAAAATATCACCAACATTGGTTGTGGCAATTGTATCATCAATAATAACACTGGTCAAAAAGGCTACTAAAGAGCACACTTTGTTGCTATTTGGTTGCCGCATGGATTTACATACATGGAAAACCACTTGTTGATCACCCACTCAGAAGGTGAGTTTTTCGGCTTCCAAACCACAAAGAGCCTTTCCCATAGCAAAGAAAGGTCTTCCAAGGATAATTGTGACCTCATAATCAACGTCACAATCAAGAATAACAAAATCTACCAGAAGAACGAATTTATCAACATGAACCAATACATATTCAATCACCCCCAAAGGTCTCTACATAGTACGGCCAGCCATTTCCAATCTCATAAAGGTGGATCTTTGTTTTCCGATTCCCAAGGTCTTGAAAACTGAACACGGCATCAAATTGATACTTTCCCCAAGATCACAAAGAGCTTTAGCAAACTCGGCACTTTTAATTGTACAAGAAAATGTGAAAGTACTGGGATCCTCCAACTTGGGAGCCATTGAATGCACAATTGCACTCATTTGATGAGTGTCTTTGATAGTTTTAAAATTCATTGACCACTTCTTTGTCACAAGATCCTTCATAAACTTTTCATAACCGATCATTTATTCCAAAGTTTCTACCAATGACACATTGATTGAGAGACTCTTCATCATTTGAATAAACTTCTTGAATTAGTTTTCACCATTTTTCTTTTCAAGTCTTTGAGAGTATGAAGGTGGAGGCTCAGGCAATTGTGTTT
This sequence comes from Nicotiana benthamiana, assembly GCA_034376525.1. Taxonomy (NCBI): domain Eukaryota; kingdom Viridiplantae; phylum Streptophyta; class Magnoliopsida; order Solanales; family Solanaceae; genus Nicotiana; species Nicotiana benthamiana. The sequence continues at coordinate 82,106,957 of CM067336.1, forward strand.
TAGCCTTTTGCACTACCGACTCTGGTATGTCAATAATATGATCCCTAGACGGGTTCACCTCTTCTTGAGTCTCTTATACACTATCATCAATATCACTTTGAACTTCATCATTTGATTGCATCACATTGTTTGATACCTCTTCTTCTTGTACCACTTGCTCATCATCCAAAAGTTACTTTTGAGTCGAGGTGGGCATGTTCCCACCTCTTTCCCTTCTTGTAGTAATGGCCATGGCATGCCCCATGTTGTTCTCGCCATTTGGATTTACCACCGTGTCACTTGGTAGTGCCCCTTAGGATGAGAATATAGAGCCTGAGAGATTTGACACATTTGAACTTGTAAGTTGCGGATCGATGTGTTTTGTGAGGCAAGTTGAGCATCTGAATCAATATTCTTTTCCATCATTTGCTTGAACATGTTCTTAATATACCCCATATCATTTTTTGAAGAACTTGGGCCATTAGAAGAATAAGGAGGCAGGTTGCTCAATTATTGATACATCGGGGGCCTTTGGAAACCCGACCCCCGATTGCCTTGATTATTGTTCCATCCACCTTATTTATTACCCCCCCCCCCCAATTACCTTGATTATTGTCACTCTAATTTCTTTGATTGTTATTTTTATGCCAATTTACTTGATTGTTTCCACCACACCAATTACCTTGGTTGTTAAAATTTCAATTGCCTTGATTGTTTTGAGGTTGTCATTATTGTTAATTTGGGACTTGGAAATTGTTTCCTTGACCTTGAAAGTTGTTCACGTATTGCACCTCATCTTCTTGTCCATTGTAAGCATCGTGTTGATCAAACACACTATCTTCTTGCATATAATTCTCCACTCGATGTTAGACTTGCGGACCCTTGGTCCATCTATAATTCACCATCATGTTCACTTCCTCCATGGCATTGATTTTCTTAGGATTTTGCACTTATTGAAGTTGAGCCTTGGCTAATTGATTTATAGTGGTATTTAATTCAGCAATGGCTTGTCCATGATCATGCAACTCTTTGTGAAGGTGGATCACGTTGGGATCACCTTGTGGAACATTAGCCCGGGATTTCCATGCCGATGATGTTTCTACCATTTCATCTAAAATATCACATCCTCCGCATAAGGCATAAATTCACACCCACAAGTTCATTCACTGCACATTGGTTGGTTGTGTTGATCCCGCAATAGAAAATTTGTTGAATCATATTCTCCATCATATCATTGTTCGGACATTTCTTAACCATTATTTTATATCGTTCCCATATCTCACGTAGTGGTTCATTTGGCTCTTTCTTGAATGCCAAACTCTCATCTCGAATTGTATACATGTGCTCTAGGGAGAAGAACTTAGAAATAAACATTTCCACCAACTTATCCCATGTGTGAATAGAATGAACTTAGCCATTAGCCTCAGTGCATCCTCGGAGACATTTGTTTGTTTGCTCCCCCAACAAGTACCCACAAACCTATTCAAATTATTGTATTCATTTTGACTTGGAGCACCGGTGAAGAAACCTCGTTGATCTAGAAAAGTGAGCATCACATTGGTAATTTGAAAGTTGCCCGCACTAATACGGTTAAGGACTATTTCACTTGCATATCCTTCATTGGATAACACCCGGCGTGGAGCCTTTCGTGGTGGGTGTGGGGGTGGAGCGGGGACATTATCATGAGGTGCTCGGCCTCTTCTATTGGCTTGAGGTTCAAGAGGAACCTTATCAACTTTCTCATCCTCGACGTCCACATCCCCTAAATCAATATTTTTGAGCTCATTATTTGTCATGGCTATACCTATGATTTCTCAAATAAGTCAGTAGCATAGAAGGAAAGGAAGATATTCCAAAAACACGCTCAAATAAATAACTAACACCATTTTGAACTCTCCGGTAATGGCGCCAAAAATTGATCACGTCCAAATGCACTCCTCAATAGAGATATATAACAGTCGTATGCAATAATAGGTCGAATACGCAGGGAGCTAAGATATGAGTTAGTATTATATATTCAAAGTTATAAATTGAAGTATCCACAATGCACTTCCACATAAAGATTTATTTTCTATTTCTAATTTTACTCTAAAGATTGCAAAATAAAGAAAGATTTTTAGAGTTGATAGTTTTTGAGGTTTTTCAAAATTTATAAAATCCTAGGATTGTGACCATGCCCTTTCGGGTAGGGGTAAGGCTTGTCTACATATTACCCTCCCCAGACCCCACCTGGTGGGAGTATACTGGGTAGTTGTTGTTGTTGTTGTTGTTGTTGTTGTGACCATGACCTCGGTGTTTGCCCAATGGGATAAAGACTTTAAGCTTGTTTTATTGATTAGAGTGTACTATGTCTATAAACTATAAATTACCCACTCAATACTTCTCGGCCAGAGAATGATTTTGCCCAATTTGGCTTTCTCAAGATTAAATGGGTATCAGACAAAGCAATTAATAAAAGCTCAAATCGAGTTATTATTATCTTTAGGTTGAACCCTTCAACTGGGCTAATCAGTCTCTCAATTGTCACAATTCCTTGTTAGCTAAGTTATCCTAGACTAGGTCTCTCTTTCTCAAGTAGAGACTAAGTCAAATAGGTATGAACTAATATTTGCAACCATTAATTTCTCAATTAAAGCATTAACTAAGCTAAATAATAAACAACCAATCATAAACAAGCACTAAATTAGATATCCATAAGGTTCACACACTAGGTTTTGATCACAACCCTAGTAAAAATCTAGCTACTCATACTTGTGTTTGAAAAAAATAGAGAAGAAAGGCTAATTAAACTCATATTGGAAGATCAAAATAAAGAAATATAATGTTAAGGCAGTAAAATAAGCTAAAGCTTCCAAATATAACAAAGAAAAACGGCTATAGCAATTTCAGTTTTCAAACTTGACCTAATTTCATGAAACCCTTCTATTTATACAATGTTGAAATCTCAGACAAAAATACCCCTCATGAGGTTTTGCGGCCGCACAATTTCATGTACGATCTTCAAATTTCTTCATCCCGGCAGGAAGTGGAGTTCTGCGGCAGCACAAGTCTAAATTGCGACCGAGAGGCAAACTTCTGCGGTCCGCACAATGAGGTATGCGGTCGCAAGGCACTTCTTCTGTGATCGCACAATTCTTGTGCGCTCTGCAATTCATAAAGACTCATGGACTTGGTCTTTTTGAACTCTCTGATGTTCAACTCATATCCCTATTTTGCAGATGCACATTTCATGTGCGGTCCTCAATTTGCACAAATTTCTACATAGTTTTCCTTCTTTGTTTTCGGCCGTATGTAAAATTCTGTGGACCGCACATTGTGTGCTTATGTGCCATTTGTTGCCTTATGCTTAGACTACTCCTCTTTGAGTTGGATTTCATCTCGGGAGCCCAACTTCCAGCATTCCTGTAATTTTTCATAATTTCATTAATTTCAGGAACACAATTCAGCCTTCAGTTATTAGTTGATTTATTAGTGGTCATTGAGGGTATTATTTTGAATTGGAATTATGAATATTTTATAAATTATATGGGTTTCATGTGAAGTATTTTTGAAAAATATTTTAACTCGACCACATATACTGATTATTTGAGCATTATTGCATTCTTGTTCGGATTTTTTTTCCTCTTATGATAGTGACTTTATCACTTATATTGGCATGCCTTTTGTTTGGATCTTTGACTTATCTTGACTTTGGATTCACATTTCATTTTATTCATGGACTTTGTCCATTTTGAGTATGGATGGGAAAACCACTTTCAATATGGCTCTTGATTCTCTTGATAATTGTGAAGATCCTACTTGATCTACGACTCTGGTCCTTCTTGTTACTTGATTATGCTTTGATGTAATTGCATGACGTATGTGTTGGACGAATCAACTAATCGATGGGCTTTCTCGAATTTTAGTTGAAAATCTTCCAGACATTTGAGATTTTGAATAATGGTATCTTACACCATTTTATGATTTGATATTTAGCCCTCTTGAGAGGATTGTACCTTCATAAAGTACTTGATATTGATTTTAATAAGCTAATATCTAGCATTTATTACTTGTGTTCATTAAATAGTTTACCCTTCTTTTATTATGTAATATTAATAAGTTTATGTAACACTAAGTTTTATGCTTAGCGATAGTTTGCTAATATCGTAGTGATATGCCGGGAGACGCTTGAGGATTATCATTTGAAGTAGACTCTTTGAATCTTAGATGAAGATCACAATTCCATAAATATATGTATTCTTTTTATAGACTTTTGAAGACTTGTATATGATCCATATAGTACACTTAGATATGCACTCTTAAATGATTATTAGATTATGATACAATTATCTTGGTAACTTAATCTTGATGAATGATTTGACCTTTTTTGGAAGTGTTTATGCCCAAGCCTTGTAACTTGTTAAATTTAGTACTTGAATTGAACTTGGGAGATTTTTTTTAAGACTTAACTAGCTTGGATTCGATTAAGAGTTGGATTTTATGCTTAGTTTGAGTCTTGAATGGTGTATGTAAAAAAAGATTCTTCTACTAAGTATTTCATAAATTATAAAGCATTGATTTAACTTAAATAGATGTTGCTATTTTCTTGTCCTTTTTTTAAATTTTAAAAAGATTCTAATGAGATTTTTCTAAGTTGAGATGTCGTACGTTGAAGTTTATTCATGGAATATTTTCTTTTTTCTTTATTTTGTTAAAAGAATGGTTAATTTATAAATATTACATTAGTGTTTACAGATTTTCATACCCCTCAACGTTGTGTACGATTTTGACATCATTATCTGTCATTTTTTATTTTTTGCTATGGAAAAAGAATCAAACAAGTTAGTAATAAATGGAAGAATCAACTCCATTATGCAATAGTGTAAGCCCCGCGGTGGACGCAAAGCTGTTTATCCGTAAAATAATACAGTTAAATTTTTTACGTGGTTTATAGACAAGCAAACTAATTTGATCCAAAAATGATAAATAAACAAGATTAATAATAAGACATTGTGGTTAAAATCGAAGGAAATGATAAGCTTGGTTCCAAAAGCAATGTCTCCAATGACAGATATAAGAACAATGTAAAGAGCGAATCATGTTATCTGATTACGCTTGAGAATGAAATATAGCATAAGCTTTGCCAAGAAATCTGTGGGTTACAATTGTTGTCAAGTCTACTATTTATAGTTATACCAAAGGAAACAAGATCATAGGATCAAACCCCTTTTAAATGACTATAAAGGGGCCATTGATGAATATGCAACGGCAGACCGTCAAAAGCAATGGCTGCCCATTTAATGCCTTCATTGAATGCTATCTGATGACAAATATTAGATCTTCTCACATTGATCATGTTTCCTTCAGGGTATATCCGATGCCTACTGCAGTTGTTGTTCCCAATACAGATTGTTACTTGATTTACTTTCTAGTTGTCTTCGGTTTCACACATCACGTTATTATTCGATTATTTAATATAAACCAGTTTTATCCTACATAGATTGTAAAGTTAAAACTTAAAGTATTGACCGAAAGGCACCGCCAAGAGCACGCAAAGCTTACCAGGTCTAGACAAAATAAAGAATGCCTTAACGAGAGGGTGAGACTGTAGACGCCTTAAAACAAGTATGATATTACACGTTAGAATTTTGGTGGGTACGGTTTCTTCTTTTATTGAGTTTGTTATCTTTTTGTTAACTCAAACACAATTTTAGTGATATTTGTATGATTTTCTAAAATATTATACTCACTAATAAGTATTACAAATTACTTATAAAAATAACTACACAATTGTGTATATAATTAATTTAGATCTCCTCTCTTCAGAGTCACCAATCTTGTTACACAACACATTCCCTTTAAATATTTCCAACATTTGCGAATGACCATCAGCCAACATCTCCTACAAATCCAAATAAAACTCATGTCCCCTCCCAATTATTCTTCATGGTTTCTTAGGGTGAAGCTTTCATTCTGAAATAAAAAATTCAGAATGGAAGCTTTTAGAGTTTCTTCAAACCCATCCTACGAAATGCTGCCAACCTCAATCCAAACTTCACTCCCTTCAGAATCAAGAAACTCTTCAGATTTCGACAGAGAATTGGAGAACCTAAATGCTGCTCAAAAAATTGGATCATTGTTCTTTGGTTTCGGGGTAATGATCATTCTTTTGTTTGGAATCTTTGCAATCATTGGTTTTGGTATGACAAGGTCAGCTAATTACATGAACAATCAAATCATAGAAAAACATGGTATTGATTTTGATTCCATGATCATATACAACTTACAAACCTCAGCCAAATCCACAATAACTGCTGGATGCAATGTAACATTTAACGTGACAAACAAGAGAGATGTTGAATATTTCTATGATAGGGGCATGATATGGGTATTTTTCGACGAGAAAGTTCTATGGACATTACCTACGAGAGAATTTTACCAAGCAGTTAGCGAAACAACGTTGTTGAACGTGTCAGCAGCCCCAACGAAAATAGAGACAGACATATACGTGCCGCGAGCACTGGTTAGCAGCCAGAAATTGCATCAATCGGAGATGTTCAAGATTAGATTTGACATATTTTATCGTGGAGGAGTTGGACATAATGGGTTCAATTTGGGAGGATTGCAGTATTTTTGCGATGTTAATATGACTTTTCGTGATCAAAATACACTTGTAAGTGGGCCAAAAAAATGTGTAGGGAGATTTGAGGATTTCTCTACATGTTCTTCTTTATTCTTTTGTAGTCCATAAAATGGTACATTCTTGATCATTTTTACCTTTTAACAGTTAGCTAGTATATCTTTTTCAATGTGTTGTTATCGTTTTTGGTTATTAATAGCAGTAGCAATGGATTTGTTTATACGTCCATTGTCGTTTGTGTTAGAAAAACATTTGGTTGTCTTGTGTGTTTGTTCCTATTTTATTTTTTTGCAAGTATTTCAATCGGGTTATTAGATAATTTTTCTTCAAATGTGAGAAAAATCATTTGTGTTAAGGAATATATTTGGATATACACAAACAAAATAAGTGTTACCAAGATTTATTTTCTTGGCTGAAATGCTCTTCATTTTGTCGGAGTAGTTTATTTGTCTAATCATTATAGCAAGGCAACAAGTTGAAGATCAAGGCCATTGCTGAAAAAGAAAACAACAACAACAACTACTACCCAGTGTATTCCCACCAGGTGGGGTCTGGGGAGGGTAATATGTAGACGAGCCTCGGCTCATAGGGTTAGGTAAAAAACAGTAGTAAAACAAACAGAAACAAAACAAAACAGAAACAGTATATCATTAGTGCAATAGAAATTCCAGCATAAATAGCGTTAGAAATAATCTGAACAAAGGAAACAAAATACCAAAATACAATAACAAGTAATGGTATCGTACAGTAAACACATATCATCTATGAATAACCCTGCTACCCCACCCCCAACCCCGGGAGGAGCGGACGAGAACTCTAGGTGCCCCTATCCTACAACCCTGATACTAGACCTCCAGGCTTTCCTATTAAGGGTCATGTCCTCTGAAACCTGCATTCTAGCCATATCCTGCCTAATCACCTCTCCCCAATACTTCTTGAGCCTCCCTCTGCCGCGCCGACCGCCGGAAAAACAAAAAGTTACACATTAAATTTGGTAACGACAACCCATCAATAATATTCGATGACTTATTAACAATTTATTCTATAAAAACGAAAACAAAATCAACTAAAATTGATATCTTCTAATAAATAAAAATAATGGATATTCAAAATCTTTAAGGTTCTTAATTATTGTTATCTCTTTAATATTTCAATAAGTAAAATGGAATACATTTGAAGTCTTGTAAAGTTGTATTCAGAAGTTTCAGAAAGTATTTGCTTGAACTATTTTTGCAAGAAAAAAAGTTGATTTTGTTGGAGATCTACTTATAAATACAATGAAAACACCAAGCATATTAGCTGGGGGCATTACTTTTTCATGATATCATAGCAGCCTTTGCATATGTGGTTTATACACATAGATAAGTTGATTTGATTAATAAATTAACGAATGATAAATGAATAAATAAAAATAATTCAGGAAAAAACAAGCTTGAAATTTGGATTGATCCTTCCGAGGAAAAAATAATTATAAAGAATATTAGCCTAGTATAAAACTTGTGAAAATGATAGAAAGAGAGATAGCATTCGTGATTCTAGTATTTCGTGTTCGAATAATGAGTACAATTGTTACTATTTATAGTTAAACCAAATGAGATAAGATCTCAAAATCACGCCTTCTTAAAGATAAATAAAAACTCCTATGGATGGCTGCATAAGGTTGGGAATAAATATTATGATTTTCTGTAAAGGTTTTGTATGGGTCAAAACTTAACCTCATGATACAAAATAAGAACAACGTATTTATTAAAATTTATTTACGACCAATAAATGGTATGATCATTTATCTACACGATTATCGAGTGGTTATCTAATTTGACAACTGAGGTCACGGCCTGGCCGTCCTCACAAGGACGTCCCTTCTATGTGGTCTCAACTCCTTGGCGCCAGCTGGCAGATCTCCTGACTATAAATACTAAGAGAAAGAACCCTAAAAGGGGGGGCTGCATCTTCTTCTTCTTCTTCACCTCTCCTTCAAAAAGAAGAGAGAATACATCATTGTAAGGCTTTGAACCTCTCCATGGAGAGGTAGACCAAACCAACGCCATTAATAAAAGATCTTCGCCCTCCCCCTTTTATCTATAAATGTTGTCTTTTATATTTTATTCCTTTGGTTTTTGGATTTATTACAACCTGCTATGATTGGCCCTCCATTTATTTCGATTGTTTTATGCTTACAAAGTTAATGAAAACTTTGACCTAAACTATTTGACGCCGTCTGTGGGGATTTCATAGCAGAATCATGTAGTTTATCCTTAGACCAAAAAAAGAAAAATGAACAACTCAGCTCAAACGAACCCAATCGGCATATCGGGTCATAGAAAGTCAAAAAGCTCGAGATGAGTTTGCTTCTACACCCCCACTTCTTCGAACGAAGGGAAGAAGAAGAAGAAGCAGATCCTCCATTTCTATGGGGAAAATGAGCTCAAGGTACCTCACCTCTTTTCTTTTCACATGGGATCTCGCCAAAAGGGAGGACAATGCAAAAGCATCTCTCTAACCAAGACCTGTAACGGGGTGACCCGTGCGAGCCAGTCGAGAAGACCATAAGCATAAGTTAGACAAGGTTTGAAACCAGAAGCAAATCCCAACCCCCAACACGGAACGGGTTATGCAGGAAAAATCACATAACAGTTCAACTACGGTTGAACTGGGACTCAGGCTATGCGCCTTCGACACAGGCTATGCGCCTTCAAATATTATAAAGTTTCAACTACGATTGTTGAACGGCAATACAGGCGACGCGCCTTCACATAAAGGTTCAACTACATTTGAACTGGGACTCAGGCTATGCGCCTTCAACACAAGCTACGCGCCTTCAAATATTATAAAGGTTCAACTACGGTTGAACGGCAATACAGGCTACGCGCCTTCACATAAAGGTTCAACTACGGTTGAACTGGGACTCAGGCTATGCGTCTTCGACACAGGCTACGCGCCTTCAAATATTATAGGGGTTCAACTATGTTTGAACGGCAATAAAGGCTACGCGCCTTCACATAAATGTTCAACTACGGTTGAACTAAGACTCAGGCTATGCGCCTTCGACAGAGGCTACGCCCCTTTAAATATTATAAGGGTTTAACTTCGGTTGAACGACTACGCGCCTTCACATAAAGGTTCCACACGGTTGAACAGGGACTCAGGCTATGCGCATTCGACAGAGGTTACGCCCCTTCAAATATTATAAGGGTTCAACTACAGTTGAACGGCAATATAGGCTACGCGCCTTCACATAAAGGTTCAACTACGGTTGAACTGGGACTCAGGCTATGCGCCTTCGACACAGGCTACGCGCCATCAAATATTATAAGGGTTCAACTACGGTTGAACGACAATACATGCTACACGCTTTCACATAAAGGTTCAACTACGGTTGAACAGGGACTCAGGCTATGCGCCTTCGCACAGGCTACGCGCCTTCAAATATTATAAGGGTACAACTGCGGTTGAATGGCAATACAAGCTACACGCCTTCACATAAAGGTTCAACTACGGTTGAACTGGAATACAGGCTACACGCCTTCACATAAAGGTTCAACTACGATTGAACTGGGACTGAGGCTATGCGCCTTCGACACGGGCTACGCGCCTTCAAATATTATAAAGGTTCAACTACAGTCGAACGGCAATACAGGCTACGCGCCTTCACATAAAGGTTCGACTACGGTTGAACAAGGGATTCAGGCTATGCGCCTTCGACAAGGGCTACGCACTTTCAAAATATCATAAGAGTTCAACTACAGTTGAACGGCAGTACAGGCTACGCGCCTTCGCATAAATGTTCAACTACGGTTGAACTGGATCTCGGGCTACACGCCTTCAGAAACCGCAAAGGTGCAACTATAGTTGAACAACAGCTCGAACCACGGGCCTTCACCTCAGTCGCAAAGCCGCAAGGTCAACCACGGACAAACCCCAGGTCGGGCCGAGCGCTCCACCTTTCAAGTAAGTACGACTAACTTAAATAAAAGTGTTGATCCATGCAAAGTTCGGCCCAAGTCGAACCACGAGGCCGTGCTTTTCATTATCATGGTCAGTAGTTCGACTAAGCCCGAACTGGGACTAAGGCCATGTGTCGCCCCTGCCCAAATATGGCCACAGTCCGCTCCCAATAAGTGGAGGAAAGTGACGACCAAAAGCGTCTATCTATGGCCAAGGTCATCCATACCGACTTTCCGTGAGACAAGGAATCACTTCGAAATTGGTCAAAAGCACTTAACCGGTCGAGACCATTAACATATCCACTATGAAAACTCTAAAGCAAAACCCTTGAAAACAGGCAAAAAAATGTACAATGTATTTAGATGCAAAACAAACGAAAAAGAAGAAGACCAAATATATTCACAATATTTACACGGGGTTGCCCCCGATTACATCTGCCCAAGGCCGGCAGAAAAACAAAGAAGAGAAAAAGAAAACAAGAACTAAGCAAACATTACAAATTTTTCACTCGGCGCCCCCAGCGCCCCCCTCGGCATTATCAACGTCCCCAGTGCCATCATCTCCCCCGAGGGTAGAAGGAAAAACCACAGTCAACGCAGGCTTCACGAGCCTTTCGGCGTGCCTCCTCATGACTAGCTTCAAACACGACGCCAGCCTCCCACAGCCGCCTATACACGTCGAGCTGAGCCTCGGCATACGTCCAAAGCTCGCGAGCAGGACCAAAAGCAGCAGCATGATCCCTCAGGCACTGGTTCTCATCCTCCAAGGCCGCAACCAGATCTGCCGCAGCACGGGCATCCTGATCGCATATGGAAATGTGCCCCTCTAACGATCGTTCTCGAAAATAAGCGGCGGCCCTCTCTAATCCACGCTCCCTTTCCTGGGCGCGGTTGGTCGCCTGTAGTGCCTCAACCCTCGCCAGAGCGTCATCCGCCTGCCTCCTTGAAGTGGCGGCCTCAGATTCTAGGACATCCACCTGCCTGTTATAAGCCTCAGCGGCCTCCGCCGCTGCAGCCAGATTTTGGTGCTCCCTCTCGGCAGCCGCCCTCCTCTCAGCGTCCAGCCCTTCGTTCGGCTGGCGGAGATGTTCCTCAAGAGCGGATACTCTGCTGATGGTCTGTTGCAAGTGAAGCTCCCTTCGCGCTAGCTCTTCTACCAACTCCCGGTTTCGCAGGTCGTTCCATATACGCTCACGTAACCCACGACACCGGTCATGGTAGTGGCGATACTTCCCCAACGTCCGCGTAAAAAGCGCCGAACGACCATTAGCCCGCCTAATGCTCTCCACCTCCAGTAAAAATGTATACAACGAATATAATGAAAGTTAGCACGATAAGACATGCTAAGAAAGAGAACAAACCAAAGTTTTTTGCACATACCTTTGTACTTAGAGCGGCCACCTCGCCAATCAGTCCGACATACGAAATGCCCCTCATGGACGTGCTCTGCGCTTCGGAGCACAGGACCCCGAACATCATCACTAGGTTCTCCTCCTCGAGCAGCAGGTTCAGGCCGTTGGAAATCTCCAAATAACGATAATCCCCCTCGGCTTGCACGGCTGAGCGGGTATAACCCTCCTGAGCAAGACGGATGTCCTCGGGATCCATATCGGACTCCGATTCATCCCCCTCTCCTGAAATGACCCTTCCTCCTGCCGCCCTGGAAGCTGAGGCTTCCGCCGCCCGAGACGTCGACGCGCCCACATTCACCGTAACGTCGGCGCCTGCCATCTCCACCAAAACAGATGCCGAGGAACCTCCTTCCCTCACAGCAGCAGGAACAGAAACTCGAGTCGCCGAAGCGACTGTATCACCTTGGCCTAAGCCAACCTGGGAAACCCCCACTGAGCGCTCACCTTCTGGTGCAAGGTCCGATGTGCCTCCCTCCTCCTCCGACGGCGAAGAATCTTAACTGATCACCACCGAGAGGGCCGGGGTGAATGCCACCGTGCGCCGAGCCAGCGGTCTCTCATCTTCTTCTTCATCTCCATTCGGCGATCGCTCCGCCCTGGAGCGCACAACCCCTAGAGATTCCTCAACTCGGGCCACGGGCCGTACCGGAGAATGTGCAGCTAAAGACTCCACCGAAGTCACCCTCGGAATCGGGCGAGGCACCGGCATTGTAATCATTCGGGCAGTCGCCCCGGTCCTGCGGAAAGCAAGCTGAGGAGCCCTCCTGCACCATGGTCGTTCTGACCAACCAAGGAAGAAGAGTTAGGTCAGAAGAAAAAAGGACTACGAAGAAAAAGCGATAAGCAACAAATCAGATTCTTACCAGCAGCCGGCCTGCGGCCATGCACCTCCCAGAAAGACGCCCACGTGTGAATCCCCGTTATAACAGGGAGCATGACCTCAACCCATTCGCGGATGCCTGAAATTGATGCCAGTGGAGCACCTCCCGCTACGGCACAGAAAGAAGATCATTACGCGCAAACATAAAACAGAGCATTCAGCCCAAGAGAAATCGGAGCCAGCGTAAGAGAAAATTACGTGCATGGTTCCACTCCGCCGGGAAGTCAGTGGCACATGCCACCAGATGCTCAGTACTGATGTAAACGAAGTACTCGAAGGGACGGGTAGCGACCTCATCATCGAGCTCCGCAGTCAAGCTGTCGGCCCCACAAGGAACCAACCGGATCATAGTGCCACGTACCCTCTTGCCAACTCTGAATATTTAATCAGCATCGCCAATAATTTATAGAAGGAGGGGACGAGCTGACCAGGGCATACCCTTTAATAACGGCAAAGTTCCACTACCTACATGGGGAGAGGAAGCCTAAATCCTAGCCTGAAAGGGTAGCCTGAAATGGAGCCTCGTCCACTTGATCTTCTCCCCCAGGGTTGGTAAAATCGATCGCCGGACCGCTGGGAAGGAAAGAATGTCGGTCATCGACGGGAACCAATCAACCGTCGACAAATCAGTGGCTACCACCACCGTAGATGGACCCTCCGCCACCGCAACCGCCACCGGAACTGCATCGGAATGGGAACTTCTCGCCATTATCAATATAACGAAGAGAAGATGGTAAGATTCACCGGGAAAAACATGAGAATACAATGATCCGACGAAAGTGACGGAGGATGAATAAACAAGGATCAAAAAACCAGATAATCTGAAAGCAAGAAAGCTTATCTCCCTTAGAATTCCACTTAGACGGATATCGGAAAAGTGAGAACTGAGCAACACAATCCCTTATTTATAGGCAAAATGTGAATGACCTTCACGAATCCCAAAGGTCACCATTAACTATCCGACCAACCGCAAAACGGTTCAAACCTGCAGTAACAGGCAACATTATGACAAACATCATCGAACGGTCATTCGACCGTCAATCAGCACGTCCCCCACGGAACGGTTATAACGACCTCAAGACACCACGGGCACACCCCATGCATCACCATGCACATGATGTCCCCCTTACATGCAACAAGCGTAATCGTACTCTCTCCAAGCACGCTTGAAAACGGCTACGGCCATCTCCAAAGTAAAACTAGATGCGGCCGCCTCCAAAATAAAAAGACTACGGCCTTCTCTAAAAGTAAAAATGGTTACGGCCATCCCCAAATTAAAAAAGGCTACGGCCTTCTCTAAAAGAAAAAATGATTACGGACATCTCCAAATTAAAAATGGCTACTGTCTTCTCTAAAAGTAAAAATGGTTACGGCCATCAAATTAAAAATGGTTACGGCCTTCTCTAAAAGCAAAAGCGGCTACGGCCATCTCCAAAGAAGAAGGGCTACAGCCACCTCTAAATTAACAATGGCTACGGCCTTCTCCGAATGAGCGAAAATGGCTACGGCCATCTCTAAAGAAGGAACGGCTATGGCCGTCCCCAAAGAATAAAGAACTACGATCGGCTCCCAACGCATAACCGGCTACTGTCATTAGCGGAATCCGCTCATCGAGCTCGGCCCGAGCCCGACCTCAATAAGTTGAGGGACTATCTGTATGGGTCAAAACTTGACCTCATGATACAAAATGAGATCAACGCATTTATTAAAACTTATTTACGACCAATAAATGGTATGACCATTTATCTACACGATTATCGAGTGGTTATCCAATTTGACAACTGAGGCCACGGCTTGGCCGTCCTCACCAGGACGTCCCTTCTATGTGGTCCCAACTCCTTGGCGCCAGCTGGCAGACTTCTGGCTATAAATACTATGAGAAAGAACCCTTAAAGGGGGCTGCATCTTCTTCTTCTTCACCTCTCCTTAGAAAAGAAGAGAGAATACATCACTGTAAGGCCTTGAACCTCTCCATGGAGAGGCAGACCAAACCAACGTCATTAATAAAAGATCTTCGCCCTCCCCCCTTTAATCTATAACTGTTGTCTCTTATATTTTATTCCTGTGGTTTTTGGATTTATTACGACATGCTATGATTGGCCCTCCATTTATTTCGATTGTTTTATGCTTACAAAGTGAATGAAAACTTTGAGCTAAACATGCTGCTTCTCTAATGTTGTTATTTTCAACCGGTACTTTATTTTAAAATTTTCTTTCCCGATTCTTATATTCTCGGAATCGACAAATATCGGTTATTATATGACTGTATCCGGTATTAATTAGTTGCTGACTCATTTTCACCTTATTATAACTGTCGCATGTCTGCTCGAACGTCGAGGTTCACGTGTAAACTCTAAATTTTACCCAATAGGATAGTCATCTTACTTTCCGGTGACTCAATTTGATGTGACCAGAAAGTAAATATGACCTTCCATCCTCATACGCGTCGCCGGCTGATTGGCCAGACTAGAAGACAAACTTACCAAGAGTAACAAAATAAACCAAGTACCAACTTTCGTCGGAGGAAGGATTTGACGACAGTAATCGTCGAGTGAATAATGTCTGTCTTCTGCTCAATAAACTTCCCTACGCTTATCCATAAAAATTGCCATTGGTATTACGTCAATCTCACGGGACGAGACAAACTCAAAATGAAGGAAGCTTTCGCAGTTTGGCCTTAAGGTAAAACAAAAGTTGAATTACAAATCATCATTGATCTATAAGCGCAAAGAAACTTGGTTGATAAGGGTGGCAAATGGGGGTTGAGTCAGACATAAGTGGATCAAAAATAGATAAATATAGAAAGAGAAAATATTTTATCCGGCCCATATTTAATACGGATAAAAATGAATTGACCGGTAAATAATATTTATCCATAACTTCTTGAATATGATCACTTTTGGAAAAATTCCTAATCTTCCAAATTTAAGGAACCCCCAATTTAAGTCATTCCCAAACTCATGAGTTATCTATTGGGTATTCATTTTTTTAAGTGACTAATATGAATAAAATTTGACTCATGTTATAAAATATTCTATTTAAGGTGAATGTCCATATTTAGAGAGATCCTAGGGTTTACTACTTGGTGGCTAAGTCACCACCTCCCTATAAATAAAGGGGTTCTCTCCCATTGTAAATCATCCCAAAAGTATCAATAAGAATACTCCTCTCTCTACTTTTCTCTATATTGTTCTTGTTCTTGTATTATTGTTCTTGTTCTTATATTATTTCATAACACGTTATCAGCACGAGTCTCTAACCAATTGAATTTAATATTCAGCAATTATCGCTCTCAGAATCTCGAGTTGCAATCAGATTCATCCACTCTAATTCGTGTTCCGTCGTTTGGATTTTTCTATTTGAGTGAAACGAGATTTGTGATATTTTGGTTTCTGAAATTCTTCAATTTTTTTTTCTTTCTCGTTGTTTACTTTTGTTTTCTTTTTGAAGGTGAATTTCCAAGCAAAAGAGTGTAATAACGATTACTACTGCTCCATATGAGAATTTCTATACGGAAAAATAGAAGAGATGGTATCATCATAAAATAATGCAACGGGATGGAAACTCAAGAGGTATATTTGATATCACAACATTTATTGGTATACCTTAAAGGTAAGTAATTTACTTTTCCCTTTCAAATTCTTGAAATTCTACGATTTGATTTCATATACAAACATAGACAACAAAGTTTCATTATAACTCTAATGGAGTTTGTAAGAAATTATAAACACGTGAAGTGGTAAAATTTCTATGTCTTGCCATGATTAAATTCATGTATGATTATGGGCAAAGAATTGAAAATCCGTCCCATTGAATTTGCTTCATTCTCATTCCCTTTAGAGAATGTGATAGCAGTATGTGATAAGTCTGAAAGAAGACAAAATTATTACCGTGAAGGTATCAATGGATGTGGACGTGGCAATAGACGGAATTATAATCGTCATCATTGTGATAATGAGAATAATAAAGATTCTCAAAATAATCTTTCACTTTATAAAAGTAATATTTGACATGAGATTATATATAGCACATACAGATGATTATGATCCATTCCCTGAAGTGATTGTGATAATTGTAATAAAGCCCGTAAGTATGAACACGCCCTTGATGTAATTTTGTTTTATGTCTGACATTATGAAAAGAAAGTTCGTTGCCCTTGAAATATCGGGCAAGAACTATATGACATAGGTGTTGGATGCTGAAATCCATTTGGATGCAATGGGTCCTGGAGACGCTATTAAAGACAGAAATAATGCATCCACCCAAGCTATGCTAAGGCCTTGATTTTCTTGCGCCACCACCTTGATGAAGGTTTGAAACTGTGCTAAGGCCTTGATTTTCTTGCGCCATCACCTTGATGAAGGTTTGAAACTGTGCTAAGGCCTTGATTTTCTTGCGCCATCCCCTTGATGAAGGTTTGAAAATTGAATATATCACAGTCAAAGATCCACCTATCTTGTGGAATGGCTTAAAGGAGAGATATGACAACCTGAAGTTGGTCACTCTGCCACAAGCACGATATGATGAGAATCCAAAAGCAAATAGTTCATAAACTATATGTTATCGCTGCGGTGGAAAAGGGCACTGGGCGAAAATTTGCCGTGTACCAAGACATTTGGTTAAGCTTTATCAAGCATCTCTAAAGAGTAAAGGCCCTGAAACCAATTTTGTCTCTGACGACAATTTTGACATCACCCACTTGGATGTGGCAGACTTCTTTGAGCACCTTGAGGGGAAAATAGACCACTTAATTGGTGATGGATCTGTGATGAAGGAAGATGGAATTGTTTGATTTTATTTTACTTATTTGTATTAGTTAGTGAATAAACTAATAGTCATTAGTATCAGCTCGTATTAGTTAGCTTATGATATAATGTTAGTATTAGTTCTTTAGAATGTTTCAATATGCTTAAATTTCAAAGATATTTTTATTTTCCAGTAGAGTTAATCGACTAACCTAACAGTTAGTCGATTATCTAATATTTCGCATTAAAACTGGATTTTTCCGCAAGCTAAGTTAGTCGACAATCTGATTTAGATAGTCGACTAACCTGATGACTGTTTACTAAGTTAGTCGACTATCAACTTAGTTAGTCGACTGACTAATATTTCGCATTAAAACTGGACTTTTCCGCAAGGCAAGATAGTCGACTATCTGATTTAGTTAGTCGACTAACCTAATGACTGCTTCCCAAGTTAGTCGACTATTAACTAAGTTAATCGACTAACCTCAGCAGATTTTGAAAATATTGTTTAATTATGAAGCAACGGATTAAATTTGTTTATTCTCATGTTCGTATATCTCTTTTGATTAATTGATTCATGTACCACACATACGATATTCAAAGAGAAGAAATATTACTCTCATTTAAGTATGTGTAAGGCAGATGTTACTACAATTTTTGGTAGTAGTAAATTGATTAAAGGCTCCGGAAGAGCAACTATAACTCTGCCTAAAGGAACAACATTTTAGAGAATGCAATGTTCTCCTCCAAGTATAAAAGGAACTTGTTGAGTTTTAAAGATATCATTCAAAATGGATATCATATTGAGACAATAGATGAGAATAATCTTGAATTCCTCATTTACTCATGAAAACGAGGCTGCCCACTTCGGTTTGGGGTCACGCCATTTTGCATGCAGCAATGCTAGTTCGTCTCAGAACGACGAATTATCACAAATATTCCCCGTTGCAATGAGTTTTGGGTCATGAACCTAATATATCCCACTTATGAATTTTTGGATGTGCAGTATATGTGCCTGTAGCACCGCCATATTGCACCAAAATGGGTCTGCAAAGAAGGTTAGGAATATATGTTGAGTTTGAATCGCCCTCCATTATTCGCTACCTCGAAACATTGACAGGGGATTTGTTCACTGCATGATTTGCAGACTGTCAATTCGATGAGACACTTTTCGCAAAATTAGTGGGAGAAGTTGGTGAAACCAAACGGGAAATTTTGTGGAAAAATGCATCATTATCTCATCTTGATCCACATACCTCTATTTGTGAAAAAGAGGTGCAAAATATTATCCATTTGCAAAGAATAGCAAATCGAATGCCAGACGCATTTACAGATTTGAAAAGGATAACAAAATCACATATCCCCGCAGTGAATGTGACAACATCTGATTCACGAATACATATTCATTATGGAAGAATCTGAACATGAAATTGGTATTGAATATACCACACTCACCCCTAGAAGGAGGTTTGAGATGATATATGAAAATAATGTCATTGTTATGGCATGAATAGTCATTGGTCACGTACCTATTGTACGCCAAAATAATTTGTCAATGTGATTATCAAAGGACAATATTAATGCAAGAAACATATCTTGCATATAATTTTGACATGACCATAATGGTATAACTTTCTCCTTAAAAGAGATATTCACCACATGGATGTTGATGAATTTGTGGTAGTACAAAATTAATTGAGAGCTCTAGAAGAGCCAATTATTACTATGTTGGAGAAACACAATTGATTACCAATAAGGTATTGTGTTGTAGTAAGTCTCAAATAAACTTATTCAGTTTCCAAAGTATATGCGAAAGCGATTGATTGAGACTATAAATAAAGGAAAGATTTGATATCTTCTATTACTACAACTTGTAGCGGGATAATCTGTATGTGAAAAACTACCCGCTTTATTCTCCAATTTGTACTACACAAGAATACTACAATAAAGTGGACGTTTATTGATATAAAAACCCATATCATAATAAACTTGAAGTTTATTGATAATTGCACATGTCATGGTGTAAATTTGAAGTTTATCAATATTGATAATTTATTTAGTTGGCATTCGGGTTAGCCATATCATTTTAAGTATGATGTGCAGTAATAGAGAATTCACATGGGTAAATATTAAAGAACTAGAAAGTTCTTTACGAATTCTCTTGTATTACTTGTTCTCATTAATTAATTGACCAACTAAAGAGTTCAGGTTGAATCCCATAAATTCTGGAAATATCAAAGGTGAATATGGGCCCATTCACCTGCCATGTATACCACATATGATGCATCTATGATATGGTTACATGTGTGATTGTTATTAACCCGCAGCCTGGCCGGTGCTTGCTAGGTAAATTGCTCAGTAATATAACTTCGAGCATAATTTCCAGATTTTCTATTCAAGATAGTTCATCTTGATAAGTTGGTTTATATCATAGTTGGTTTAGCAAGATAATTATTGAGTACCTCCACTTAATAGCTAAACTGTTTCTTATGAGAACAAAGTTATATATATCAGTTTGATATACGTTGTATACGAGAGTATATTATATTCTTCCCTCACAAGTAGTTCAGGGTGAGGAACCAAATAATTTCATCTTATTATTATTGATGTGCGGTGTATATTTTCATTAACACCATAATGCACAAAGATGGACTCTCAAAGTTGAGGAAACAAGTTAGCTTTTCTAACATGAGGGGGAGACATGATAAACACTTGAGAAAAGGTTACATGGGATGAATTATCATTTGTATATGTAGATCCTCGAATATCATAATATGAACCTGAAGTTCATAAAAGGATAATTCAATTGCAACATATTGCAAAGCATGCTATACGCATTTGCTGACCCAAAGAAAATAACTATATTCTCACTGCAAATGCTCATATTAAGTCCCAGAAGGACAAAGTCTTTGATACGCTTAAAGAGTATAGACAAATCGGTTTCAAAATAACTTCTTAATAAAGAAGATGAGCAAATTATCAAAGTGATCATAATGGGGAGGCAAGTGATCTAGAAGATCACATGACATAACACTTCATAAAATCTCATGAGAGATTCAGGTACCTGAATATATGAATAAAGAGATCTCCATGTTATGTCTTTATGAAAATTTACTGGAACCGATATAAAATGTTCGTCGACGACATCTATGATAGCGCTAAATATCGATGAGGATCTTATGTTTGTCGAATACAAACAAAAATATTGGCTAAATGGAAGAGATACAACTCAAGCAGAATTGATTCCATATGAAAGACATGTAGTTTTGGACATGTAGTTCAAATACTTGAAAGTATAAAGTCAATGATTGAAGTTGCTTGAAGCATATACAATTCTTGATCCTGAAGTACCACATCATAAGTGCAACTTATGTACATATGTATCTTGCTATAACTATAAGCATGATGGCATCGAGAATACCTCAATGGAGATATTGAAGAGTCATTCCACGACATTATATGAAGATGTTCATATCTATCAAGAATGATAATTTCAAGGTGCGGAATATTTATTCAAATCAATATGGCTGATTTATTTATCAAATCTCTACAAAAGATCGTTTTGAAGATGGTGCACAAGATTGGAATGCAAATGCTCAAGGATGTAAATTGATGCTCTTTTCAGGGGGAGTTAATGCGCGTTGCACTCTTTTTCCCTTACAAGGTTTTGTCCCACTGGGTTTTCTTTGCAAGGTTTTTAACGAGGCAACCAATAGGCGCATTATTCAAACATGTGTACTCTTTTTCCTTTTCTATAATTTTTTCCCATTGAATTTTGTTTTAATTAAGGTTTTAACGAGGCACATTATTGAATAGACATTCAAGGGGGAGTGTTATAAAATATTCTATTTAAGGTGAATGTCCATATTTAGAGAGATCCTAGGGTTTACTACTTGGTGGCTAAGTCACCACCTCCCTATAAATAAAGGGGTTCTCTCCCAACGTAAATCATCCCAAAAGTATCAATAAGAATACTCCTCTCTCTACTTTTCTCTATATTGTTCTTGTTCTTGTATTATTGTTCTTGTTCTTATATTATTTCATAACAACTCATTTATAAAAAGTACATTATTCAACCCATTTTTTAATGAATAATATGAGTAGATAATTATCCATTTTGCAACCACTACTTAGCGATTAAGGCTAGCTCACTTGGTGAGCTCCTTGCCACCCCACAGGTAGCATAGCATCCTCTTCCACTTCCACCCTCCCTGATGTAATAGATAATTTTTTTGAAGAACAAATAGCCAAAGAAACTATAAGTTTATGGACAATTTGGCCAAGTCTAACTATCTTTTCCATCTCAAAACCTAAGAGATTCACAGACTTTCAATCTTGTAGATTAGACAGGTCCGCATTAGGAACAAGAAGAGGTAGCCATTTCTAATCTCAAAAAGTTATTTAAGCGGTAAAAAAAAATAGAAAGTACAATCATTAACCATTAACAAAATTCTCATAAAGAACTAGTCTTTGTTTACAAATTTATGAAATTAACTTGAACCTAGACAAACATCATTACATATTTCCGAACTGTAGTATTACAGAGCCATTTCATTAAGCCCTAACAAGATGCAAAATGCCTGTCAAGACAATGGTTCATAGCCAGACTTGGGAAAAGAAACTAGATAAAAATACGCCTGCATCCAGGATCAACCCGCAAAAACTCTCCGTCGCCTTAGGACTGTAAACAGAGGATATGAGAGATAAACAAAGAGAAGGAAGGTAATTCCATCGTCAAAGAAAAAGATACAAAGCCAAATTTAATCAATTAGAAAGTGTACACATACCTTGTTGGCAATGTTGTTAGAAAGCCAATCAAGACCCTCGTAAAGCCCCTCTCCAGATGTTGCACACGTGCTCTGAATGTACCTGAAAGTAGCGAGAAAAAATTTAGTGCCTCCAGAAGTAAGGGAAACGATAGATAACTGCTAGCAGAGTGCCTACCAGTGACGCTGCCTGAGGGAATGCAGTCCAAGCTTATCAGTTATTTCAGCAGCGTTCATTGCATTAGGAAGATCTTGTTTGTTAGCAAAAACAAGCAGCACAGCATCCCGAAGCTCATCCTGGGACAGAGTAATGACAATTAAACTCTGCAGACAAATCGGTAAAGTCTAACACAAATCCTAGATCCCCAGTTTATATTGCAGTTTGTTGGTTAATAAATAATGAAACTAGCAACATGGATGCAAGTCTGGAAGGCAGATGAGCATAGTAAGCATGAGCTATGAGCAGTATAAGCGCATTTCAGATAATGTGGTTTCCATATAAGCTGCTGACTGCTACCTGCTCCTATTCACCCTTCACTATTTTGTCTGTGTTCTTTTTAAGCAAAAAATAAGGACTCAACCCACACACATTTATCAGTGAAAACATAGAGCAAGAATTGCAAGTTCTCTGCCTGTTTGATTAAATAAAGAGCAGAAGGAAGAATCTTCTCTTTTACATATTTCTCCAAAATAGTCAAATATCATTTTCACAAAGGACCAAAGAAATTCAACTGTCTCAATTATGAGATTCATCTTATCAGCAATAACAGTCTAAATATTAACGTATCAAAGAGACAAGCAAAAGAGGTCGAGCTAAGTTGCAAAGACGCGGGTGCAGGTGTCAGACACGAGTGCGGATCTAGAGATCAATTCTTCGAGATGTAAATTTTAAGATTCAGGGATATGGATCCTAGTACGGGTGTGGTGATCCGGTTTAAAATAATTCAAAAAATAAAAGTATAAAAAGTATCTCTGAATTATGAGAAATTTTGTAAAATACTTACATATAGCTTGTCATGTGTAGATTTTCTTTATATTTTCAAGTTGTAGATAAGTAAAAAATTGATTTCCCGGATAAGATATGCTATTTTCTTCAAATTTACCCTAGTTTTGGTTCTAATTTCGAGAATCAAATTGTATCTCGTCTCGAACCGTCTGTCGTAGTCAAAATACCAAAAATTGTTTAACCAGATCCGATACGTCCCATATCCACACCCATACTAGTGTCGTGTCGATACAGGTGCGGCATCTAAACTGTCATGTTGGAGCAACTTAGGGGTTGAGCGACATGACACCACTCCATTTGTTCAGGAAGAAAATGTTGATTCAAAATCACCGAAACAGCATCTCTGGCCCCCTTGAAACACCGACATATTGAATTGCATTAGGTGCAATCCATAATCACAAGTTATCTAGTTTGCTTTTACTTTGGAACAGCATAATTCTTTTATCTTCGTTAAAGCTGGGAGATCATTAATACTAATATTCTTCGTCCTTGTCATACAAATTTATCACATAATGCAGAATACATGTGAAGTGTCAGACTTTTGACATATTTTTGTAAAACCCAGATTAAAGTACATTTACATCTAACTCAATTAACTCCCTCCAACTTGAAGCTACTCTAGCTCCAACCAAATGAGATAAGGATATGACGAATTTAAGATTTTAATGTTGGACTATCAAAATCACAAGGGTAAATTACCACACTAGCCAGAATCCATTTCAACATCCTAATTTGGTAATATCTTCAAGGCGCTGTTTAGGAATTGCAAACTGCATCGAATTAAGTTCCATCAAAGATGACAAGTGTCTAGTTTTTCTCATCCATGATTTTGACCTATTATGCTGTCCACGTTCACTAATTATCACCAAATCAAGAGCTGATTACTTAGTATCTATAGAAAAAAGTAAAAAGGAAAACCAGTTCATTTATTAGCTTGAATAATGCTATGGTGCAAGCTTTAACTGAAACAAGATTAAAGAGAAAACAGTATTTAGTTTAATTGCATAGTAATTCTAGTCATGTCATCAAAAGGTCCAAAACTGACTTAATATCTGCTTTGGTAAAGTTATATTAATTTTGGATTTCTCTTACAAAAACTCTTCTCTACTGTACATCACTACATTGTGCATCATGATCCCACCTATATTACCCTAAGGTTGATATGTCTTTCATAAAGCTAAAAATTTTCTTTTTAAATCTTGTTGTCATATATAATGATATAAAACTATCATGTTCTGAACGCCAATTCAAGAGATAGAGTTGAGCATATGTACATAATGTGCGTTAGGTAGTTGAAACACTCTTGAAGAAAACTGTTGCAATTGCTAGTGAAGTAGTTATTTCAAGGATTTGAGTATCAGCTTTGAAGAGCTAATTACTGGTACGAGAATTATTACCTCATTCAACATCCTGTGCAACTCATCTCTTGCCTCAACAACACGGTCTCTGTCATTGCTATCAACCACGAAAATGAGACCCTGAGTGTTCTGGAAATAGTGCCTCCACAATGGACGAATCTGACAAAGAAAAAGAAACAAGCTGAATCTGTTAGGTAGTTAAATCGAAGGCCTCACTATTCGGGCATAAGAGAGCTACCAGGAAAACACACAGAAGTCTGGAAAAAGGGAAAACACAAGAAAAGAAAGATTTATTTCAGCTATCAAAAAAAAAGGAAAAAGATAAAGACTTATTTCCCATTTACTACAACAAAGACCAAACTCAAACCAAACTTTATATTAACTTATAGTCATTAGACAGTTAAAAGACAATATATACCTTGTCCTGACCCCCAACATCCCAAACAGTGAAGCTGATATTCTTGTACTCAACAGTTTCCACATTGAAACCTGCAAATTATCAATTATGACTGATAGCACATCCAAGCAATACATATTATAAGCATACAATTACAAAGGTTGGATTAAGCTGACAACAACACATTCGCCTAGGTTGTGTAAACAAAAGCAAAGAAGAAATGGAGCAAATACTTTCCTTTTTAGTCCATCAAGAAAAAAATACTCTTTTATGTGCATTTAACTATTTATAGAAAAGCTTCTTAAGAATTACAGACAACATGCTCATCTTAAAACCAAAAAAATGCAGCAGAAACACAAGTTATTTCCTTCTTCCAGCTCATCACCAAAAAAAATGGAAGATTTACCTCATTCTATTAAGAAACGTCAACCTGGTAGACCATCATTTAATATAATAGGCCAGAAAAACTACAAAAACAAATAGGATGATGCAGCACCAGGTGCATATACAACCAATGTTACCAGATTTGATCAAAGATGCTAATGCTGAATAATTATTAATTCAAGAAGTGCCTTCCGATGTTGCTTGGAATCTCCAAAAATATCCATGGATGCATATCGGATCCTCCAAAAATAGTGTATTTTTGGAGGATCTGATACAAGTGCGGAAGCTGTTTTGGAGATTCGCGCAACATAGATGCCTTCTATATGCCATTTGTAACAAGTTATATAATGAATGTTAAAATTCTTCTGTGTCTAAAATTCTACACTTCCAACAAATCATTCGTTATCCTATAGTGGATTCTCTTTGGAGGAAAGAAATATCTAATCATAGCTTACGTGTATGAAGCTATAAAGTTATGCAGCAGAAGTAATTTAGATGTGGCTCTGAAAGATATACGGAAATAAAAATGTTAAGTTTATAATCACAAAGGTAGATTTAACTGAAGTACATACCAATGGTAGGAATAGTAGTGACGATCTCCCCCAGCTTGAGCTTGTACAATATGGTGGTCTTACCAGCTGCGTCAAGTCCAACCATGAGAATTCGCATTTCCTTCTTGGCGAAAAGCCGGCTGAAAAGCTTGGTGAATGTTAGCCCCATTTCCCCTTCTTGTTGATGATCCCTATTGAAAAAAAACGCACTAGATCAAAAAATCAAATACATTACCAAATATAAATTGGATTTATCCATCAAGTGATAAACGGGTATAAACGCCTGCCTCCCCAATTTATATCACTTTGTTTTTTGCAATGTTTCAAGATATTTAACATCTTATTCTACAACAGTTGTCTCTTCCTAAGAAGCAAAACATCCCCTCAAAAATATTTTCCATGATAGATTCATTTCCTGGTTTTGTGTTACCGAACAATATTTTTCTTAAAAAGGGGGAAATGACTTTAATCACTTACCGAAAGAAAACATTTTCCTTCACCAGTATCTCAATTCTTACTCCATATTACTTGTTTCAACAACACAGAAATTATTATCAATCTTTATCACACGAAGATTTAATCAAAATTTAAAAGCAAAACACTTTTAAATTCATTAAGCTGTTCAAAGTTTAAACTTTGATATGATGTGATTTTCAATGAAACTAACTTTTCAAATATTATTTTAATAATTTTTCCTCCAGTATTTTTACTAACATATAACCCGGAGGTCACGGGTTCAAGCCATTGAAACAGTCTCTTGCAGAGATGCAGGGTAAGGCTGCGTACTATAGAGCCTTGTGCGCCGGCCCTTCCCCGGACCCCGCCCATAGTGGGATCTTCGTGCACACGGGCTGCCCTTTTACCACTGACACAGTATATAACTAAAAAACATCATAAACTCCAAATAACAACAAAAGCTCCATGTCCTATCGAATATCATAAAATGGAATGAATAGGGTGGATTTGTTGCGTATTTAAATTCACAATTCAAACCGCCTTAAAATACAATTCATAGATCGAAGGGTAACTTGATTTAATCTTAAGGTCAATATATAACACCACAGATTCACATCATAAATCAACCCCTCCCCCTCCCCCTCCCCCCCCCCCCACACACACGCACACGCACAAAAAAAAAAGAAGAAAGAATCCGCAGCTAAGAACGCCTAAACCTGAAACAAATAATCTCAAATCAAATGTAAGCACCGAAAGCCGTAAATGTTGCGAAAATTTTCCACCAAAATGAGGGAAATGTTGATTATAACACTACTGTTATCGAATTATAGATACAAATCAACCGCACAAAAAAAAATCATCTCCAATCAACAGAAACGTAATATGAGGACTGAATTATGTTTAAAAATACAAAACTCTAATAAGATAAGCTAGTTCACTATAAATCAAAGACAATAATGAATATATGAGTGATGAAATATAAAGAATAACCTGAAAGAAGCTTTTGAAAGAGGGATCTAACGAAGAGAGAAGGAGAAAATGTAGAGAGAGAATGAGAGAAATGGAAGCCTGAGATTAACGCCAAATACTGAGAGGGGTAATAAGAATAATAGAAAGACCAGAGGCAATAAATACAGGGAATGAGAAGTTTCCGATGGTACCAATTGCCATTTCCTTTTATAGGAATAACGGGAATGCCCTTAGTGCGCGTTTGGACATAAAAGAATTGCAAAATTACGGGAAAAGTGATTTTTTTTAAGTGAAAATGGTATTTGAAATTTAGAGTTGTGTTTGGACATGAATAAAATTTTAAATTTTATTTTGAGTTTTTGTGAGTGAACTCAGTGAGAATTTTAAAAAATAGCTTTTTAAAATTTTTTAATTTTCAAAAATTTTAAAATTCAATTTCAAGTGAAAATTAAAAATTTTATGGCTAACACGAATTTCAGAAAAAGAAATAAAATCAAAAAAAGTGAAATATTTCTCATGGCCAAACAGTCTTCTAGTGGGCGTTTGGATATAAGAATTATAAAATTCCAAAAAAGAAAGTGAAAATGGTATTTGGAAATTAGAGTTGTGTTTGGACATGAATATAGTTTTGGTTTTTTTTTTAAGTTTTGTGAGTAATCTCAGTGAATTTTGAAAATAGCTTTTTTGTTATGAAATAGAAGATTCTTACACTTCTATTTAAGGTGAATGTCTTTAATGTATTTAATTAGAGAGATTTTAGAGTTCTATTAGTGGTAGCTAAATCTTCCTCTCCCCTATAAATAGAGGTGCCCCCTACCATTGTAAATCATCCCCTTGAGACCCCTCTCAACTCAATAAGAAGAACTCTCTCTACTCTTTTCTCTATTGCTATTGTTCTTGTTCTATTGTTCTTGTCTTTACTTTAGTTTATAACACGTTATCAGCACGAGACTCTACCGTCTCAAGTACCATTCTCGAAAATCCAAGGTATTTTCCCTCTTCCTAATTTAATTTTCGAGTATGTCTGACATTATGAAAAGAAAGTTCGTTGCCCTTGAAATTTCGGGCAAGAACTATATGACATGGGTGTTGGATGCTGAAATCCACCTAGATGCTATGGGTCTCGGAGACACCCTCAAAGATAAAGAAAAAGCATCCACCCAAGATTGTGCGAAGGCCTTGATTTTCTTGCGCCACCACCTTGACGAAGGTTTGAAGATTGAATATCTCACCGTCAAGGATCCACTCGTTTTGTGGAACAGCTTAAAGGAGAGATATGACAACCTGAAGTTGGTCACTCTGCCACAAGCACGATATGATTGGGCCCATCTGAGGCTACAGGACTTTAAGTCCGTTTCTGAATATAATTCTGCTATGTTCAGAATTACTTCTAAACTGAAGCTATGTGGAGATAACATCTCCGATTACGATATGCTTGAGAAAACGTTTACAACGTTTCATGCCTCCAATATGGTACTGCAACAACAGTACCGAGAAAAAGGCTTTACGAAGTACTCTGAACTGATTTCTCTCTTACTAGTGGCTGAGCGAAATAATGATCTGCTCATGAGAAATCACGAAAATAGACCAACTGGGTCTACACCACTGCCTGAAGCAGATATGGTGCACTCGCATTATGCCAAACATAAAAGGGACCATGATCACGGTCATAAACGGGGTCAAAGCCAAGGACGTGGACAAGGAAGAAATTCCAAAGAAGTCCGTCACCCCCCAAAGAGAGATAACCACCGAAAGCAGAAACGGGGTCCAGAAGATCCTAAGGCAAATAGTTCAGAAACTATATGTTATCGTTGCGGTGGAAATGGGCACTGGTCTCGGACTTGCCGTATACCAAGACACTTGGTTGACCTTTATCAAGCATCTCGAAAGAGAAAAGGCCCTGAAACAAATTTTGTCTATGACGACAATGAGGATATCACCCACCTGGATGTGGCAGACTTCTTTGAGCAACCCAAGGGAAAGATAGACCACCTAATCGGTGATGGAACCATGATGAAAGAAGATGGAGCTGTTTGATTCTACTTGTATTAGTCAATGAAAAAATTAATAGTCATTAGCATTAGCTCGTATTAGTTAATTCATGATATGATGTTAGTATTAGCCCTTTAGAATGTTTCAATATGCTCAAATATTTTTATTGTACAGTAGAGGTAATCGACTAACCTAAAAACTAGTCGATCGTCTAATATTTAGCAATAAAACGAACTTTTTTCCGCCAGGCCAGATATTCGAATATCAGAATTCCTATATTCGAATATCTGGCAAGATATTAGAATATGTGCTTAAATATTCGAATATCTAATATTTTTCGCATTAAAGTATTATTTTTTCCGCAAAGCATTATATTCGAATATTAGAATACAATATTCGAATATCCTAAATAACTGCTTCCCAAAATGCTGTTTAAACGCGAAACAAAAGAATTGAAGTTGTTTATACTTATATTTATGTATTTTTTTTGTAAGGCAAATATTACTACAATCTCTGGAAGTAGTAAATTGATTGAAGGCTCCGGAAGAGCTATTGTAACTCTGCCCAAGGGCACGATGTTAATCATAGAGAATGCAATGTTCTCCTCCAAGTCTATGAGAAACTTGTTGAGCTTTAAAGATGTACGCCGGAATGGCTACAATATTGAGACAATGGATGAAGATAATCTTGAATATCTCGTCCTCACTTCAAAGAATGTCTCCGGCCAAAAGAGGGTTATTGAGAAATTCCCGTTTTTATCTTGTGGCCTGTATTGGACAAGAATTAGTGCAATTGAGGCACATTCAACAATAAATCTAAAGAATACTGAGTCCAATACATTTGTACTTCGGCATGATCGACTGGGTCACCCAGGATCAACCATGATGAGACGGATTATAAAAAGCTCATATGGGCATCCGTTAAAGAATTTCAAAATTCTCTCAAGTAATGAATATCCTTGCACTTCGTGTTATCAAGGCAAGCTGATTATCAGACCATCCCCAACAAAGGTTGGCACTGAGTCACCCCAGTTTCTGGAACGTATACAATGGGACATTTGTGGACCTATTCACCCACCTAGTGGGTCGTTTAGGTATTTCATGGTCTTGATAGACGCATCCTGTAGATGGTCTCAAGTGTGCCTGTTGTCATCTCGCAACCTGGCGTTTGCGAAGTTAATGGCACAAATAATTCGGCTACGAGCACACTTTCCAGATAATCCAATCAAGTCCATTAGACTGGATAATGCTGCTGAGTTTACATCCCAAGCATTTAATGATTATTGCTTATCAATCGGGATAAAAGTTGAACATTCTGTAGCCCATGTTCACACTCAGAACGGTCTTGCAGAATCGTTAATTAAGCGCTTGCAGTTGATTGCAAGGCCATTACTGATGAGAACGAGGCTGCCCACTTCAGTGTGGGGTCATGCCATATTGCATGCAGCAATGCTAATTCGTCTCAGGCCGACGAATTACCACAAGTATTCTCCGTTGCAATTGGTTTTGGGTCATGAAACCGATATATCCCATTTAAGGATATTTGGATGTGCCGTATATGTGCCTGTAGCACCGCCATCCCGCACCAAAATGGGTGCGCAAAGAAGGTTAGGAATATATGTTGGGTTTGATTCGCCCTCCATCATTCGCTACCTTGAAACATTGACAGGCGACCTGTTTACTGCACGATTTGCAGACTGTCGATTTGATGAAACACTTTTCCCAAAATTAGGGGGAGAAGTTGGTGAAACCAAACGGGAAATTTTGTGGAAAAATGAATCATTATCTCATCTTGATCCACATACCTCTACTTGTGAGAAAGAGGTACAAAAGATTATCCATTTGCAAAGAATAGCAAATCAAATGCCTGACGCATTTACGGACTTGAAGAGGATAACGAAATCACACATTCCTGCGGAAAATGTTCCGATCCGTATTGAAGTCCCTATTGGACAATTATCTAGTGTCATATCCAATGAGTCAAATGCACGCCAGAAGCGTGGCAGACCATTAAGTTCCAAAGACCGAAATCCTAGAAAGAGGAAAAAGAACGATCTAAATGACACTATGAAAGAATCACATGAGGACGCTCATGATTTGATTAATTCCGAGATTCACGAAGAATCTATTGAGCCTGAGACTCTTGAAAATACGGAATGCAAGAATGTGAGGATCTCGAACCTCAGTCTGTGGTAGTACAAAATTAATTGAGAGCTCTCGAAGAGCCAATTATTACTATGTTGGAGAAACACAATTGAGTATTGTGCTGTAGTAAGTCTCAAAGAAACTTATTCAGTTTCCAAAGTACACGCGAAAGCGATTGATTATATTGAGACTATAAATAAAGGAAGGCTTTGATTCTCCTATTACTACAACTTGTAGCGGGGTAATTTGTATATGAAAAGCTACCCGCTTTGTTCTCCAGTTTGTACTACACAAACAAAAGAATGCCACAATAAAGTGGATATCTATTGGTATAAAACCCATGTCATAATAAACCCGAAGTTTATTGATAGGTGCACATGTCATGGTGTAAATTTGAAGTTTACCAATATTGATAATTTATTCAGTTGACATTCGTGTTAGCCATCTCATTTGAAGTATGATGTGCAAATTCACATAGGTGAATATCAAAGAACTAGAAGTTCTTGTTCTCAGTAATGAACTGACCAACTAAAGAGTTCGGGTTGAAGCCACTAAATTCTGGAAATATCAAAGGTGAATATGGGCCCATTCACCCGCCATGTATACCACATATGATGCATCTATGGAATGGTTACATGCGCCATTGTTATTAACCCGCAGCCTGGCAGTGCTTGCGAGGTAAATCGCTCAGTAATCTAACTTCGAGCATAGTTTCCAAATTCCCTACTCAAGACAGTTCATCTTGATAAGTTGGTTTATATTAAAGTTGGTTTAGCAAGATAATTATTGAGTGCTTCCACTTAATAGCTAAACTGTTTCTTATGAGAACTAAGTTATATATATATATATATATATCAGTTTGATATAAGTTGTATACGAGAGTATATTCTCCCATCAAAAGTGGTTCAGGGTTAGGAACCAAATAATTTCATCTTATATTAAGGTGCTGTGTATATTGACATAATGCACAAAGATGATTTCCCAAAGTTGAGGAAACATGTTAGCTTTACTAACATGAGGGGGAGACATGATAAACACTTGAGAAAGTGTTACATGGGATGAATTTTCATTTGTATATGTATATCCCCGAATATCATGATGTGAACCTGTAGTTCATAAAAAGGGAAATGCAATTGCAACATATTGCAAAGCATGCTATACGCATTTGCTGACTCAAAAGAAAGTAACTAAATGGAAGAGATACAATTCAAGAAGAATTGATTCCATATGAAAGACATGTAGTTTTGAACCTATAGTTCAAATGCTTGAAAGATAAAAGTCAAAGGTATG
Organism: Nicotiana benthamiana; assembly: GCA_034376525.1. Lineage (NCBI taxonomy): Eukaryota > Viridiplantae > Streptophyta > Magnoliopsida > Solanales > Solanaceae > Nicotiana > Nicotiana benthamiana. Next base: position 82,139,849 of record CM067336.1, read on the forward strand.
TATAGTCAGTTTTCGATATCTTATTTGTTTAGTATCACTAATGAAAGATTGATATGCAGCTAAAGTCTATTATGCGACTTATATGACTTAACTTGAAAGATTTAAGTTGCTTGAAGCATATGCAATTCTTGGTCCTGAAGTACCACATCCTAAGTACAATTTGTGTCCATATGTATCTTGCTATAACTATAAGCATGATGGCATTGAGAATGCATCTATGGAGATATTGAAGAGCTATTCCACGACATCATATGAAGATGTTCATACCTATCAAGAATGATGATTTCAAGGTGCGGAATATTTATTCAAGTCAATATGGTTGATTTATTCATCAAGCATCTACCAAAGATCGTTTTGAAGATGATGCACAAGATTGGAATGCAAATGCTCAAGGATATAAATCGATGTACTCATTAGGGGGAGTCAATGCGCGTTGCACTCTTTTTCCCTTACAAGGTTTTGTCCCACTGGGTTTTCCTTGCAAGGTTTTTAACGAGGCAACCAATAGGCGCATATTCAAACATGTGTACTCTTTCCTTACTTTAATTTTTCCCATTGGGTTTTGTTTTAAGGTTTTAACGAGGCACATCATTGAATAGACATTCAAGGGGGAGTGTTATGAAATAGAAGATTCTTACACTTCTATTTAAGGTGAATGTCTTTAATGTATTTAATTAGAGAGATTTTAGAGTTCTATTAGTGGTAGCTAAATCTTCCTCTCCCCTATAAATAGAGGTGCCCCCTACCATTGTAAATCATCCCCTTGAGACCCCTCTCAACTCAATAAGAAGAACTCTCTCTACTCTTCTCTCTATTGCTATTGTTCTTGTTCTATTGTTCTTGTCTTTACTTTAGTTTATAACATGAAATTTTTTATATTTTTAAAAAATTCAAAAATGCATCTTCTAGTAAAAATGAAAAAATTTATGATCAAATGGTAATTTTGAAAAAAAATAAAAGAAAAATGTTCTTATGTCCAAACGGGCTCTTAGATTGGTACCTTTTTTACGTAAAAATTGCACGGGATGCCCCCTTTTAACGTGTAGCCGCTTTGTCTTTCAGTTTGCATCCGTACTTACTTTTTAGAAAAACTTCAGTTTTCTTTTCTCCTTCCCTTACAACATAGAAACTTCAACTCTAGAGCTTAAATTTTTATTTTATAACTGGAAAATTTAAGCTGGACACGAGTTAAGTTTTTATTTTATAACTGAAAAACTTAAGCTGAAAACGGCTTAAGTTTTTATTTTATAAGTAGAAATTGAAGTTGGAAAATTGCTTAAGTAAACTTAAGCTCTAGAGCTTAAGCAAAACTGCAGCTGAAGTTTTCCAGTACAAAAGAAAAATTTCAGCCCTGTGAGCTGAAATTATGTAAAAAAACGAATATGCTTGCAAATAGAAAGATAAAGCGAATACAAATTAAAATGTGATTAAAAAAAGAGCATAGATGCAAGTGCCCATTTTTTTACCTGGGTTCTAATTGGGGAGGGGGGGTGTTGTTTGTTTGGTATGGTTTTTAGACATTTCCTTTTTCTATCCATTTCAAAATATTGTATCAACATCAAAATTAAATTTATTCCATTTAATATTTCTCCTTTATGTTTGGATTTATTTCGTTAGACGCTTTGTTCAGTTTGGATAGAAAAATATAAGTTTCTTTTTTCTCTTAAACAGCTAAAAGATATTGCATAAAATACTAAATAAAAGAAAATAATCTTTTACACTTTTAATTTTGGAAAAAGTAAATTGTGACGCTACCTATCACATTTCTTTCGATTGCCTTAAACTACCTTAAACAAAAATTAACTATAAAAATTTCTTACCAGATGACAAAATCAACAATTGTAAGCTGAACTAGCAAAAAAAAAAGGTAAAATTTCGCTGTAATGAACATCTCAACCAAGACAAGAGGGGTTGCTCTGATGGTAAGTAATCCCATTTCCAACCGAGAGGTTGTGAGTTCGAGTCTCCCCAAGAGCAAAGTGGAAGTTCTTGGAGGGAAGGATGCCGGGTTTCTATTTGGAAACAGCCTCTCTACCCAAGGGTAGGGGTAAGGTCTGCGTACATACTACTCTCCCCAGACCCCATTAAATGGAATTATACTGGGTGATAATGGGGAGCGGCAAGATTGATTTGATATGGAGGTCTTATCTTTGTTGTTGCCAGATCTATGAATCTTCTCAATTTATTGCCAATTTCTTCAAAGTCCCGCATTGAAACCCAAACCTACCCGCCTCTAACACAGTAACGGGGCCAGGAATTATACAAAGAGGGAAAAAAATTGTTATTATGGGAAATGTAACTTCCAATCTTTTGTAATTTTTGATATTTCTTAATTATTGTACTAAGAGTTTGTCTTGTGTCAAGGGTTGTCAACCCCTTGTAAATATTCTGTAAAAAAAATACCTAAAATACCTATCTACACAGTGTTATTTTCCGGCAAAGGGGTGTCAACCGGCGAAGGGGTGTCGGTTGACACTCCTTGGGTAAGGATAGCTCCGCCACTGCTCTAACAACAACAACAAAAATAGAAAAAAAATAGATTAAAAACAAAAACGAATACACTTAAATACGATCTCTATGTGGTGTAATAATGATTATACACTGAATTTAAACAACATATAATCTCTATAAATAATATATAATCGATGTATAATCAGTATATAATATTTGTATTGTCATGATCCAAAAGTCCAAGCAACATGGTCCTGGTGGCCTAACACCGCTTGCTAGGTAAGCCAACACTTTACAATAGCTAAGAAATTAGACTAACAGATAAAAATATTATATATATATATATATATATATATATATATATATATATATATATATATATATATATATATATATATATATATATATATATATATATATATATATATATATATATATATATATATATATATATACTAGTTTCTCTGCACGTGTATGCTGAATTATATAATATCTAATTTTATAACATAATATTAATATTATTAAAATAAAATTCTGAACAGATAATCATATATAAAATAATGTACAAATATTTCTCCATGTAAATCATCATATATTGACTTTGAAAGTTCGTCACAGACAAACACTTTTAACCATTCTTAAACGAAACAACATAATATGTAAATGTAACCTGGTGGCTAAACTAACAAAACATAAACTCATTGCTAATGTTTCGTAAAAAAATGTATGTCACAAAACAGCTTAAGTTGGTAATTTAATATTTCATGAAAAGACTTTGTAAGGTAATAAAAATATTAATTTGAATTATCTTCTTTAGGGAGTAGTAATTTAAAATATCTTATTTTGATGTTGTTTTTCAGGTTCTTTTTTCTTTTGGCTGAAAAATATTCAATTTTTCAAGATTTATCATTAAAACACAATTTAATTGGCTATACGATGTATATAGGGAACTTCAATATGAAAATAACTTTGAAATAAGTATATGAGTAGTAATTATTCATTGCGCAAAATTTTATTTTTTTGGTTATTTTCTTAAAGAAAAAAGAAAGAGACCGCCACGTCTTTTTTATAATAAATACTCTTAATCTGATTTTAAATTCACAAAAGTATAATAATTGAAGTTACTACTTGTTGTTTATGTTTCCACTCCCGTGGGAGATTCTCTTGTTGTGGACCGTGTGTGTATCAGTCATGTTTGGTTACTATTCGTGATTTTGAGACCAGGGCAGATCTTTTATTACTTGATATGGTCGATTTTGATATTATCTTGGTCATGGACTGGTTGTCGCTCCATCATGCTATTCTTCATTGTCACGCTAAGACCGTGACGCTGGCTATTCCAGGTATTCCTCGTATTGAGTGGAGTTGTACTTTTGATCACACTCCCAGTAGAGTTATATCCTTTCTTAAAGCTTAGCGTATGGTTGAAAAAGGGTGTGCCGCGTATTTAGCCTATGTGAGAGATGTCAGTGCTGATACCCCTTCTGTTGACTCTGTCCGAGTAGTACGGTATTTCCCCTATGTGTTCCAAGTTGATCTTCCAGGGATGCCTCCCAATCGGGACATCGATTTTGGTATTGATTTGTTGTCGGGCACTCCCATATCTATTCCTCCTTACCGTATGGCTCCTCCTGAGTTGAAGGATCAGTTACAAGAATTGCTTGATAAGGGTTTCATTCGACCCAGTGTTTCACCATGGGGTGATCCTGTATTGTTTGTGAATAAAAAGGATGGTTCTATGCGCATGTGTATCGATTATCATCAGTTGAACAAAGTTACGGTGAAAAATCGATATTCTTTGCCTCATATTGATGATCTATTTGACCAGCTTCAGGGCGCATAAGTGTTTTCTAAGATTGATTTGTGCTCATGTTATCACCAACTAAAGATTCGGGAGCCAGATACCCGAAGACTGCTTTTAGGACTCGGTATGGTCATTACAAGTTCCTTGTCATGTCATTTGGGCTTACCAACGCCCCATCAGCTTGGATGTGACTATTGGAGATGACGGGGTATTGAGGATGCAGGGTCGTATTTGTGTGCCCGGTGTTGACGATATTCGAGAGTTGATATTGACCGAGGCCCATAGCTCGCGATATTCCATCCATTCGGGTGCCACAAAGATGTATCAGGATCTGAGGCAGCATTACTGGTGAAGGCGGATAAAGAAGGACATAGTAGAGTTTGTAGCTAGATGTCTCAATTGTTAGCAGGTGAAGGCTGAGCATCAGAGACCAGGAAGGTTACTCCAGCAGATGGAGATTTCGGAGTGGAAATTGGAGAATATTACTATGGATTTTGTGACTGGTCTCCCCCTGAAGGCGAGGAAGTTTGATTCTATTTGGATTGTTGTGGATCGGCTGACCAAGTACTCTCATTTCATTCTAGTGTGTACTTCTTACTCAGCAGAGTGGTTAGCAGGGATTTATTTCAGGGAGATTGTCCGTCTGCATGGCATTCCAGTTTCTATCATCTCAGACAGGGGTTCAGTGTTTACATCACGGTCCTAGAGAGCCGTCCAGCATGAGTTGGGTACCAGAGTGACCATGAGTACAACCTTTCACCCTCAGATGAATGGACAGTCCGAGCGCACTATTTAGATTCTTGAGGATACGCTTCGTGCGTGCACGATTGAGTTTAGAGGGTCTTGAGATCAGTTCTTTCCATTGGCTGAGTTTGCATACAACAACAGTTACCAGTCCAGTATTCAAATGGCGCCTTATGAGGCCTTATATGGTAGGAGATGCAAATCCCCGGTGGGTTGGTTCGAGCCGGGCAAGGCCAGGTTATTGGGCACTGATTTTGTTCAGGATGCGGTTGAGAAGCTTAAGGTGATTCAGGATAGACTCCGTGCGGCCCGGTCCAGACAGAAGAGTTATGCGGACCTGAAGGTTCGTGATGTTTCATTTATGGTTGGTGAGTGGGTTTTGCTTCGGGTCTCACCTATAAAAGGCATCATTAGGTTTGGAAAGAAAGGAAAGTTGATCCCGAGGTTCATTGGTCCACTTCAGATTTTGAACCAGGTTGGGAAGGTTGCTTATGAGCTTGCTTTACCTCCCAGTTTGGCCGGGTGCAACCCGTATTTCATGTTTCGATGCTTCGGAGGTATCATGGTGACCCGTCTCACGTGTTGGAATTCACTTCAGTCCAGTTGGACAATGACTTGTCCTATGTTGAGGAGCCAGTGGCAATATTGGATAGACAGGTTCGAAAGCTCAGGTCAAAGGATATAACTTCCGTAAAGGTGTAGTGGCGGGGTCAGCAGGCCAAGGAGGCGACTTGGGAGATCGAGCGAGATATGCGCAGCCTATACCCTCATCTTTTTGCTACCTCAGGTATGCTCTCTATGCTTGTTCAAGGACGAATGAATGTTTATGTGTAGGAGGATGTGACGATCCGGCCGGTTGTCTTTGGAATTTATGCCCCGTTTCCCCATTAATTGCTTCCCCTAAGGTCATTTCTGCTATTTTGGTTTGCCGGGATGTTCGGTGATAGAATTTGGAGTGTTTTGGGACACTTAGTCCCTAAATGAGAGCTTAAGTGTTGGAAAATGGTCCGTTATCAGAATAGTGTTGGAATGGAAAACCGATGGTTCTGTTAGCTCCGTTTGGTGATTTCGGGTTTGGGAGCATTTTCGGAATGTAATTTGGATGCCCGTAGCTCATTTAGGCTATAAATGCCGAAAGTTTGAATTTTGAAGTGTCCGGTCCGATAGTGAATTTTTTATACGATGGTCAGAATGGGATTCTGGAAGTTGCTATAGCATCGTCATGTCATTTGGGATATGCGTGCAAAATTTCAAGTCAATCGGACGTGTTTTGGTTAGGTTTTGAATCGAAAGCGAGTTTGGTTAAGTTTTGAAGTTTTTAAGTCCAAATCATTGATTAATTCGAGTTTTCTGCGTTATTTTAGGTGGTTTAAGGATTGGTACAAGTTCGAACGAGGTTATGGGTTATATTCTTAGGTTTGGTTGAACTCCCGGGGGCCTCGGGTGTGTTTCGGATGCTCAACGGAGGTATTGGAGTTGATTATTGCAGCAGAAAATTGCATGTCAGTGATTCCTTCTTCGCGTTCGCGAAGAAGGCCCTGCGATCGCGATGCCCACCACGCGATCGCGATGTAGAAATGTTCTCACCAGTTCATATATTTCAAAAACGAACCCTTCTTCCTTTTTTACAAAAAAACTCAAGATAGAGAGCTCGGTTTTGGGAGATTCTTCTAGGAGTTTTCAAAATCAACCATTGGGTAACAATTCCTTGCTCCTTTATGATTATTACCCGCTAATATAATCTCGAAGTCAAGCTTTAATTTCGGATTTGAATAAAAATTGGGGCAAAGTTCTTAGACCTAACATTGATGATTTGAAGGGGCATTTGACATCCGATTTGGGAGATTTTTATATGGTTAGACTCATGAGAGTACGAGGTTTCTGAAAATGTAAAATTTATTCGATTCCGAGACGTTGGCTTGAGGGGCATTTTGGTTATTTCACCTATTTTCGCTCCTTAGCTTTAATTTTAACAGTGTAATCAGTTGCTTGCGATGTTTTTTACAATATATAATTGGTTTGAATAGATTTGGGCCACTCGGAGTCGGATACTCGTGGCAAGGACATTGTTTCTTAGCGGTTTTGTACCAACTCAAGGTAAGTGGCTGTCACACATCCTTTTTCCGCCACCGCGAGGGCGCAAGGGAGTTTTTTCCAATTAAAGGACAATCGAAACGGATTTGTTTATTTAATTCAGAGTCGCCACTTGGGAGATTTATGGTGTCCCAAGTCACCGGTTGAATCACGAATCGATTAAAATATAAACTCTGTTTAACAGTTCGCGAACCAGAAATTTGAATAAGGAATTCTGTTAAGCCGGGAGAAGGTGTTAGGCATTCCCGAGTTTCGTGATTCTAGCACGGTCGCTCCATTGTCATATTCGGCTTAATTATCTAATTTTTACAATTATGATCTTAAAAGCAAATTTTAACTTTGAAACGCTTTTATCATTATCATTATTGCTATTATTTACAGAGAATTGCAACATTGTGAAAACATATCTGGACCACGTCACAGCTAGTTTACTCGTGGTCGTCGACACATTTCGACTCTGTCGAGATTTAGATTTAGGTCGCATAAATGCACACCGAGTTTAGGAAGGTAAGATTAATTAAGGCGCGTCCTAAAGAGAGTCTAGCGAGTTATAATCTTTTGGGAGGGTCGTGAAATTCGCTAAACGATCCTTCCCAATTTTTCTAAATTTTTTAAAACATTTGCTGAGGGCCCCGCAATTTATTTATTTGGAGAGGCTCGCTTCATTTATTTTAAAAGGGCAATCCTAAAGTGAATATATTTTTTCTATTAAATTCTTCTCTAAATTAAAAGAGAAAAATCCTAATTAATTACATGCTTAAAAATTGGAAAAACGTAACACACTAATTACTAAATTAAGGCAAGTATTAATGGAAAAGAATTTTTCTAAAAAAAATAAAAGAAATTCGAAATTATAAATAAAATAAAAAAATCAAAATTATAAATAGAATACCAAATTCGACAACTAATATTCAAAAGAAATCAATTATAGCTAGATTAAAAACCCGCATTATTACATAAAAAAGTATTGGAATTAATTATTTACAACCATTTGAAACTAGCGATCTGCGGAGGAAACACAGACCGACAGGAAAGCCAGGCAACAGGAGCGAGTTGAAGATAGATAGGATCTTGTAATTCGTAGTCTAGCCTAGCTTCTTGATTTTTCTTTTAGCACGGTGTAATAAGGAGATCAGTAAGCAGTAGCAACAGCATGCAACAGCAGTAACGACAAAATTGCAGTCCCCTGGTAGTCCCAGCTACCAAAACTTCCCGAACAACATTAACCTGATTCCCTTTTACCCAGGAATATGTGGGAAACCTTTGAAGCAAAGGTTCGGTTAAATCTTTTCCAAAAAATGCTTCACACGGAGTACTCGAACAGGCAAAAATCGCTCGTATCCGCTCACTTTATCTTGCACGAAAACTCTTCGTGTTTTCGAACAAAGAGGGGCAGTTGTGAGCACGTGATTTTTGCCCTATATTATAATTACTCCCAAAAATTTCAAAGTAAAATAATTTTGTTTGTTTGCAATTGTCGTAAATTTTGTGTTATTTTTCTTATATTATTTGCATTTATCCGTGCATATTTATTTGTTAAACTAATAAAAAATATAAAAATATGTCCCATTTGCATTTAGGATTTAATTCTACAACTAGGAGCAATCAAGTTTGTTTTACAAAATGAAAATCACAAAAATATGCATCATTTGTATTTTTAGCCTTTAATGTCCAAATTGTGTGATTGTGCTTTAATTGTTATTTAATTTTATATAATAAGTGTTATTAGGAGTTAATTAGTATTTTAAGATAATTTTAGTTTTTATAATTTAATCTTAGCATTTTAGTTTTATTAATTAGGATGTTGAATAAATAGAAAAGAGAAAAAGAGAAGAACAAATATGGAATTGGGCCAATTTTGAATTAACCCCAAGCTCAAACCAATTCGACCCAACCCAAAACCCCTTGACCCAGGCCCAACCGCCCCCATATGACCACACGCCCCCCCCCCCCCACACTTCCTCTCATTTTTCATTTTTTTGTTACTCAAAAAACCTAAAGACATTTTCTAACCTAGACCTAACCATCACTGTCAATATTCAGATTAATCGATAAAATCACAGAGAAACTAGAGAGAGAAAGTAGAGAGAATGAGGAGAGATTGAGAGAACCGAGGAGTCGGTTGTTGGGAAAATGAAATGAAAAATATCTGAGTCTGGAAGCTTCTCACATACACCACACATATATTTACAAATAACAAAATGAAACGGACCGGGTCGGGTATTGGGTCAAATGACCCGGGCTCGGATATGACCCATTAGGCTCATAAGTGTCAGTGGCCCAACACATGAGCCCAGAACATATATCATCACTGCCCATTATATACATTCTATATTCATCAAATATACAGAATCAATATACAATTACACAACTATTGAAATGGCTTAGAAGCCATGTAATGTTGTAAGTCAACACCCCCCCTCAAGTTGGAGGGGGACACCACCTTCAACTTGGACAGCAGCGGATGTAGGGCAGTGCCAGGGAGAGGCTTTGTGAGTAAATCAGCCAGTTGTCGAGAAGTAGATACATGAAACAACTTAATGAAGCCGGAGTTGACCTGATCACGCACAAAATGACAGTCCACCTCAATGTGTTTTGTGCGTTCATGGAAAACAGGATTAGTAGCAATGTGTATGGCAGATTGACTATCACAGTATACAGAAATTGGAAGAGAAAGAGAAACACCAAGATCAGATAACAAGCGAGATAACCAGGAAAGTTCAGCCACAAGTTTGCTTAAAGCCCGATACTCTGCCTCAGCAGATGATAAAGATACAACAGGTTGTTTCTTAGATTTCCAGCTGACCAAAGAACCACCCAGAAGAACAGAAAACCCAGTAACAGACCTTCTGGTGTCAGGGCGAGCAGCCCAATCACTGTCAGAATAACCACTTAAAGAAAAATCATCATTGGCAGAGTAGAAGAGGCTCATAGAGGAAGTGCCTTTAAGGTATCGCAATACATGAAGAGCAGCATTCATATGAGGTACTCGAGGACACTTGAGGAACTGACTTAGATGTTGAACAGCAAAACAGATATCAGGTCTAGTATGTGTCAAAAATAAAAGCTTACCCACTAAACTCCTAAATTGATCAGGAGAGGGTAAGAGGTCACCACAATCAGCAAGAAGTTTGACATTCGTATCCAAAGGACAGACAACAGAAGACACATTAGAACAGTCAAACTGATGCAATAGGTCAGAAACATATTTCTGCTGATTGAGGATCATTCCACCAGGAACATGAGACATCTGAATCCCCAAGAAATAATGCAAGGACCCAAGGTCCTTGATTTTAAACTGATCATCAAGAAACAGTTTCAGTGCAGAGATTTCATCATTGTCTTCCCCAGTTATAATAATATCATCCACATACACTGCCAGAATTACTAAAGACCCAGATGTGCCTTTGATGAATAAAGAATAGTCATTCAAAGAGTGTTTATATCCTCTGAGATAAAGAGCATGAGACAACTTGGCATACCATTGTCTGGAAGCCTGTCTCAGCCCATAAAGAGATTTTTTGAGTTTACAAACCAGAGGAGAAGAAATAGAATCAGAAACAGGAGCAGATATAGTTAAACCAGGAGGCAATTTCATGTACACCTCCTCATCCAAATCCCCATGCAAGAAAGCATTATTAACATCAAGTTGAAACAAATTCCAATTCTTTTTCATAGCAACAGCAATCAAACATTTAACAGTGCACATTTTGACCACAGGAGAAAAAGTTTCTGTGAAATCAACCCCTTCAACTTGAGTATCCCCCTAATAACAAGTCTGGCCTTATACCTTTCAATAGACCCATCAGCCTTGTACTTTATTTTATAAACCCACTTGCAACCAATTGGTTTCTTACCAGGAGGGAGGTGAACAACATCCCAAGTTTGGTTGGTGTCCAAGGCATCAAACTCCTTTCTCATGGCATCCTGCCAAGCTGGAACTGAAGCTGCCTGAGAGTAATACAGTGGTTCAGATTCCAAAGAGGAGGAAGAAGAGCCATAGAAGGCAGGGAGTTGGCAGACATAGTCCTTAAGATAGGAGGGAGGATTATGTGTTCTGGTAGACTTTCTGAAAACAGGAACAGAAGGAGAGGAGGGCAAAATGGGGGGAGAAGGAAGAGTAGGATCAAAGGAAGAAGAAGGTTGATGGACAGATGAGGGAGAATCAGGGAGATCATCATTTTCTCCAGAAGGCAAGGAAGAAACAGTAGGCATGGGAGAATCAGTTAAATCATCATCTTCTCCAGAAGGAACATAAGGGAATGAGGAGGCAGAAGGAGAAACAGTAGGAGATGAAGACTTAAAAGGAAAGCATGATTCATGAAATATGACATCTCTGGAGACCAAATATTTCTTGGAGTTAAGAACATATAATTTGAACCCTTTTTGCCAAAAGGATAGCCCAAGAAGACACAAGGGATAGCTCTAGGCTTCAATTTGTCCCTTTGAGGGATTGGAACAGTGGCATAAGAGGGATTGGAACAGTGGCATAAGAGGGATTGGAACAGTGGCATAAGCAAGGCAGCCAAAAGCCCTTAAATGAAGAAAAGTATGAGGTTTCCCATACAACAATTCATGAGGGGATTTGTTATGTAACAGTCTGGTGGGTATTCTATTAATCAGGTATGTAGCAGTTAATAAATAATCCCCCCAGAAAGAAGTAGGCAACCAGACTGAAAAAGTAAAGCCCTACAAGTCTCAAGAAGGGTTCTGTGTTTCCTTTCAACAACTTCATTTTGTTGGGGAGTGTGGGAACAGGAAGTTTGGTGGATAATGCCTTGGCTGTTAAAAAATGAAATGCCCTCATTGCTAGAACCCAACTCCAATGCTTATCACTTCTAACAGTTTGGACCACAGTATGAAACTGGGTCTTAACCATAGAAATAAAGGACTTAAGCATACAAAAAGGCATTGCCTTTGGAACCTAACAAGTGAGCCCATGTTGCTCTTGAAAAATCATCAACTATTGTGATGAAGTATCTACAGCCAGAAAAGGTTGGAGTGTGATAAGGTCCCCAGGTGTCAACATGAATCAGTGGAATGGTTTAGAGGATTTAATGGAACTGTCAGGGAAAGAAAGTCTAGTTTGTCTAGCCATAGGGCAGACTGAACAGGGGAAAGGTTGTTTAGAAGCAAAAGGGAAAGATAAACCAGAAATACATTTCATATGTGCAAAAGGAATATGACCAAGTCGCAGGTGCCAAATGTAATTCATATCAGAATTCAAATCATTATTACAAGTGGGGCCAGTTACATGTAAGAAAGATGAAACAGTTTTATTATCAGACAGAATTGTATCATTACAAGAAATAGGCATGGACGACAAAACAGTAAACTTACTAGTATCACAAGAAGTAGAAGCAGAACAAACAGAACTTGTTGAAGATAGGGAAGAGGAAGGAGGAACCCATGTCAACTTATACAAGCCAGCAGTTTGTTTACCAAGATCCAGTGGCTTCTTCAGAGAAGGGCCCTGTAGCATGTGGAGGAAACATGAATGTTCAGAGAACATGACTATACAATGTAATTCCTTTACCAACTTATGGACAGAAATTAAGTTGTGTGTGAAATAAGGAATTAACAATACATTGTGAAGAACAATAGAAGAAGTCAATTGGAAGGAGCCTGTGCATGTTACTTTTACTTTGTATCCATTAGGAAGAGTCACAAGATAAGGAACAGATAAAGGTGTAAGGTTAAAAAGTAGTTGTTTGTCATAGGTCATATGATTAGATGCACCAGAATCTATTATCCAAGACACAGAATTAATACTAGTAAGCATGCAAACTTTGGAATCAGAAACTGGGCTCTTAGTTAGCATAGTACCAGCAAAATTGACAGCACACATGGGAGAGGAATTTGGAGCATTGGAACCCCCTAGCTGGGTTTGTTGTAAAAGATTCATCAGCTGATCATAATGCTGACTGCTCAACCCAGGTATCACAGAAGACTGACCATCTGTTTTTGAGACAGATTCATGGTTGGCAGCAGGATTCCCTTGAGGAACAGACAAATGACCATCAGAATTTGAATCAATAGCATTAGCAGCACCAGATTTCCTCCCTTTGAAAGTTGTATTTTGTGGATACCCATGAAGTTTGAAGCACTTACCAATTAAATGCCCAGACTTCTTACAGTATCTGCAGAACAATGACCCTCTACCTTGATCAGACCCTCTACCTTGATCAAAGTTAACTCTTTGTTTGAAAGAAGAGGAAGTATTAGGCATTGCAGCCTTATTAGGGTCAACTGGTTTCCTGTTAGAGTAGGCATTGAAAGATACAGAATCCGGATTAAAATGAGAGGGAGATTGAATATGCCTTTGTTTCTCATCATTCAGGAGGATATTATACACACTGTCAAGGTTTGGAGGGGGCTGCATCATCAGAATATTGCTCCTCACCCCCATGTATGTGTCATTGAGGCCCATTAAAAACTGAAACACTTTAGAATCATCATTTTCCTTTACTATACCTTCCTTAGCAGCACACACACATCTTTGCCCATGGTTCACACACATAGATTCAACTTCATCCCATAGACCTTTAAGTCTATTAAAATAGGATGCTATATCTAGGGACCCTTGAGAGGTGTTACACAGCTCTCTTTTCAATTCATAAATTTTGGTCCTATTGGCAGTACCATAACGTGCCTGATGTTGTGACTATATACTTTCAGCAGTATCAGAATAATGCACGGACTCAGCAATTGCAGGAGAAATAGAAGCAGTTAGCCAAGAAATTACCATACTATTACACCTATCCCATAATCTCTGTTGAGCCACATTAGTGGCTGGTCGAGGACAGGTTCCATCTATAAAACCAATTTTATTTTTGGCAGTCAAAGCAACAATTATTTTTCTTCTCCATCCCCCATAGCCATCCCCCGAGAAGGGTGTGGGGACAAGAGATACCCCTGGAACATCGGAGGAGTATAGGAATAGAGGACTTGAAGAGTCCAAAATACCAGTATTGGTGTTAACAGCCATGATATATCAACAAGGAAAACCAGATTCAACAACCAGAATGTGACAAACCAAATATCCACACACAAAGCCAACTATTCAAACACAAAACCAAAATCAATACACACAAACCAGGTAATATTGAATTTTAAGACAAAGTTACCCTCCTTCTTCGCTACCGGAAGAAGATCGGCCTTCAAATGGTAGTGAAAACCCTAGGTACAGACGTCGAGTCAGTCACCGAAAATATGAGAAACGATGTCGAAAAGTTACCCAAACATCCACGAGATGAGAATCGGACCACCGGAAGACGGTAAACCAGCAAGTCAAAACCACCGAAAACCCTAGATACCGATAACTCACCAGAAATCACCCAAACCGATCAAAACGTTGTTAAAACGTTGAGGTTAAGAAGATTCACCCGTATATTATGGTGTAGAACACTTTGAACCATGTCCGATCAAAAGCGGAATCATCACTGACCATTCAATCTCAGAAAAATCCTCAAAAATCGTCAAACAAATGCTCAAAAGTGACACCGATATGCAAATAAACATGATTGTAAGGCTCTGATACCATGTCAATATTCAGATTAATCGATAAAATCACAGAGAAACTAGAGAGAGAAAGTAGAGAGAAGGAGGAGAGATTGAGAGAACAGAGGAGTCGGTTGTTGGGAAAATGAAATGAAAAATATCTGAGTCTGGAAGCTTCTCACCTACACCACACATATATTTACAAATAACAAAATGAAACGGACTGGGTCGGGTCGGGTATTGGGTCAAATGACCCGGGCTCAGATATGACCCATTAGGCTCATAAGTGTCAGTGGCCTAACACATGAGCCCAGAACATATATCATCGTTGCCCATTATATACACTCTATATACATCAAATATACAGAATCAATATACAATTACACAACTATTGAAATGGCATAGAAGCCATGTAATGTTGTAAGTCAACAATCACACCTTACACCCCACGCCCCTCTCTTCATCTTCTCCACACACCCCCCGAACCCTAACCTCCAACCATGGCTGCCCTCCCTTCTTCATCGTCCTCTCATCACCATGAACAACGACCATCCAAACGAGCCCCTCCATCGTCACCTCCTCACAGTCGTCCGTCGACAACCAGCCTTCCTCCATGCCTGAAACGGTGCTGCGTCGACCAGACCTCAGTCCACCCATTCTCCTCCAACCGAGCAGTTGCTCGACGCCGCCAGCTCCCTAGTCACCTCTCCGTCACTGGCCAGCTGCAACCAGTCGACGTCTAGCGACCACCTTCTTCACAGCAACGAACCAGCTCCCCCATCACACCTTGTCCAAACAACCCCCCAGTAGACGTCCAAACCCCCACCCTCGTCTATATATATATATATATATATATATATAACCTACTATCGAATAACACTACTACTTGTGGAACCTTAACCCAGCTCATAACTTTAATAGTTGATAGGATTTTACTCCTTCCAAGTATCACGTTTAGAGTAACCTCTTCTTGGTCAGTGTCCTCACCCTCAACTTTTTCGGTTCTAAGATTTCCTCATGAGCATCTATAAATTCTCTAGCCTCCTTGGTGTTAATGGCGTTGTTTTTACATTGGTGCCCGGGGTGGTATTTGTCATGGCAGTTGTAACACAAATTCTTATCTCGTATCATTTCCCATGTCATCTTCTTTTGGTTTGGGTGACGAGTGTTTACAACAGTGAGATTCATAGGTGGAGGTTGGGGAGTATTGGATTTGTAGGGTGGGTGGTTTATTCTGGGTGGGGGCTTATGGGATAATTTCTTGTCCATTGTGCGTTGAAGGAATTTTCATGTATTTTTGCATCTTCTAAAAATGTTTTGGGCCTGGAAAACTATACTAAGGGCATAATATTAGGCTTAAGTCCGTCAATAAAGCATGATACAAAATGTGGCTCTTTTAAAATAAGGCTAAGTAGTGTTGATACCCAAACTACTTTCAAAATTGCATTTTCCCTATATATTTTTTATACTCAAATTACTTTCAAATTAGCATGTGTATGCATGTATAAGCATGCCCAATAATTTTGATATTTCTCCTAATTTTTTAAGATTTTTGAAAGGCAGAATGTCCTAAATGGCACTTATACTTGTCCCACTTTGTCATGCCGGTCCCCTAACTTAATAATTTGCTAACTGAACACTTACACTCCTTCAAATCGTGTATATCACCAGTGCGTGTAATACCATCTCCTACACGTGGGACGCCGCGTCAAGAAAATTAAACCACGTAGGTTCCAGGTCAATTATTATGCCACATACAAAAAATAAAAGGGGAAATGATTATTATCCCTCCCAAATCCAAATTTTTCTCTCGTTTACACTTACCCCGTTAGTTTTACGGTTTAGAAAGTATGAATCACTTCTGTCTCTTCCCTCTTCTCTGACATCCTTCCTAGGATTTTTATTTCCGAAGCCACTTAAATCGTTTCTGCTTGACGATGATGATGTTATCGTGTTGCCATGGACGAGATTGTTAGGCTTTACGAGCTCTTTTTGTTCGATTTAACTTTCAATTCCTAGCATATCATTACTGACTTCACCATAATTGCTGGCGAACAGAGAGAACACGGTCAAGGAATCGTTGATGCCATTTGTTATGGAATTCTTGAGGTGCCAATAGAACAGAAACTACCCTCATTCCTAAACCAGGGTTGTTGTTTTTTTAATGGAGGAAATCAATGGCAGAACAAGGGATGTTGGTTTTTATCTCCGAATTTTAGAGAATAAAAATGGAGAAAAATCAATGGTGGCTCAGATTTATAATATTGAAGACAAGGCAAGGGATTGGAGACAGAAGAAAAAATTATCATCACAATCTCATATTTTTGCAGCCTAGATAATTTTTTGTGTGTTTGAGATCAATTTTATTTGAGAACATCTGATTGAGATGTACTCAAGATGAGATTGTAATATTTACTTGGAATAATAAGAAGGTACAAAGGGAACAAAAAGGGAGGGGAGGGGGTGGATACATGAAGAACAGAAAGAGACATACCCTTTTTGTTTTTTTCTTCTTTTTTTTACTTATTTTATTTTCATTCTTATTTAACTAATTTTTTCTTCTTATTTTAATTATTTCTGGTTCAAAATGGTCATTCACGCTCATTATTCGCGTGAATTGCACTCACTTTGTCCAGCTCAACCATTATGTTGCTACATGTGCTTAGTCAACAGCTAGAGGGATTAAATAATAGGCTTTGATCAAATTAAAGTGTCTGGATGAAAACAAGTGAAGTAGGAAGACCGACATGATAAAGTGAGACAAGTATAAGTTCCATTTAGGCTATTCTGCCTTTTTTAAATCAATTTACTGTCTATTTTAGTATTACGAAAGCCAATAACTACCCTCAAAATTATCACCTTTATAAATAATTTATTTTTATTCTCATATTTACTCCAAAATATAATTAATTTGATTTTTGCATATTTTTACAAATTTATTTGATATTTTAAAGCTAAATTTTATATAATTGCAATTATAGCATATCTTACGATTAAAAATATTTTATAATTATTAAATTATTTTTAGTATTTTTAGATTAATATCTATATATTATTAATTAATTCAGTTCTTTTAATTTATTTTTAAAATTATTTTAACTATTGTTATAAAATAAAAGGGATAAAATTGGCTATTTTACACATAGCCATTTATGTTTCAATTACAGCCTCAATTTAACCCTCACTTCCACCCTAATTAAATGACCCAATTTCAAATTTTAACCCGATCCCTTAACCTATTTTCAGACTCGCCTGGTTTCCTCTTTAATCTTGGCTGTTGATCATTTTGATCAACGACCATGAGCCGTTCTTTCCTTTTTAATTCCCATACTCCCAAACATAGTTCAATCTATCAGATGTGCTGCCTTTGAACTCTCTTCATCTCCCAAATCCTCTCTAGCCCTCCCCGAAGCCCAAGTTGATTCCCACCTACTTCTGTCATGATTCCACCGCAATCCATGGCATTCCTGGCCATGAATGTCCTGTGCTCACTCTCTCTCTCACCATTAAACATAGGTTACTCGATGTTTGAAGGCCGATCTCAATAGCCCCCTTTAGATCTATCTCATATCTGCAAGATCTATGGCCTCTCAGGCCATTCTCTGGCGAGTTCTAGTAATATGAGTCTCTTCGACTCATGATTAGACTTTCCTCAAGACCTTCTTATTCTAGGGTCTTCTCTGCTGATTTTTAAAGCCGTCTAATGTTCTCTACTTGCCTATTTCTTCCAGATCTATGACATTATTGATATTTATTTGACATTTTAAGGGTTTTCCCTAAATTTCCTTTTAAAAATTATTCAAATTCGATTTTTAGGGGTTCTGGAAAAATATTCTTTAAATGTTTTCTGACTCTTTTCTCTCTCTTCATATGTGTTTTATACTCGTACGTTTATTACTCATTGTTCTCAAGTTTGCTCGCTCTTGTTTCTTTTTCGATTATACAAGACTTTTCTATTCTTTGTTCACATGTTAACTCGGGTTTTTTACTTGTTCTGCTGCAATTTCTTACTATATTTTTACTTTGCTATAATTCTTATGTGTTTCTCACTATGGTTTCTCTGTATTTTCTTTACTATATTTTCCTCGTAGGGTTCTAGTGATTTCCTTTACTGTGTTTGCTTCCATGAAATGTCTGTGTTCTTTGGATTTTCCTGAGTTTATTTTGCCTGATTTTCTATGCTTTCGTCTTTGCATGTGGGGGAAACCCTAGATTTTTGGGGGTTTTCAAACCATCTGCATGCGATTGTTTTGCTTCCTATTTGATTTCAAAAGCCCTAATCTCTAAATTCATCTCATGTTCTCTGATTCTTGCTAAGATTTGCAAGACCTTGAACTCCTACATATTTAGGAGTTTGCTTGAGTTTGTTCCTGTTTATTTATGGCTGTCTGTTTGCTGCTGCTAGTCTGCTATCCTAGAATTATAGCTGGGATGCTCTTCTATGCTCTATAAACATCCTTATTCAACTTCTCTGCTTCTACCCCTTTATTTGCGTGTTTATTTATGCGTTCATTATTTAATTACTTTCAAGCATGTTAGTCCCTCTCCCTTGTTCCCTTAGCATGTGAGTAGTTTGTCCTGGGTCATAACATCATTATGAATTGGTGTATGTGATTCAGGACTAGACTCTTTTTGATTCTCTACCCAACTGTTTTCCCATTCTCTTTCCCCCAATATGCTGAGCTCTAACTTGGGTCTGTTGATGTCCTGATCATCATTCAGGCCTGAGTTTGAATCTTTAAGAGTCTGCTCTTATTTGTTTGAATCTAAGTGGGAGGTTAAGGGTGTGCCAGTCTATTGCATGACTGGTTATGACCACCTCCTGCTAAGGTTTCTCTCTCACTTTACACCTGTTTCTCTCTCACCTTACACCTACTCCTAGCTCTTAAGTTCTACCCCCCCCCCAATGGTAAGCCACGCTTAAGGACCCTAGAGTTCCCTCTGAACTTGGATGCCTAAGGGTTGGTAATTACACATTGCACTACTCTATTACAACTCTCCATCTTTAGAGTTTAAGCATTGCCTGGGCTTTCGAACCCTTGGAACTTTGAAACACTCTAAGAGAAGGCCTTGGAATCTGGAATCCGAATTTGGTGAAACACATGTGTTGGATGTTGAAGGTCACATTGAGCCTCCTCGGGTCTGACTTTAGTTTTGATGTACTTATTTCAGTCTTTTTCTTTTCAGTTTTGTAATAACTATGTAATAAAACTCGGGAAAACTATTAGTAAAGGGTATAGGAGGGGTTTATGTTGCCTGCATAAGTCAAAGGGTAGAAATCCTACCTATAAGTCTTTTATGCTTTGAGTTATCTAGAAATCATGCCTATAGGATGTTCTAATGCTTAAAACCATCTAGTTACCATGCCTATAGGTTTAATACTTCCAAGTCACCTAGATAACATGCCTATAAGGTTTAATGTTTAATCATGTTGCAAATCATTAGAGATCCTGCCTTTAGGACTTTAATATTCGCCTAATCAACTGCATATAGAAATCATGTTTATAGGGAATCCATATGCGTTAGGCAAACAATAGGGTAGCTGAACATTCATCTATTTGCCAACTTTTTAACAGGTTTTAAAATCCAATATAGATATCATGCCTATAGGATTCCGTCTCAACTTTTCTGATTCGTTTTAAACAATAACAATCCATTAACTGGTCCTTAATGTCCTAATGTAATGCTTTTCAATTAAACTCTTGTAAACCAGTATCCTTTTAAACAATTCAAATCTGCATCTTTTCTAAACAGTTCTTTTAAACATTTTGCCTAAATGTTTTACTCAGTCCCTGAAGTTGTCTAAAAATAGTCCTGTAACTCACTCTTTTCTTAAGACATTCCTGCCTTCAAAAATCATTCGTAACTCTTCTGCATTTTTCTACTCAAACAGTATGCTGATTTCAAATCCATTTACAAACATACTACAATCTTTATTTTCTTTTAAACTCTTCTGCATTAAGACCTCAATAACTAACAATCAGACCCGAGGGGCTAGAAGCAGACTTTTATCCAACTTTATTAGTTAAACTAATTCGTCCGCCTCTTAATTTCTTAACTTTAAAGACCAAAAAAGTATATGCAAGTCATGCTAAACTAATTGTTATGTGATCTACGGGGTTGTATGAGCCTTTAAGTGTTTGCTTTGTACCCCCACTTATTTGTTATTTGTTTTGACTGACGCCTTAGTATTTTATCCTTTTAAACTCCATATATGCCTCAATCTCATTTCTTCCCTTTTAGAATTAGAAGTTCAAATACCCCGGGACTGATTGGTCGGGACATGTATTAGCATGAAATAAGTAAACGAGACTAATCGCGTTTAAATACCTCAATGGGGTGGGACGGGTAGAATATAGAGATAATGACGGTGCGCTAATATCTCGTGTGAGAATGATTGTTGGGTATTGCACCGAATGATCCAAATAATAGTTAAACCTAGAACCCTTTTTCTTTGTTTTTCCTTTATTTAAAATTTTCTTCAAACTAAGCTCTTTTTTCACTTGTTCCTTTCAAAATTTTCAACTTGTTTATATTTCTTATGTGCAAACTTTGCTTGTCTACTCTTACTCTTCTTAAAGTCACAATTAAGCAAGGCCGAGAACCACACTAGTGGAGCTCGAGGGGTGCCTAACACCTTCCCCTCGAGATAATCTTAAGCCCTTACCCGAACTCTGGTTTTCTTTCAAATCCTTCTTCTTTTCTCTAAAAGTGTCCTAATGCATTATAATCATTAGGTGGCAACTCTCCAAACTCCACAGCCCAAATTCCCCAAAAGGGCATAAAAGAGTCCTGTATTTTCCTCGTATGGTTCCTGTTTCTGTGTATTTTCTTTACTGTATTTTCCTCGTAGGGTTTCTAGTGATTTCCTTTACTGTGTTTGCTTCCATGAAATGTCTGTGTTCTTTGGGTTTTCCTGAGTTTATTTTGTCTGATTTTCTATGCTTTCGTCTTTGCATGTGGGGGAAACCCTATATTTTTGGGGGTTTTCAAGCCACTTGTGTGCGATTGTTTTGCTTCGTGTTTGATTTCAAAAGCCCTAATCTCTAATTCATCTCATATTCTCTGATTCTTGCTAATATTTGCAAGACCTTTTGATTTCTCTCATAGTTGTGTTCTTCTACTTTGTATTGCATGACTACTTTGTTCTGTTTAATTCTAGCCTCTGCATGTTTAAGTTTATGCATCCTTTATAGTCAAATTTTTTCCTCTCAAAATAACCCTATTTTTGGGGATTATTTCAAACCACCATTATGTGAGCCTATTTGAATTTTTCCTTGTCTAATTTGGACCAATTTTATGACTTAATTCATTATTAACTTCGAATCTTTAATTCCTTAATTTACTATGTGTTAATTGGTTTTATTCTTACCTTATTTACCTAAACCGTGTATTTTGAAAAACATCTCTTATGTATTTACCCTTTACTACACAACGTGTTCTTGATTTCCTTTCCTTAAATAAAAACTCTGCCCTCTCCTATTCAAATTCGAAATCTGTAACTAAAGGAGTTCCCTTCCCCTGATTGATTATGATTGATACTAAACTATTTCTTGCCTTGCTTGCCTGCCTGTTTTCAAACTATAAATACCTTACTCCTTTTATTTAAAAGACACAAACAATTGAGTTCAAAAATAAACATACACACTCAAAGCTTCTCTTCTCTGCATTCAACTGAGCATTCTATACTTCCTGCTGCTTTAACTCCTACATATTTAGGAGTTTGCTTGAGTTTGTTCCTGTTTATTTCTGGTTGTCTGTTTGCTGCTGTTAGTCTGCTATCCTAGAATTATAGCTGGGATGCTCTTCTATGCTCTATAAACATCCTTATTCGACGTCTCTGCTTCTACCCCTTTATTTGCGTGTTTATTTATGCGTTCATTATTTAATTACTTTCAAGCATGTTAGTCCCTCTCCCTTGTTCCCTTAGCATGTGAGTAGTTTGTCCTGGGTCATAACATCATTATGAATTGGTGTATGTGATTCAGGACTAGACTCTTTTTGATTCTCTACCCAACTGTTTTCCCATTCTCTTTCCCCCAATATGCTGAGCTCTAACTTGGGTCTGTTGATGTCCTGATCATCATTCAGGCCTGAGTTTGAATCTTTAAGAGTCTGCTCTTATTTGTCTGAATCTAAGTGGGAGGTTAAGGGTGTGCCAGTCTATTGCATGACTGGTTATGACCACCTCCTGCTAAGGTTTCTCTCTCACTTTACACCTGTTTCTCTCTCACTTTACACCTACTCCTAGCTCTTAAGTTCTACCCCCCCCAATGGTAAGCCACGCTTAAGGACCCTAGAGTTCCCTCTGAACTTGTATGCCTAAGGGTTGGTAATTACACATTGCACTACTCTATTACAACTCTCCATCTTTAGAGTTTAAGCATTGCCTGGGCTTTCGAACCCTTGGAACTTTGAAACACTCTAAGAGAAGGCCTTGGAATCTGGAATCCGAATTTGGTGAAACACATGTGTTGGATGTTGAAGGTCACATTGAGCCTCCTCAGGTCTGACTTTAGTTTTGATGTACTTATTTCAGTCTTTTTCTTTTCAGTTTTGTAATAACTATGTAATAAAACTCGAGAAAACTATTAGTAAAGGGTATAGGAGGGGTTTATGTTGCCTGCATAAGTCAAAGGGTAGAAATCCTACCTATAAGTCTTTTATGCTTTGAGTTATCTAGAAATCATGTCTATAGGATGTTCTAATGCTTAAAACCATCTAGTTACCATGCCTATAGGTTTAATACTTCCAAGTCACCTAGATAACATGCCTATAAGGTTTAATGTTTAATCATGTTGCAAATCATTAGAGATCCTGCCTTTAGGACTTTAATATTCGCCTAATCAATTGCATATAGAAATCATGTTTATAGGGAATGCATATGCATTAGGCAAACTATAGGGTAGCTAAACGTTCATCTAATGGAACACTTATTCTCTAAATGAGAGCACAAGTGTTGGAAAATGGTCTGTAATCTGAACAGTATGAAGAAGACCTTGGAATGGGAATCTGATGGTTCTGTTAACTCCGTTAGGTGATTTCGGGGTGGGGAGAGTGTTATGAATGTATTTTGGATGTCCGTAGCTCATTTAGGCTAGAAATTCCGAAAGTTAGAATTTTGAAGTTTCCGGTCCGATAGTGAATTTTTTATCCAAGGGTCAGAACGGGATTCTGGAAGTTTCTGTAGCACCTTCATGTCATTTGGGAAGTGCATGCAAAATTTCAGGTCAGTCGGACGTGTTTTGGTTAGGCTTTGAATCGAAAGCGAGTTTGGTAGGAATTTGAAATTTCTAAGTTCAAATCATTGAATAATTCTAGT
The DNA here is from genome assembly GCA_034376525.1 of Nicotiana benthamiana. Classification (NCBI taxonomy): domain Eukaryota; kingdom Viridiplantae; phylum Streptophyta; class Magnoliopsida; order Solanales; family Solanaceae; genus Nicotiana; species Nicotiana benthamiana. Next base: position 82,163,764 of record CM067336.1, read on the forward strand.
TTATGACGTTGTTTTAGGTGGTTTATGTATTGGTACAAGTTTTAATGATGTTATGGGATATGCTCGTAGGTTTGGTTGAGGTCCCGGGGGCCTCGGGTGTGTTTCAGATGCCCATCATTTTTGTATTGTAAAGAGTTGCAGATTTTCCTTCAGATTTGCTTCAGAAAATCCTTCTCTGCAATCGCATCTCTTCTCTCGCGATTGTATAGGACAATCTTGGAGGGGCCAAAATTCCATCATCGCGATCACATGGGTCTGTTCACGATCGCATACCTATGCCAATTACTCTTCCGCATTCGCATGCCTTCATACGCGATCGCATTAGTTCAACCTCTCCTTGTACACGATCGCATTCCTCTTCTCGCGATCGCTTAGGGATTTTTCCTGGAGCCTCTATTTTACTCTTCGCGGTCGCGGCCCTATCTTCGCGATCGCGATTCACTAATTACCTGGGCAGATATAAATATTTCAAAAACGAGGGTTCTTGCATTTTTATCAAAACTCAAGCTAGAGAGCTCGATTTTGAGAGATATTTTGAGGGATTTTCAGATGCAACTATTGGGTAATGATTCCTTACTCCTCTATGACTAAAACCCACTAATCTAATCGTGAATTCAACCTTATTTTTGAATGATAATTGAGGTAAAGTTCTTAGACCTCTTTGTGAGGACTTGGAGGGGCATTTGACCTCCGGTTTGGGAGATTTTTATATGGTTAGACTCGTAAGAGTACAAGGTTTATGAAAATGTGAAAATTATTTGATTCCGAGACCTTGTCCTGAGGGGTATTTTGGTCATTTTACCTATTCTCGTGCCTTAGCTTTAATTTTAACAGTGTAATTAGTTACTTGTGATGTTATTTAGAATATGTAATTGGTTTGAATAGTTTTGGGTCAATCGGAGTCGGATACTCGTGGCAAGGCATTGTTTCTTAGAGGTTTTGTACCGATTCGAGGTAAGTGTCTTGCCTAACTTTGTGTGGGGGACCTCTCCCCTTAGGATATCTTTGTTGCTGTTTAAATGTCTTGTGCTCGAGATGATGGGCGTGTAGTTGTGCTAGTTTTTGAAATTCACCCTACTTGGCTTATTTAGACTATGTTTTCTTCACATATTTAACTGTAAAAAATGCAATTTCACTTGTTTTAGCTTAGGGAAAGCATGATAGTAACTTATTTGCTCTACTTGACTAAATTGCAATATCTGTTTTTCTTGTGAAGTATGCTAGACTTTAGATTTTACTTGTTGGCCGCACTTAGCTTCTTTCTGTTAAATACTAGTTTGTTGTGGAGTGTTTACTATTGGGACTACGGGACGACATCCTGGGAGCTTCCCCTTTTCGTACTTTGTTCCGAGATTTGGAAGTGCGAGATACCAAGAGATCCCCGGCACAGGATTGATTAACTGGCGGATACTAAGAGATCCCCAGCGTAGAATTGATTAACTAGAGGATACTAAGAGATCCTCGTGATACTTGTTGATCCCTTGTGTATATGACGAGGATACTAGGAGATACTCGGGATACTTGGAGAACCCTTGTGTATATAATGAGGATACCAGGAGATCCTCGGGATACCAGGAGATCCCCGATGATAAATAGCCTGTAGTGATCATTCTTGTATTGTAGATTTGCATTTGTAGCATGTTCAGTTTTACTTACTATTTTGGTAGATACTCGAGCTTAACTATATTTCCTTCTGTCTATTCATTTTATATTTATTCATTTGTTTACCTCAGTAGGGTATCGACCTTCCTTGTCACTACCCCACCGAGGTTAGGCTTGGCACTTACTGAGTACCGTTGTGGGTTACTCATGCTACTCTTCTGCACACTTTTGTTGTGCAGATCCAGGTACATCTGAGCAGGCATACCGCAAGTAGCTGTCAGGGAGCATTTCACTTGGAGACTAGAGGTATGCATCTGCCGCTTTCTCAAATCCGAAGAGTCTCCTTCTACTCTACCTTTTAGTTAGCAGTTCCATTTCATGTATTCAGTTGTTATAGATACTTCCGGATGTTTGAGCCGTATGTTATGTTTTTACTCTTAGCCTATGTTGCCCGTGGATTTTCGGGTCTTGGAGGTTGTTATAGTATTTTAGTTGAAGTGTATGTGCCTGGCGACACTCTATGCATTTTCTTATGTTATTCAGTATTTGATTATCGTTTTCGTAAAGGTTGTTAAATTTCCGCAATGTGTTAGACGTACCTAGTCGCGAAGACTGGGTCCGTCATGACAGGTTCACCATTGGTGAACTAGGGTTGTGACAGGGATTGATTTCAAGCGCTGGCAACATAAGATGTTCTTCTATTTGACTACCTTAAGTCTTCAGAAGTTCATCAAGGAAGATGTTCATGTGCTGGCCGATGAAACTCCTAATAATGAACGCTTTCTCGTGACTGAGGCGTGGAAGCATTCAGATTTCTTGTGCAAGAATTACATTCTTAGCGGGTTGGAGCATGAGTTATATAATGTCTAAAATGGCATGGAAACGTTAAAAGAACTGTGGAATGCGCTTGAAAATAAATACAAAACTAAAGATGACGGGTTGAAAAAGTTCGTGGCTGCAAAGTTTTTGGACTATAAAATGGTAGATAGCAAATCTGTTATTAGAACTGCAAGTGAATATTCACGATCTCCTTACTGAAGGTATGAATCAAATTAATATTGATGTTGAAAGTAGTAATCTTAGTATTCTTACTAACGGAAATTTCATTGAAGGTCTTGTTATCAATGAAGCATTCCAAGTAGCAGCAATGATTGAGAAGTTGCCTTCTTTGTGGAAGGACTTCAAAAACTGCTTGAAACACAAACTCAAGGAGATGTCCCTTGAAAATCTCACTGTTAGATTGAGAATTGAAGAGGACAACAAAGCTGCTGAAAGAAGAGGTCGTGGAAGTTCAACAATAATGGGAGCAAATATTGTTGAAGAGCACAAGAAGAGAAAGAAGGCTTCTGGTCCGAAATACAACCCAAGTAAGAAGCGGTTCAGTGGAAACTGCTACAACTATGAAAAAATCAGACACAAATCTACGGAGTGCTGTGCTCCGAAGAAAGACAAGAAGAAGGGTCAAGCAAACATGGTATAAAAGCATGATGATGTTGATGACTTATGCGCCATTCTTTTCGAATGCAACTTGGTGGGCAATCCTAAAGCGTGGTGGATTGATTCTGGAGCCACTCGACATGTTTGTGCTGTCAAGGAAGCTTTTGTTACTTATGCTCCTGTTGGACCCGACGAAACAATTTCCATGGGGAATGCTGTAAAGGCCAAAATTGAAGGATGTGGGAAGAATTTTCTCAAAATGACTTCCGGCAAAGTGGTGCTTTGAACAATGTCCTTCATATTCTCGAAATTAGGAAAAATAAGTCTCTACTGGACTTCTTGTTAAGAATGGATTTAAGTGTGTTTTTTTCCAATAAGGTTGTAATAAGTAAGAGTGAAATATTTGTAGAAAAGGTTACCTTACTGAGGGCTTTTTCAAGCTGAATGTAATGATTGTGGAAATAATAATAAAGTTTCAGCTTCGTCTTACTTACTTGAGTCAAATGAATTATAGCATATACGTTTAGGTCATTTAATTATAAAACCTTATGAAAAATGATTAATTTGAAAGTATTACCTAAATTTGAATGTGACAAATCAAAATGTCAAGTATGTGTGGAATCCAAGTATGTTAAACATCCTTATAAGTCAGTTGAAAGGAATACAAATCCTTTAGATTTAATTCACACAGATATTTGTGACATGAAGTCAATACCATCTCGCTGTGGAAAGAAGTATTTCATATTCACGATAGAATATTTGCTATGTTTACTTACTTAATAATAAAGATGAAGCAATAGATGCATTCAAGCAATACAAAAATGAAGTTGAAACACAACTTTACAAGAAAATCAAAATGATAAGAAGTGATAGAGGTGGTGAATATGAATCTCCTTTTGAACAAATATGTTTAGAATATCAAATTACTCATAAAAAATGGCCCCTTACACGCCCCAATCCAATGGGATTGAAAAAAGAAAGGAATCATTCATTAAAGGAGATGATGAATGCATTATTGATAAGTTCTAGTTTGCCACATAATTTGTAGGGGGGAGCTGTTCTTACGGCTAACCGAATACTAAATCGAGTACCCCATAGAAAAACACAATCAGTTCCATATGAAAAATAGAAAGGAAGGAAGCCCAACTTGAATTATTTTAAAGTGTGGGGGTGTTTGGAAAAAGTGCAAGTTCCTAAATCCAAAAGGGTAAAAATAGGACCAAAAATCATTGATTGTGTTTTCATAGGATATGCAACTAATAGTAAAGCATATCAATTTCTGGTTCATAAATTACAAAATCTCGACATTCATAATAATACAGTTATAGAATCAGATAGTATTGAGTTCTTTGAAATTATATATCCGTATAAAAAGGAATATGAGTCGATTGGTGAAGGATCTAACCGACCTCGGGAAGAAACAAAAGAAAGCACACTTAACCAGGATGATCCAAGACGTAGTAAACGTCAAAGAACGTCTACTTCATTTGGACCAGATTTTGTGACTTTCTTATTGGAAAATGAGCCTCAAATATTTAAAGAAATTATGTCTTCTTCAGAATCACTATCATGGAAAGAGGCAGTCAATAGTGAAATTGAATCCATACTGAACAACGATACATGGAAAATGGTTGATCTTCCTCCTGGAAATAAACAGTTGGGTTCTAAATGGATCTTTAAGAGGAAAATGGAAGATGATGGAACTATTAACAAATATAAGGCAAGACTTGTGGTCAAAGTGTATATATAACGAGAAGGTCTTTACTATTTTGATACATACTCTCTAGTTACAAGAATTACGTCCATACGAACGTTGGTAGCATTAGCTACAGTTTATGGTCTTAAAATTCATCAAATGGATGTTTAGACGGCCTTCTTAAATGGATAGTTTGAGGAAGAAATTTACATGGAACAACCTAGGCTTGTGGTTCTAGGTAAAGAAAAGAAGTTCTATAGACTTGTTAAGTCTCTTTACGGACTAAAACAAGCACCCAAACAATGACATGCGAAATTTGACCAAACAATGTTGTCAAATGAGTTTAAGATAAATGAATGTGATAAATGTGTGTACATTAAAAATGTTCAAAATCACATAGTCATTGTTTGCTTATATGTGGATGATATGCTCATAATGAGTAATGACATTGGCAACATAAATGCTACTAAGTGTATGCTAACTAGCAAGTTTGATATGAAAGACTTGGGAGTTACTGATTTAATCTGGGAATTAAGATCCATAAGACTTCTCAAGGTATGGCATTGTCACAATCTCATTATATTAAGAGAGTACTGGAAAAATTCAAGCACTTGGGCTTTGCAGTTGCAAAGACTCCAATTGACATGAATTTTGCATTAGCAAAGAACAAAGGCCAAAGCATATCATAATTGGATTATGCTCGTGTGTTTGGATGCTTAATGTAAATCATGAATTGTACAAGATCAGATATAGCTTGTACTATAAGTAAATTGAGTCGATATACGAGCAATCCAGGTCAATCTCATTGGATGGCCATGAAACGAGTTTTGGGGTATTTAGTACATACTAAGGAATTTGATTTGCAGTACAGTAAATATAATGCAGTCATTGAGGGATATTGTGATGCAAATTGGATCACCGAATTAACTGATTCTAAGTCCACAAGTGGATATGTGTTCACTCTTGGTGGAGGAGCGGTATCTTGGAAGTCATCCAATCAAACTTGTATTGCCCGCTCTATAATGGAGGTTGAGTTCATAGCCTTGGATAAAGCCAGTGAAGAAGTTGAATGGCTCTGAAATTTCTTGGAAGATATTCCATTTTGGCCCAAACCGTTGGCACCAATATGCATACATTGTGATAGTCAAACGACAATTGGAAGGTCTTGGAGCGTTATTTATAACGGTAAATTTTGTCATATACGGCAAAGACATAAAACTGTTAGACAATTACTCTCTAGAGGAATTATCACGATTGACTATATAAAGTCAAGTGATAATGTGTCGGATCCACTTACAAAAGGCCTAACTAGAGAGGTAGTTGAAAAGTCATCAAGGGGAATGAGACTGTGGCCGAGAACAAATCATAGTGGCGGTAACTCTACCTAGAAGACTGGAGATCCCAAGATCTAGGTTCAAGGAGATCACACAAAGTTATTTATGACGGTTCAACATTATCAACTAAACTTTTGGTCCGTTCTCGTGATGAGATAATGTTCAGTACAAAGGATAAAGCATTAAGGCTTTTTACTGATTTCTAAGTTTGATACGGGGTATATCAAATAGTGTATCTACGGGATGACACGTTTAGGAATCACCTATGTAAGTGTGAAGTGTTAGCCGCTTCAAGGAGAACTTTGTAAGGCCAGTTCTCTACGCACTTATGAAATCAGACGGTATTCATGGCTGAAACAAACACAACAATGAGAACCAAAGACGGTTAAGGGTTGGTTGTGCGACTTGTGGTTGTCTAGGTATACACAAAAGTTTGACGGTTCAAAGATATCAAATCAACCGATTGATCGAGTATATCCGATGTAATTTCACTACGGAAAGTTCAAAGGGAAACCTACTTATCCAGATGCAATTAATCCTTACTTGTGAATCACACAGTTTTTCATGCATACTTCTGTGATATAGCCATTCCTCATGCACGTGGGCGAGTGTTGGGTTTTAAGGTATTTAATTACTATATTAAATACTTAAAAGAGGGTGAATGGGAAATGGAGGGAAATAAAATTTTTGAGTGAAATTTCAAGTTTTCCCCCTTAGCATATGGACATTGTCCCATATTGGAAGAGAAAGAGATTTTTATGGGTTTATAAGCAACTGCTCTTCTTCTAGCTCTTAAAGAGTTGAGAAGAAAGCAAGCCTCGCATCGTCGTCGTCGTCGTCGTCGCTCGGCATCGGCTTCGGATTCGCATTTGGATTTGGATTTGGTCAAATGATCGATTGATTGATTAACTTTTTGAACCAAATTATTAATCATAAAATATTAACAGAAATATATTATTAAATAATTGTTAATAACAGAATATTAATATTAAATCCAATCCGCCTTTTTATTTTTGTAACAGAAAATTAACTACCCATCATTTTTTCCTCTTTATTGTTGAGTAAATAACCATTTATGTAATGACATTTATGTTGTGGTAGTTTTGCAGAAACAGTCATTTTAAAGAGTTGCACCTCTTTAGATTCCGGCCCAAATTTTAGCTATAAATACAATACTATTCTGCTCAGAATTTGACTATGAATTTTTGAGTTTTCTCTCATTCTTCTGCATACTTTTAGCAAAAAACAAAGCAAAAAGTAAGTGTGATTTGCTACTATCTTTGTGTTCGCTGAAACACTAGCGTTTGGAGTACCACTATACATCCATTAGTTCTTTTTGACTCTAGAACTAGTCCTAATTTCCGCTAGTTACATTTACTCATCCCTTCAATATAATTTCTAACTACTAGTCTATACTATACTTGGATATGAGTTCAAACTATCAAGTAATCTATTCCAACTGCTTCTGGATTAACCTTTCCTGTGTAGTTGGATGGTAATCTCTCTTAGTCTTGGTTCACATTTATGTTGCTGTTTTTGGAATCTTCTCGCATTGCGTTCATTCCAAACATGGTATACAGTAGCAGCTGATAGTCATCCTAGCACGCCTGCATATGCAATGTTGTTGCATTGCTTGGTTGTTAGTCGCTCGATATCTTCTTCCCAGGTCTCTACTTGCATGTTTTCTCATATCCATCGTACGGTGGAGTTCCACATTTTCCTGGAGTAATCACATTCAAAGAACAAGTGATTGTGAGTTTCTTCAGCATTAGCATTGCATAGTACACAGTTCATAGGGACTTAAAATTTTTATTTAGCCATTCTATCTACTGTACTGAGTCTCCTTTAAAGTACAAGCCATAGAATAAATTGGTATTTTGGTACACTTTTGCGATTAACTAACGGATGACGCGGACTAAAAGTGATCTCCGTAATTATTAAACTTCTTAACTTATAAGAACAAAATGGTTTGCAGATTTTAGCACAATTGATAACTAGTTGCTTGCAAAGTTGATAGAGCCAACATCAACCTAGCGACCAACATCGGTCGCTTATGTCAATATACCGATCTTGGGTTCGTTTAGGGATTGATAGACTTGTCAAGATCCTAATTAGTATATATAATTTTCATCAAATATATCTGTGTGCATATTGATTTAACGACTTATAACCTACTCAGATGCATCGTTGAATATTAAAAACAAAACGTCTCGACCTATGTATAAATAATGTTAGAGTATATTTTAGTATATTCATTCCATGTATTACAAAAGTATTAACGGATTACATTTATATTATTTAGATAGTAAATATAAAAGTAATTTTTAATTCTTACCAATGTTGACCTGAAAAGAGACTAACTTTGATCGCTAATTATCCAAAATAAAAAATTAGCGATCACAGTTGGTCGCTAATTTTATATAAGATTTATGTATATTTTATAAAATATTTTAAATAATAATATAATTATTAAATGTTATAACTGGATCCTAAATTAGCGATCAAAGTTGGTCCCTACTTGCTTCCCCTTTCATAACCGACCAACTTTGGTCGCTAATGTTAAATATTATTTATTTATATTTTATAAAATATTTTAAATAATAATATAATTATCAAAATGTTATAACTGGATCCTACATTAGCGACGAAAGTTGGTCGCTAATTTCAATATTTCTTTGACCAAGCAAGTCTGACTAGCCCGATCAACATGTTGACCACTTACCGACCTAAAAGCGACCAACCTTGGTTGGTAAATTATTTAAAATAGTTATTTAATATTTTTCTCCACATTAGCTACAAACTTTGGTCGCTTTTTTTTACCAGCCAACTTTGATCCCAAATTTTTGATCGGTAATTCCTAGATTTCTAATAGTGAACCGGAGTACGGACAATGGCATCAGACCTTTCTATTATAGTGTTCCAGTAAGCCGCTTGAAAAAGGCCCAATACATCAATAATTCAAAGGGAAATTACAAGCTATGTCAATTTAGAAGTAGCTCATTACAAAAATTGGTCAATTGATAAAATATTACTAATATTAGCCAAAATGGTCAATTAGCTATTTGTAGCAAAAAATATTAAAATTTTTACTTTCTTTTGAGTGAGTGCTATTAGAATAGATTGGGTATATCTTAAGGAGCTTGAATCTCAGTTTTGGGATTATTTGGTGAAGTTTTGAGGTGGTTTGAATTGAAAATTCGAAGTAAAAATTGAATATGAAAAAAAATGATACATGTATCACATTTGTATTGATTGTGTATCACATGTAGATCCATGTATATCTGTGTGAGAGATACATGCGTGATACATGTTTGATACATGTGTTACATAAGAATTTTTTGACATCGATTTAATTATGAATTTTGACACGAAGCCAGTCCAAATCACCTCCAATCTTCCTCAAATTTTGTATATTGACTTATCTATATGTTTTCAATGAATTTCGATTATAACCATTAAAAAATTCCTTGTTTGTTTTGATTTTTGAAATATTAACTAGAGATTGGTAAGTTCAGACTTATATAAGATATTTTTATAAGTCTCCCTAATTCAAATACTTAGCCAATTCTCAGATTCGCTATAAATTAGACTAACACGTAAAATACATTTTTGTATAATCATGTTGGGAAAGTGCAATGTGTCTGACAGAAATGGACAACAACTATTTGTAGTTTGTTGTTGCGAAAACAAAATCTGATGGCTGCCTAAAACAAGAGTCAAACAAATACTAAAAGGCAGACGTAGTACAGTTTTGACTGAATTAGTTACACACATTGACTGGCATTTGGGACTATTATAACAGATTTACAAACTCATCTTCCTCTTAATGCCAAAAAAAATGGTAATGTGTCTCTCTTTTTATATATATATGCGTGTGTGTTAATTTTGTCCTTAAACTAACAATATAAAATATTTATATAATCCGATCACTTACAAAATAATTATAGATAAGTTTATTTAATAGTATTGATTGATAACTTAGAATAAGTGATAAATAATATTTTATAATAGGTTAAATTACACTATCAGTGTATAATTTTAAGACACTATTAATTTTGTGTAAAACTTAAATCCTATATATACATTCATTCATATTGAGCTCACCTCTATAACAAATAAAGGTTGTGGTGGAGTGGTAAGTACTCCTTCACTCTTAACCAGAGATTTCGAGTTCGAGTCCCATGATATGAAGTCGCTTTTGTTAGAGAACATTTTGTTAGGCGAAATAATTAAGTGTCATGCGGAAGCTAGCAAGGCAAATCGTGAACGACGATAGATCAGAAACAAAGGAGAAATATACCAAATAGACACAAACGTATAACGTGGTTCGGTCAACTGACCTACGTCCACCGAGGAGATGAGCAATCCACTATAATAAAAAGAGAGTGCAAAATATCGAGAGAACAACCTCACGAAGAGGCAAATACAAGTGACATACTATCACTTGTCCCGAAAAGTTCTCCCCCTAAACACAACTCTCAAGCTCCTTATGGCTACATTGTGGTTGCTACTGAATGAGAAGGACGAATTTCCAATTTATAAAACTCAAACCTTTTCCTATAAGAAAAAGAATTAGCCAAATATAGGAGAATTATAATTTCCTTCTACAAAAAGAAAAACTCAATTAAGGTAATTATATTGCCCTTTCTTTCAACAAACAGGAAAACCAAATATGGTAAGAAAATTTTGGCAAACATCTAACACGTTTACTCCCAATGTAAAACTTTTCGATGCGAATTCGAATTTAACCGAACATCCAACGTAGGTATGATACCCAGACACCGAATAAGAAACAAAAAAAACTCACCTCTATAATCCATATACATATCTATGTGATAGAATGATGCGGAGCAGCTGCACATCATATTTGACTCACACTCTTTTAACTGTAATGGTGGCACTTCACTTTACCCTATCACATAAAATATAAATATAAGAAGCATCTGTTTGGATTCGCTTGTATGGATTCGCTTGTTTTAAGTACTTTTAAGCAAAAATAGTTTTTAAGTTATTTTATAGGATTTGGATAAAATAAAAAATATACTTAAGTACTTATTTTTAAGCTAAACTAATAAAAATAAATCAAAAGCCAAAAACTAAAATTCCTAATTTATGACTTAAAAGCTATTTTAACTTTAAAATTACTTAAAATAAATCTATCCAAACAGACTTTTGATCGACGCACATTTGCCAATTGTTCTTGCATTTCCTCAATTACTATTGTCTTTGTGCACAGACACACAACCAAAACATGATGCAATAATTCTCAAGAATAAATATAATTTACACAGTTGCGAGATGAAGTAGGGGAGAATCTACAAGACTATGTGATGCGAATGTAACCAGAAAAATGCACACAATTAAAAATAGGAAATAAATTAACAAGGCAACCTCATGTATGCGACATAAAATTGTGATTACTCCGACTCCTTCAATTTGAACATATTATGGTACAGTTAAATTTGTAACACGTGGCCAGCAGACTCTTGTTTTACCCAAGCACAATCAAGAAATTGAAATTCAATTAATTGATGTTACCATTTTTGCAAAATTCTTCTATTTGGACACATGTAACAACACCGCGTCATCACAGGAAAATAAAATGCTATAGGGAGACCATCCAATCGATATTTTCTCTCTAAAATATTGGCCTGTCGAATTATTTTTGATATATTTGAGAATTTGATATGTTAGTGTATATCAAGTAAAAAAGGCAAAAGAAAAAAAATCAAGTCAGCACCTATTCTCACATAGGATTACATACTACTATTTTAAAATTTGGATTGGTGTCCTTAAGGAAACAGTAGCTATCTTAGTATAAAAATCGATTCTTTGTATAATGACGTCGAGGAAATTAGAGAAATACCAAAATATATCGGTATGTCTAATTCCCAATTGTGGAGATATGGTAATTAAGGAAGACCATATGAGGCTGCAAACATTAAACCAACATGAGATTCCAACTTTTGGACTATATAGTTGTAGAATTTAGTGATAGTTATGCAAGTTGTACATAAGGAATTATCAGTTGTACATTTAAAATAGATTAGATAATTAACTCAATTGGTTAGTCAATAGAGTTTAGTTATATATTAGAGTTGTACCGCTGTAACACTTAACGACTTCAATTCTGTTGCTATACACATGGTAGTTCATTTTCTAGAATCTTGCTTTTCTCTCTGAGCTTAGTATTGATCTCTCTTTCAACATGGTATCAGAGCCATGTATTCATGGCGGTTTTTTGAGTAGAGAATCTGAGAAACAGAGGTAGACAACAGTGTTCTTCTACAATTCAGCTGAAACTCAAAGATTTGAGAGAAGCAATTTCGAACAAACCCTAAATTCTCAATTTTCTATAATTGATTCAATCCACATCAAATTGAGATCATTCTTCCTGCAAATTTCATCGATTCACAAAATTCATCGCCTAAAGCATTCATATTGTAGAGAATTTAGTTCGAGAATGACACAAGGAACCACAGATCCGGAGAACAGCAGGTCAGAGAAATTTACCGACATTCATCCTCGTCATCCTCTCTATCTACATCCATCAGATACACCAGGTAGCATCTTAATCCCGCAACAATTAACTGGAATTGAAAATTACATTGCATGGAGTAATTCAGTGAGAGTTGCGTTGTTGGCTAAAAACAAGTTAGGGTTTATATATGGCAAATGTCTCAAAGAGCATTATAAAGGTGATTTAGAACATGAATGGGAAAGATGTAATGCTTTTGTGCTATCTTGGATTAATAACTCTGCCTCAAAAGAGCTTGAAAATGGTTTGATGTACTCAACCAATGCACATAATGTATGGATAGATATAAAGGAACGTTTTGATAAAAAGAACCTGACTAGAGTATATCAATTGTTGCGTGAGATCTACACCATAAGCCAAGGGACTGCTTCAGTTTCAGAATATTTCTCAAAACTGAAAAATGCTTGGGATGAATATTGGTCGATGGTGCCACTCCCTTGTGACTGTGAGAAGCATAAGAAATATGCATAACATATGGAGCAACAGAAATTAGTAAAATTTCTAATGGGATTAAACGAAACTTATGCACAAGCAAGGAGTCAAGTGTTGTTGACTGTACCAGTGCCAACACTTAACCAAGCCTATAACATGATTATGCAAGATGAAAGTCAAAGAGCACAGTCCAACATGATTTCACAACTTAACCCAGGGACGCATCATATGAATTTGACTGATCCAACAGCTTTTGCCTTTTCACAGAATAATAAGCTCAAGAGGAATAATGGAATGCATTGTGATTACTTCCATCTGAAAGGGCATCTGAAAGAGAACTGCTACAAGCTAGTTGGGTATCCTCCAGGTCATAAGTTTTATAGAATAAAAGGGGTTGATAGGACACAAGGATCAGGGAGCTACATCGGAGCATCAACAAATAATGCCACATTTGTGGAAGAACCAGAAGCTGCTCAAGCATCAACTCAAAGTGCTTTACCATTGTTTACTGCAGAAGCTGATCAATTAAGTGCCAACTCCTACAGAGGCCAGAGCTTATATGGCAGGTATAAAAGAACTTCTTAATACTTGCTTACTAGCAGGCTCTGAACCTGATTCTTGGGTAATTGACACTGGGGCCTCAAATCATATGGTTTCTAGTCTGAACCTCTTAACTGAATATGCCCTGCTAAGTCCAATTTCAATAAAGTGCATCTTCCAAATGGTCACATAACTCCAATAACTCACACAGGGTCTTTAACATTACCAAATGATATGTCATTGTATAATGTGTTATATGTTCCAAACTTTCAATAAAATCTTATTTCAGTTTCTACACTCACCAAGGAACTGAAGTGTTGTGCTGCATTTTTCCCTGAATTTTGCATCTTTCAGGACCTTTGCACTGGTAAACTTATGGGGATTGGTAAGGAGAAGGATGGTCTTTACATACTTCAACCTACCAAGAAGCCATTACCAGTCAAAGGATCTGAGCAATCTTCATTGTCATTACTCAATACTCCTATTGCAGCTCCAAGCTCATTGTCAAGCTCTACTCCAGCCACAAACTCATATTCCACCTCATTATCATATCCAGTCACTGCAATGTTTGGCATCAGAGACTTGGGCATGCACCATTTGTTGTTATACAAAAATACATTTTTTGAAACACCAGTTATTACATAATGATTCTATGTCTTGTACTGTTTGTCCTTTAGCCAGGCAAACCAGGTTTCCATTCCCTAATAGTGTCAAGAAAACTGTATCTCCTTTTGAAATTGTACATATGGATGTGTGGGGTCCATATAGACACTGTACCTACAATGGCTATAGATATCTTCTCACTATTGTAGATGATTACTGTAGAATGACATGGATTTATTTGATGAGAATGAAGAGTGATGCTTTCCTTTTGATCAAATCTTTCCTCACATTAGCCAAATTTTCTGCTACTATTAAAGTCATCAGAACTGATAATGGCCTTGAGTTCTTTAACTCTCATATTTCCACACTTTTTACTTCTCTTGGAATTATCCATCAGAGTTCTTGTGTACATACTCCACAACAAAATGGAGTAGCTGAGAGAAAACATAGACACTTAGTTGAAATGGCTAGAGCTCTTAGATTTCAAGCTCATGCACCTTTAAAATTCTGGGGGGAATGTGTTCTAACAGCAACCTTCCTTATTAATAGGCTGCCATCTTCATTACTTTCAGGGAAATCACCTTTTGAATTATTTCATGGATATGCACCTTCATTTGCTCATCTCAAAGTGTTTGGATGTCTCTGTTATGCCACTACTCCTCATCCCCTTGACAAATTTGCCTCTAGAGCCATCCCTGCAATCTTCATGGGATATTCAGAAACTCAAAAAGGTTATCAACTACATAACATCTCTAGTGGCACTTTCTTTGTTAGCAGAGATGTATCTTTTAGGGAAATGTTTTTCCTTTCAAACATCCCAAGTCTACTTTTCTATGTTATCCTACTACTGATTCCACTCATATATTTCCTCCTACATCTGTCATCCCATCCGTTGATGATACTTTTCCACCCACTACTATACCAACTTCAGATGTTCCTTCCTCATCCACTCCTGTCATCTCTCCTCCTTCACCTTCTACCTCAGACTCATCCTATACCTCTGATCCTAATTCTTCATCCTTGTCTCCTGCCCCTGATATGCATCTTTCTCCTCCATCTCCCTGTCAAATGCCTTCTGCTTCTCCTCCTTCACCTCCTGGCCTTAGAAGATCTCTTAGAACTTCTGAGCCTCCCATTTGGCTCACAGACTATGTCCCTGGCACTAAGTCCTCTAATACTCCTTATCCCTTATCTGCATCCATCTGTTACTCTGCCCTTTCTCCATCCTATAAAGCTTGTCTTACTGCCTTTTCTTCTATTGTTGAACCCCATTTCTTTGAGCAGGCTGTCAGTGACAGTAATTGGGTTCAGGCCATGAACCTTGAACTTCATTCTCTCAATGACAATCACACCTAGGAATTAGTGGACTTACCTGCAGGTAAAACTCCCATTAGGTGTAAATGGGTTTTCAAAGTGAAGTACAAAGCTGACGGAACTATGGAAAGGTATAAGGCCAGACTTGTAGCAAAGGGATTCACTCAACAGGAGGGCCTTCATTACCATGAGACCTTTTCTCCAGTGGTTAAAATGGTCTTCTTTAGAAGTGTTGTGGCCATTGCAGCTCAACACAATTGGCCTTTATACCAAATGGATGTTTGCAATGCTTTCCTTCAAGGAGACCTATCTGAAGAAGTTTAAATGTCTTTGCCTCATGGATTTGGTAGTTAGGGGGAGACTAAGGTGTGCAGACTCCTCAAATCCCTCTATGGTCACAAACAGGCTAGTAGACAATGGAATATGAAGCTCACTTCAACCCTTATACAGTCTGGCTTCACACAAAGCAAACTGGACTATTCTCTATTCACTAAGAGATAGAACAATGACATAGTTGTTATCCTGGTTTATGTTTATGATTTGTTAATTACATGTATTGATCAGATGTTGATTCAAGAAGCTAAAACTATTCTGAATGACAATTTCAAAATGAAAGACCTAGGAGAATTGGGATTCTTTCTAGGAATTGAGTTTGCCAGGTCAAGCAACGGTATTCTTATGAACCAAAGGAAATATGCATTGGAGCTTGTATCAGAATGTGGATTGGGAGCAGCAAAGCCAGTTGATTCACCTTTGGATCAGAACTTGAAGCTCACAAGTGTAGAATATGACAAACATTATGGAGGAAAAGCAGGTGATAAAGATATGGAGGACAGAATAGTATACCAAAGGTTAATTGGCAGGTTACTTACCTAGCAATCACAAGACCTGACATATCTTTTGCAATCCAAGTTCTGAGTCAGTTTATGAATGCTCCAAAACATTCTCACCATGAAGCAACTCTTAGAGTAGTAAAGTATGTTAAAGGTTCACCTGGACGTCGGCTAGTGATGAGCAGCAAAGTTTGTGGACATGTGACTGCATTTTGTGATGCAGATTGGGCATCTTGCTCAATGACCAGAAAGTCAGTCACAGTATACTGTATAAAGCTGGGGGATTCTATCATTTCATGGAAATCCAAGAAACAAAGCACTGTATCAAGAAGTTCAGCAAAAGCTGAATATAGAAGTATGGCCACCACTGTGACTGAGCTAGTATGGTTGCATGGGCTGTTAGGAGAATTGGGAGTAAATGTTGATTTACCCATGGATCTTCATTGTGACAACAAAGCAGCCTTACAAATTGCTTCTAACCCAATGTACCATGAGCGTACAAAGCATATAGAAATCGATTTCCACTTCATTAGAAAAATGTTGCAACAGGGATTGATTAAAACAACACATGTCTCAAGTAGGAACCAAATTGCAGATATTCTGACTAAAGCACTCGGGAAGCAATTGCTTAGTGAAATGGTTGGCAAGTTGGGGATGATAAACATTTTTTCACCACCCAACTTGAGGGGGAGTGTAGAATTTAGTGATAGTAATGCAAGTTGTATACAAGGAATTATCAGTTGTACAGTTAAAATAGATTAGATAATTAATTCAATTGGTTAGTCAATAGATTTTAGTTATATATTAGAGTTGTACAGTTGTAACACTTAACGACTTCAATTCTGTTGCTATACACAAGGTAGTTCATTTTCTAGAATCTTCCTTTTCTCTCTGAGCTCAGTATCGATCTCTCTTTCTACAATATACCAATAATAAATAAAAGCATAGATGTTTTTCTCTTTGTCAATTATATGAGGCCTTATTTTATTGGAGATGAAGTTCAAGAAAGAAAAATATTAGAATGAGCTGTTGATTTTTTGTGATAACAAATAATTTTAATAAAATAAAATATTTTATAAACTAATTTATATTTTAAAAGACGGACTAAAATGGAAGTGTGGCAAATATATTGAATGGAGAAAGTAATATTTGAAGCTAAAGCCATAAATTAGCATAAATAGTCTAGTTAGTTAGTCCACATTATTGGGTAGGTAGTTTGGTTGTGCTTCACATGTGTCCGCTGTCCAAACGTACAATACAACAACTACTTCCCGCTATTATATGATTCTATTTTCTGTATTTTTCTTTATATCTACTATTTTTCAATTAGTCCAATATTTATAATTTCCAGCATCCATCTCTGAAATCCCATTTCACAGAACTATAAATAGTGGCAGTTGAGACCCAAGATTTCAGCCTGTACTGTAAGTTGTAAATCTTTAATAAGTACATAGCAAATATTCAACTTTTGGGTTCTCTTTTATAACGGTATAGATCCCATCTCTTGTTCTAATTTTCTCCATCACTGTAATTTTGTTAATTATTTTGGTTTTGTGGGATTTTGGATCTGTGCTCAGAGCAGGTGAAAAGAAAAGAAAAATGGCCCGGAAGAAGATCAGAGAGTATGATTCCAAGCGATTGTTGAAAGAGCATTTCAAGAGGCTAGCTGGTTATGATTTGGCCATCAAATCTGCCCAGGTAAGTGAACAATGACATTTTAATTCAATTAACATTGGCTCACCTGAAATCTTTTTAATGCAGGAACAATTTAGGTGTTAAAATTAGGCCTACTGACTCAAATCTGCACACTGTATTTTAGGATGCAGATTTGAGTCTGAATTAGAGAAATGTAGGATGTTTCTGTTTGTTCTGCATTTATTTGAAAATATTCGAGTTGCAGTCTAGTGGCTGTAACTCTGTCTTAGGTGCAGAATCAAATCCTGCCAAAAAAGTTCCCCTTTTCTGTCACCTCTTGTGTTGAGATCTATCTTTGCCCGTCCGGAGGAAATTCCTAGGTTGGTCCAATACATTCTGCCTAATAAAAGAAAAGGAGTCTAGCTCAGTAGCAAAGCCAAAATTTCCACTAAGGGGTGTCAAAATTTAAAGAAGTAAACCACGAAGAAATTAAGGGGTTTCAATAGTATATATACATAAAAAAAATTATTTTTGCCTATTTAAACAATGTATTTTTCTGAAAAAGGGGTGTTTGTTGACACCTCTTGGAGCTATGTAGCTCCGCCTCTGGTCTAGCTGATGATAATGTAGGAACTAGGAAGAATGTTGGGACCGCAGGCTCTGAACCAGCTATTAAACTGAAGAATAATTGTGCATGATTCTTAGCTGTAAGTAAATTTCTAGAAGTGGTAGTTACTGCATATCAACCTGCAGGGACGGCTTAAAATATTGATCGCCCAAAGCTAAATTTCAATAAGATGCCATAAGCTTATTCAATGAAATTCGCATGTATTTCTATCTAAGCTCATCCTTCAACGTTTTTGAGTACAAAATGGAATCTTGGCAAATCGTATGTATTTACATTTCATACGTATTTTTATTTACCATTCATTCTTACAGCCTATTCAAGCAAATCGTGCTAAAACCGAAAAATGAAATTGTCTTAAACAGACAAAAAAAAGTGAATCCATGTGAAGGTGGAAAAATAAAAACAAAAGGGAGATCATTGCATCAATTAGTGAGTGATAAAAACCTACCGTAATTTTCTCAGTCATTTGAACAACCTCAATCAAACTCCAAAACAAAAACGTAAATTCTGAAAGGATAATTGTATCAGTTATGTATTATTTTATCTAATCGTAGTAAGTCAACCAGTGTGTTAAAAAAAATTGTGTATCTTCTTGAAGTCTTTGATTGTGATCCTTTTGCCCGTCTTCAGGGGCCTCAAAGCAATTAGCAAATAATGAGCTTATTCTTTCTTTGTCCAGACTCCATACTACACTATCTTAGATTTACGTTTTCGTGTGTGATGGGAGTAGGAGGACGAACCCATCAGAGGCTTTACTATTTCAGGTGGATAGATCTAGAGAAACAATCTTTCATGTTACTTGTGACAATTATTGATTGCATTACATTATTTATTTTAGAGATTATAAGAACACGGTAATTTATTCCTCGCTGCAACATCATGATGTATTTTTCCTTTCTATGGCGTAGGTTACAGAATCAACTGATCTGAATGAGCTTGTAGAGAAAGAGCCATGGGTTTCCTCAACAAAATTGGTGGTAAAGCCTGATATGTTATTTGGGAAGCGTGGAAAAAGCGGGCTAGTTGCCTTGAATCTTGATCTGGCTGAGGTTGCTTCTTTCGTGAAGGAACGTTTAGGCAAAGAGGTGATAAAAATTTTCCGTGACTTGTCTTTTGTTGTGATTTTGTTACAAAGAGAACATGTTATATACTTTATAAAACAAACATTATATATACTCTTGACATTTTAGCACATATATATCTTATAACTTGATCCTATGTTTGCATGTATTTTCACATTAAAAGGTGGAGATGAGTGGATGCAAGGGGCCCATTACAACTTTCATTGTTGAGCCATTTGTACCCCACAATGAAGAGTTTTACCTTAACATTGTCTCAGAGAGACTTGGTTGTAGTGTTAGCTTTTCTGAATGTGGAGGAATAGATATCGAAGAGAACTGGGACAAGGTATGTGAAATGTGCCCTTCTTTTTACAAGGCAACTGAAGATATGTTAATGTTCAACATCAGTATTATATATTTTTATAATGATTGGACATGACAACTTTGTTAATCCAGGTTAAGACAATCTTTTTGCCAACGGGGACATCCTTTACATCAGAGATTTGTGCACCACTTGTTGCTACTCTACCACTTGAGGTAAATGTTCGAAAGAACCATAACCTAGGAAACTTGCTCCTTGATTGCCACCTGTTAAAATTGTAACTTCATTGTATGTGGAGCATTGAGTTTTGTTCTTATTCTTCAAAAAAAGATAGGAAAAACACAGAGATTTATATTCTCCGTGTTCTTTTGCCATATTTGTTTCTGCAATGTATATCTGAAATCACTGATGTGAAATTCACTTTTATTGTAAAGATCAAAGGAGTAATTGAGGAGTTCCTCAAAGTGGTTTATACTTTGTTTCAAGGTATGTGCAAATTTCGTTATCATATCATCTTAGTAGTCTTTTGGATTTTCCTTAGCCTCTGAACATTTCCTTGTATCAGATCTGGACTTTACTTTCCTGGAGATGAATCCTTTCACGTTGGTCGAAGGAAAGCCTTATCCACTAGATATGAGGGGAGAGCTTGATGACACTGCTGCTTTTAAGAACTTCAAGAAGTAATGTGTTGCAATTTAGTCGCTGACATTTACTTGTTCTACTGTTTTCAGGAAACATTGAGTAAAAGTAATGTACACATAATTAGCGTAACATTACATCTTTCGTTCTGCAGGTGGGGAAATATCGAATTTCCATTGCCATTTGGAAGAGTGATGAGTGCTACGGAGAGCTTTATTCATGGGCTAGATGAAAAGGTATATCTTGACTCTTTGGCATTTAATAAATATAAAGGCATGGGAAACAGAAGACTCGGAATTGTCAACCCTCTTCCCCTCCCTGAATGTAGAAAAAGATGTATTAGTCTCTTTTTTTTGGAATAGTAAAGAGACGAATAAGGATCAAACTGCTGTTATATTCTCATCAATTTAGTATTTCTAGAGATTCTTTTCCATAATGCATACTCAAGTTGAAACAAAAGATGATTCTTTTAATATAGATGTGTACCTGCACGTGTGTTGAACATGAAATATTGAGCATTAAAGTACTTGCAAAGTGTTTCGAGTCCAAACTCTGTCAGCTTTAGATAGCAGATGGTTCTGTTAACAACTTATTACATGCTAAAGTGTTCAATCCATTATTCTATTTCAGACAAGTGCATCTTTGAAGTTCACAGTCTTGAACCCCAAGGGGCGAATTTGGACAATGGTTGCTGGTGGAGGTGCCAGTGTCATCTATGCAGACACTGTATGTTTATCTCCTTCGATAAACTTATGCCGTCTGTATCTGGTTATTTTAACTATCCTTCTGTTGCCTGCACGGTTCTAATGCACATGTTATATTACCTTCCCAGGTCGGTGATCTTGGATATGCTTCTGAACTTGGGAACTATGCAGAATACAGCGGTGCTCCAAATGAAGAAGAGGTCTTGCAGTATGCCAGAGTTGTAATTGATGTAAGCATAAAGTATTTGCATAAATTTACAGGATCAGACATGCTTTAGAACCTAGTACACAATCATGTGTTCACTCGTGGCATATTCTTAATTTATGCATCTAGAGAATGAAAACAAAACATTCTTATTAGGAGAAAGATACTTCAATCCCAACTTTGCAGTGTGCAACTGCAGATCCTGATGGCCGTAAGAGAGCCCTTGTGATCGGTGGTGGAATAGCCAACTTCACTGATGTTGCTGCCACATTTAGTGGTATAATTCGAGCTTTGAAGGAGAAGGTATCAAATTAACCATCATAACTCATAGTTATTTCCGATATGACTTGCAGTTATTGGTCTCCTAACTCGGCACTCTTGTGACAGGAATCAAAACTTAAAGCTGCAAGAATGCACATATATGTGAGGAGAGGAGGTCCAAACTACCAAAAAGGTCTTACCAAAATGCGGTCTCTTGGGGAAGAAATTGGCATCCCAATTGAGGTAGGAATTAGCATCCTAGCCTAAAGAGATTTTCTTTTGAAATATCGTTGTTAATTTTTCCGGTCTGTCGTTGTAGGTATATGGACCTGAGGCAACCATGACTGGCATCTGTAAACAGGCTATTGAGTGCATCACTGCAGCTGCATAGAGCAACCAACTCTGTATTCTTCAAGCTTAATTGTTTTGGTTATTCTTTCTAGCTTTGTGTTAGCATGCTGTTGTTTGCCAAAGATAAAAGAGATTGATTTGTATTTTTATGACATTTCTTTTACATAAACGAGCCATCAGCAATAGCTTCATTTCAAATCAGTTCAGTATCGCAGAAAATTGCTGCTACATAGCATGAGAAGCATAAAGAAATCCTACATATTAATATGAAACAGTTTTAACAAACTCCGCCTCCAACTTGAAACTATACGCATTCTCCCATCATATCTCTATTAAATCTTTTAAATTCTTGTTTTACCCTCTAGTGAAATTACCAGCTATGTCCATTTAGAAGTAGCTCATTACAAAAATTGGCCAATTGATAAAATATTACTAATATTAGCCAAAATGGCCAATTAGCTATTTGCAGCAAAAAAATATCAAATATTTACTTTCTTTTGAGTGGGTGCTATTAGAATAGACTGGGTATATCTTAAGGAGTTTGAATCTCAGTTTTGAGGTAATTTGGCGAAGTTTTGAGGTGATTTGAATTGAAAATTCGAAGGAAAAACTGAATACGAAAAAAAAAGATACATATATCACACTGTGTATCACATATGTATCATATTTGTATCGATTGTGTATTACATGTATATCCATGTATATCTCTGTGTGAGATATATGCATGATACATGTTTGATACATGTGTCACGGAAGAATTTTTGACATCGATTTAATTATGAATTTTGATACAAACCCGTCCAAATCACCTCCAATCTTCCTCAAATTTGTATGTTGACTAATCTATATGTTTTCAATGAATTTCGACTATACCCATTAAGAAAATTCCTTGTTTGTTTCGATTTTTGGAATATTGGCTAGAGGTTGGTAAGTTGAAACTTATATGTGACATTTCTGTAAGTTTCCCTTTTTTCAATGCCTTGATATTTTTCTTTTAACTCTAATTATATATGTAATTGGACTCTTCTATATAATAAAAATTAAATTATATTTTGGAGTAAATAATTAAATAAATTGTAAAAACATATAAGTATTTATTAACTTTGAATAATGAATGAATTTCGAGAACAATATTTTCATACATACTGCTTACACCAAACTCTAACCGTATTAGGAAAAAAACTGAATTCACATTGAAGGTGACGTGGCATGACACGTGGACCATTCAAATGGTCAAAACATGATGAGTAGTTAAGAGGCACGAGTGACAACATATGCGGGAAACGAAAAGCTAAATAGGCACGAGAAGCAATTCAAATATTACAAGCTTCGTACCTATTTAAAGCCAACAGATCAGAAGGCATTGAAGACATGGATCAGATGACAAAAAGGAGTCCAAATTCAGTATTAAATACTCAATACGTTAGAGAATTGGTATTAAATAAGAATGATTGTGTAACGTCTTATTTAATGTCATTTATTGCTCATAATTATCTCATTAAGACTAAGGTATTACTTCTTTACCTAGAATCAACTATAAAAGGAGAAGGTCTCATCCTTTATAAAACACACAATATCATCGATATTACACTGGAATACAAACTCTTTTACTGTTTATTTGCTATTCACAAAAAGTCTATTACATATTTTTGTCTCCCGATTATCAGTAACCCGAATTTCTATTTATCTTAAGCTTTGACTAAAGAATCATATTTTTGGTTAAACAGATTGGTTCTGTTGCCGGGAATCTGATAATCTTTTCTTTGAAGCTACGTTATATTTGTCTTTATCAACATGTCAAACAACAATAATAACAACAATAACAGTGATAACACATTGGGAAACCATGAAAATCAAATCCATCAAAATCAAAGAGACCTACCAAACATTGGCGTGGATCCCCCTCCTCCAGATTCACCACGTCAATCTCATGAAGGCACTCCTGCTCCTGAATCTCGTGCTGATCAACAAGAACAATCTGAACATTTTGAAGGAGGTGCAAATGAAGCTTTACAAAAGATAATTGATGCACAAGTCGGTAAAGCTCTTCAGGCTCTAGCTTATCGATTGCCAACTGCACCACCCACTCCAACCCCTAATAATAATACATTGGAGAATCCTCGTTCTGGACTTATTAATTCTGAAAATGGAGGAACTACTAGTGAACCACAGGAAGGAGAACCAGGTAATTCAAATCATTCTTATTTACAAATTTAGTACTAACCTTGCAGGAACAGATTAAGGAACAAAATGAGCGTATTGAGCAAATCCGTGGAGTTCCCCATGTAATAAAAGGAGTAGACATGGACAAATACTCACAACAACCTTGGAAGTCAAGTGCTGCTTGTGAACACCTAATTTTTTACCACACCCAAATTCTATTTTTTTGTTTTAATGTAATTATTTTCTTTTAGGTCTAATCTTAATATTTTAAACTTTTATCTCTATATATATATATATATATATAGATATATATATATATATATATATATATATATATATATATATATATATATATGGTTTCCTTTTAATTAGAATTTGAATTTGAATAAGTTATATTTTTTTAGTGTCAATAATTATATGTAAATATTTCACTCTTTTTAGTCTAGAGTTAGTTAATTAATATTCTTGTATTAGTGTTTTATTTGTTATGAAATAATATAAAAGACAAGAACAATAACTCAAGAACAAGAGCAAATAGAGAGAAGAGTAGAGAGAGTTCTTCTTATTGATACTTAGAGAATGTTAGGAGTGATTTACAATGGTAGAGGGCACCTCTATTTATAGGGAGGAGGATGACTTAGCTACCAAGAATAGAACTCTAGAATCTCTCTAATTAAAGACATTCACCTTAAATAGAAGTGTATTTATAACACTCCCCCTTGAATGTCTATTCAATGATGTGCCTCGTTAAAACCTTAAAACAAAACCCAATGGGAAAAATTAAAGTAAGGTAAGGAAAAAGAGTACACATGTTTGAATATGCGCCTATTGGTTGCCTCGTTAAAAACCTCGCAAGGAAAACCCGGTGGGACAAAACCTTGTAAGGGAAAAAGAGTGCAACGCGCATTAAACTCCCCCTGATAAGAACATCAATTTATGTCCTTACGTCTTCGCATCCCGATCTTGTGAACTAGCTTCTTGAAGGTTGACTTTGGTAGAGATTTTGTGAACAAATCAGCCATATTATCGCTTGAACGAATCTGTTGAACATTGATATCACCATTCTTTTGAAGATCATGTGTGAAGAATAATTTTGGTGAAATATGCTTCGTTCTATCTCCTTTTATGAATCCTCCCTTCAATTGAGCTATACATGCTGCATTGTCTTCATACAAAGTTGTGGGTAGTTTATCACACTTCAAACCACATTTGTCTTGGATATGATGTATTATCGACCTTAACCACACACACTCCCGACTTGCTTCATGAATAGCAATTATCTCGGCATGATTAGATGAAGTAGCCACAATTGATTGCTTAGTCGATCGCCAAGATATGGCGGTTTCTCCACAGGTAAACACATAACCCGTTTGAGATCGAGCCTTGTGTGGGTCGGACAAATATCCAGCATCAGCATAACCAACAAGATCCGGGCTGCAATTCTTGCCATAAAATAAGCCCATATCGGTAGTTCCCTTTAGGTACCGCAATATGTGTTTGATCCCATTCCAATGTCTCCTCGTAGGAGCCGAGCTAAATCTTGCTAAGACATTAACTGAAAAGGATATGTCAGGTCTTGTAGTATTTGCAAGATACATTAGTGCGCCAATTGCGCTAAGATATGGTACTTCAGGACCAAGTAGCTCTTCATTCCTTTCTTGTGGTCGGAATGGATCTTTGTTCACATCAAGTGATCGAACAACCATCGGTGTACTTAAAGGATGTGCTTCATCCATGTAAAACCGTTTCAGTACCTTTTCTGTATAGGTAGATTGATGAACAAAAATTCCGTTTGCCAAATATTCAATTTGCAAACCAAGACATAGTTTAGTCTTTCCGAGATCTTTCATCTCGAATTCATCCTTTAAATAATCAATTGCCTTTTGGAGTTCAATAGGGGTTCCAATAAGGTTTATGTCATCAACATATACGGCAAGTACAACAAATTCCGATGTTGTTTTCTTTATAAAAACACACGGGCAAATGGCGTCATTTATATAGCCTTCTTTTAACAAGTACTCACTAAGACGATTATACCACATTCGTCCAGATTGCTTTAGACCATACAAGGATCTTTGCAATTTAATTGAGAACATTTCCCGAGATTTTGAGTTGTGCGCGTTTGGCACCTTGAGTCCATCGGGAATTTTCATGTATATCTCATTATCAAGTGAGCCATAAAGATAGGCAGTAACCACATCCATTAAGTGCATGTCAAGCTTTTCATGGACAGCAAAACTTATGAGATAACGAAAGGTTATCGCATCCATTACAGGCGAATATGTCTCTTCATAATCGACACCAGGCCTTTGAGAAAAACCTTGTGCAACAAGGCGTGCTTTATATCTTTGTACCTCGTTTTTCTCATTTCTCTTGCGTACAAAGACCCATTTATAGCCGACAGGCATAACACCATTAGGTGTTTCAACTATAGGGCCAAAAACTTCACCTTTTGCCAGCGAATTCAATTCTGATTGAATTGCTTCTTGCCACTTTGGCCAATCCTGTCTTTTTCGACATTCTTCAACAGATTGAGGTTCGAGATCCTCACATTCTTGCATAATGCTAGATGCTACATTATAAGCGAAGGCATTATCCACCACAATATCCACTCGATTAATATTTGCCTCAATATTAATTGGATTTAGGGATAGTTCCGTATTTTCCAGAGTCTCGGGCTCAATGGATTCTTCATGAATCTCAGGATTTGTTAAATCATGAATTTCCTTATGAGATTCTTTCGTAGTGTCATCTCGATCGTTCTTTTTCCTCTTTCTAGGATTTCGATCTTTGGAACCTAATGGTCTGCCACGCTTCAGGCGTGCATTCGACTCATTGGTTATGACACTAGATGATTGTCCAACAGGGACATCAATACGGATTGGAACATTTTCCGCGGGAATGTGGGATTTCGTTATCCTTTTCAAGTCCGTAAATGCGTCAGGCATTTGATTTGCTATTCTTTGCAAATGGATAATCTTTTGTACCTCTCTTTCACAAATAGAGGTATGTGGATCAAGATGAGATAATGATGCATTTTTCTACAAAATTTTCCGTTTGGTTTCACCAACTTCTCCCCCTAATTTTGGGAAAAGTGTCTCATCAAATCGACAGTTTGCAAATCGTGCAGTAAACAAGTCGCCTGTCAATGTTTCGAGGTAGCGAATGATGGAGGGCGATTCAAACCCAACATATATTCCTAACCTTCTTTGCGGACCCATTTTGGTGCGGGATGGCGGTGCTATAGGCACATATACTGCGCATCCAAAAATTCTTAAATGGGATATATTGGGTTCATGACCCAAAACCAATTGCAACGGGGAATACTTGTGGTAATTCGTCGGTTTGAGACGAATTAGCATTGCTGCATGTAAGATGGCGTGACCCCATACCGAAGTGGGCAGCCTCGTTCTCATAAGTAATGGCCTTGCAATCAACTGCAGGCGTTTAATTAACGATTCTGCAAGACCGTTTTGAGTGTGAACATGAGCTACAGAATGTTCAACTTTTATCCCGATTGATAAGCAATAATCATTAAATGCTTGGGATGTAAACTCAGCAGCATTATCCAGTCTAATGGACTTGATTGGATTATCTGGAAATTGTGCTCGTAGTCGAATTATTTGTGCCATTAATTTCGCTAACGCAAGGTTGCGTGATGACAACAGGCACACATGAGACCATCTACAGGATGCGTCTATCAAGACCATGAAATACCTAAACGACCCACTCGGTGGGTGAATAGGTCCACAAATGTCCCCTTGTATACGTTCCAGAAACGTGGGTGACTCAGTCCCAACCTTTGTTGGTGATGGCCTGATAATCAACTTGCCTTGATAACACGAAGTGCAAGGATATTCATTATTCGAAAGAATTTTGAAATTCTTTAACGGATGCCCATATGAGCTTTCTATAATCCGTCTCATCATGACCGATCCTGGGTGTCCCAATCGATCATGCCAAAGTGCAAAGGTATTGGAATGAGTAACCCTTTGGTTTACTGTTGAATGTGCCTCAATTGCACTAATTCTTGTCCAATACAGGCCACAAGATAAAGACGGGAATTTCTCAATAACCCTCTTTTGGCCGGAGACATTCTTTGTGATGACGAGATATTCAAGATTATCTTCATCCATTGTCTCAATATGATAGCCATTCCGGCATACATCTTTAAAACTCAACAAGTTTCTCTTAGACTTGGAGGAGAACATTGCATTCTCTATGATTAACGTCGTGCCTTTGGGCAGAGTTACAATTGCTCTTCCGGAGCCTTCAATCAATTTACTACTTCCAGATATTGTAGTAACGTTTGCCTTACACATATTTAGTTGAGAGAAATACTTCCTTTCTTTGAGTATTGTATGTGTAGTACATGAATCAACTAGGCAAATACTTTTACAGTTGGACGTTGATCCAAGTTCGCTTTGTGAGATATCCATATTTGCTATCCCATAGTTTGACATACAAAAGAGATACACGAACATAAGAATAAACAAGTTCAATTCGTTTGTGTCACATAATAATTTCAAAATCTGCTGCTAACAGTTGACTAACAAAATCAGATATGTTATCCATTACTTTGCAGTTTGAAAATTTCAGTTTAAACGTTTTCTTCAAACAATCGATTGTTAAACACAAACAATCGATTGTTGAACATTGACAATCGATTGCTAAACACACACAATCGATTGTTTGCTATTTTGAAAAACTTCAGATCATACTGTCTTAAGACAATCGATTGTTATGCATAGACAATCGATTGTTGGCTATTTTGAAAAATTCCAGAGCACACTGTTTTAAGACAATCGATTGTTAAGTATAGACAATCGATTGTTGGCTATTTTGAAAAATTCCAGAACACACTGTTTCAAGACAATCGATTGTTATGCATGGACAATCGATTGTTGGCTATTTTGAAAAATTCCAGATTACACTGTCTTAACGACAATCGATTGTTAGACAAAGACAATCGATTGTGGATGATTTTTGAAAAATTCCAGATTGCACTGTCTTAATGACAATCGATTGTTAGTCAAAGACAATCGATTGTTGATCAATTGTTTTTCAGTTTTAATGCGAAAATACTTGATAATCGACTAGTTTTTCAGGCTAGTCGATTACCCCTACTGAAAAATAAAAATATTATTGATATTTGAACATATTGAAGATATTCTAAAGAACTATTGCTAACATTGCTTTATGAACTAACTAATACGAGCTAATACTAATGACTATTAGTTTATTCACTAACTAATACAAATAAGTAGAACAAAATCAAATAACTCCATCTTCTTTCATTACGGACCCATCGCCGATTAGGTGGTCTATTTTCCCTTCGGGTTGCTCAAAGAAGTCTGCCACATCCAGGTGGGTGATGTCCTCCTTGTCGTCATAGACAAAATTTGTTTCAGGGCCTTTTCTCTTTCGAGATGCTTGATAAAGGTCAACCAAGTGTCTTGGTATACGGCAAGTATTTGACCAGTGCCCTTTCCCACCGCAACGATAACATATAGTTTCTGAACTATTTGCCTTAGGATCTTCATGACCCCGTTTCTGCTTTCGGCGGTTATCTCTCCTTGGGGGTTGACGGACTTCATTGGAATTTCTTCCTTGTCTACGTCCCTGGCTATGACCCCGTTTACGACCATGACCATGGTCCTTTTCATGTTTGGCATAATGAGAGTGCACCTTATCTGCTTCAGGCAGTGGTGTAGACCCAGTGGGTCGATTTTCATGATTTCTCATGAGCAGGTCATTATTTCGCTCAGCCACTAGTAAGAGAGAAATCAGTTCAGAGTACTTCGTAAAGCCTTTCTCTCGGTACTGTTGCTGCAGTACCATATTGGAGGCATGAAACGTTGTAAACGTTTTCTCAAGCATATCATAATCGGAGATATTATCCCCGCATAGCTTCAATTTAGAAGTAATTCTGAACATTGCAGAATTATATTCAGAAACGGATTTAAAGTCCTGGAGCCTTAGATGAGCCCAATCATACCGTGCTTGTGGCATAGTGACCAACTTCAGGTTGTCATATCTCTCCTTTAAGCCGTTCCACAAGATGAGTGGATCCTTGACGGTGAGATATTCAATCTTCAAACCTTCATCAAGGTGATGGCGCAAGAAAATCAAGGCCTTCGCACATTCTTGGGTGGATGCTTTTTCTGTATCTTTGATGGTGTCTCCGAGACCCATAGCATCTAAGTGGATTTCAGCATCCAACACCCATGTCATATAGTTCTTGCCCGAAATTTCAAGGGCAACGAACTTTCTTTTCGTAATGTCAGACATAATCGAAAATTAAATTAGGAAGAGGGAAATACCTTAGATTTCTCGAGAATGGTTCTTGAGACGGTAGAGTCTCGTGCTGATAACGTGTTATGAAATAATATAAAAGACAAGAACAATAACTCAAGAACAAGAGCAAATAGAGAGAAGAGTAGAGAGAGTTCTTCTTATTGATACTTAGAGAATGTTAGGAGTGATTTACAATGGTAGAGGGCACCTCTATTTATAGGGAGGAGGATGACTTAGCTACCAAGAATAGAACTCTAGAATCTCTCTAATTAAAGACATTCACCTTAAATAGAAGTGTATTTATAACATTATTGAATTTTACTTCTAAAAGAAGAAAAAAAACTAAAAAATTTAAAAAATTGAAGCAGCCGTAACTTTTAAAAGTTTGATATCCAATTCAAATTTCAAATATGAGTCAACCTATCTATCCATGATCTCCCAAAAACCTCCCACTCCTCACGCCCTTCTCCATTTCCCCACTTTTCACGTCATTGGTGTCACTAGCACACACAGTCACGTCTCAATTCCTCTTCTTCATTTTAATCTCACGTTCCCACTCCAAATTCTGGGACAAGATTTAATAACCACCAATATTCTTCTTTATAAAGAGGAGAAGAAAACAAAATTAGGGGGGGACATTTTTTTTGAACGAGAAAGAGAGAAGATCAGAAGATTGAAAAGTTAGAAAAAGCAACAAAAAAAGAAGACAAAAAAAACGAAAAAGCCGAAAAGAAACGAAAGTCAGAAAGAACAAAAGATAAAGTGAAGGAAGTAACAACAAAGAAAAATTGACGGAGGCAGTTAAAAAAAAAACGAAAGAATTGCGCTAATTTGAGGACGGAGTTCGAAATTTCGTTTGCGGTTTTGAATTCGAGGTTCTAGAAAAGTTAACATTGCTAGCTTTGGAAATCAGTGGATTGTAGTTATAATTTTGTTGGAATTTTCACAAAAATATTTACTTCTCTCTTTAATATTTGGCTCATACATAATTAGATATGTTTGCTGATAACTTTTGAATCAATTTTATGGTATGATAATATTGTTTAGTATAAGTACATATTTGAAAGAAGAGCCGCTAAAAGAGTTTGAGTTTTCTCATGAAAATAATTCGAAGTCCTTATTGTCTTTAGCAGATTTTTTTATTATAAACGATTGTTGGGATTTCTATTTATTTTATGACGATTAATGTTGAATGTGCATTTGAGTTATGGTCTTTTGATATAATACAACTCGCTTTCTTGTTATTAATCTTTAGTTCAAATATAGGCTGAGAACTAGTTTAGCATAAAGTTTGGTTGATGCAAGAAGAATATTCTCTTTTCTATGTCAGCAGATCATGTCTAATAGAGTCAAATAAAAATGCATTTGAATTCAAAGTGTGAATATCAGTCTTTAAATCTTGAGTAAACTAAAAAAAGAAAAAAATTCCTTTCTCCTTGTTATAAGCTTACGTTGCTTCTGTAGCTTATTGGCGTTGTTTTTTGTCTTGAAAAATAAATAAGTATGGCTGGAGTTATTTTAAATCCTTAGTTAAGATTCTTAATTATATTTGATATTTAAGCAAGTAAGTTGATTTAAGGTATTGACATGTGTGACTAGAAGTAGATGGGAAGTTTTTTCTTTCTTTTCTGAAAGTTCAACGTCCTCCATGTCTAGGTAATATCTCTCTTTTAAAACTTTTGACTCTTTTTTTTTTTTTTTTGCATTAATTGATTACAATTGTCGCAACTGTTATAAACTAAAGCAAAAGACAAGAACAATAGAACAAGAACAATAGCAATAGAGAGAAGAGTAGAGAGAGTTCTTCTTATTGAGTTGAGAGGGGTGAATTACAATGGTAGAGAGCACCTCTATTTATAGGGAGGAGGAAGATCTTGCTACTAATAATAGGACTCTAAAATCTCTCTAATTAAGTATATTAAAGACATTCACCTTAAATAGAAGTGTAAGAATCTTCTATTTCATAACACTCCCCCTTGAATGTCTATTCAATGATGTGCCTCGTTAAAACCTTAAAACAAAACCCAATGGGAAAAATTAAAGTAAGGAAAGAGTACACATGTTTGAATATGCGCCTATTGGTTGCCTCGTTAAAAACCTTGCAAGGAAAACCCAGTGGGACAAAACCTTGTAAGGGAAAAAGAGTGCAACGCGCATTGACTCCCCCTAATGAGTACATCGATTTATATCCTTGAGCATTTGTATTCCAATCTTGTGCATCATCTTCAAAACGATCTTTGGTAGATGCTTGATGAATAAATCAACCATATTGACTTGAATAAATATTCCGCACCTTGAAATCATCATTCTTGATAGATATGAACATCTTCATATAATGTCGTGGAATAGCTCTTCAATATCTCCATAGATGCATTCTCAATGCTATCATGCTTATAGTTATAGCAAGATACATATGTACACAAATTGTACTTAGGATGTGGTACTTCAGGACCAAGAATTGCATATGCTTCAAGCAACTTAAATCTTTCAAGTTAAGTCATATAAGCCATATAATAAACTTTAGCTGCATATCAAGCTTTCATTAGTGATACTAAACAAATAAGATATCGAAAACTGACTATACATACCTTTGACTTTTATCTTTCAAGCATTTGAACTATAGGTTCAAAACTACATGTCTTTCATATGGAATCAATTCTTCTTGAATTGTATCTCTTCCATTTAGTTACTTTCTTTGAGTCAGCAAATGCGTATAGCATGCTTTGCAATATGTTGCAATTGAATTATCCCTTTTATGAACTTCAGGTTCATATCATGATATTCGGGGATTTACATATACAAATGATAATTCATCCCATGTAACCTTTTCTCAAGTGTTTATCATGTCTCCCCCTCATGTTAGTAAAGCTAACTTGTTTCCTCAACTTTGGGAAATCATCTTTGTGCATTATGTCAATATACATAGCACCTTAATAATAAGATGAAATTATTTGGTTCCTGACCCTGAACCACTTTTGAGGGGAGAATATACTCTCCTATACAACTTATATCAAACTGATATATACAACTTCGTTCTCATAAGGAACAGTTTAGCTATTAAGTGGAAGCACTCAATAATTATCTTGCTAAACCAACTTTGATATAAACCAACTTATCAAGATGAACTGTCTTGAGTAGAGAATCTGGAAACTATGCTCGAAGTTAGATTACTGAGCGATTTACCCCGCAAGCACCGGCCAGGCTGCGGGTCAATAACAATTGCGCATGTAACCATTCCATAGATGCATCATATGTGGTATACATGGCAGGTGAATGGGCTCATATTCACCTTTGATATTTCCAGAATTTAGGGGCTTCAACCCGAACTCTTTAGTTGGTCAGTTCATTAATGAGAACAAGTGATACAAGAGTATTCGTAAAGAACTTTCTAGTTCTTTAATATTCACCTATGTGAATTTGCACATCATACTTAAAATGAGATGGCTAACATGAATGCCAACTGAATAAATTATCAATATTGGTAAACTTCAAATTTACACCATGACATGTGCACTTATCAATAAACTTCGGGTTTATTATGACATGGGTTTTATACCAATAGATATCCACTTTATTGTGGCATTCTTTCGTTTGTGTAGTACAAACTGGAGAACAAAGCGGGTAGCTTTTCATATACAAATTATCCCGCTACAAGTTGTAGTAATAGGAGAATCAAAGCCTTCCTTTATGTATAGTCTCAATATCATCAATCGCCTTCGCGTGTACTTTTGGAAACTGGATAAGTTTCTTTGAGACTTACTACAGCACAATACTCAATTGTGTTTCTCCAACATAGTAATAATTGGCTCTTCGAGAGCTCTCAATTAATTTTGTACTACCACAGACTGAGGTTCGAGATCCTCACATTCTTGCATTCCGTATTTTCAAGAGTCTCAGGCTCAATAGATTCTTCGTGAATCTCGGAATTAATCAAATCATGAGCGTCCTCATGTGATTCTTTCATAGTGTCATTTAGATCGTTCTTTTTCCTCTTTCTAGGATTTCGATCTTTGGAACCTAATGGTCTGCCACGCTTCTGGCGTGCATTTGACTCATTCGATATGACACTAGATATTTGTCCAATAGGGACTTCAATACGGATCGGAACTTTTTCCCGCGTGAATGTGTGATTTCGTTATCCTCTTCAAGTCCGTAAATGCGTCAGGCATTTGATTTGCTATTCTTTGCAAATGGATAATCTTTTGTACCTCTTTCTTTCAAATAGAGGTATGTGGATCAAGATGAGATAATGATGCATTTTTCCACAAAATTTCCCATTTGGTTTCACCGACTTCTCCCCCTAATTTTGGGAAAAATGTCTCATCAAATTGACAGTCTGCAAATAGTGCAGTGAACAAATCTCCTGTCAACGATTCATACTCAACATATATTCCTAACCTTCTTTGCAAACCCATTTTGGTGCGGGATGGCGGTGCTACAGGCACATATACTGCGCATCCAAAGCTTCTTAAATGGGGTATATTGGGTTCATGACCCAAAACCAATTGCAATGGGGAATATTTGTGTCAATTCGTCAGTCAGAGACGAACTAGCATTGTTGCATGCAACATGGCGTTACCCCAAACCGAAGTGGGCAGCCGACGAACTAGCATTGCTTCATGCAAAATGGCGTGACCCCAAACCGAAGTGGGCAGCCGACAAACTAGTATTGTTGCATGCAAAATGGCGTGAACCCAAGTCGAAGCGGGCAGCCTCGTTTTCATGAAGAATTCAAGATTATTCTCATCTATTGTCTCAATATGATATCCATTTTGAATGATATCTTTAAAACTCAACAAGTTCTTTTTAGACTTGGAGGAGAACACTTTGATTGATATCATTAAAACTCAACAAGTCCTTCTTAGACTTGGAGGAGAACATTGCATTCTCTATGATTAACGTCATGCCTTTGGGCAGAGTTACAATTGCTCTTCCGGAGCCTTCAATCAATTTACTACTTCCATAGATTGTAGTAATGTTTGCCTTACACAATTACTCTTCTTTTCTTTGAGTATTGTATGTGTAGTACATGAATCAACTAGGCAAATACTTTTACAATTGGACGTTGGTCCAAGTTCGCTTTGTGAGATATCCATATTTGCTATCCCATAGTTTAACATACAAAAGAAATACACGAACATAGGAATAAACAAGTTCAATTCTTTTGTGTCACATAATATCTTCAAAATCTGCTACTAACAGTTGGCTAACAAAATCAGATATGTTATCCATAATCAATTCCTTTGCAGTTTGAAAATTTCAGCGTTTTTCATAAGACAATCGATTATTAAACACATACAATCGATTGTTGAAACATAGACAATCGATTGTTAAACATAGACAATCGATTGTGGGTGATTTTTGAAAATTCCAGACCTCACTGTTTCAAGACAATCGATTGTTAGACAAAGACAATCGATTGTTGGCTATTTTTGAAAAATTCCAGAACACACTGTTTCAAGACAATCGATTGTTAGCCAAAGACAATCGATTGTTGATCAATTGTTTTTCAACTTTAATGCGAAAATAGTTGATAATCGACTAGTTTTTCAGGCTAATCGATTACCCCCACTGGAAAATAAAAGTTTTATTGATATTTGAACATATTGAAGATATTCTAAAGAACTACTGCTAACATTGCTTTATGAACTAACTAATACGAGCTAATGCTAATGACTATTAGTTTATTCACTAACTAATACAAATAAGTAGAACAAAATCAAATAACTCCATCTTCTTTCATCACGGATCCATCGCCGATTAGGTGGTCTATTTTTCCATCGGGTTGCTCAAAGAAGTCTGCCACATCCAGGTGGGTCATGTCCTCATTGTCGTCATAGACAAAGTTTGTTTCAGGGCCTTTTCTCTTTCGAGATGCTTGATAAAGGTCAACCAAGTGTCTTGGTATACGGCAAATCTTTGACCAGTGCCCTTTCCCACCGCAACGATAACATATAGTTTCTGAACTATTTGCCTTAGGATCTTCGGGATCCCGTTTCTACTTTCGGTGGTTATCTCTCTTTGGGGGGTGACGGACTTCTTTGGAATTTCTTCCTTGTCCACGTCCTTGGCTTTGACCCCGTTTATGACCGTGATCATGGTCCCTTTTATGTTTGGCATGATGCGAGTGCACCATATCTGCTTCAGGCAGTGGTGTAGACCCAGTTGGTCTATTTTCGTGATTTCTCATGAGCAGATCATTATTTCGCTCAGCCACTAGTAAGAGAGAAATCAGTTCAGAGTACTTCGTAAAGCCTTTCTCTCGGTACTGTTGCTGCAGTACCATATTGGAGGCATGAAACGTTGTAAACGTTTTCTCAAGCATATCATAATCGGAGATGTTATCTCCACATAGCTTCAGTTTAGAAGTAATTCTGAACATAGCAGAATTATATTCAGAAACGGACTTAAAGTCCTGTAGCCTCAGATGGGCCCAATCATATCGTGCTTGTGGCAGAGTGACCAACTTCAGGTTGTCATATCTCTCCTTTAAGCTGTTCCACAAAACGAGTGGATCCTTGACGGTGAGATATTCAATCTTCAAACCTTCGTCAAGGTGGTGGCGCAAGAAAATCAAGGCCTTCGCACAATCTTGGTTGGATGCTTTTTCTTTATCTTTGAGGGTGTCTCCAAGACCCATAGCATCTAGGTGGATTTCAGCATCCAACACCCATGTCATATAGTTCTTGCCCGAAATTTCAAGGGCAACGAACTTTCTTTTCATAATGTCAGACATACTCGAAAATTAAATTAGGAAGAGGGAAAATACCTTGGATTTTCGAGAATGATACTTCTTGAGATGGTAGAGTCTCGTGCTGATAACGTGTTATAAACTAAAGCAAAAGACAAGAACAATAGAACAAGAACAATAGCAATAGAGAGAAGAGTAGAGAGAGTTCTTCTTATTGAGTTGAGAGGGGTGAATTACAATGGTAGAGAGCACCTCTATTTATAGGGAGGAGGAAGATCTTGCTACCAATAATAGGACTCTAAAATCTCTCTAATTAAGTACATTAAAGACATTCACCTTAAATAGAAGTGTAAGAATCTTCTATTTCATAACAGCAACCAAATTTTTGCCGAGTTGTTACTCCATTAGTTTAGGAAAATAACTATAAATACATAGACGCATATTAGCCCATATGTTCACTCCCGAGCCTTGGATCGATATGCTTAAGTAATAAGAGTTTATGTGTGCATTCTCGCGTTTCGACACCTTTAAATTTAAAATAATTATGTTACAATCATGTGTATATTTTGTACCTTGGTTTAATATTTAATTTCAAGAAAGTACCTTGTGTGCGTACCGCATCTAGGTCAAAACAATTAATAAAAGTATAATAATTAAGTGAGCGGTAATAGACAACAATTCAATACAAGAATAGTCAAGAATTGATTTAAGCTTTACATTAGTCAATAAAGTGACCGTGCTAGACCCACGGGACTCGAGAGGTGCCTTATACCTCCCCCCCCCCCCCCCCCGTCAACATAATTCCTTAATCAGTCTTCTGTTTCGTAGACCATAATTAATAGTCAAACCTTCCTTTTGAAAGGGGATTCAAATAAAAGGTGACTTGGAACACCAAAACTCAATTCCAAGTGGCGACTCTAAATAATAAATAATCCCTTTTCAAAACGTTACTTTAATTGGAAATCTAACTCGACCTCGTAATAGAGTTGTGGAAAAAAAAGAGGTGTGACACTACTCCTCTTCCAATTCCGAAAAGGTTCAAAACACCCGACATCCCAAAATATGATTGTACTACAGACCCATGTGACCATGTGACTACATTTACAACCGGCATGAAAGGCAACGACTTGACCAAATAAGAAATCGAATTAGTATTGGTCAAGAAATTTGGAGAAACACTCACCAAGGGTGCATTAACCTGGTATTCTCTTTTATCTAACAATTCTATAAATTCTTTTGCTGAGCTTGCAAATTCTTTTATTAAGGCACATTCGGGAGCTCAAAAGGTAGAGAAAAGAATGGAAGATATTTTTAAAATCAAACAAGGGGATTCAGAATTGCTCAAGGACTTTGTTGATAGATTCCAGCGTGAAAGAATGACTCTACCCTGTGTACCTAAAAACTGGGCCGCAATAGCTTTTGCGAGTAATTTAAATGACAAAAGTTCTGAAGCCATGAGAAGACTCAAAGAAAGCCTTCGAGAATTTCCTGCAACCATGTGGAATGATATTTACAACAGGTATAGTACGAAGCTGCGAATTGAAGAAGATACCATACCTAAGTTCCATCATGAAGAAAGGGCGGTTCCAGAAGATAAAAAACCGAACAAAGATCAGGTAAAAATAGGTACGATCCATATATGGGACATGCAGGAAAAGACTCACGGTACAAAAAAAATAGCCATCAATATGATCAAAAATCGAGGAGCATGGAATCTGGTTCTTCATCATGATTCAGATATGATCGGAACAGACAAGAGTCACAAGACGACGACAAAAGTTTAAAGGCAATGTTCGGCGGATATAACTTTAATGTCACTACCTCCGAGCTCGTGGTTGTTCTGAGAAGCATGGGAGATAAGGTACGATGGACAAAAGAGATGCGGTCAAATTCAAATAGACGCAATCTAGACCATTGATGAGAATTCCACAATGATCATGGGCACAATACTTCAGAATGTAGATTCTTGCAGAGTGAAGTGGATCATCTATTGAAGCAAGGGTACCTCACTGAATTATTTAGTGAAAAAGGTAAACAAGCTTATATGAAAATTAGGCAAAAGCCACAAAAACCTCCTTCACCCAAGAGAACAGTGAATGTGATAAGTGGGGGAGAAGATATTCATGGTGTAACTTACACAACTTCCAACAAGATTTCTAAAGTAACGATTACACAGGGGAAACGAGTACGACATGTTTTAGAAAAAGAAAATATTTCATTCGATGATGCAGATACCGAAGGAGTGATAAACTCACATAATGATGCACTGGTAATATCTTTTCCTGTACATGATACTAATGTAAACCCAGTTTTGATTGATCCAAGGAGTTCTGTAATATTATACTACTAAGGGTATTACATGAAATGCAAGTTGAAAATAAAATGATACCCAAGGTGCATACCTTGTCAGGCTTCGACAATTCAAGTGTAGTAACAAAAGGAGAGGTAATTCTAATAACTTTTGCTGCAGGTGTTATTAAAGAAACAAAATTCCAGGTAGTTGATATGGAAATGGCCTACAATATGATCATGGGGATACTTTGGATCCAAGATATGGATGTTGTTTCATCAACTCTGCATCAAGTTATTAAATTTCCATCACCCTGGGGAATTTATCAAATTCAAGGGGATCAACAAACATCCAGGAGTATCAACACTGTAACAGATACGAGCGCTGTAAGTAAAAAAATATCAATTACAGGAAACAGTTGAAGGTGTCAACAATCAAACCTCAACTGAGCAAGAGAAATCAGATTTAGATTCGAGACCTGATACCATTTAAGAACCTGAGGAGAATGAAAATATCAAAACAGCCATCGAAGAACTCGAGGCTGTGGTATTATTCGAACAATGGCGTGAACGGAAAGTTTATGTTGGGGCTAATTTAAACTCAACCATGCGAAGTATGTTAGTTAAATTTCTAAACTC
The DNA here is from genome assembly GCA_034376525.1 of Nicotiana benthamiana. Taxonomy (NCBI): domain Eukaryota; kingdom Viridiplantae; phylum Streptophyta; class Magnoliopsida; order Solanales; family Solanaceae; genus Nicotiana; species Nicotiana benthamiana. The sequence goes on from CM067336.1 coordinate 82,203,978, forward strand.
TAACGTGGATTATTTTGCTTGGTCCCATGCTGACATGACAGGGCTACCACCGGATGTGACGACTCATAAATTAAATTAGGACTCATCATTTACACCAATAAAGCAAAATAAAAGAAAGCAAGGAGCTTTCAAAAATCAGGTGATTCAAGATGAGATCCAAAAGCTATTAAAAATTGGGTCAATCCACGAGGTAAAGTACCCTAATTGGTTAGCCAACATAGTCGTTGTACCTAAGAAAAATGGTAAGTGGCAAGTCTGTGTAGATTATACAGATCTTAATAAAGCTTGTCCAAAAGACTCTTTTCATTTACCACATATAGATCAATTAATTGATGCAACTGCAAGACATGAACTTTTATGTTTTTTAGATGCATATTAGGGTACAATCAAATTAAAATTGATCCTAGTGATGAAGAAAAAAGTTTTTTCATCACAGACATGGGGACTTACTATAGTTACTACTTTTCCACTTCAAAATATTTTGCATAAATATGAATTGTCAGGATAATTGGCAAAATGAGCCATAGAATTAAGTGAATACAAAATCATTTATCAACCCATGACCGCTATAAAATCTAAAGTACTAGCTAATTTCGTGACTGATTTTAATCAGAGGATGCATTTAGAAGCAGAAAAAGAATTACAATTTTTTAATGGTGCAAACCCGGGGACTTGGGTTTTATTCACTGATAAGTCATCTAATGTAAAAGGAGAAGGTCTGGGTATATTCTCATACCACCTACGGGTGAAACTATTAGGCAAGCTATAAAATGTCATTTTATAACTAACAATGAAGCAGAGTACGAGGCTGTAATTGCAGGTTTAGAACTGGTAAGAGAACTCGGCATAACATAAATTATAATCAAGAGTGATTCTCAACTCGTGGTTAACCAAATGCTGGGGACTTATACAGCCAGAGAAACTCGAATGCAAGAATATCTCAAAAAGGTACGAGAACTAATAAAGCTATTCCAAACTTGGAAGGTAATTCAGATCCTATGATATGAGAATGTGGAGGCAGACGTCTTACCTAATCTCGCATCTGCAGCTGACGTAGTAAATGATGCAAATGCTTCAGTCATACATTTATTTCATTCCGTTCTCGAACCTGACAAAAATGAGGTAAATTTTAATCATTTAACGTAGGATTGGAGAAACGAAATTATTGCTTTTTTACAGCACGGAACCGTGCCTAATGACAAAGGAAAGGCTCACGCGCTTTGCAAAAAAGATGCTCGATATATGTTATATCAAGGAAATATTTATCAAAAGATGTTTGGTGGACCACTAGCAAGGTGTCTCGGACCTTCTCAAACAGAGTATATGATGAGGGAAGTGCATGAAGGATATTGTGGAAATCACGCAGGAGGAAGGTCACTGGTAAGAACATTGATTCGAGCAGGATATTATTGGCCTAAGATGGAAGAAGAGGCAAACATCTTCATGTCCAAATGTGATATATGTCAAAGATATGGCAATAATATGCACAAACCAGCTGAGTTATTACATTTTTTTATAGCCCCGTGGCCTTTTATGAAATAAGGAATGGATATCATAGGTCAACTACCACAAGCAAAGAGTCAGGTACGAGAGAAGGAAGTTAAAAAATTCATATGGGAAAATATAATATGCCGCTTCTGAGCACCAAAGGAGAACGTGTGTGACAAAGGACCGCAATTCTAGGAGCTCAAATCACAGAATTTCTTCAAAGTTGGCAAATTAAAAGGATAACATCTACGCCATACCATCCTGTGGGTAATGGACAAGCGGAATCTACAAATAAAGTCATCATGAATAACTTGAAGAAAAGGTTACAAGATTCAAAAGGTAACTGGCCTGAGATATTACCTGGAGTATTATGGGCTTATCGTACAATGACAAAAACAAGCACTGGAGAAACCCCGTTTTCAATGGTTTATGGTGCGGAAGCCTTAATTCCAGTTGAAATAGGAGAACCGAGCACACGATATATTCAGGAAATGGAGGAATATAATAAGGAAGAGATGTGGCTCAACCTTGATTTTCTTGAAGGAAGAAGAGAAGCTGCATTGATAAGAATGACAGCACACAAGCAAATGATTAAAAATATAGCTAAGTATAAGTGATGGCAGTGATTATGGCTTAGTTTAATAGAATAAAGAGAGATGGATTAAGTAACAATAAATGGCAATGAAATATAAATAAAGGAAAAGAGTCACTCAATCTTGAGTGAGGCAGATCCTCTTTCATTTTATAAAGATGAATGATAGATAAATATAAGAACCTTAGGACCTTTTTTGGATCTTATCAAGGTCTGGGATCACAGATCCTCTAATCTCTTTAAAGAAGAGTGTTTACATATTTACTAGAGGGGGGGGGGGAGAGAGAGAGCTCCCCTTTTCAGAAGTCCTTCCCTCCTATTTATATGGAGGTATCCATAGAAAATCCTAAAAACGCACAATTTAGAGAAAATATTCAGTAGAATATTCCCTTTGAGGATTCTAAAGCAAACAAACTATTTCATCACTGCCTGACCTCGGCCTTATTGATGACTGTTAGACCTTGGCCTTATCGATGACTGTCCGACCTCGGCCTTATCGATGACTGTCCGACCTTGGCCTGTTGTCTCCACGTACCGAATTTCTTTGATCTGATTTTGACCTATACAGTTAGTTCCTCTGCTTATCGAGGTCATTTTTTGGTCGAGCTCGGTAAGCATACTTCATTAATAATAGTTCGAGAAATTTGGATGGGGAGGTCTACTACTGTGGATTGCGGGTGTGAGTGCCGATCTTTAGGTCAAAGTGGTATCCCCATAGGCTGAACTCGAGCATAGTTTAATCAGGGCCAATGATTCTAGTGATGAGTCGATCTAGAAGACGGTAGAGTTGGAGAAGGCCGTCGAGGCCAGGATGGCTGCTTTGATAAGGATGGCGGCATCGGAGGAGGTCATTCACATACTTGGATCTGGACGGCGAGGAGGTGGAATGTGAATTCGAATGAGGTTGCTGAATGGGAATTCAGGCATGATTGATGAATATGAATTTGGGTGAGGTCGCCGAATGTTGATTATGGAAAGGTCTCCAAATGTGAGTTCGGACGAGGTCACCTAGTGTGAATTCGTACGAGGTCGCCCACTTTGAATTCGGATTAGGTCGCCCACTTTGAATTCGGATGAGGTCGCCTAATGTGAATTCGGACAAGGTCGTCGAATGTGAATTCAGATGAGGTCACCAAATGTGAATTTGTGTGAGGTCGTCGAATGTGAATTTGGATGAGGTTGCCCACTATGAATTCGGACGAGGTCACCGAATGTGAATTTGGACGAGGGCGAAGATTGATTCGGATATGTTGATACATACTAGGCCGAAGTTGATCCGGACGAGGCTGAAGTTGATTCGGACAAGGACTAAGTTGATTCGCACGAGGCCAAAGATCAATTCGGACGAGGCTGAATGTTGGTCCGAACGAGGCCGAAGTTGATTCAGACGAGGCCGAAGTTTGATTCAGATGAGGTCAAACTCTTCTTTTATTTATGGCCCTTGAACGTTGGGGTGTTATTTCGAGCTGGTTCAAAATTTTAACCTGTCGTGGTTCGAACGAGGTTGAACTCTTCTCTTTTGGTAATGGCCCTTGGCCGTCGGGGTATTATTTCGAGCTGGTCGAATGTTAACCCGTTATGGTTCAAACGAGGTCAAAACCTTCTCTTTTGGCGATGGACCTTAGCTGTTGGGGAGTTATTTTGAGCTGGTCGAAATATTAACCCGTCATGGTTCGAACGAGATTGAACTCTTCTTTTTTGGCAAAGGCCCTTGGCCATGGGGGAGTTATTTCGAGCTGGTCGAAATGTTAACCCATCGTGGTTCGAACGAGGTTGAACACTTCTTTCTTGTCGATGACCCTTGGCTGTCGGGGTGTTATTTTGAGTTGGTCAAAATGTTAACACGTCGTGGTTCGAACGAGGTCGAAGTCTTCTCTTTTGGCGATGGCCCTTGGTCGTCGGGAGTTATTTCGAGCTGGTCAAAATATTAATCAATTGTGTTTCGATCAAAGTCAAACTCTTCTTTTTCGGTGATAGCCCTTGTCCATCGGGGTGTTATTTCGAGCTGGTCAGAATATTAACTCATCGTGGTTCAAACGAGGTCGAACTCTTCTCTTTTGGCGATGGCATTTGGCAGTGGGGTGTTATTTTGAGCTGGTCGAAATGTTAACCCGTCATGGTTTGAACGAGGTTGAACTCTTCATTTTTTGCAATGGCCCTTGGCTGTTGGGATGTTATTTTTGAGCTGGTCGAAATGTTAACCCGTTGTAGTCCGATCGAGGTCAAACTCTTCTTTTTTGGCGATGGCCCTTGGCCATCGGGGTGTTATTTTGAGCTGGTCGAAATGTAAACCCGTCGTGGTTCAAACAAGGTAGAACTTTTCTCTTTTGGCGATGGCTCTTGGCCGTTGGGTTTTTATTTTGAGGCTATCAAAATATTAACCCGTTGTGGTTCAAACAAAGCCGAACTCTTCTTTTTTGGTGATGGCCCTTGGCCATCGGGGTGTTATTTTGAGCTGGTTAAAATGTTAACCCGTCGTGGTTCGAACGAGGTCAAACTCTTCTATTTTGGCGATGTCCCTTGGCCGTCAAGGTGTTATTTTGAACTGGTCGAAATGTTAACTCGTCGTGGTTCGAATAAGGTCGAACTCTTCTTTTTTGGCAGTGGCCCTTGGCCGCCAAGGTGTTATTTCGAGCTGGTCGAAATGTTAACCCCCCGTGATTCGAACGAGGCAGAACTATTCTCTTTTGGTGATGGCCCTTGGCCGTCGGGTTGTTATTTCGAGCTTGTCGAAATATTACCCGTCGTGGTTCAAACAAGGTTTAACTCTTCTCTTTTGGAGATGGCCCTTGGCCATCGGGGTGTTATTTTGAGTTGGTCGAAATATTAACTCGTCGTGGTTCGAACATGGTCGAACTATTCTCTTTTGGCGATGTCCCTTGTCCTTCGGGGTGTTATTTCGAGCTGGTCGAAATATTAACCCGTTCCGATATGAACGAGGTCGAACTCTTCTCTTTTGGCGATGGCCCTTAGCCGTCAGGGTGTTATTTTGAGCTTGTGGAAATGTTAACCCGACGTGATTCGAACGAGGTCGTACTTTTCTCTTTTGGCGATGGCCCTTGGCCGTCGGGGTGTGACTTCGAGATGGTTGAAATGTTAACCCTTCGTAAGTCTCTGTTTTTGGAGAGCTTCGGGTATCCTATGGGTGAGTACCAGTTTGCTTTTGTGTGTTTCCTCGGTGGGTCCAGTTTATTTAATTTTGCTTGCATTAGAGAATGAGTCGTTTCCTCTTCGCGCAACTGGAAGAATGCTCCTGCATCTATCGCGCTTAGAATATTTTTTAGTTAAACCTTATAAAATCATTCGTTACCTCGATTTGATCAAGTGCAAAGATATGCTAGGAGGTCAAGCGCAGGTAGCAGGTTGCGGTGACGGTGGAATATAGTCGAACAGCTCCGAAAATTCATCACCTCGTGAATATTATCTTTTTAATATGATGAAGTTGAAGTGCAATCTGCGTTTGTTACCTCATATGAGGTGAAGATATATTAACATGAAGAACCATAGCTTATATATTGAATCTTTTGCAACCGGATACAATTCCTGCACAATGAAAGCAAAAGAGAAAAAGGATATCTTTCATCCGATGGGAGAAAATGGGGTTGAAGAAATTTCCTTTTCGTAGCTAAATCAATTGCTAGTCATGTTTGTTTTAAGAAATTTTGGTTAAGTGTAAGAGATCTGTTTAGTCTATGAGTGGGAGGGATCACTATAATAATGATAAATCTGTACATAGTCAAATAAGAATGAGATCACTGTAATCGCCATAATTTTTCCATTTTCGGGTAGATCTATATCTGGATAGATTTTAATCCTCTTTTTGTGCAGCAATCCCAAACAGCGACGCTAGTCTACGAAGTTGCTAGAATCGAATTTTAGATTTAGAAGAAACTAAAATTTTAACTAGAAAATTTCCGCAGATGGCGCCAAATTGTTTGACCAAAAGCTATCGAAATATTTTTTATTAAATCAATTAATGATGATGATGAGGGCAAACCCTAGTCAAGGATAATTAATTCTAGATCCGAAATGAATAATACGAATAGAAAAACATAGCTGAGTATAAGTGCTGGCAGTGATTATGGCCAGATTTAATAGCATAAAGAGAGATGAATTAAGTAACATTAAATGGCAATAAAATGTAAATAAAGGAAAAGAGTCGCCCAATATTGAGTGAGGCGGATCATTTTTAATTTGATAAAGATGAACGATAGAAAAATATAAAAACCATAGAGTCTTTTTTGGATCTCATTAAGGTATGGGATCACAAATCCTCTAATCTCTTTAAAGATGAGTGTTTACATGTTTTTTAGAGAGGGGGAGAGAAAGCCCCCCTTTGGAAAGTCCTCATCTCCTATTTATAAGGCGGTATCCATAGAAAATCTATAAAAAAAAGTATAATTTAGAGGGAATATTCTATTTGAGGATTCCAAAGCAAACTAGCCATTTCAATACTGCCCGACCTCGGTCTTATTAATGATTGTCCGACCTCGGCCTTATTGATGACTATCCGACCTTGGCCTTATTGATGACTATCCGACCTCGGCCTTATTGATGACTTTCCGACCTCGGCCTTATCGATGACTGTCCGACCTCGACTTGTTGTCTCCGCGTACCGAATTTCTTTGATCTGATTTTGACTCATACACCTACTTATCTATTTCTACCTATATTTTCAGGCAAATGTTACTGTTCAGTTGAGACCATTTCTTTTTGTTAGATTCTTGTAATTTGTGACACCGAATTTTAAGTTGTGAGACAGTTGTGATTATGTTTAGACCATATCTGAGACTCATGTACAGTTGTGATTATGTTTAGACTATGTCCGAGATTTATGTATATCATGATACTATTCTGAGACTCATGTACAGTTGTGATTATGTTTAGACTATGTCCGAGATTTATGTATATCATGATGCTATTCTGAGACTCATATACAGTTGTGATTATGTTTAGACTATGTACGAGATTTATGTATATCATGATGCTATTCTGAGGCTTATTTGCTTTCATATCTATGTCATAACTTTGTTAATGACTTAATAATTGGACTCTATTATTATTATTGAATGTTGCATATAGGTTAGGCGTCATCACCCCCTTTTGTTAATGCCACTATTCCTAGATCCTGGAAAATTATAAAGGAAACAGACCACTTTATGTTGGCTACGTCTTGACGATCAGAATTACCCTTTTCAATTTTCAATGCGAAAGAAAGAACAAAAATAAATCAAGTAAACAAACAAATTCATATATACATGCAGTGGCTACGAATATGAATTTGAAATATGAAAAATTATTTTTCCAACTATTGTATATTATAGTAGTATTAGTTTAGAATAAGAGTGTAAACTTGCTCGGGCCTTAACCGGGACCGAATCGGGCCCGTGGTTCTGGCGGTCCTAGTGGGCCGGTCCTGACAGTCCCGGGCTTTGTCGATCCTATAAGCTCGTGATGGACCGGTCCAAAAGTGAAGAACCGCCAGGCCCGGGACCGCCAGACGGACCTGGCGGGCCCAGGGGGCCCAACGGCTCTTTTTTTTTAAAAAAAAAAACAGTAACGACTCTTTTCAAAAGTAGTCGTTTGAAACTTTGTAAAATAGCCAGTTGACCCCCAAACTTTAATTTAACCCTAACTTTATATAATTATAATTTTTCTCATATCTCAACTATAAATACCCGCTCATTCTTTCATTTTTATACACCAATTCATCAATATCTCTCAATCTCTCTTTCAATCTTTCTACTACAATTGCTTAATTTATTGTTGAAAATTCATGAAAAATTGTGATGTTGTTGAATTGAAGTTTTCAAGTGTTCAACGATTTTCAATTTTCAAGAAGTTGTTCGGCAATCCGGTAAACTTGTTTCAACTCTTACGTTTTAATATATTTTTGTGCTGTTTAGTTTGCATAATTATAATTAGTATGGCATTTTCTTTGAAAAAAATGTTCGGTAAAGGAAAAGGTAAAAGCGGTGAAAGTAGAGGCCATAATACTACGCTTCCCCCGACTCCCCGACCTAAAAAGATAGGCAAGTTGAAAGTAGTCGCCAACCTAGACGTCCTACTCCGCCTCCCGTAATGCTTGATAGTAATCACCCTTAATTTCAATTTACCGATAGTGAATTTCTACATGATGTTGCAGTAGGTGATAGATTAGATGATGAAATTATGAATGCTCTTTATCCTAATGAACCTATCTTAGAGGAAAATGAGGATGATAATGATGATGATAAAACCCAAGCACCAGATTTAGATGATACACCTACTAGTCCTGTTCATAACTCAAGGAATGCACCGGCACACCCACCTGTAGAAACTCCAACTTTTAGTAGACAACCTGCTAAACGTGCAGAAACATCATTAGTTTGGAATTTTTTTACTCAAGTAAGAGAAATAAATAAGGCTAAGTATAAAACTTGTGGGAAATTACTGGTTCATAAATTTACTGGAGACCGTAGCGGCACAAGTAGTTTGGTTAGGCACATAAAAATACACCCTACAGATAGGGCTAGATTTTTTAAAATGCAAAGAGAGGACAAGTGTAGATTCTGTGGTTAACCCTAGTACATGTTCAAATTTAGTTCAACCAGGAATTAACAGTGTCACCGGAGGTATTTTATATTACGATCCAAATAGAGATCGTGAAGAATTAGCAAAGATGATTACTGTTATGTGCTTACCTTATACTTTTGCTTCTAATCCTAATTGGGTTCATTATATTAGAAGAGTTTTTAATCTTACTTATAAAGATTGGCCTCGCGCAACAGTTAAGACCGATATTTATAAATTCAAACATGAATATGAGTAATATTTGTGCTATTTATTTACTCATATACCTTATCGGATTTCTATTACTACTGATATTGGTAGAAGTAATAATGACTGTGATTATCTAACTGTTACAAGTCATTGGATATATGAGGACTGGACAATGCAAAAACTTATAATTGCATATAGAATAATTAATTCAAGTCACACGGGTAAGTTTATAGCTAACACTGTTTCAGATATTTGTAGATAGTTTTGCTTTAGCGATAAAATAATGACAATTTCTATGGATAATGCTTCTAGTAACACTAGTGCAATAGGCATGCTTACAAAAACGTTAAATCCTGTATTTACTAATATTTTCCATGTTAGATGTATTTGTCATATTTATTATTTAATTGTTGGTGATGGTATGTGAATTTTAAACATAGAAATTGAAAAGGTTCGAATGACTCTTAATTGGCTTTTTTATTCAAACCGTAGAACTAGACTTAGAGAGTATTTTAAAAAATGTGATTAATATGGCCTTAGAGAAAGAAAGGTTCCTAAACCTTACCCGACTAGGTGGAATTGTATGTACGAAAGATTAGTAGTTGTATATGAATATAGAAACCCAATTAAAGCAACGCTTAATTCTCGGGTAGGTGGTGAGGATGATGATGAAATGCTTACTACCCAATATTGGACGAATGTTAAAATTCTTTTAGATTTTTAGATCATTATCAAGTTGCTACAAATGCATTTTCTGGGCAGTAATATCCTACTATTTCAAACTGTTTAGTTTATATTGCCGCACGAGCTGATTTGTTTGTTGAATTTGGCGAGGGTGGGGATATTTATGAACTTGCTATAAATGAAATGAAACAAAAATTTAAAAAATATTTTTCCCTATCCCTCTTATTTTTGGTGTTGCTGCAATGTTAATTCCTACAATGAAATTGGGAGGTCCTCGTTTTTGGTATTCTAATATTTATATGGCTTTAGATCTTTCAAACGAGAAAATTGCTACACTTGAAGATGCAAAAGAATCAATTAAAATTAATTCCCTAACTGTTTATAATGCTTATAAAGTTGCGTTAGAGCATGCTAGGCCAAATATTCCAACCCCTACTTCGTCTAGCTCACAATCGTCTAAAAGAGCTGCGGGCTTAACAACTCTTAAATCTTGGACGGAGTTCCGGGGTTCTCAAGGTGATAATTATGATGAAACTTCACATCTAAATGAGCTTCAAGTTTACTTGTCTCTGGGACTTGAAAGGAGAATCCAGACGGCTCTTTCGATCTTTTGGAATGGTGGAAGTCAAGGAAAAAATATTTTCTTGTTCTTGCAAGGATGGCTCGGAATGTTTTATCAATTCAAGATTTAATTTTTGCATCGGAGAGTGCTTTCAGTCAAGCAAGACTACAAATCGGTGATCATAGAGCGGCGATGAGGGATAGCTTGGAAAAATCGGTGCTTTTTAGAGATTGGATCCGTGCGGAAAGAAGAAACTTTGGAATTGCAGAATCACAACCGGCGATTGATGAAACTTATGAAGAAATGATAGCGGAACTTTCGTAGGATTCGTCTTCGCCCGGAAGTGGTGATGAACAAGCTTCGTTTACACCACCACCAACACAACCTCCTCCCAACCTTGACGGATTTATGAGATTTGTTAGAGATACAATGTAGATTATGATGTAACTTGTACATTGGCACATCTTCTTTTAGTTTTTTTCCTTTTAATGGTGGTATTAGTACCTTGTTGTGCTCATTCCATTGGGGGAAGGAAGACTAAGAGAGATATGTCATTTTGGTCAATAAAAATTATAAGACATATCCTTGAATATCTTTTTTCTCAATAGTTCTTTGTCTAATAAAAATTATAAGACATGTATATATATATATATATATATATATATATATATATATATATATATATATATATATATATGTATATATATATACACACACATATAACATACAATATATACTACAATAAAATATATACGAGAATATATATACACATAACATACAACCTAAACTACAAGAAAATATATAAGTAATAACATATATACATAAGATACAATATATATATATATATATATATAAGAGAATATATATACATTATACATAAGATATACAATATATATACTACAACAAAATATATATACATAATATACAATATATATACTACATGAAATTATATAAGAGAATAAATATATACATAAGATACAATATATACTACAAGAAAACATATATGGAATATGCATATATACAAAATATACAATATATACTAATTAGTACAACACAATATACTAATTACTACAACACAATATATACATTATATATAATGTATACTAATTACTACAACACACTATATACATAATATACAATATATACTAATTACTACAACACAATATATACATAATATACAATATATACTAATTACTACAACACAATATACAATGAAATATATATTATATATTCTACACTAATAACTTAATACACCATATAAAATATATTCTATACTATACTAATAACTACTATACAAGATATTGTCTTAAAAAAAACCTCTCAGGCCCGCCAGGCCCAGAACCACTATTGGTTTAGGCCCGTCACGGACTGAACTCAACCGTCAGGACTGCCAGACCCGACACACAAAGCTCGGGACCGCAAAGCCCGGCACGTGAGGCCCGTTTAGGCCCGGGCCAGTTTACACCCTTAGTTTAGATGTGCTGTTTTGACATCATATAAAGCTGCACAAATTCTTGAAATACAACACCTACCATTAAAAGGGACGGAATTGAAATCCATAATAGGGAGAATATCTCATATACCACCACCTTCGGAAGGAATTGGAGCCATATTGAATAGAAAAAAGTGAATAAAAAATCAAATAGATACAAATCCACACATCTGGAAAATCTTATAAATTTTGGAATATTCACAGAGAGATCAAAGATATCAATTTATTTTATTCAAAGCTGAAGAGATCAAAGACATCAAATTATGTCTTTCTCAAGTCCGATCGTTCTTCATCATGATCAACTTGGAGTACGGTTGGACGGTCCCTAATAATCAAATACATCACGAAGAAGATCCATACAACACTCTGTTTTTATGGGATGTACCGCATTCAAAAAATACACCGATGCAGACCTCGAATTACGGAGAACAATCACAAAAAAAACAATGGAACAAACAAATTATATCAACAAAGATTCATAATAACTATTTAATAAAAAAAGTCGATAACTATCAAATCGAAAAATTGTCTTAATTTTGGTTTGGTTCATTTTAATAGTTAAAAAGTTAATAGTTTATTTTTGGTTTTAATAAAAACCGATCAGAACTTATCTTTTTGCTTCGGTATTTTATTAGGTAAAAAAATTATCAAATTAATTTAATTTTGATTTTAATAAAAAACCGTTCAAATCTATTCCAAATGACAATTCTTTATTGGCTCTTCCTTGAGGATAAATTTGTTTTCAAAAATCAAAAGGTAGAATCACATCAACCTTGAGCTGGTTTGCATGATAACGTAACGTGAAAATGGTATAATTCCAATCAATGCTTGACATGTTGAAGAAGAACAGAGATTTCTTTGACATCAATCGACTTTTTTTTCCCTTTGCACTCATTATTTTTTTGGTTAGGTGGTGATAACTTGGGCTGCTGCCTGAAATGGGGCCCAAGTTCTTCTGTATTTGATGGGTTTAGCATTTCATTCACATGTCCAATATTCTCGAATAATTTTATTCCTGTTATAAATAGAACTCTAATTAGAGTGAATGTCTATCTTATAGAAGAGTTCTACTTTGAAGCTAAGTCTTTTCTCTTCCTATAAATAGAGGGGTCTTACCCCATTGTGAATCATCTCAAAGTATCAATAAGAATACTCCTCTCTCTACTTTTCTCTCTATTATTCTTGTTCTTGTATTATTATTCTTGTTCTTATATTATTTCATAACACGTTATCAGCACGAAAATCTGATTTAGATAGTCGACTAACCTGATGAATGTTTACTAAGTTAGTCGAATATCAACTTAGTTAGTCGACTAACTAATATTTCGCATTAAAACTGGACTTTTCCGCAAGGCAAGATAGTCGACTATCTGATTTAGATAGTCGACTAACCTGATGACTGCTTCCCAAGATAGTCGACTATCAACTAAGTTAGTCGAATAACCTCAGCAAATTTTGAAACTATTGTTTAATTATGAAGCAACGGATTAAATTTGTTTATTCTCATGTTCGTATATCTCTTTTGATTAATTGATTCATGTACCACACATACGATATTCAAAGAGAAGAAATATTACTCTCATTTAAGTATGTGTAAGGCAGATGTTACTACAATTTCTGGTAGTAGTAAATTGATTAAAAGGCTCCGGAAGAGCAACTATAACTCTGCCTAAAGGAACAACATTTTAGAGAATGCAATGTTCTCCTCCAAGTCTAAAAGAAACTTGTTGAGTTTTAAAGATATCATTCAAAATGGATATCATATTGAGACAATAGATGAGAATAATCTTGAATTCCTCATTTACTCATGAAAACGAGGCTGCCCACTTCGGTTTGGGGTCACGCCATTTTGCATGCAGCAATGCTAGTTCGTCTCAGAACGACGAATTATCACAAATATTCCCCGTTGCAATAAGTTTTGGGTCATGAACCTAATATATCCCACTTAAGAATTTTTGGATGTGCAGTATATGTGCATGTAGCATCGCCATATTGCACCAAAATGGGTCTGCAAAGAAGGTTAGGAATATATGTTGAGTTTGAATCGCCCTCCATTATTCGCTACCTCGAAACATTGACAGGGGATTTGTTCACTGCACGATTTGCAGACTGTCAATTCGATGAGAAATTAGGGGGAGAAGTTGGTGAAACCAAACGGGAAATTTTGTGGAAAAATGCATCATTATCTCATCTTGATCCACATACCTCTATTTGTGAAAAAGAGGTGCAAAATATTATCCATTTGCAAAGAATAGCAAATCGAATGCCAGACGCATTTACAGATTTGAAAAGGATAACAAAATCACATATCCCCGCAGTGAATGTGACAACATCTGATTCACGAATACATATTCATTATGGAAGAATATGAACATGAAATTGGTATTGAATATACCACACTCACCCCTAGAAGGAGGTTTGAGATGATATATGAAAATAATGTCATTGTTATGGCATGAATAGTCATTGGTCACGTACCTATTGTACGCCAAAATAATTTGTCAATGTGATTATCAAAGGACAATAATAATGCAAGAAACATATCTTGCATATAATTTTGACATGACCATAATGGTATAACTTTCTCTTTAAAAGAGATATTCATCACATGGATGTTGATGAATTTGTGGTAGTACAAAATTAATTGAGAGCTCTAGAAGAGCCAATTATTACTATGTTGGAGAAACACTATTGATTACCAATAAGGTATTGTGTTGTAGTAAGTCTCAAAGAAACTTATTCAGTTTCCAAAGTATATGCGGAAGCGATTGATTGAGACTATAAATAAAGGAAAGATTTGATATCTTCTATTACTACAACTTGTAGCGGGATAATCTGTATGTTAAAAACTACCCGCTTTATTTTCCAATTTGTACTACACAAGAATACCACAATAAGGTGGACGTTTATTGATATAAAAACCCATATCATAATAAACTTGAAGTTTATTGATAATTGCACATGTCATGGTGTAAATTTGAAGTTTATCAATATTGATAATTTATTCAGTTGGCATTCGGGTTAGCCATATCATTTTAAGTATGATGTTCAGTAATAGAGAATTCACATGGGTAAATATTAAAGAACTAGAAAGTTCTTTACAAATTCTCTTGTATTACTTGTTCTCTTTAATTAATTGACCAACTAAAGAGTTCGGGTTGAATCCCATAAATTCTGGAAATATTAAAGGTGAATATGGGCTCATTCACCTGCCATGTATACCACATATGATGCATCTATGATATGGTTACATGTGCGATTGTTATTAACCCGCAGCCTGGCCGGTGCTTGCGAGGTAAATTGCTCAGTAATATAACTTCGAGCATAATTTCCAGATTTTCTATTCAAGATAGTTCATCTTGATAAGTTGGTTTACATCATAGTTGGTTTAGCAAGATAATTATTGAGTGCCTCCACTTAATAGCTAAACTGTTTCTTATAAGAACAAAGTTATATATATTAGTTTGATATACGTTGTATACGAGAGTATATTATATTCTCCCCTCACAAGTGGTTCAGGGTCAGGAACCAAATAACTCCATCTTATTATTGATGTGTGGTGTATATTTTTATTAACACCATAATGCACAAAGATGGACTCTCAAAGCTGAGGAAACAAGTTAGCTTTTCTAACATGAGGGGGAGACATGATAAACAATTGAGAAAAGGTTACATGGGATGAATTATCATTTGTATATATAGATTCTCGAATATCATAATATGAACCTGAAGTTCATAAAAGGATAATTCAATTGCAACATATTGCAAAGCATGCTATACGCATTTGCTGACCCAAAGAAAGTAACTATATTCTCACTGCAAATGCTCATGTTAAGTCCTAGAAGGACAAAGTCTTTGATACGCTTAAGGCGCATAGACAAATCGGTTTCAAAAGGAACTTCTTAATAAAGAAGATGAGCAAATGATCAAAGTGATCATAATAAGGAGGCAAGTGATCCAGAAGATCACATGACATAACACTTCATAAAATCTCATGAGAGATTCAGGTACCTGAATGTGTGAATGAAGAGATCTCCATGTTATGTCCTTATGAAAATTTATTTGAACCGATATAAAATGTTCGTCGACGACATCTATGATAGCGCTAAATATCGATGAGGATCTTATGTTTGTCGAATACAGACAAAATATTGACTAAATGGAAGAGATACAATTCAAGTAGAATTGACTCCATATGAAAGATATGTAGTTTTGGGCATGTAGTTCAAAAACTTGAAAGTATAAAGTCAATGGTATGTGCAATCAGTTTTCGATATCTATTTGTTTGGCATGACATGAAAACTTGATATGCATCTAAAGTCTATTATATGACTTAACTTGAAAGATTGAAGTTGCTTGAAGCATATACAATTCTTGGTCCTGAAGTACCACATCCTAAGTGCAACTTGTGTACATATGTATCTTGCTATAACTATAAGCATGATGCCATCGAGAATACCTCTATGGAGATATTGAAGAGTCATTCCACGATATTATATGAAGATGTTCATATCTATCAAGAATGATAATTTCAAGGTGCGGAATATTTATTCAAATCAATATGGCTGATTTATTTATCAAATCTCTACAAAAGATCGTTTTGAAGATGGTGCACAAGATTGGAATGCAAATGCTCAAGGATGTGAATTGATGCTCTTTTCAGGGGGAGTTAATGCGCGTTGCACTCTTTTTCCCTTACAAGGTTTTGTCCCACTGGGTTTTCCTTGCAAGGTTTTTAACGAGGCAACTAATAGGCGCATATTCAAACATGTGTACTCTTTTTTCTTTTCTTTAATTTTTTCCCATTGGGTTTTGTTTTAGTTAAGGTTTTAACGAGGCACATTATTGAATAGACATTCAAGGCGGAGTGTTATAAATAGAACTCTAATTAGAGTGAATGTCTATCTTATAGAAGAGTTCTACTTTGAAGCTAAGTCTTTTATCTTCCTATAAATAGAGGGGTCTTACCCCATTGTAAATCATCTCAAAGTATCAATAAGAATACTCCTCTCTCTACTTTTCTCTCTATTGTTCTTGTTCTTGTATTATTGTTCTTGTTCTTATATTATTTCATAACAATTCCGGTGAAAGTTTCAGAAATTACTATATTTTAGTGGTTATTAGTTAGTTGTAGCTATTATTTACTATATTAATTTTTATAGTTATATTATTAAATTTTTTAGAGTGTATTTGATGTATTTAAGCTATTGTACTCATGAGTACAGTAGCATTTCTATGCGTGAAACTAGGGATTACAGCTAGACTAATTTTTATATTTGACTGTATTCAGGACGTGAAACATGAGATTACAACTTGACAAATTATTATATTCGATTGTATTCACGGCGTGAAGCAGGGGATTACACTATTTTTAAACAAAAAAATGAATGTATTAACATAATAGACTCCTAATATAACACAACAAACTCAATTATAACGCACAAATTTTATATTTCCATTTAAGAAAAAGATTCTCAACTGAAAAACACTCCAAAACTTATAACAATCTTCAGAGAAATAATATAATACATCTGAATATATAAATTATATTAATTAAAAAATATATATGAAATACATTCATGGAATATAGCGAAACGGTGAATAAAATGAAATACATAGAATACAACAAGATACACTGAAATACAATGAATAAAAAGACAATAAATGCAATAAAATATATGGAAATACAGCGAGATACATTGAAATACACTTAAAGAAAGGTAACAAAATCTTCAAGTTGCTCAGCCCCAAACTTCATCGTCTTTATTCAAGAACAACCCTAATGTTGTCTTGTCGAGAGAAGCGCGATTCTAACTCGAAATGTCATTGTTCTCGTTACTCTGATACTATTCCGGCAATAGAAAGCAAAGTTATGCGAGAACAAACCAATCGACAAAATTGCAAATTGTAGATCACATCTAACATTTATTCAAAGCTAGCACACAACAATCAAATTATAGCTTTATAGAGAATTCCTAAAACCCAAAGCAAAAATTTCCCCTGATAACTACCACGCAGAGCTCCACCAACAGAAGAGCAACAAGCTTCTGCTATCAAAGCTTCCAAATTACGTTCTCTCCAATCCTAATTTCTCCAATTCCATAAGAGATTCGCGCGCTGATGGTAGTGGTGGCGGAGAAATTTTCTAAGATGAAGAACGATCGACGAAGGAACTGATAAGAGAGAATTCATGAGTTTGTATTCATAGAAAAAAACTGACGTTGAGAGATATAGTGGAGAAAAATGTGAAAAAATGAGAGAAAAATAATACAAAGCTTATTTTATGGCTTAAGGGTAGAAGAAAACCATAAATATATATTTGGCTATAGAAAATCAAAAGATAGCTATGGAATATAATTTTTCAAAAGGGTATGTATTTAAAATAAATAAGGTATTAACCTTTGCTATTGGAAGTAACTAATCCTTTATTCAATTATGGAGGCATCAAAATCATACATGGACACATTATTTACGTTTGTTTTTTTAATTTAATTTTAATTGACTGTGCAATTTTTAGTTTTATCTCTAAGCTAAGATATTAACTTATTTTTTATTTCACTAATCCCTTGAGATAAACAGTTTCCCACGCTTTCCTAAAGATATCCGTCACAAAGCAATATATTCAGGATGGGCAGGTAGGTCAAGAAATTTTAGTTGGTCAGATATATTATAATTAATTTTTAAATAAATAAAAAAAGGTAATTATTTTAAATTTGAATAATTTGCTCGTTTGTTGGTCATAGTTAGTAGTAATAGGTACTGCTCTTATCTTTAAGAAAATTGTTCCATGTGCTTGATATATTGTATAGAAATAATTTACTGAGGAACATTATTTCTTAAATCATGTAATTTCAACGATTGATTTGATGTGAAGTGTGGTGGCATATAATAATAGCACAAGTTGAAAACCGAGGCGAATGAGGTGTATTTTGCTAGTAGTTTTAAGTAATAAAAATTGTACAGTAATACATAGTATTAAATAATTTTATGTGATAAGACAAAATTTCTCTCATATATTCCCCTGAATAACTATTTTATCTTTTTATATGTTGACACGAACAAGTTGTTTGATTTTAGTTTTAGAATTAGTGACTTATTATGGCATTAAATGATATAATTTGATTTTACTCATTTTACGTAGATTCTTTTAGTTGGCGTTTAGACGTAAGAATTTTAAAATTTTGAAAAAAAGTGGGAAAAAAATTCAAGTGAAAATTGTATGTGAAAGTTAGAGTTATTTTTGGACATAAATATAATTTTGGGATGTCTTTAAATTTTTGTGCGTACTTTGAACTGAAAATTTTGAAACAAAACCTTTTGATATTTTTTAAAAATACAAAATTCATCTTCAAGTGAAAATCATGACCAAACGGTAAATTTTTTTAAAAAAGTGATAAAAGTGAAAAATTGTGTATGGCCAAACGGCCCCTAAAAGAAAAAAAATCGAAACAAGGTAAAATCTATGACCATTTGAAGGAGTTTAGAAAGATAAATAGTTGTTGAAAAGGGCTAATAGTTATTAAACAAAAAGTCAAGGGGTTGAAATGGCACTTTAACATCTCGTTCTCCAAAGCCAACAAAAATACCCCGTGCTCATTACAAATGACATAAAAGTGAAAGAATAGTGTTGGGGTATGGGACTGAAATTCCAATGGAGTAATTAATTAATAAAATGGAGGGAGTTAGAAAACCAGTCATGAGAGTGTAGACTAGAGAATATTCAGCTTTCCCAAAGCGACAAAAATACCCTTGAGCTTTGGGTTCCACAATTTGAGCAAATTGATGCATTTTTAAATAAATAATTTAATATTTGATCATACAGTTGTGACTTCATGGTAGTCAGTAGTATGGTTTGATGGAAGAGATTTGTCCAAATACTCACTTGTGACCTTCAAGTATTCACATGTTTCTTTAACATTAAAGGAGGAGACCCGAGCCTACTCCTCCTAAGATATAATTTCTTTTTATTAAATATTTCTTTTATTCATATATTATATTCATCTTCAAAAATTATTATTATTAAAGGTAAAAAAAGTTATTATTAAAGGTAAAAATAAAAAATTAATTTTGTCTTGAACTTTTAAAGTAATAAATAATTTAATACAATTATTTTTAGTAACTACGATTGTTAATATTAGACGAAAGGAATATATAAGTATATCTGGAAAATATGAAAAGGTTAGCCGAAAAGTATTTTTATTTTTCTTTTGGCGAATTGATTAAATTAGGTGTGAACTTCCATCTCAAACCTAGGGGTCAAGCTAGCATTCAAGTTTTGTTGAGAGTAAGTGAATACCAGCTATTTATGCTTTTGACTTATGAGAGTAAAGCAAACGAAAAAGAAGAAAATAATAGTAGACTTAGATCAGTTTGATGGTCATCATTCTTCTTAGAGTAGCTTTTGTATTCTACTACAGTTTAAGCTTATGCCATATATTCTACGCTTCCAATAAAAAAATTGCATGTACAACGTAATAGAGTATATCTATCTCAACCACTCACGACTAAGGGTGTTAAACCAGCTGGATCAGTTCGGTTCCGGATCGGCCAGACCGATTAAAATCGGAATCTGTCCGGACCGGTAGAAGGGGGTTGGGTTAGGCTGGGTTAAGGGTGACTGGCAGGTTGCATCGTTTATCTTCGAAATACCGATTACTCGGATCGGTATAACCCGGTCGATGAACAGTATTATTAAACCAGTTGACCAGTCCGGCCCGGGCCGGCCGAGACCGGTTTAACGGTAAAAAAATTAATAATTTCTTTTAAAACTGGGCCCAAATCTGATCGTTGGCAACGGTCCATTTCAGAAAAAGGTCGTTGCCTAACGGCTGAATTGCGCCCTATTTTGGATTATTTTTTTAAAAATAAATAAACTCATAACCCTTACGGTTTAATTTTTACCCGAATGAATCCGAACTCATTAAACCCGATAAGCCCCAATCCGTAACTGGCCAAGAACATAACCCGTACGGGTACTAAAATTTCCTACCCAGCTCGACCCGGCCCGACCCACCCGTTATACACTCATACTCACAACTCACGTGAAACTACTCTTTTTATATAGCTTACAACGTTTTCATTCCTATATCATTTCTCATGTAAGGTTCGCCTAAAATGAATATATATATATATTGTTATGAAATAATATAAAAGACAAGAACAATAACTCAAGAACAAGAGCAAATAGAGAGAAGAGTAGAGAGAGTTCTTCTTATTGATACTTGGAGAATGTTAGGAGTTGAGTGATTTACAATGGTAGAGGGCACCTCTATTTATAGGGAGGAGGATGATTTATCTACCAAGAATAGAACTCTAGAATCTCTCTAATTATAGACATTCACCTTAAATAGAAGTGTATTTATAATACTCCCCCTTGAATGTCTATTCAATGATGTGCCTCGTTAAAACCTTAAAACAAAACCCAATGGGAAAAATTAAAGTAAGGAAAAAGAGTACACATGTTTGAATATGCGCCTATTGGTTGCCTCGTTAAAAACCTTGCAAGGAAAACCCGGTGGGACAAAACCTTGTAAGGGAAAAAGAGTGCAACGCGCCTTAACTCCTCCTGATAAGAACATCAATTTATATCCTTAAGTCTTCGCATCCCGATCTTGTGAACTAGCTTCTTGAAGGTTGACTTTGGTAGAGATTTTGTGAACAAATCAGCCATATTGTTGCTTGAACGAATCTGTTGAACATTGATATCACCATTCTTTTGAAGATCATGTGTAAAGAATAACTTTGGTGAAATATGCTTCGTTCTATCTCCTTTTATGAATCCTCCCTTCAATTGAGCTATACATGCTGCATTGTCTTCATACAAAGTTGTGGGTAGTTTATCACACTTCAAACCACATTTGTCTTGGATATGATGTATTATCGACCTTAACCACACACACTCCCGACTTGCTTCATGAATAGCAATTATCTCGGCATGATTAGATGAAGTAGCCACAATTGATTGCTTAGTCGATCGCCAAGATATGGCGGTTTCTCCACAGGTAAACACATAACCCGTTTGAGATCGAGCCTTGTGTGGGTCGGATAAATATCCAGCATCAGCATTACCAACAAGATCCGGGCTGCAATTCTTGCCATAAAATAAGCCCATATCGGTAGTTCCCTTTAGGTACCGCAATATGTGTTTGATCCCATTCCAATGTCTCCTCGTAGGAGCCGAGCTAAATCTTGCTAAGACATTAACTGAAAAGGATATGTCAGGTCTTGTAGTATTTGCAAGATACATTAGTGCGCCAATTGCGCTAAGATATGGTACTTCAGGACCAAGTAGCTCTTCATTCCTTTCTTGTGGTCGGAATGGATCTTTGTTCACATCAAGTGATCGAACAACCATCGGTGTACTTAAAGGATGTGCTTCATCCATGTAAAACCGTTTCAGTACCTTTTCTGTATAGGTAGATTGATGAACAAAAATTCCGTTTGCCAAATATTCAATTTGCAAACCAAGACATAGTTTAGTCTTTCCGAGATCTTTCATCTCGAATTCATCCTTTAGATAATCAATTGCCTTTTGGAGTTCTTTAGGGGTTCCAATAAGGTTTATGTCATCAACATATACGGCAAGTACAACAAATTCCGATGTTGTTTTCTTTATAAAAACACACGTGCAAATGGCGTCATTTATATAGCCTTCTTTTAACAAGTACTCACTAAGACGATTATACCACATTCGTCCAGATTGCTTTAGACCATACAAGGATCTTTGCAATTTAATTGAGAACATTTCCCGAGATTTTGAGTTGTGCGCGTTTGGCACCTTGAGTCCATCGGGAATTTTCATGTATATCTCATTATCAAGTGAGCCATAAAGATAGGCAGTAACTACATCCATTAAGTGCATGTCCAGCTTTTCATGGACAGCAAAACTTATGAGATAACGAAAGGTTATCGCATCCATTACAGGCGAATATGTCTCTTCATAATCGACACCAGGCCTTTGAGAAAAACCTTGTGCAACAAGGCGTGCTTTATATCTTTGTACCTCGTTTTTCTCATTTCTCTTGCGTACAAAGACCCATTTATAGCCGACAGGCTTAACACCATTAGGTGTTTCAACTATAGGGCCAAAAACTTCACGTTTTGCCAGCGAATTCAATTCTGATTGAATTGCTTCTTGCCACTTTGGCCAATCCTGTCTTTTTCGACATTCTTCAACAGATTGAGGTTCGAGATCCTCACATTCTTGCATAATGCTAGATGCTACATTATAAGCAAAGGCATTATCCACCACAATGTCCACTCGATTAATATTTGCCTCAATATTAATTGGATTTAGGGATAGTTCCGTATTTTCCAGAGTCTCGGGCTCAATGGATTCTTCATGAACCTCAGAATTTGTTAAATCATGAGATTCTTTCGTGGTGTCATTTTGATCGTTCTTTTTCCTCTTTCTAGGATTTAGATCTTTGGAACCTAATGGTCTACCACGCTTCAGGCGTGCATTCGACTCATTGGATATGACACTAGATGATTGTCCAACAGGGACATCAATACGGATTGGAACATTTTCCGCGGGAATGTGGGATTTCGTTATCCTTTTCAAGTCCGTAAATGCGTCAGGCATTTGATTTGCTATTCTTTGCAAATAGATAATCTTTTGTACCTCTCTTTTACAAATAGAGGTATGTGGATCAAGATGAGATAATGATGCATTTTTCCACAAAATTTCCCGTTTGGTTTCACCAACTTCTCCCCCTAATTTTGGGAAAAGTGTCTCATCAAATCGACAGTCTGCAAATCGTGCAGTAAACAAGTCGCCTGTCAATGTTTCGAGGTAGCGAATGATGGAGGGCGATTCAAACCCAACATATATTCCTAACCTTCTTTGCGGACCCATTTTGGTGCGGGATGGCGGTGCAATAGGCACATATACTGCGCATCCAAAAATCCTTAAATGGGATATATTGGGTTCATGACCCAAAACCAATTGCAACGGGGAATACTTGTGGTAATTCGTCGGTCTAAGACGAATTAGCATTGCTGCATGTAAGATGGCGTGACCCCATACCGAAGTGGGCAGCCTCGTTCTCATAAGTAATGGCCTTGCAATCAATTGCAGGCGTTTAATTAACGATTCTGCAAGACCGTTTTGAGTGTGAACATGAGCTACAGAATGTTCAACTTTTATCCCGATTGATAAGCAATAATCATTAAATGCTTGGGATGTAAACTCAGCAGCATTATCCAGTCTAATGGACTTGATTGGATTATCTGGAAATTGTGCTCGTAGTCGAATTATTTGTGCCATCAATTTCGCAAACGCAAGGTTGCGTGATGACAACAGGCACACATGAGACCATCTACAGGATGCGTCTATCAAGACCATGAAATACCTAAACGACCCACTAGGTGGGTGAATAGGTCCACAAATGTCCCCTTGTATACGTTCCAGAAACGTGGGTGACTCAGTCCCAACCTTTGTTGGTGATGGCCTGATAATCAACTTGCCTTGATAACACGAAGTGCAAGGATATTCATTATTCGAAAGAATTTTGAAATTCTTTAACGGATGCCCATAGGAGCTTTCTATAATCCGTCTCATCATGACCGATCCTGGGTGTCCCAATCGATCATGCCAAAGTACAAAGGTATTGGAATCAGTAACCCTTTGGTTTACTGTTGAATTTGCCTCAATTGCACTAATTCTTGTCCAATACAGGCCACAAGATAAAGACGGGAATTTCTCAATAACCCTCTTTTGGCCGGAGACATTCTTTGTGATGACGAGATATTCAAGATTATCTTTATCCATTGTCTCAATATGATAGCCATTCCGGCGTACATCTTTAAAACTCAACAAGTTTCTCATAGACTTGGAGGAGAACATTGCATTCTCTATGATTAACGTCGTGCCCTTGGGCAGAGTTACAATTGCTCTTCCGGAGCCTTCAATCAATTTACTACTTCCAGAGATTGTAGTAACGTTTGCCTTACACATATTTAGTTGAGAGAAATACTTCCTTTCTTTGAGTATTGTATGTGTAGTACATGAATCAATTAGGCAAATACTTTTACAGTTGGATATTGATCCAAGTTCGCTTTGTGAGATATCCATATTTGTTATCCCATAGTTTGACATACAAAAAGAGATACATAAACAAGTTCAATTCTTTTGTGTCACATAATATTTTCAAAATCTGCTGCTAACAGTTGACTAACAAAATCAGATATGTTATCCATTACTTTGCAGTTTGAAAATTTCCGTTTAAACATTTTTCACACACAATCGATTGTTTAACATTGACAATCGATTGTTGATTAATTTTGAAAAATTCCGGATCACACTGTCTTAAGACAATCGATTGTTATGCATAGACAATCGATTGTTGGCTATTTTTGAAAAATTCCAGACCTCACTGTTTCAAGACAATCGATTGTTATGCATAGACAATCGATTGTGGATGATTTTTGAAAAATTCCAGACCTCACTGTTTCAAGACAATCGATTGTTATACATAGACAATCGATTGTTGGCTATTTTTGAAAAATTCCAGAACACACTGTTTCAAGACAATCGATTGTTAGCCAAAGACAATCGATTGTTGATCAATTGTTTTCAGCTTTAATGCGGAAATAGTTGATAATCGACTAGTTTTTTCAGGCTAGTCGATTACCCCCACTGGAAAATAAAAGTTTTATTGATATTTGAGCATATTGAAGATATTCTAAAGAACTACTGCTAACATTGCATCATGAACTAACTAATACGAGCTAATACTAATGACTATTAGTTTATTCACTAACTAATACAAATAAGTAGAACAAAATCAAATAACTCCATCTTCTTTCATCACGGATCCATCGCCGATTAGGTGGTCTATTTTCCCATCGGGTTGCTCAAAGAAGTCTGCCACATCTAGGTGGGTGATGTCTTCATTGTCGTCATAGACAAAATTTGTTTCTGGGCCTTTTCTCTTTCGAGATGCTTGATAAAGGTCAACCAAGTGTCTTGGTATACGGCAAGTCTTTGACCAGTGCCCTTTCCCACCGCAACGATTACATATCGTTTCTGAACCATTTTCCTTAGGATCTTCATGACCCCGTTTCTGCTTTCGGCGGTTATCTCTCTTTGGGGGGTGACAGACTTCTTTGGAATTTCTTCCTTGTCTACGTCCCTGGCTATGACCCCGTTTACGACCATGACCATGGTCCTTTTCATGTTTGGCATAATGAGAGTGCACCTTATCTGCTTCAGGCAGTGGTGTAGACCCAGTGGGTCGATTTTCATGATTTCTCATGAGCAGGTCATTATTTCGCTCAGCCACTAATAGAAGAGAAATCAGTTCAGAGTACTTTGTAAAGCCTTTCTCTCTGTACTGTTGTTGCAGTACTATATTGGAGGCATGAAACGTTGTAAACGTTTTCTCAAGCATATCATAATCGGAGATATTATCCCCGCATAGCTTCAATTTAGAAGTAATTCTGAACATAGCAGAATTATATTCAGAAACGGACTTAAAGTCCTGGAGCCTCAGATGAGCCCAATCATATCGTGCTTGTGGCAGAGTGACCAACTTCAGGTTGTCATATCTCTCCTTTAAGCCGTTCCACAAGACGAGTGGATCCTTGACGGTGAGATATTCAATCTTCAAACCTTCATCAAGGTGGTGGCGCAAGAAAATCAAGGCCTTCGCACATTCTTGGGTGGATGCTTTTTCTCTATCTTTGATGGTGTCTCCGAGACCCATAGCATCTAAGTGGATTTCAGCATCCAACACCCATGTCATATAGTTCTTGCCCGAAATTTCAAGGGCAACGAACTTTCTTTTCGTAATGTCAGACATAATCGAAAATTAAATTAGGAAGAGGGAAATACCTTAGATTTCTTGAGAATGGTTCTTGAGACGGTAGAGTCTCGTGCTGATAACGTGTTATGAAATAATATAAAAGACAAGAACAATAACTCAAGAACAAGAGCAAATAGAGAGAAGAGTAGAGAGAGTTCTTCTTATTGATACTTAGAGAATGTTAGGAGTTGAGTGATTTACAATGGTAGAGGGCACCTCTATTTATAGGGAGGAGGATGATTTATCTACCAAGAATAGAACTCTAGAATCTCTCTAATTATAGACATTCACCTTAAATAGAAGTGTATTTATAATATATATATATATATATATATATATATATATATATATATATATATTGTTGAGAGTTCGCCAACTTAGCAACCTATTAGTTTTTGACTCGCCATCATCAATTTGTCTGTATCATGGGCGTCATATACACGGCCTCTTTCATGGACTCAATGCCCTTGTTGAGGTTTCCCTAACCTTCTAGTAAGAGAAGCTACTTTAATATCATATTTTGCCACATCTAAAATTCATGGCACATATTGCTTGCATTTATCTGATAAATTTCATGACTTTGTCCTTTGAGCAGCGCTCATTAAATTCACAAGTCGTGTACACCGTGTGAACTTTTTCTAAGCGATAAAACTCTTTGTACTTTTTCCTTTCTTTGTGTTACGATCCAAAACCTCCATCTGACGATGACGCATAACGCACTTGCTAAATAAGCCGAACATGACAAGAACAAGTATAAATACAGAAATAACAAAAATGATACAAGTCTAATGTCTTAACGTAAAATAATAATGCCAATACATGATAAATCCTCCAAAACTGATAAATACAGTGTCATGCGCCCTAAACATGAAAATACAAGTCTGAAAGGCTAAATAACAATAATATTTGAAATAAAGACAAAAGCAGATAATTGAAAAAGACGCCAAGACTGCAGTCGAGAATACAGCTCTACCTCGGTCTCTCGGGTGATCAACTCAGTTACAAGCCTTAGCTACTGGTGATTGGGTCCCACACCTAGATCTGCACAATTAAATACAGAGTGTAATATGGGTACAACCAACTTCATGTAGTCAGCAAGTATCATAACTAACCTCAGCGAGGTAATAAAAGCAAGAATTATAAATGATACTCGCTAGAACTTGTGCAGTTCATAAATTCAACAAGTACAGAACAATAATATAATCAAGTCAATAAGGCACATAAAGGACCTTCTTGGTGTGCGCGGTTACTTAAGTACTTTGCCTACTTAATGATCCATCAAATAAAGATTATCTAAAAGTGAATCAAGTAAATAACCAATGAAATTGCAAGTAAATATAAAATGCAATAACCACAACAAACACTGGCCAGATTTCCTCAAAACTTATAATCGTACCAAACCACTGATCAATTTTTCAAATTCGCATATACACCATAAAGAAGAAACATGGGAGGATGCTCCTAGGGGATGGATCCATATCCATACACTCACAGTGTAGTTACGTGCAATATTCATAATTCGCCTGGGTCACATGCTCAATATCATCATCCGTCTGGTGGGGTCACAGGCTCAAAATACAATCCGCCAAGTGTGGTCACAAGCTCAACAACACAATTCGCCTGGAGCGGTCACGGGCTCAACAACACAATCCGCTCGATGTGGTCACAGGCTCAACAACACAGGTTATCAAATCAGCTATAAGCCTCAGCTACCTATATTTATACAATTAAGTACAGAGTATAGTATGAGTATAGCCAATCTCATATACTCAGAAAGTATAATAACTAACCTCGATAAGGTAATAGAAGCAAGAATTATAAATGATACACACTAGAACCTGTGCAACTCATAAATTCAATAAGTAGAGAACAATAATATGATTATGTCATAAGGCACATAAAGAACCTTCTTCGTGTACCCAGTTACCTAAGTACTTTGCCCACTTAATGATCCAACATAAAAAGATGGTATGCAACTAAATCAAGTAAATAACCATGAAAAGTGCAAGTAAATATGAAATGCAATAACTACAACAAACATTGGCTAGATTTCCTCTAAATTTCCATAACCATACCAGACCACTAGTCAGTTTTCCTCAAATTCGCGTGTACACTATCAAGAAGAAACATGAGAGAGTGACTCTAAGGTATCTACACACGGCACGATGTAGTCACATGAAATAATCATAAGTTGTTGGCGCGGTCACATGCTAAACATCATAATCCGTCTAGCGTGGTCACAAGCTCAACCACACAAGCCACCTAACGTGGTAACAAGTTCAACAATATAATCCGTCCAATATAGTCACAGGCTCAATAACACAATCTGCCCAGTGTGTTCACAGGCATAATATCATAATCCGCACGGCGTGGTCATGGCTACCAGTCCAAATTATATCACACATAAAGTAAATATATAATAATACATATATATAATCAATGAATATCAGATTTCATAATTGTGGACTGATATAGGTCGCATGCTAAGGTATATGTATACGCAAAGTGTTTCATCATAGCTCAAATCGATAATTTCATCATAGAAGTAGCAGTTATCGAGTTCAATCATGAGATTAACTTCTATGTAATAAAAAATATGGATCAAATAGCTCATAATAAGGTTACCAACATGAAAATATTAGAGC
Source organism: Nicotiana benthamiana (assembly GCA_034376525.1). NCBI lineage: Eukaryota > Viridiplantae > Streptophyta > Magnoliopsida > Solanales > Solanaceae > Nicotiana > Nicotiana benthamiana. Next base: position 82,233,010 of record CM067336.1, read on the forward strand.
ATAAAGCTTAGCAACCAATTCAAGTCATATCATAGCATAATAACTACCTCGAGCATGGATGAATAACCCCGATGCACGCATATAGGCTCAACTCCACACATATGCGACACCCATACCACGTATCTATCATAAATAACTCGAGAAACTAGTGCCTCAACCAAGATTAGATAAGACACTTAGCTCAAGCAAGCCAAATTAGTACTCTAAGAAGCCCTTCCCGTATGAGTCAACCTCCGGACATCCCGAATCTAGCCAGATAAACTGAATATAATCAATAAAAGCCACAAAAACTGATTTCAAATGATGAAGCTAAGATCTTTAACAAATCTTGCCATTACTTCGTTGGGTTAATCTTGATACTTGTTGAATACATGAGATCGATTGTACGCATACTATACTTCTGCAACTTGCTTGTAAATTTTAGATGCAAGTTTTTGCGAAGTATTAGGGTGAGCATAGAAGGCATTAGTGTTCCAGTGATTAGCTGATATTTTGTTCACGATAGTTTAAAACATGTATTTTCGTTAGTGTATATTCTAACAAATAATTTACCTTTTTCATACTAGCATTATATTTCATTTCTTAGTTGCTCAGGACGTGTGGCACCAGTTTTTGGAGTAGTTTGTATTAAATTTCACGTTTTTATTTCATTATTTATTTGAGGAAGTTCAGTTTAGGTTGTGCTTTATGTTTGTTTATTCGCCTAGCGGGTTGAGTTGGGTATCATCCGTAAAAACTGCATGGGCCCCCTATTTGGTCCCCCCCATTTAACCTATATTCATTTTTGTAAGAACTTTAACTTATATCCACTTTTTAAATAACTTCAGCCCATTTCTCCTCCTTCTTCTCTTCCTTGGTTTTCTTCTTCTTCATTTTTTTTTGCTGTTGTTGGTGCTGCTATGGAACATAAGTTCGTGGGATAATTGCCATAAATATGTTTAGCAATTTTTTTAAAAACAAATTATAAATAATATTTTGATCCCGCTATCCAAAAGTTGCAGTAATTAAGTGTAGCCTACTTACCTTTTGGTCTTTTCTTTTGGGAGAATATAGTGAAAATAGGCGAGAAGAGAGAAGACGCAACAAAAAAAATAAGAGAGACTTTTGTCACGTCCTTAGTTTTTAACTAAGTACACGTGCGGCACTTGACAACTTGCTCACGATCTTGCATAACTTGCTTTCTTGCTATGCCAAGTCAGCCCTACTACACTCAAGATCGCTAAGAGAATGGAAGAAAGAATACAAGAGAATTGCTAAAGGAAGCTTTGTATTAGAGAGAACTTGAAATGTTTTCTTGATGAATTACGAATGAATGGCTCCCTTTATATGCTAGTCTCCTGGGGGCTAGTGTGTAAATATTAATTATTATAAAAGTCCTTGATATTTACAAGATAAGGGTTTTCTCTAGAATTCTCTACAAGCCTAGAAGATTCAAAGGATGGGAGGAACAGCTTGACACTGCTAAGTCCTACTTGGATAAGGCATCTAAGAAAATGAAGAAGTTTGCGGACCGGAAGCGACGTCCCATAGACTATAGAGTTGGGGACATGGTCACGGTGAAGTTTAACCCAAGGCAATTCAAAGCACTACGGGGCATGCATCAGAATTTGATTCGCAAGTACGAGGGACCATTTAAGATCATCGCCAAGGTAGGCAAGATCTCATACAAGCTAGACATGCCATATGTAAGCGCACATCAGAAAGATTGGGCAAGGCTCCTAGACATCGCCCAATTCTCTTATAACTTGCAGTGAAGTGAGTCCACGGGGCGGACACCATTTGAGCTAGCCACAGGCTAACAACCACAAACTCCACATTCATACCAGCCACATTCGAGGAAAGAGTTTGGGGGCTTATCATATCGCCAAATGATGGGAGGAACAACTCGACACTACTAAGTCCTACTTGGATAAGGCATCTAAGAAGATGAAGAAGTTTGCAGACCGGAAGCGACGTCCCATAGAATATATAGTTAGGGACATGGTCATGGTGAAGTTTAACCCAATGCAATTCAAGGCACTATGGGGCATGCACTTTTCCACTAGTTTCCACCCACAGACAGATGGACAAACGGAATCGGGTCAATGTCTTACTAGAATGCTACCTGAGGCATTTCCTTTGCCCGACTTGTACTCTAGCACTCAAAGGCTCCATATCTCGTCACACATGCTACCTGAGGACTTTCTTAGCAAATTCATAAGGATCTAGGTTCTTTCTAAGAAAATATTCACGCTTCTCTAGAATTTTCTTACAAATACTAGTCTTCTTCTTATGTAAGCTTCCACATGACATTAATAAATGCCAAATGGCGCCTATGTGGCATGATGACATGGCAGGTCTTTTGCGACTGTTGATAGATTGTAGTACCATTTAATTTATACTATAGAAAAAATGAGTATGAGGAGGGAGAGAATTAATAAAAAAGTGTCGTGTTGGTTTAGGCTGTTTGCTGAGGAGGAGAGAATGAGGTATTTATATCTCTTTCATTTATTTGTGTCATACTTTATGTAATGGTTTATGTCCAAATAAGAGAGAGCACTGAGGCTACTATGATGATCCGACCCGTCGTCTCATGTGTTACTACTTCTTTTCCCTCATTTTATGTTTCTTCATATTTCGTTATTGGTATGTGGTGTGTTAGAGTTGATTTGTACTGATTTTGATAAGAAATAAAATACCTAGTCTCTTTAAGGAAAGCTTAAATTGGAAAAGTCAATCGAATGTTGACTATTGAGTTTTTGGGCTCGGATGTGATTTTCGGTGATTCGGTTAGCTTCGGGGGATGATTTGTGACTTAGGAGCGTAATCGAGATCTATTTTGGAGGTCCGATGTAGAATTAGGCTTGAATTTGCAAAGTTAATATTTTGCCGAAATCCGGTTGATAGGTGAGATTTTGATCCGAGGGTCGGAATGAGATTCCAAGAGTTACTGTAGCTTCATTGGGTAATTTTGGATATGTGTGCAAATTTTCAGGTCATTTGTACGTCTTTTGATCAGGTTTTTGATCGAAAATGCATTTCGAAAGTTTTGAAGAACTTAGGCTTGAATCCGATGTGAATTGCGGTTTTTGTGTTGTTTGATATGTTTTGAGGATTGGAACAAGTTTGAATAATGTTTTAGGAGGTGTTGGTGCTTTTGGTTGAGGTCCCGGGGGTCTCGGAGTGATTTCGGGTGGCTATCGAAAGGAAATTTGAAGTTGGAATTGCAGGTTTTTGGTTGCAGCAGGTGTTTCCGCAAGGAAATTGCAGATGCAGTTACGCAGAAGCAGAGCCAGGTATCGTAGGTGCGAAACGGATGAGGTTGAGCAATTTTCGCAGAAGCGGAAAGCTATCCGCATAAGCGGGTCTGCATAAGCGGAAGTTATACCGCAAGAGCGGTTTTGGCATTCTCTCGATTTTTCGCAGAAGCGGAAGGCGTGCCATATAGGCAGTCCCGCTGATGGGAAATGTGGAACGCAGAAGCGGTAGAGGCCCTTAAGTGAAGGTCCGTAGAAGTGGACGTGGACCGCAGATGCGGAGGTCGCAGAAGCGACATTTTTCTCCGCAAAAGCAAAATCTAGGCTGGTCATAAAGGATTTTGTTGAATCATTTCATCCGCGAGGGTCCAGCGTTCGCTGCATCGGACTTCATCTTTTGAACTCCAAATTTTATTTTGTATATATTATTGGCCCTGTAATGGCATTCAGTTTTCTTTAGATGCTCGTGACTTGTGACACCCAGGTTTTGGGCTGTGCTTGGGTTGAACTTCCGCTAAATATTCATATTAAATCATATTTAGACTGCTTATTTATGTTTAACTAATTTGAAAAAGGCAATTAAGGTTGGTTGGCTGACCTTGTCTTCACGAGAGGCGCCATCACGACCGGAGCGGGGTTTGGGGCGTGACAGCTAGTATGGTAAAAAAAGCTGAAGTTTTCAGTTACAACACAAAAAATTCAGTTCTAGAGCTGAAGCTTCCCAGTTACAACACAAAAACTTCCCGGCAACTAGAATGCTGAAGTTTTGCATGATTGTCTTTGCTACTTCAGCCACATATACTGAAGTTATGCGAAAAAGCGGGTACACTTGTAAATTTTTTCAAAAAGCAGACACAAGTTAAAATAGGACACAAAAAACATACATAGATACGAATGCTCCGTATCATCCTGACTTGGTGAAATTTGGTTCGAGCTATTTATAAATAATATTAGTTAAATTAAAGAGTCTAAAACATGCTATCATACAAGTGTTAAATTGATCTTTACAACAACATAACTTAAATGGTAAATTTAAAAAATAAAAGTAACCGTAAGAGGAAGAATTTTTCATATACAAACTAATCTGGTGCAAGCTAGATGTGGGCCATTCCTGCAAAAACTTTAACATAAGAAAATCATTTAAAAATGTTCAAAAAGTCCAAAAGACAACAAAGACTAAGACAAGCCTAGCACGTGACCTGCCAAAAAGCTTTTTACTACTACTGCAAAAAGTTTCCTTTGCTTTTCCTTTTAGATATCCTCTTGTTCTTTCTGAATTCTCATCAATCCAATGCATCCCTTCAGTCCAATCACTGAATAATAAGCAAATTTCTCAAAACCCAATTTCTGTATTTGCTTTTTTTTTTTTGAACATTTTAAACTGATTAAATAAAATTCTTGTTTATTTTTTCTTTCTGTAAAAACTGTCCACATCTGTATGTGTGAGTTTTTGGCATATGTTTTGGCTTCTTTTGTATGTTTGTATCTTTTTGGTATATATTAAGAAAAATGAGAATAATAATAGAGGGAGATGGTGATGATGATCTTGAGTGGATACGGTTCAAAGCTTCAACTGAAAGGGAGAAGCTTAATTAGTTCAAACATATTATATTTAACAATATTCCACTGATGGAATTTGTTGGGATCAGTTACCAACCATGAAACTAATCCTTTTTTTCCAATATTATCAGATCTCAAGATTACCATATTTTCAGGCTTAATCTTGTTCTTTCTCAAGAAAATTCCATTTTTCTTTCGTACAAAATAGTGCCCATTTGGCTCAAAGCATAATCCCAGCACCTGCATATTTGTGTAAGAAGAGCAACTTTGGCATCTTTGTTTGAAATAGCAGGATTTGAAGTTGAAAAAGAAACTCCTTTTTTGGCAAATTGGTAGGGTTTGCTTTAAGGGGTTGTGATTTTTATGTAAAGAATGAAATTTTAAAATTGTAGAAGTGAGCATTAGTAGAGGATGGAGGGAAAGTGGTGTATCCTGTGGTATGTGGGGTTACTGGTTTTAACATTAATGGAGAGTTCTTATGCTTCTCTATCCCCTACTGGCATTAATTATGAAGGTAAGTTTCTTTGTCCTGAATTTTCATTCATTATATTCACTTGTCCTGAAATTTCCTTTCTTTATTTGCCTAAGCCTGTTTTATTGCTTCTCTTTAGCTTTTATAAGTAAAAAATTGTTACCCCTGACCAGTTAAATCCTGAAAACATGATGTAATCCTATGTAATGTACATAAAATTTTGGTATAATTTAATGCAGTTGTTGCTTTGACGGAAATTAAGAAGGCGTTACACGATCCTTACAATGTTCTGGAGAATTGGGATGTGACTTCTGTGGACCCTTGCAGTTGGAGAATGGTCACTTGTTCCTTTGATGGCTATGTTTCTGCTCTGTAAGTAGAGAGTGTGTGTGTGTGTGTTCAGTTCATAAGGCCTAATTTTTACTTAGTAAACTGAGTGCTGAAACTTTTTTCCTTCATCAGTGGACTACCTAGTCAAAGTCTATCTGGAACATTATCACCTGGAATAGGCAACCTCACTAAATTGCAATCTGTGTAAGTTCTTGAATCTATGCATCTATTTATTGACATAAGGTTTAGTACGTAACGTTAAGCTGTGTTCTTATACCATATTGAATTGATCTAGATTGCTGCAAAACAATGCTATTTCTGGTCCTATACCTGATGTGATTGGGAATTTGGAAAAGCTTCATACACTTGATCTCTCCAACAACAAATTTGAAGGCGAAATGCCTGCTTCTTTTGGAGACTTGAGGAATTTAAATTATTTGTGAGTTCAGGAAATTTTGTTTTTCTTCAAGCGCTCTTATCTCAAACTAAACTTGAACCTTATTGTGTAATTTCACTGTTGAGCAAGACAGGCGATTAAACAACAATAGCCTCACGGGATCCATTCCTCAATCTCTCTCTAACATTGAAGGACTTGCTCTTGTGTACGTTTGTATGCCCTCTTTTATCCATTTTGCTTCGGATTTTATTATGCATATTCTTCAATTTTATTCTTATATTGTATTGATTTAGCTGATCTTGCTTGTAGGGATATTTCTTTTAATAATCTTAGTGGCCCACTGCCTAAAATATCAGCCAGAGCGTTCAAGTGAGTCGCTTTTCCTGTTGTTTTTTGATACTAAGTTGCTGCAGTTGAAGTAGTAATTCTCAATAATATTGAAACTGTCTTGTTCATATGGCTGTAAATCTTAATTTCATTAATAATAATGAAGTAGTTTAGAGTACAACGTTGTTCTTCTGGGTTAATAACTTCTTAACAAGTACTTAGTATTTTTATTTTCGAGATACTTTATAGGAAGACAATTGATATTAGATTAGTAAATCCTCATCATATTCAATTAAAGTTTCTCTTCGTGTGTTTCAGAGTTGTTGGAAATCCTTTGATTTGTGGCCAAAGTTCTGGGAACAATTGTTCTGCAGTCTATCCAGAACCGCTATCATTCCCGCCAGATAGTTTAGGAGGTGTGTATAACATCAATTCTGTCCACGACCCTTTCCTTTCATCTAAGAGTGGGAAAAAATAAAACTTAAGAAAACAAATACAGGAGGTTCACATATCTCTGTTTCTGAAAATATTTGGTCTATTTCAACAGATAAATCAGGAGCAGGAGGTAAAAGCCATCATGTCGCTGTTGCTTTTGGAGCAAGTTTTGGTGCTGCGTTCTTGGTTATAGTACTTGTCGCACTGGTTCTATGGTGGCGCTACCGGCATAATAAACAGATCTTTTTTGATGTCAATGGTTAGCAAATTTTCTTTTGCTTTTAATCCCACTAAGATGATTCAAGTTTCTTCTCCTCGTTTGTGTATTTCAAGTTCATTTGGCTACCTGTATAGCTTCTCGGATGTGTAAATTAAGCTCAGTAGATTTGTCATCCTTGTAAGTAGTCGGCATCATTTGATTATCTTTTGAAGCTAGTACGTCACATAGACTGGTGGCTTGTGGTTTAATGGTTATCTTAGTTTCTTCATAAGTTCATATACATACATCTTTTTGTTAATCTAACATTGGGAAAATATACATTGACATTTGGTTGTAAAATTTATTTTCTTAAAAAAAAGTTTATTTGCCTAGTATCATGTGGGACCTCAAGTTTGCAATGGATGTTTATCAGCACTTCACATTTACCCAAATCGTGAATATATTGAAGGCAAAGAATTCTCTTGCTTAGCAAATTACACTGTGCTACATACTCTGAAATATTCTTGCCAACGTTTTCTCAAATTGAGACTTAGTACAATCCTTGTCTTCGGTAGTTATTGCGTATCTAGACCAAAAGATCGGAACTGGTGTTTGTCACTTCCGTTGTCAAAGTTATGTATGTTTTCTCCCTTCCTTGGCTAGTTGCGGTGGGCACATTATAGGCCATGAGTTTGATAATGGAGTAGTGTATTTGTTTACCCAGTATGCTGAGAGAATAGTTGACATGGAATGATTCTTCTAATATCTGAAGAAGGAGAAGGTAGGATTACAAAAATGCTATGATCCACTTCTTGAACAAGGTAGCTTCGCTGCTGTATATGAACTTAATTCACTGTCTGACCAACCTTGTCAGGTGAATCAATTGTTCCCCCCTCCCATTGTGATGACATTTTCCTTGATCAATCTTAGACTGTGGTTGTTTCTTGCATCTTTGTGGACATTTTATGGGAACAAGTCACTACTTATTCTTTCCCATCATTTTCCTTGAGCATTTAGTATTTTTTGCCTGTCTCCAGTTATCCTCTATAGCTGTATCTGAGCAATGATTTCTCCGCTGCAGAGCAATATGATTCAGAGGTATGCTTGGGTCACTTGAAAAGATATGCCTTTAAGAAGCTGCGAACTGCAACTGATCATTTTAGCTCAAAAAATATTTTGGGGAGCGGAGGATTTGGAGTTGTGTACAAGGGCCGCTTAAATAATGGAACCGTTGTGGCTGTCAAAAGATTGAAGGACTACAATGCTGTCGGTGGTGAAATCCAATTTCAGACAGAGGTCGAGTTGATTAGTTTGGCTGTCCATCGAAATCTTCTCCGTCTTTGGGGTTTTTGCTCGACTGAAAGTGAGCGGCTGCTTGTTTACCCTTATATGCCAAATGGAAGCGTAGCAGCACGATTAAAAGGTCAGCTTCTTGATCTTACTACTTTCCCTACTAGCTTCAGATCATTACTCCAAGCTCCATGTTTTGTGAAGTTGGACATGCTCAGGAATAAACTGTTCCAGGTGTAGGTGCCTTTCACTTTCATTTTTAGGTGCTTGTTAACAACAGTGAGTTTTTGTTTCACCATTTCTGGAACTTAAGTTAAAATGACTATCTTAATGCTGCACAATTTGCTTAAAAGCATAAAGTAAATCAGCTTTGCTGATATTTCAACCATTCATCTCACAAGGTATCTTGACACATTCAGTTTCTCCACTCTATCTGTGATGCCCCCTATTTGCTGTCATCATTATATTTCACTTCTTCAAATATATGGTAAGCCCTCATCAGCCACCACAGTGATGTTATTTTTTTTCATTTGATTGTGCTTCAGTTCGAAGCTGTATCCAACAACAACAACAACAACAACCCAGTATAATCCCACTTAGTGGGTCTGGGGAGGGTAGTGTGTACGCACACCTTACCCCTACCCTTGGGTACAAAGGCTGTTTCCAAATAGACCCCCGACATCTTTCCCTCCAAGAACTTCTCACCTTGCTCTTAGTTCGAAGCTGTATCCATTTTTTATTTTTGACAGATCTATCAGCTGCTTTTATTAGCTTCTTAAGTGAACTTGCAGCTTTTTGAAGAAACGATCCAAACATTGCATTGAATTAACCATGCCTTTGTTAAATTTGCAGATCACATCCATGGCAGGCCAGTTTTAGACTGGTCAAGGCGGAAAAACATAGCATTAGGTACAGCAAGAGGGCTGGTATATTTGCATGAGCAGTGTGACCCCAAAATAATCCACCGTGATGTTAAAGCAGCCAACATTCTGTTGGATGAGGAGTTTGAGGCAGTTGTTGGAGACTTTGGGTTGGCAAAGCTCTTGGATCACCGGGATTCCCATGTAACGACTGCTGTCAGGGGCACCGTTGGCCACATTGCTCCAGAATATTTGTCTACTGGTCAATCATCAGAGAAAACCGATGTGTTTGGGTTTGGAATCTTACTTCTTGAGCTAATTACAGGTCAGAAAGCTGTGGATTTTGGACGAGGGGCCAACCAGAAAGGTGTTATGCTTGACTGGGTACGTTCACCCTGTCTCTGTTATGTGTGGAAAAACATATTGTATTATTAAAATGGAGAGAAGAAAAGCCTAAATGGATTTTTGAAGAGTATCTAGCTACTGTAATTCCCACTATCATTTCAATTTTGAATACTAGTTTTGTATACTGAATCTTGCTAACGCTGTGTTAAGCATTCTGTATTGGATTCCCTTGTTAAATTTACAGCTAATGTAATGCAGGTAAAGAAGCTTCATCAAGAGAAAAAACTGAACCTTATGGTGGATAAAGATTTAAAGAACAGCTTTGACCGGATTGAACTTGAAGAGATGGTTCAAGTTGCACTTCTATGCACTCATTTCAGTCCTTCTCATCGCCCAAAGATGTCCGAGGTATTAAGGATGCTGGAGGGAGATGGATTAGCAGAAAAATGGGAGGCTTCACAAAAAGTCGAAACTCCAAGGTACAGAACTTCTGAAAATACACCAAAAAGATATTCCGATTATATAGAAGAATCATCACTAGTAGTTGAAGCAATGGAGCTTTCAGGACCTAGATGACATCCAATTATCGTTCTTCTCCTTACACGTGATCATTCTTGAGTGTTTAAAGTTGAAGTGGAAAATATTTGGTTGTTGATAGCTGTTGTAAATCTGTAAAAAGAACGGGAAGGTCATGTATAATTTGTTTCTTTTGATCAACTGCTGAGTTCATAGGTCCTCTTTCCTCGATTTTGAGACAATGTGCCATTTCTGTATGTAACTTAAGAGTCCATTAGCTTAAAGATCTTTAAATTTACAGAGGATGAGAGCATAAGGTAGCCATCCTCATGTACAGTGGTCTGATTGAAGATTTGTTAATCAATTATATGCTACTCCTATTCAATAGTCATTATGGGAAATTAACATAATAATTTGGTATGTGTGTCGGGTCGAATAAGTTGCATCTGCTGTAATAAGATGTTATGTGTTGGTGCTGTCTAACCCTCCAAGTTGGTGGTCTTTCCTTTTTCTCTCTTCCTGTGATAAATGCACAGAATGTATAGTCTTGATTTAGACTGGTGATCATTTAGAACAAGCCCTCAGAAGCTGGGACCAGCCAGCCACTGCATATTTGTGATGGGCCAGCCTAAATCAAGATAATAATAGTAATAATAGTTCGACTAAATTTTAAGGTACTCCATGTGAGATGGTCACTGTTCTTTTACTGAAACTGAAAGGCTGAAAAAGTATGTATGTCCCACCAACTGTTGTTGCATACCAGGTCTTGTCAATTGGCAGGCGTTGCTTGTTTCATTCATGGCTAGGCAACCTCCATGTTTTCCCCTTGTGGTTCCACTTCCAAAAGTAAAAAATTTCCAAATACCTTATCACTTAGTAATATGTTTTCAAATCAAGTCTAGAAAAGATTTTGGACAAAATCCTCCATTTTAGCACTATTAGTGTTTATAATGGTCTCGAGCCACCATCATTATATGTACTTATTGCGAGATAACAGAAGCTTACTTGATCTTTAAAACAGAACTGGTATAGAGGCATGTAGAGTGAGTAGAGCGTAAGAGCCTCAAATGGTCTCTGCATTTTAATGGAAACGCTGAACTATCACATTAATTGTTCATTTTATTACTTTCGAAATCATAAATTATATTAATGAAGGAAATCTACACTTTTAAATTCACATGTACGTACACAATTAGTTGCTTATAAAAGAAGTGAAATGTGATAATAATATACAAATCCGTAAGCATCAACTAGCATATCCCAAAACCCGGTGTCACAATTGCATGAGCAACTACTAAGGAGTACAATAATAATACAACATCTCTCTAGAATACAAGTTAGATCGAAAAAATATAAATAATTATGATGGAGACTCTATATGCTGCGGGTCGTAGCATGGGATGCAACTCACTGTAAGTCCCTGCAATAGTTGCGCCTTCCCGCCTGAAAGACCACCAGAAATATATATATGCACCATAAGTGCAGAAGTATAGCATGAGTACGTAAATCAACGCGTACCCACTAAGTATCTAGCCTAACCCCAAAAAAATACTGACGAGGAGTCGACATCAACACTTACTAGTAGTCCAGTAAATCATATACACTAAAAAGTAAACAAATATGAAGCAGAGTAAATAAACGGAACAAACAAATACAAATACAAATACATGGTAAAATCCTCCTTTGAACCATAAACACAAGCTCTCAACTATTGGTTATCTCCTCAATCAGAGTATATATGTAAAATGTCCCCCACCAGATAGGTCGTCACAACTCAAATCAGGAAAACTCACGGATACGATAACTTCTTGTCAAATATGACATACAACGCTGCCGAGGCAAAAGGCCAGATCCAGAAGAGTGTTTTATGAAGCTGGCGACGCGAACGGCCTGATCCCATAAGAGTGTGGTACTGCCGGGGCAAACGACCCGATTTCATAAGAATGTGATACCGCCGAGGCAAACGAACCGATCCCATAATATGATATTGCCGAGGCAAACGTTCCGATCCCATAAGAATGTGAACTGCCGAGGAAAATGACCCGATCCCATAAGAGTATTTTACAGATATGAATACGAAAGGCCTGATCCCATAAAAATGTGGTACTCTCGAGGCGAACGACCCGATCCCATAAGAATGTGGTACTGCCGAGGTGAACGGACCGATCCCATAAGAGTGTGGTACTGCCGAGGCAAACAGTCCGATCCCATTAGAATAAGAAGCTTTAACGGGTCCTCGATCTCACTTACGAACAAACATGTGAGTTATGAAATTTAAAGAAGCTTTTCCATGAAAATGCACAATGCGGGAGAAATTTGTTAGGGGAGCACAATTATTCCGCGGTTAATCAAGTAGCTCGTCAAATATCTGCAATAGCGAGTCTATCAGTCTAAGCAAACCTAGTCTCTCGTCATAACGCGGAATAAAGGAATTAAACAAGCAAAAAAACTCAAATAGTACAATTAAAGCTTGGCGTGAACCTAAGTCTATCCGGACATAATAAGGAATTCTAGCATACACTGACACTCGTTGTCACGACCCAGATTTCCTACCATCGGGAGTCGTGATGGCGCCTACTGTCAGAGCTAGGCAAACCAACTAAATATACCTTTTTAATTAATTTCCAATGAGATAATAATAAAAACAATAAATTCAAGATGAAGTCTTCATTTAATATCAAATGAAGAAAATGCGGAAAGATAAACAATATCCTATACCCAAGATCTAGCGTCAAAATACTCGCGGTCTACTACAAGATACTACAAATACGGGTCTGAAAGAAAATACATTAAAAAAAGTCTGTCTCGATATAATGAAAACAAACAGCACTGAGATGGGTGAGAATCATGGCCCGCGAATGCCAGCGAACTACCTGGAAGTCTCTGGACTGAAGGCACACTCCCAAACTACTGCTGCGCTCCGTAAGTCGTGTCCTGACATGTGCACAAAAGGCACAAAAGTGTAGCATCAGCATAACCGACCCCATGTGCTGGTAAGTGTGTGGCCTAACTCCGGCGAGGTAGTGACGAGGATAGACCAGACCTACCGCAATCAACCTATACAGATATGTGTGCAATAACGAAAAGATATACGAAACTTAAGCAGATAATAGAGAGGGGGCATGTCGTGGGGTGTAACATTTTAGGTATATAACCAATAAATAATGAAAAGGAAACTGTATAATCAATATCTATAAAAGAGAGCCAGTAAATTAACAACTACACGGCACCAACCTTCGTGCTTTTACTCTAAATCCTCACCCAAACTGTCAAACATAGTGCGCGGCATCACCCTTCGTGCTTTTACTCTAAATCCTCACCAAACTGTCAAGCATAGTGCATGGCATCACCCTTCGTGCTTTCCTCACCAAAACTATCAAGTATAGTGCACGACATCACCCTTCGTGCTTTCCTTACGTAACTCTCACATCAAGGCACGGTATGACCCTTCGTGCTCAAATAATCAAGAAATATGGCACGGAAAGACCCTTCGTGCACAATCTCTCTTCCTCACCAATCAACAACCATAACCAATCGGGGAAAGGAATATACAACAAGATTAATCATCCCGTCAAGGGAGAACAATTCAACAATAAGTCCCGGCAAGGGAAAACAATTCAACAACAAGTCCCGGCAAGGGAAAAGTATCACACTTCCTCCTTTAACTCATTTGCTTCTCAACTATCACTTCATAATTCATTTAACAAGTAACTAACTCAATTGTTTCACCTCTTTCGAATTTAAAAGAAATTACGACTCACGGTCATGCTAGACTCGGGCACATAAGTAACCGTTACCACACCTATACACGGACTCCTATTAGCACATAGCAACTATTGTCCTAGTCCTATTCCCTCAAGCCAAAGTTAGATCAAACACTTACTTTGAAAGCTCCAAACTCAACTCACGCCTCTAGGATAGCTTTACCCCTCGAATTTGCCTCAAAACTGGTCGAACCTAATCACAAGTTACCCAAATGTATCAATAAATGCTAGTTAAATCAATTTTAATGCATAAGAATGAATTTCCCATAAGTTATACTCAAAAATCCTTAAAATACCCCCAGGCCCACGTGGTCAAAACCGGGTTACCCATTCCCCCACGAGTTCATATATGCTACTTATTTTGAAATCGGACCTCCAATTGGGGTCCAACTCCCTAAATTTTGAAAAACTTAGGTTCCACCCAAAACCCCAAATTCCCATTTGTGAAGACCTTTGTTTGAAATTGAAATCATGTTAAAAGATGTTAAGGAGTAAGGAAATTAAGTTAGAAATCACTTACCAATCGTTTAGAAGGAGAAAAATCGTCTGGCAAACCGCCTCTTAGGTTTTGGTTTTTTTTTTTTGAAAAGTGGAAAAATGGCTGAAATTTTCGAGTTTTTATACCTCTCTGATGACCAGACGCGGACCGCACAAAAATGTGCTGCGACCGCGTCGAGTGGAATGGGAACTGGGGCTCCTCTGAACCCACATAGCGCGGACCGCACTATTTTGGTGCGCTGCCGCGCTGGTCGCCCTGGAATCCCTGCCTCAGACACAACCACACAGACCGCACTGAAATGCATCACGGCCGCGTGGCTCTAGCGTGGACCGCACAGAAATGATTGCGGCCGCGCTGGTGTCTGCAATACCTGAATTGTTTTTCCTCTAAGTGAAACCATCTCGGACCACCTTCGAATGACTCCCGAGCCCTCGGGGCTTCCAAATAAACATATACACTAGCTCAATAGCATCTTACGGACTTACTCGTGAAATCAAATCGCCAAAATAACACCATTTACATTGAATCAACCCTCAAAATACATGAATATTCATTTCAAAGTTCAAAACTTCCAAATTTTCCATTTTTAGTCTGAAGCACGTCAAATGACGTTCGTTTTCAACCAAACTATACAGATCACGCTTAACGCTGAATTAAGACCTGTACCGGGCGTCGAAACCAAAATACGAGCCCGATTCCATTTCAATTTTTTATAACAATTTTAGATAAAAAATTTCTTTCAAAAATTCCGTACTCGGGCTTGGGACCTCGGATTTCGATTCTGAGAATACGCCTGGGTCCCATATTTTTCTACGAACCCTCCGGGGTCGTCACATCACCGGTCCGGGTCCGTTTACCCAAAATGTTGACCAAAGTCAATTATAGTAATTATAGTTTTTAACACATATTTCATATATTTCCACATAAATATTTTTTTCCCGCCTTGCGCCCGGACTGCACACGTAAATCGAGGCAACCAAATAAGAGGTTTTCAAGGCCTCGGAAGCACAAAGAAAGGGAGAATTACGGTAAAGACCCTTTGGGTCGTCACATCCTCCACCTCTAAAACAACCGTTCGTCCTCGAACGGACAAAAGAAAGAAATACCTGAGTCGGGGAATAGATGGGGATAACAGTTTCGCATATCAGACTCGGACTCCCAGGTCGATGCCTCAGCAGGCTGTCCTTTCCACTTAACACACACTGAAGGAAAACTCTGCGACCTCAACTGTCAGACCTGCCGGTCTAAAATAGCCACCGGCTCCTCCTCATATGATAGATCCTTGTCCAATTGGACAGTACTGAAATCTAACACGTGAGCAGGATCGCCGTGATACTTCCGAAGCATGGATACCGGAAAAATCGGATGCGTGGCTGACAAGCTAGGTAGCAAGGCAAGTCTATAAGCCACCTTCCCCATGCGCTCAAGAATCTCAAATGGGCTTATAAACCTAGGGCTAAGCTTGCCCTTCTTGCCGAATATCATCACGCCCTTCATAGGCGATACACGGAGCAACACTCGCTCACCAACCATGAAAGCAACATCCTTGACCTTACGATCGGCATAACTCTTCTGCCTAAACTGAGCTGACTGAATTTTGTCCTGAATGATCTTGACCTTTCCAAGGCCTCCTACACTACATCTGTACCCAATAACCGAGCCTCTCCTGGCTTGAACCATCCGTCTGGGGACTGACACCGCCTACCATACAACGCCTCATATGGAGCTATCTGAATATTGGACTGGTAGCTGTTGTTGTAGGAAAAATCTGCTAAAGGCAAAAACTGATCCCACGAGCCTCCAATATCAATAACGCAGACTCGGAGCATATCCTCAAGAATCTGAATGGTCCTCTCGGACTGACCATTCGTCTGGGGGTGAAAGGTTGTACTCAACTGAACCTGGGTTCCCAACGTATGTTGTACCGCTCTCCAGAAATGCAAGGTAAACTGCGGATCCAGGTCCGAAATAATAGATATGGGCACCCCATGAAGGCGAACGATCTCTCTGATATCTCAGCATATCTCTCAGATGAATAGGTGGTGGCAACTGGAATAAAATGCGCTGACTTGGTCAGCCTATCAACAATAACCCATATAGCATCAAACTTCTTCCGAGTCATCGGAAGGCCAGTAACAAAATCCATGGTGATTCTGTACCACTTCCGCTCGGGAAGCTCAATCCTCTGAAATAACCCATCGGACCTCTTATTCTTGTATTTAACCTGCTGACAATTCAGACAGCGAGCCACATATGCAACAATGTGTTTCTTCATTTTGCGCCACTAGCAATGCTGCCTCAAGTCCTGATACATCTTCGCAGTGCCCGGGTGAATGGAATACCGAGAACTGTGGGCCTCCGCTAAGAGCGACTCCCGAATACCATCAACATTGGGCACGCAAACTCGCCCCTGCAATCTCAATACGCCATCATCTTCTAATGTCATATCCCTGGCACCTCTCCGCTGTACTGTGTCTTTCAGGACACACAAATGGGGATAATCAAACTGCCGCTCCTGGATACGCTCCGTTAATGACGAGCCAGCAACTGTGCAAGCTAACACCCTGCTGGGCTCAGAAATATCCAATCTCACAAATCTATTGGCCAAGGATTGAACATACAAGGCAAGCGGTCTCTGGCTGACCAGAATATAGGCAAGACTACCCATGCTGGCGGACTTTCTACTCAATGCATCGGCCACCACATTGGCCTTTCCCGGGTGGTATAAGATAGAAACATCATAGTCCTTCAACAACTCCAACCACCTCCTCTGTATCAAATTCAACTCTTTAACAAGTACTGAAGGCTCTTGTGATCCGTGTACACCTCACATGTCACACCATACAAATAATGCCTCCAGATCTTCAAGGCATGAACAATGGCTGCCAACTCTAGGTCATGAACTGGATAATTCTTCTCGTGGATCTTAAACTTCCTCGAAGCATATGCTATCACCTTGCCATTCTGCATTAACATTGCGCCAAGCCCGATGTGGGAAGCATCACAATAAATAGTATAAGGCCCATACCCCGTGGGAAAAACCAATACCGGTGCCGTAGTCAGAGCTGTCTTGAGCTTCTAGAAGCTCGCCTCGCACTCATCTAACCACCTGAACTAGGCACCCTTCTGGGTCAATCTAGTCATCGGGGCTACAATGGATAAAAACCCCTCCACAAAACGTCTGTAGTAACCAGCTAACCTCAAGAAGCTCCGGATCTCTATAGCCAAAGCTGGTCGAGGCCACTTCTTGACTGCCTCTATCTTCTTCGGGTCCAACCGAATACCTTATACTGATACGACATGACCCAGGAATGCGACTGCACTCAACCAAAACTCGCACTTCGAGAACTTGGCGTACAACTGACTATCCTTCAGAGTCTGAAGAGCTACTCTGAGGTGCTGCTCATGCTCCTCCTGACTGCGGGAGTATATCAAGATGTCATCAATGAATACAACGACAAATAAATCCAAATAGGACCTGAACACTCTGTTCATCAACTCCATGAATGCTACCGGGGCATTGGTCAACCCAAACGACATGACCAAAAACTCATAATGCCCATACCGAGTATGAAATGCTGTCTTAGGGACATCAGATGCCCTAATCCTCAGCTAATGATAACCAGACCTCAAATCTATCTTCGAGAACGCCCTAGCACCCTGAAGCTGGTCGAACAAATCGTCAATCCTCGGCAGTGGATACTTGTTCTTTATTGTCACCTTGTTCAACTGCCGGTAATCAATGCACATCCTCATCGACCCATCCTTTTTCTTCACGAACAACACTGGTGCACCCCAAGGTGATACACTGGGTCTAATGTAACCCTTATCAAGCAAGTCCTAAAGCTGCTCTTTCAACTCCTTCAACTCTGGCGGGGCCATGCCATATGGCGGAATGGAAATGGGCTGAGCGTCAAGAGCCAGATCAATACAAAAATCAATATCCCTGTCGATTGGCATACCCGGCAGGTCTGAAGGGAAAACCTTGGGGAACTCCCGAACAATAGGAACAGAGTCAATAGATGGAACCTCTGCACTGGAATCGTGAACATACGCCATATATATTAGGCACCCCTTTTCGACCATACGTCGAGCCTTGACATACGAACTAACACTACGGGTGGCATGACCTGGGGTCCCTCTCCACTTAAGTCGGGACAAATCTGGGAAGGCCAATGTCACAGTTTTGGCGTGACAATCCAGAATAGCATGATACAGGGACAACCAGTCCATCCCCAAAATAACATCAAAGTCTACCATATCTAGAAGCAATAAATCGATAGGGTCTCAAGACCCTCAAATACCACCACACATGAATGATGCACTCGGTCGACCACCATGGAATCACCAACCGGTGTAGACACATATACAAGAATACCCAAAGCCTCACTAGGCATGATCAAATAGGGTGCAAAATAGGATGACACATAAGAGTACGTAGATCCCGGATCAAATAATACTGAAGCACCTCTATCACAGACCAGTATAGTACCTGTAATCACAACATCAGATAAATCGACCTCCGGTATGGCTGGTAATGCATAACAATGGGGATGGGACCCACCTCCCTGAACTGTGTCTCTAAGACGATCTTCTACGGGCTGGCCCCTGCCTCTGGCGGTCCAAGCTCCACCTGTATGGTCTCTCCCTCCACCTCTATGATCCCTAACCCCGCCTCTAGCTAGCTGGGCGGCCTATGGATCACCTGCTGCCAGAATCGTAGGGCGAGGACCCTGCTGCTGAGAACTACTCGAGGCTCGAGGGAAGAACCTGACAATGTGACTCGGGTCACCTCAATTAAAATGCCATTGGCTGCTGGGACTGCTGGACCTGTCGACTGGTATGTCCTCCCCTGAAGCTTTAAAGTGGCGGAGCACTGATGGGGGATGGTGATGCGCTTAAAGTCTGCTGATCCTAATAATAGTGCTGAGGACCACCACCGCCTAGAGTGCCATGAGAAACCTGAAGTGCCAACTGGAAGGGCCTCTGAGAGTGGCCTTTGTCATATGCATCCCTACCTCCAGATGAGGTACCACTGAACCAACCAGAATGGCGAGGCCTCTTGTCTTACCCCTGACTACCTCCTCGAACCAGTGAAATCTCTACCCGACAGGCCGCATCGGCCGCCTCCTGAAAGAAAATATCACTGCCAACTCCTACGGCTATCTGAAGGCGAATCGGCTGAAACAATCCATCAATGAACTTCCGGACCCTCTCTCGCTCTGTAGGGAGTATCACCACTGCATGGCATGCCAAATAAATAAATCTCGTCTCATATTGTGTAACTGTCATGGAGCCCTGCTGGAGGAGCTCAAACTGTCTACGAAGTGCCTCCCGCTAAGTGACGGGGAGAAACTTCTCCGAAAATAACTCCACAAACTAATTCCATGTCAAAGCTGGACACTCTGCTGGTCTAAATAGGCAATAATCTCTCCACCAAGTCTTGGCGGATCCTGCAAGCCTGAAGGTGCAAAAATCGACTCCATTGGTCTCCACTATACCCATAGTCCTGTGGATCTCATGACAACTGAATAGAAAATCCTGGGGGTCCTCCGATGAAGTACCAATAAAAGTGGTGGTGAAAAGCTTGGAGACCGATCAAGTCTGCACAAGGCATCCGAGGACATAGTTGTCCCATCACCGGCCTGAACTATGACACCTGTCTAAGCTGCCACTGCGGGCTGAACAAATGGAAAGTTCGGGGAGCTACCTGCTCCGGAGTACGCGTAGTAGGAGTTTTAACCCCTCCTCCAGCCTGAGAAGTTGCTAGTGCTACTGGCAACAGACCTGCTCTAGTGACACTATGCATATAACCTGCTATACGGGCAAGAGCATCCTAGATATCCGGGGAAAACATAACCCCTCTTGGGACCTGAGCGGGGCCTACTGGAGCTGCTGAGGCTGGAACCTCCTCATTAAAGTCAATATGAGGCTCCACCTCTGGAACTGTTGCCTGGGGCTGAGCTCTGCCCCTACCACGACCTGTGGCACGGCCTCGGCCTCTACCCCTCGCGGGATCAGCTGCTGAGGGCTCGGGCTGCTGCGCAGAAGAAGAAGACGCACGTGTTCTCTCCATCTGGGGAAGAACAGAGTAGAACGATAATCAATATTTGAGAAACAGAATCGCATGACAAGAATGAACAAGGTGAAATTTTTCCTAACTCTGTAGCCTCTAGGGGATAAATACAGACGTCTCCATACCGATCCCTCAGACTCTACCGTGCTTGTCCGTGAGTTGTGTGACCCAAGTAACCTAGAGCTCTAATACAACTTTGTCACGACCTGGATTTCTCACCATCGGGAGTCGTGAAGGCACCTTGTGTTGGAGCTAGGCAAACCAACTTAAATATACCGTTTTCAAGTAATTTCCAACGAGATAATAATAAAAACAATAAATTCAAGCGGAAGTCTTAATTTAATATCAAATGAAGAAAATGTGGAAAGATGAACAACATCCTATACCCAAGATCTAGTGTCACTATACTCACGGTCTACTACAAGAAACTACAAATACGAGTATGAAAGAAAATACGTAAAAAAGTCTATCTCGATATAATGAAAACAAACAGAACTTAGATGGATCAAACTCAGTGCCCGCGAATGCCGGCGAATTACCTGGGAGTCTCTGGACTGAAGGCACGCTCCCAACTACTGTTGCGGTCCATAAGCTGTCTCCTGACTTGTGCACAAAAGGCACAGAAGTGTAGCATCAGCACAACTAACCCCATGTGCTGGTAAGTGTCTGGCCTAACCCCGGCGAGGTAGTGACGAGGCTAGACCAGACCTACCGCAATCAACCTGTACAGATATGTGTGCAACAACGGAAAGATATATGAAACTTAAACATATAATAAGGAGGGGGCATAGTGTGGGGTGTAACATTTCAGGTATATAACCAACAAATGATGAAATGGAAATTGTACAATTAATATCAATAAAAGAGATCCAGTAAATCAAAAACTGCACGGCACCAACCTTCGTGCTTTTACTCTCAACCCTCACCCAAACTGTCAAATATAGTGCACGACATCACCCTTCGTGCTTTCCTCACAAAAACTATCAAGTATAGTGCACGGCATCACCCTTCGTGCTTTCCTCATGTGACTCTCACATCAAGGAACGGTATGACCCTTCGTGCTCAAATAATCAAGAAACATGGCATGGAAAGACCCTTCGTGCATAATTATCAAAACACGGAATGGAAAGACCTTTCGCGCACAATCTCTCTTCCTCAACCAATCAACAGCCACAAACAGAAGGGGAAAGGAACATACAGCAAGATTAATCATCCCGACAAAGGAGAACAATTGAACAATAAGTCTCACCAAGGGAAAACAATTCAACAACAAGTCCTGGCAAGGGAAAAGTACCACACTCCCTCCTTTAACTCATTTACTTCTCAACTATCACTTCATAATTCATTTGACAAGTAATTCACTCAATTGTTTTACATCTTTCGAATTTAAAAGCAATTACGACTCACAATCATGCTAGACTCGGGCGCATAGGTAACCATCACCATACATATACAGCGATTCCACATAGCACATAGCAAATATTTTCCTAATCCTATTCCCTGAAACCAAAGTTAGATCAAGCACTTACCTTGAAAGCTCCAAACTTAACTCACGCCTCTAGGATAGCTTCACCCCTCGAATTTTCCTCAAAACCAATCGAATCTAATCACAAGTTACCCAAATGTATCAACAAATGCTAGTTAAATCAAATTGAATGCATAAGAATGAATTTCCCAAAGTTTTACTCTAAAATCCCCAAAATTTCCCCGGGCCCCACGTGGTCAAAACCCGTGGTTCAGACCAAAACCGGGTTACGCATTCCCCCACGAGTTCATATAGCAATTTGTTTTTGAATCGGACCTCCAATTGGGGTCCAACTCCCCAAATTTAGAAAAACTTAAGTTTCACCCAAAACCCCAAATTCCCATTTGTGAAGACCTTTGATTGAAATTGAAATCATGTGAAAAGATGTTAAGGAGTAAGGAAATTAAGTTAGAAATCACTTACCAATCGTTTAGAAGGAGAAAAATCGTTTGGAAAATTGCCTCTTAGGTTTTGGGTTTTTTTTTTAAAAGTGGAAAAATGGATGAAATTTTCGAGTTTTTATAGCTCTCTGATGACCGGACGCGGACCATACAAAAATGTACTGCGGCCGCGTCTTATGGAATGGGAACTAGGGCTCCTCTAAACCCATCCAGCGCGGACCGCACTATTTTTGTACGTGGCCGCACTGGTCGCCCTGGAATCCCGGGCCGCACTGGTCGCCCTAGAATCCCTGCCTCAGACACAGCCACGCGGACCGCACTGGAATGCATCACGGCCGCGTGGCTCCATAGCGGACCGCACAAAAATGATTGCGGCCGCGCCGGTGTCTGCAACACCTGAACTATTTTTCCTCTAAGTGAAACCATCCCGAACCACATCCGAATCACTCCCGAGCCCTCGGGGCTCCCAACCAAACATATAACCCTAGCTCAATAGCATCATACGGACTTACTCGTGCGATCAAATCGCCAAAATAACGCCATTTACATCGAATCAACCGTAAAAACACATGAATTTTCATTTCAAAGTTCAAAACTACCAAAATTTTTTTTTTAGTCTGAAACACGTCAAATGACGTCCGTTTTCAACCAAATTTTACAGATAGCGCTTAACTCGAAACCAAAATACGAGCCCGATACACTCACTTTCTAACTCATTTCCATTTCAATTTTTTATAACAATTTCAGATAAATTTTTTTTAAATATTCCGTACTCGGGCCTGGGACCTCGGATTTCGATTATTAGAATACGCCCGGGTCACATATTTTTCTACGAACCCTCTGGGACTATTACATCATGGGTCCGGGCCCGTTTACCTAAGATATTGTCCAATGTCAACAATGGCAATATTATTATAAAAATCATAGTTTTTAACACAGATTTCATATATTTCCACATAAAGTTTTTTCCCTACTTCGTGCCTAGACTGTGCAAAAAAATCGAGGCAACCAAATAAGAGGTTTTCAAGGCCTCTGAAGCACAAAGAATGGGAGAATTACGATGATCACCCTTTGGGTTGTCACACTCGTCACCTTACATGTGCGTAGCTCCCACAACATGTATCACATAATAATATAATATCTATGGAGTATACTTTCCTTCACAAAGTTAGAGAGGAGACATACTGTTTAGCTCAAAGTTATCATGCATTTTATAAGCATAAAATAACCAAAATAATTCAAGGGCCAATCATAACAGATCGTAATAAATCAAAGGAGCGATAAAAGGAACAAGACGCAAGCTTTTTGTATTAAGAAGATATATATGGAGACCTTTTTATTGAAGATATTGATTTGATCTGCCTCTCTTTTGAGAGGTTTAGAACCTTAAAATGATGCTCTCTTTCCCATCGTATGTAGAAAATCATTCTATCCATGATATGTGTGCTTTGGTTGTATTAGCATGATTTTCAGGTATAGGTTTTGATGAATGACAAACAACGAAGTCGATGAATGACAAACAATAAAGTCAAGTGTCGAACAAAGTTATTATATGACAAACAATCAAGATTGAATGCCGAGAAGCATATTGATGACGGAATTGCATAGACAAGCCAAAGACGAGCTCAAAAGTTCAAGACCGAAGACCCAAGGTGTAGGTCGTTAGGTAGAACAAATGTAAGAGCAACGTTTAAAGTTATCTCGTCTTTTGGCTCAACATAGGTCATCATAAATATGCATAAAATCATTTTATCAAATCATATTTCAAATACTTCAAACAAAATGATTTCAAACATTTTCATTTTAGCCAAAATTATTGTTAAACATGTCTTTCAAAGCTGGACAGAAATAATCGATTATGTTAATTTTGATAATCGATTATGTTAAGACAGTGTAAACCGGAATTTACAAAACAGCAAAATAATCGATTATCAGAAGTGCATATCGATTATCTTGTATCCGTTGCCAAGTTTTTGAACACTGTAACAAAATAATCGATTATGCATATCACAATAATCGATTATCCTGCATAAAATCAGCTTCCGATTTTGTAACGGTAAGCTGATAATCGATTATCCAAATCTGATAATCGATTATCTTGGCATAAAATCAGTATAATTGATTGCCAATTAAGCAACGGACATACAACTTATAACACCTATAGATAGAGGTCTTTTGAGCTGAATTGAAATACACAACACCTCTCATTATTCATATACATATTGATATCATTTGTGCATCATTATAGAGCTTTTGTTGAGCCATTTGAGAGACAACTTTGAGTTGTTCATAGAGCTAATGTTGTATCTCTTTATCTACTCTTTTGAGAGAGTTATTGTTGTAAAAGAGAAAGGTGTTTGAGAAGACCATATCTTCTCATTGATTGTCGGGTTTGCTAAGTACCCTCAATCTTAGTGTGTGAAGTCTTGTGGTGCGGTATCCACGAGCAAGGTGAAGTCTTGAGGTGAGGTATCCTCGAGCAAGTTGAAGTCTTGTGGTGCGGTATCCACGAGCAAGGTGAAGTCTTGAGGTGAGGTATCCTCGAGCAAGTTGAAGTCTTGTAGAGTGTACATCTACGAGCAAGTGTAACGGTTTGTTAGGCACCTGTAAGCTTAACGGAGTTAGTGGAATCTCGAGAGAGTCTCTCGGGGACTGGACTAACCACAAGTTGTGGTGAACCAGGATAAATTTGGTGTGTTCTTTCCTTACTATTTTAATTACCGAATTTATTTTATTCCTGCAATTTTAATTCCGCAATATTTATCAATATTCTCGTGCCGCACTATTCACCCCCCCTAGTGACGGGCATAAATCCTAACATCGTATGGGTTACAATGTCTGTTCTTTCTTCCTTAGAAGTAGTGGAGAAGTAGAAGAAGCAGCCACCCTTTTAGGGTTATTTCTCTTATTATTTATAGCTGTGAGCTTGGCGAGGTAGCAGTGGGTGGCCTGAACACATTAAGAGGGCACCTTCGTAATAGCAAATTGGTCGTGGCCTCACTTATTGAATCAGGTAACCATGAGGCATCATTGTTAATAAATGGCCTTACCATTTATTAATCACAAATAGGCTTAAGAATGGATTAGTTTTTTTGATTATCATGGAGTTGAGTTTTGACCCATATAGTTAGTCCTTCCGCTCATTGAGGTCATGCCCTGGCCGAGCTCGATGAGCGGACTTTGTCGACTGAGATTTTTGAAATTTGGAGATGGGGGTCGAATTTTGTCTTAGTCAAAACTGAAGGTGGCCGTAGCTGCTTATACACTGGAGATGGTCATAGTCGTTTATACACTGGATATGGCTGTAGTCATTTATACACTAGAAATGGCCCTAGCCGTTTATACACTGGAGATGGTCGTAGCTGTTTATACATTGGAGATGGCCGTAGACGTTCATACATTGGAGATGGTCAAATGATGTTTTAACTAAGGCCATGATTTTGTGTGGAGGGCCTATTACCTTGTAAGGTGCTAACATTATCTAGGCTTTACTATGCTGCCGTTCGGGGAAGGCCAGATTTTTCCCTTTGGCAAAGGCACTTAGCTTTTTGACTTATTTCAGTGTGATCGAGCCCTTGTTCGTTTGAAAGTATAATTATTTTCCTCGGCGGTCGAGTCGTATGTTGTGCGGCCGAAGGGAGTACGGGCATGCTTGACGCACACTTTGGAAACATCCAAAATTTGGAGGTGTATGGAACGTCCTTTCAATACTTTCAGGTCGTTATAGCCATTTCGGAGGTGAAGCGTCGGTTGCCGACTGAAAAACTGTTTCGTGGTGTCTTTCAAAATGACGTACGTCTCTGTAAAATTGAACCGTTTTACGGTTGGTCAAGTGGTTAATGATTGCTATTGGAACTCGTAAAATCCACTTGTGTTGCCTATAAATAAGGAGTTGCGTTATACATTTCTCGCATTTTCATTATTTGTCTAAGTGAGATTTCTGAAGGAACTTCCTGTATCGTTAGTTTATCTTCTTCCTTGTTCTTCATTTGACACCATCTTTGCTGTTCTCTCATTGAATCTCATCCTTTTCTTTCCTATCAATCAGCAATGGCAAGTAGTTCTCGCAACAACCTTACTCCGGCAACTCTTCCGGTTATTCTTTCGGTGGCTGAAGGGCCATCTAATGTTGTGAGAGCCACTGGATCGGCAGAGATCGACCGGGTTCCATCGGCAAACAATATTCTATCCCTACCTAGAGGTCCGGCGACTGAATTCACCGGTGATGCGGGAGAAGATCAGGTGGATGAGGCCCTATTGACGAGGGAGGTGGGTATTGCCCAGTTATGGGAATAGTGGGATATCCCCCGCTTTGCTGAATTCCCTTGCTAGATGCGAGGAGAGGGTCCACCGTAGAGGGTATTGCGTCTTCTACGCTTATCCCTTCAAGTTGGGATTCAAGCTCCCTCTTCCTATATTGGTGGTCGACTTCTTACATCATTACACAGTGTGCCCGGACCATCTCGTTCCGTCACTTTACAAGTTTCTTGTAATGTTTATTAAGTATGCATAACTGGCTCCAAGGGAGGTTACGCTGCAGCACGTGCTGACTCTTTACGCTCCCTAGAGGGTCTGCGGTACCATGATTCGGGCGATCCCTCGTGGGACGATGGATTTGACTACCGAATTAGATGACGTGGTCGACTCTCACCCTTATGAGTACTTCTTCTACATCAGGACTGATCATTTTTGGCATGCGCTACTTAGTTCCTAGAGACTTGGAACCATGCACGTAAGTCTTCCACTTGTTAGATTAAGCTTTTGGCCTCTCCTTACGCCCTGCTCCTATGAGTATCAATTTTTCTAATGTTTGTAGCTGAAATGCCACCGCAACTCCCTTACCTGAAATTGGCGAATGGGTCGAGGCCGTGCTGCCTCATACAACAGGGATTCGCACGTGGTCATCTTTTTCGTAAAGGCATGGTTGTAGGCCCGCTACTGGTGAGAATTTGACTTCCTTTTGTCCCGTTCTTATATTATTACATTTTGCTTTTTCTTTTTAAATTTGTTTTCCTGTGATCAGGGAGGGCACGCCGCGTGAGGGCTCCTCAACTAGCCTTCTGTAGTCCGGGCGTGACTACCCGACTCGTTGTAACACCGGTGCCGCTTCTGATTCTCAGAGCGACGTCGGTTCAATCTTCGAAAGCTCATTCCCCGGTATGGACTGCACCTCGAGTTGAATCCTCGGGGGTTGTGCATACTAGGACAGATTCGCCTTTGAATGAGGATGATAAGGAATATGAGAGGTCGCTAGTTAGGCGTAGGGTTGCATTTATGCAGGCTCCTTCGATGGTGATTAGTTTGAATTATCCACTATCGGTTACGGAGGGGAATGTAGAGGCGGCACTTGCCCTAAAGGGTGAACACACAGTGGGGGTTGCCCAGATTGGCTACGGCCCTGATGATACCTTCACTTCGGTGACCCAGTTGACAGCTCCAGTTGCTGAGAGGGGACGTAGTTCCTCAGCAACTATTTTTCGTTGGAGAAACAAGTGCCAATTTGTTGGCGGGGGTGGGAACCTCAACTTCTTAGTCGACCGAAGGGAGGAAGGGGAGTCGCAGGAGATGAGTATGAATTCGAATCTGACTTGGATCCGGACAGCATCCGCATGTTCTAAGAAGGCCTCACCAACTCGACGGTGCATGAAGTGGGGAAGTTTCGCTCTATTGAGAATCCAGTAGAGTAGAACTTGCTACTTCAAGAGGATAACTTGGTGCCGCTGTTGGGGGTGTTGTGCTCGGAGGATGAGAACACATTGTTGAGGGGCGTCACGGATGTCGGATTGATGACCGAGGTAGCCATGATGGGCTTTAGGGTACGTATGATGACCTTCTTCTGCTCTCTTCTTGCCTTAGTTTATTTTCCACTTTAATCGTTGTCTTTGCTTTGCAAACTTATCTTTCGGAGGTGAAGGGCATCCACCGAGCCAACGTCCGCTTGGGGATCTTTTTAAGGGCGTTGGAAAAGTACCGCAGATGCGAGAGCATGTGAGGAATGACCCCGGAGCCGGGATGTGGTTGAGAAGCTGGCGAGGCGAGAGCTTCAAATGTAGCAAACCCTTGGCCAGGTAAATATCCTCGAGGGGCAGCTTCGTCAAAAAGATGAGGAGATGGAGATTGAAATGAGGGCTATAGCCGAGAAGGAGTTCCAAAGTCGGGTCAGGGCGGCTGAGGCCTCTGAGACTTTGACCAGGTAGGTGGTTGCTTTGGAGGGCGAGGTTGCTGCCTTGAGGCTGCAAGAAAGGGACCCCTTATCGAGGGCTGGGGCATTGTATATGGAAAATCGCGTTCACAAAAGGGAATGAGAGTTGGAGAGGGCTGCTGCAGTCTTTTGACAGGCAGCAATAGATTACCACATTGTCGTCTATGAATGGGATGCCCGAACTACAACATGTCAAATTACGGCCTTGGAGGCTGAGAATCAGCACTTGAGGGATCAGGGCACCTCTTCCAACCAGTTCCTCGAGCTTCAAACGTTTTCTATGGCCCAACATGAAGTGTACAAGAACTTGTGGGAGGTCGGCATCGTCCCTGAGGCTACTTTGAGGAAGCCCATCAGAGGGATCGTGAAGCCCCTATTGATTGTGGCTTTGACCTGGCGATGCCGAGGGTTTATGATGGCGCTAGACGCGCTAATGATGTTGATGGTGGCGCGAGCAGCGCCGAGTAAAAAGGCTTTGTTATGTTCTTTTCCTTGGTTTCATTTCCGTTTGGCCAACTCCTTTTTTTGTTTACCAGCCTTGGCCGGGTGTAGCGGGGATGAACCATTTTAATCTTTTACAAATATATGTAACTTTATTTTCCTTTATCTGCCTTGCGTTTACTTTGTCCTTTTGTTTTTCCCAAGTTATCTTTTATATGCGTTCATGGAGGGTTTTGCCTCAGAGTTTCTATGGAAGCGTGTTAATCCCCCTATGTCTTTGGTCGTAATGAATTCAATGGCCTTGTCCATGATGACGTTGATGGCCTTGTCCAGGTAGGTGACTTCGACTGTCATCGAGTCGTTTGCTTGCCTTAATCAAAAACTAGGTTGGCTGCTAGCTACGATGGCCTTTGCCATGGTTAAATGCTTTTTTCTTATTATTTTGTATTACATGGTGTGAGGGAGTTGTAGCCATTATTTGGTGATAGCGGCACTTAGCCTTAGTCCCAGTTTGGGCGTGATCGAACTACTGGTTATGATGGTAAGAACGCAGTCTTGTAATTCGACCTGGGCCAAACTTTACATAGCCCGAGTCTTAGTTCGAGTTAGACGTGCTTACTTGAACGGTGAGGGTGCTTTACTTGTGTCTTTGTCCATCGAAGAAGGACCTTGCTGCGTTCAATTGGTGAAGGTGCTCGGTTCGAATCCTGGTTCAAACGCAGTTGAACTCTTTAAATTTGAAGGCGAAGGTGTCTAGCCTTGCTGTTCGAGCGAGATTCAGCTCGTGAGGTTTGCTGGTGAAGGTGTATGGTCTTCGCCTTGATTCGACCGTGGTCGTATTTATAATTTTTGATGGTGAAGGCACATAGCTTGAGTCTCGATTCAACTTGTCGTTGAACTTGTAAATTTTGATGGCGAAGGCACATGGCCTGTGTCCCAGTTCAACTTGTAGTTGAAATTGTAAATTTCGATGGCGAAGGCGCATGGCCTGGGAAGCATATTTTGATGGCGAAGGCACATGGCATGAGTCCCAGTTCAACTTGTAGTTGAACTTGTAAATTTTGATGGCGAAGACGCATGGCCTGAGTCCCAGTTCAACTTGTAGTTGAACTTGCAATTTTTGATGGCGAAGGCACATGGCCTGAGTTCCAGTGCAACTTGTAGTTGAACTTGTAAATTTTAGTGGCAAAGGTGCATGGCCTGAGTCCCAATTCAACTTGTAGTTGAACTTGCAATTTTTGATGGCGAAGGCATTGGCTTGAGTCCCAGTTCAACTTGTAGTTGAACTTGTAAGTTTCAATGCCGAAGGCGCATGGCCTGAGTCCCAGTTCAACTTGTAGTTGAACTTGCAATTTTCGATGGTGAAGGCGCGTGGCCTGAGTCTTAGTTCAACTTGTAGTTGGACTTGAAATTTTTGATGGCGAAGGCGCATGGCCTGAGTCCCAGTTCAACTTGTAGTTGAACACGTAAGTTTTAATGGCAAAGGCGCGTGGCCTGAGTCCCACTTCAACTTGTAGTGGAACTTGCAATTTTTTATGGCGAAGGCGCGTGACCTGAGTCCTAGTTCAACTTGTAGTTGAACTTGCAATTTTTGATGGAGAAGGTGCATGGCCTGAGTCCCGGTTCAACTTGTAATTGAACTTGCAAATTTTGATGGCGAAGGCGCATGGCCTGAGTCCTAGTTCAACTTGTAGTTGAACTTGCAATTTTTGAAGGCGAAGGCGCATGACCTGAGTCCCAATTCAACTTGTTGTTTAACTTGCACTTTTTGATGGCGAAGGCACGTGGCCTGAGTCCCAACTCAAATTGTAGTTCAACTTGCAATTGTTGATGGCAAAGACGCATAACCTTAGTCCCATTTCAACTTGTAGTTGAACTTGCAATTTTTTAAGGCGAGGGCGCATGGACTGAAGGCGCGTGGCATGATTCCCAGTTCAACTTGTAGTTGAACTTGCAATTTTTTGATGGCGAAGGTGCATGTCGGCGCCCTCTTTTTCCAAGGCGAAATCGGGTTTACGACATTATGGACAAAACAACTCTGTTCCCTTTTGAGGAATCAGGTTATGTAATTTGAAGAGTCACCACCTAATGATTATAGTGCATTAGGACACTTTAAAGAAAAAGAAGAAGATTTTTTGAAAGAAAAACTACAGTTTGGGTAAGGGCTTGAGATTATCTCGAGGGGAAGGTGTTAGGCACCCCTCAAGATCCACTAGTGTGGTTTCCGGCTGTACTTAGTTGTGACTTTAATGTGAGTATAAAGAAAAACAAAGAGTTTGCATATAGGGACTACAAATAAGTTGAAAGTTTTGAAAGAAGAAAGACATAAGTGATTTTGGAAAGAGAAAGATTAATTAAAGAAAACATTAATTTTTTATGAAAACATCACATCATATAAATAAAGAAAAGGGGTCCTAGGTTGAAATATAATATGGATCACCGTGGTGCAATACCAATAATTATTCTCACACGAGATATTAGCACACCAGTCATCATATCCATATTCTACCATTCCCACCATGTTAAGGTATTAAATACGATTAGTCTCGTTTACTTATTTCATGTTAATACCCATCCCAACCTATTAGTCCCGGGGTTGTAGGACTTCTAATCCTAAAAGGAAGAGAAAAGGAAGTATAGGCATATATGGAGTTTCAAAAGGATAAAATACTAGGGTGTCAATCAAAACAAATAGAAAATGAACAGGGAATAAACAAACACACAAAAGGCTCATATAAACCCCATAAATCACATAGCAACTAGTTTAGAATGTCTTGCATATTCTGATTTGGTCTTTAAAAATTAAACAGCGGACAGATTGGTTCAACACATAGAGTTGGGTGAAAAGTCTACATTAGGCAACCCGGATCCAATTGTCAGAAGTTGAGGTATTTTAAACATGTTATTGATTAAGAACCTAATGCAAAAGAGTTTGAAATAGAAGGTTGGAAATTACATAAGTTCATAAAGGTCTGGAAAAAATCAGCAAAATTGTTCAAGTAAAAGTACGGTGGAATTGCAAAGTAGAGTTTTCAGAAGTAAGAATGCTTTAAAAGAAGAGTGAGTTTGAAACATGTTTTGAAAGAGAGCTTCATGAGATGAATAAAAATTCAGGCAGAGAGTTAAAAAACATTTAAGAAAAAAAAATGCAAGTTTAGAAAATTGCAGACAAGTTTGGACGAGCTTTGTTTGAAAACGCTGAAGCCAATGGCCAGGTTATTACTTACACAGATTTAGGCAAGTCTGAAACCCTATAGGCAGGATATGTATACCTTGATTTTATAAGACTCGTTACTGTTATTAAACGTTAAGAAAATGAATATATGATTACCCTACGTTTTTCCTAATATTTCATGCATTTCCTATAGGCATGATTTCTATATGCAATTAGTTGATTAGTAGGTCCTATAGGCAGGATTTCTAATGATTTGCACCATGGCTAAACATTACATCATATAGATACGATTTATAAATGATTGAATGAACGGAATGCAAAAGCCTATAGACATGATCTATAGATGTTTTAAAACGTTAAACCTATAGGCATGATATCTAAGTGAGTAAACAACAATATTGATCCTATAGGCATTGTATCTACCCTTTAGCATATGCAAGTAAATATAAACCCCTCCTATACCCTTTCACTAATATTTCCCCGAGTTCCTTTTTTACAAGATTATCATAGAACCAGAAGAAAGAAAGTAAATAATAAAAATACATCACAACCTACTGCTACATCCAAGCTGCCTAATGCAATCTCAATATCCAATAACATGTGTTTTACTAAATTTAGATTACAGAGTCCAAGGCCTTCTCTTATTCAGAGTGTTTCAAAGTTCCAAGGAGCCTCCAGGACCCCAGGCAATGCTTACACTCTGAATAATACATATTGTAATAGAATAGTGAAAGTGTGGAATTACCAGCTCTCAGGCATCGAAGTTCAGAGGGAACTCTAGGGTCCCAAAGCATGGCTTACCAAAGGGGGTAGAACTTAGGAACTAGGAATGAGTGCAAAGTGAGGGAGGAACCATCGCGGAGGGTGGTCATACCCAGCCATGGCATAGGTTGGCATACCCCTGACCCCTTTCTTAGGTCAAACAAATATAAGCAGACTCTAGGGAGTCAAACTTAGGGTCTGAGTGGTGATTAGGACACTGCCAGACCCAAGTTAAAGCTCAACACATACAGGGGAGAGGGAATGGGAAAGAATTTGAGTATAGACTCAGGAGAGTCTAGTTCTGGATCATGGACATTAATATAAGGTGCTGACATGGTTCATAACTGTACTCACACACAAAAACGGAATAGAGGGAAGGGATTTCCATACAAAAGCATACATTGACATTAAGGAAAATATATGAAAGCATAGCAGACTGATGATGCAATGACATAGAAGAAAGAATAGAACACACTACAGTTACAGGACATAAACACATAGTGAACAATGTGTAGAAGAAGAGAAGTGAACACACGTAGTTGGATAGGGTTATTTAACTAGAAATACATACCAGTTCCAATTCTAGTACAACAGAGAAACAATAGCAAGCAGACAGCCATACAATTAACAGGAACAACTCGAAAACTTCAGCAAGCACTTGGGAGTTAAGAGGAACTCCATAATATTCAGAAAATAGGAGAGAAAGGAGCAGAGTGCTCAGTAGCAGTAGTAGAGAAAACAGTATTCGAGAGAGGGATAACAGAGAGAGAACTGTTATTCAGTATTGAAACAAAAAGTATTTTTGATTTTCTGAAGTGTGAAGTGTATTGTAAAGTTGCAGAAAGAACAGTGTCCAGATTTCAGAAGGTTATCTCTTTTTATAGTGCAAAACCGAGTAAACAAAAAGGCAAGGAAACAAAATTTCAGTCAATCAAATAGGATCTTCCTTAGTCAAAGGGATTTGATTTCAAAGGCGAATGAGTAATTAAGGAAAGGAAAATAATGAAATCCTTTTAAGAGTAGCATAATAGGGGTAAATTCATATAGTCTTTTTAAGGTAAGAAGCATGTAGTACACAGTTTTGAGAAAATAAGGAAAATAAAGTAATCAAACAATCGGAAATTTTAATGTCTTGAATGAACTTAGTCATAAGAAGAGGGGAAGAGGTTAAGTTGTAAAAATCATTAGCAAATTAATCGAGCCTTAGTAAAAGGAGATTGAAATCAATCATAAGCTAAGAGAGTCAGTTCATAGGGAAACCCTTGCATATAAAGCGTACCAGTGTCAAGCAAGAAAGAAAAGATCGGCATAAACAATTTCAAAATCATAAGCTAAAAGCAAGTTTTAGTTCAGTTTATAAACTCAGCACGAGTTTAAGGGCCTAGGGTTTCTAGAGTAGAACCTTAGAATCAAAACTCACAAAAAATCCCAGACACAGGGTTCCAGTTTGAGTAGGACACAGAAAAGAGAGGGCAAACCATCATAATAAGCTTAGGGAACTCTTTCATAGTTCCTTGAGGAAATAGACAAACACGTAGCAGATCAGAAGCAGTAGGGTGACAAAATTGTAAAGAACAAGTTTAAGAGAAAGCTCAAAACTCAAGTGAAGTCAAGAGAGAGAAGAGATGCCACAGAATTTTGGGAAGCGGTAAAAGAAACAAGTTTAGAAACCAAACGAATCCATTAAAGGCAAACAATCTCAATAAGAGAAGCAGTAAACGACATGCAAGATAAACATGTAAATCATACTCGTAGAAACTAGTAGAAGCAATAACGGAGTAAAGATAGAGTCATATGCATATTAATGACAAATCATAAGAACAGACGAAGACACATAAGAAATGACATGGACACACATATTCACATATAGAAAGAAGAAGAAGAAGAAGAGGAATCATTTTAGGATTTTTGAACACCCTAATTTTGAGCAGAATAATATTAAAAAGGAAAATTGGGGAAAAGATTTGAAACATCGAGTAGAACACAGATCAGTTACAGATCTATGAAAATAAGGGAATAAAAACCTCAAACAAGCTCTTTAGGGTTTCTAAGAAACCCTAGAAACGAGAAGGCCTGAAACGATATGGTCTTGAACAAGTATGGGCAATGTCTAAGCCTTGTCAAAGCTCGAACATGCCGGAACGGAGCCGGAGAAACTAGGGATCTTAGGTCGGCGGAGGATCTGAACAGGCCTTGTCAATGATGGACCTTGAAGACCTTGAATACCCATGATTTGGGGTGAGGGGAAGTGAGCACAGGTTGTCCATGGCCTGAGAAGCCATGGACTCCGGTGAGAACTGGTCGGGGACGACGATATAGGTGGGTATGATTACAAATGTTAGAAAGAATATGAGAGACGAGGGAATTTGGGGCAGCCTCTTTGTTGGAAATTATTTAGTGTTAGTGGGGTTGGGAATTAGAAATGGTAAGTGTGAACGAGGAACGTTGATTAAAATAATCAACGGCCATGATTTAAAATGAGAAGTGGACGGGTTAGTCAAACGGGTTTAGGGAGGGTAGAAATTAAAATTGGTTCATTAATTAGGGGGTTGAATTGGGTTTAAAATTGGGGTCAACTTGGGCTAGAATTGAAATAAAAGGGGCCAGCTTTTAAATAGCCATTTTTCCCTTTTTAATTAATAAAAATAGCTAAAAATGATTTAAAACAAATTGGATACATAATACTAATTAATAATATATAAATATTAATCCAAAAATACCAGAAATAATTTTATAATTATAAAATGCGGTTAATTGTAACATATGCTATAATTGCAATTTCATGCAATTTAGCTTTAGAAATTCCAAAATTTGTAAAAATATGCAAAAATCATATTACTAAAATTTTGTGGTAAATATAAGAATGAAATACATTATTCGCCAAAAACGATACTTTTGGGATTGGATTTTTTACTGTTAAAAATAGACAATAAATCAATTCTAAAAAACCTTAAAATTTGAGGAAAAATACCAAAACCTTTGGGCATGTTTATATATGCATACATATACTATATTGAAAGGATTTGAGTATATACAAAAATATATAGGAGAAAATTGGGTATCAATAGCAATTCCTCTTTACTCGAGGAGGATGAAAGAGTTGTCGGGTAAAGATAACATGGACAATTTTGATCGTGCTCTAGTTTCTAAGCTGCCTACATATCCCTAGTTTTACAGGAATCATGTTGTATGTAGTTCAGGAACCATTGATGGAATGTGTCGATGGTGATTCGAAAAGATGTACGTGATGGTCTGGTTTGAGAAAGGTTTTGAAGTCGAACAGGTTGCGGAGAACCGGAGCGGGAGCGCTCCTGCTGAGACGGCCGTTGGACCATGAATGTTGTTTTTGGACGGTTAGGATGAAGTCCTCAGACTATGATGTCCTGAGCCATGAAGAGTATAAAAGTAAAGATTTGCAGGCCATGAAATGGTGTTCTCGGGCTATGCAGATAGTGCCTCCGAACTATGAAGCCTTTGAATAGGTTGGAGATCTTTCAGCCGAATGAATGCAAAGGATGGTGATCTTTCAGCCAAAGCAAAAATTTAAATGCAGATAGCGATATTTCAGCCAAAACGAGATTTTAAATGCAGGTGGCGATATTTCAACCGAAATGAGAATTTAAATGCAGGTGGAAATATTTCAGCCATGCACGATGGAGACAATGCTTAGTCTCGAAAGACATATAGAGCCTTATGCAATGCGTATGGAGACAATGCTTTGTCTCGATAGGCAGATAAGTAGCCTTATGCAGGATGGAGGTAGAGCCTAACTTCGTAAGGCAGAGAATAGCCTTATGCAGGAGTGTAGATGGAGACAAGGCTTAGTCTCGGAAGGCAGATAGGTAGCCTTATACAGGGGAGGTAGACCTTAACCTCGGAAGGTAGAAAAGTCGCCTTATGCAAAATGCAGATGGAGACAGAGCTTAGTCTCGAAAGGTAGATTGGTAGCCTTATGCAGGATGGAGGTAGAGCTTAACCTCGGAAGGTAGAAAATAGCCTTATGCAAAAATTTAGATGGAGACAGAGCTTAGTCTCGAAAGACAGATAAGTAGCCTTATGCAGGATGGTGGTAGATCTTTAACATCGGAAGGCAGAAAATAGCCTTATGCAAAAATGCAGATGGAGACAGAGCTTAGTCTCGAAAGGCAGATAGGTAGCCTTATACAGGATAGAGGTAGAGCTTAACCTCGGAAGGCAGAAAATAGCCTTATGCAAAATGCAGGAATGTAAAGAAACGAACAGTAGTAAGTTCTCTTAGCTGATAGATGATTGTGATATTGTGGCTGCTGGGGATGTTGGGTGTAGATAGTAATTTTGCGAATGAGCGATTGTTCTTCAATACTGAAGAGTATGACTGTGTGAATGTATTTAATGATTTGCGACCTGGGGTGCCTACATTCAAAGAAAAATCGTGAGTTCTTTAGAGGGGAAAGGTTAGTTCATATCCCCTAGCTCTTGATGTCATGTATCATTAGGGTAGCATTGCTAAACAACAGCAATACGAATGATATTTATGCAAGATTCAGTAAATATAATATAAATTTGAAAAATAGTTTTATTTTGGATGAACCAACAACTTCAACGTGGTTCAAGACACGGCAACCTTGTTCGTTCCGGAATTTTGAGGGTCCTCCTCAAAATTCTACCCCAGATTGCTGCACTGGCGCTGCTGATGGTTGTGCTGAATGACTGAACACGGATTGATTCCAGAATTTTGAGGACCCCCCTCAAAATTCTGGCCCAGTTTACTGGGTTGATGCTGATGAGGAGACTGAAAAATTGACTTCGGAATTTTGAGGGCCCTCCTCAAAATTCTGTCCCAGTTCCAATATTGGGGAAAAATTGAATTTTTATTAAAATGTGACCGAACCCATAGGGCTCCCTATGTATCCCCTCTTAAAAAGAAATCGGGTGAGGCGTAGTTCAAATTACATCATGAAGAAAAACATATGATCAAGTGTAGTATCTCTTTACTGCGTCTGAGTTGATCGGCTTCAACCAGAATTCTCCGTCCATTTCTGAATGAATAAGGCTCCTCCAGTTAGAACCTGGTGATCCATGTACGGACCCTGCTAATTGGGAGAGAATTTTCCCTTGGCTTCATCTTGATGCAGAAATATTTTCTTAAACACCAGCTGCCCTGGCATGAACTTTCTTGGCTTGACTCTTTTGTTGAAGGCTCTGTGCATTCTATTCTAATATAATTGACCGTGGCAAAATGCATTCATTCTTTTTCCGTCTATAAGGGCTAACTGGTCATAGCGACCTTTTACCTAATCTGCATCATCTAACTCCACTTCTTGTATGATTTTTATGGAGGGAATCTCTACTTCGGCGGGAATGACCGCCTCTGTACCATAAACTGGCATGTAGGGCGTGGCACCGGCTGATGTGTGGACCGTGGTATGATAACCCAATAAGGCGAATGACAATTTCTCATGCCACTTCTTGTGCATTTAAATCATCTTCCTTAGTATCTTCTTGATGTTCTTATTGGCTGCCTCTACGACTCTGTTCATCTGAGTTCTGTAAGCTGTAGATTTCTTGTGTTTAATTTTGGATGTTTCACACATTGCTTTCATCATGTCGTTGTTGAGATTGGAACCATTGTCGATGATGATTGATTTTGGAATCCCGAACCAACTGACAATACGGTCTCGGACGAAATCTGCTAGTACTTTCTTGCTAACTGCTTCGTATAATGCTGCTTCAACCCATTTAGTAAAGTAATCAATTGCCACAAAGATGAACCTGTGCCCATTTTATGCGGCTGGTTCGATTGGTCCAATAACATCCATTCCCCAAGCGGCGAACGACCACGGTGAGCTTGTTGCATTAAGCTCGTTTGGAGGTATCTTTATCAAATCTACATATATCTAAGAGCGGTAGCATTTCCGAACATACTGGATATAGTCTGTTTCCATAGTTATCCAAAAATATCCTGCTCGAAGTATCTTCTTGGCAAAAAACCATTCATGTGCGGCCCGCAGGTCCCTGCGTGCACTTCCTCCAATAGTTTGGTTGCTTCTCTTGTCTTGACACATCTTAATAATCCCAGATCGAGAGTCCTCTTATACAGGATTCCTCCACTATGAAAGAAGTTGTTGGATAGCCTCTGGAGCGTGCGCTTCTGAGTAGCATTGGCAAACTCCGGGTATTCTCCTGTTGTCAAGTATTCTCTGATATCACGGAACCAAGATTTCCCGTCGGCTTCTTCCTCAACATGAGCATAATAAGCAGGTTGGTCGTGAATCTTGACCTAGATGGGATCAATAAAGTTTGTGTCTGGATGCTGGATCATAGATGATAAAGTGGCTAGGGCATCATCGAACTCATTCTATATTCTGGGAACGTGCTGGAATTCTGTCTTTCTGAATCTCTTACTCAACTCCTATATATGATGTAGATAAGGGAGGATCTTGGAATTCTTGGTTGCCCATTCTTCTCGAACCTGATGTATAAGTAGGTCCGAGCCTCCGATCACTAGTAACTTCTGAATGTTCATGTCGATGGCCAGTTTGATCCCTAAGATGTAGGCTTCGTACTCGTCCATGTTGTTAGTGCACGGGAATCTGAGCTTGGCGGATACTGGGTAATGCTGACCGGTTTCTGATACCAGGACCGCTCCTATACCAACCCTTTTGAAATTTGCAGCTCCGTCGAAAAACATCCTCCAACCATCATAGGATTCTGCAATGTCCTCTCCTATAAAAGCTACCTCTTCATGAGGAAAATATGTCTTTAGAAGTTCGTATTCTCCTCATACAATATTCTCGGCGAGGTGATCCACCAAAGCTTGTCCTTTGAGTGCCTTTTGGGAAACATAAATAATGTTAATCTCACTTAACAAGATTTGCCATTTGGCAAGATTTTCGGAAGTCATAGGCTTCTGAAAGATGTATTTCAGCGGGTCCATTGTGGATATGAGATTAGTGGTCTAAGCACAGAAATAAAGCCTCAATTTCTGAGCTACCCAGGTCAGAGCACAACAGGTGCGCTCTAACAAGGAATACTGAGCCTCGAATGGGGTAAACTTCTTGCTAAGGTAATAGACGGCTGGCTTCTTTCCTCCCGTTTCATCATGTTGTCCCAAAACACAACCAAATGTTCCAGCTAATACTGCGAGATAAAGCAATAGGGGCCTCCCTGGCTCGGGCGGAACCAAGACCGACTCTGTTGACAAGTATTCCTTGATTCTGTAAAAAGCCTCTTGACAATCATCAGTCCATTTAGTGGCAGCATCCTTCTTTAGCATCTTGAATATGGATTCACAAATGACAGTGGACTGAGCTATGAATCGGCTTATGTAGTTGAGTCTTCCCAGAAAACTCATCACATCTTTCTTGTTCTTTGGCAGTGGCAACTCTTGAATGGCATTGACCTTATATGGATCCAATTATATTCCTCGACGACTCACAATGAAACCCAATAACTTTTCAACAGGGACCACGAATGCACACTTGGCGGGATTCAGTTTACAGTTGTATCTCCTAAATCTATTGAAGAACTTTCTCAAATCTTCAATGTGATCTGCAACTTTCCTAGATTTGATGATGACATCATCCACATACACCTCTATTTCTTTATGTATCATGTCCTGAAAGATAGTGGTCATGGCCCTCATGTAAGTAGCACCAGCATTCTTCAAACCGAATGGCATCATTCTGTAACAGTACATCCCCCACGGCGTGATGAACGCCATTTTCTCTGCATATTCTTCATCCATTCATATCTGACGGTATCCTGCAAAATAATCGACGAACGACTACAACTCATGTTTGGTGCAGTTGTCAATAAATATGTGTATATTCGGTAAAGGGAAGTCATATTTGGGACTGGCCCAGTTGAGGTCCCGGTAGTCGACACATACTCTAACCTTCCCATCCTTCTTCGGTACCAACACGATGTTGGCTAACCATGTCAGGTACTCTACCACTCTGAGAACCCTGGCTTTAACTTGCTTAGTAACCTCTTCTTTTATTTTCAGACTCATGTCTAGCTTGAATTTTCTGAGCTTCTATATTAATAGCGGGCATGCCGAATCTGTCGACAACTTGTGGGCCACAATGGATGTGCTGAGACCAGTCATATCATCGTAAGACCATGCAAAGATGTCCTCATACTATTTTAGGAACTTGGTGTAATCTCTCTTTTTTTTATGGCGACAAATGTACGATGATACATGTTTCCTTGACATTCTATGCGTCTCCCAAATTAACAACCTCAGTTTTGTCCAAGTTAGACTTGGGTCTATTCTCAAAGTTCTTGACTTCTCAGACAACCTCTTTTGGTATATCAGCCTCTTCTGAATCTACGTCCGTTTGTTTCATTGCCTCGTTGCAAGTCACAGTCATTCGTTCATCATCAAGATATGTAATAGTAAAGATGTATAAAATAACATAAATGATAGAGAAAAGTAATAAGAGCGAGATATAAAGATAAACTTGGCAAATGCTTTTGATTAAATTCATAATTATTTGAAACATCGGAGCTCTTTTCCAAAGTAAAGACAATGCGGAAAAGTGAAATCAACTAAAAGTAAAATGCGATGCATAGTGCGGCATTTATCCTTGCTACACCGAAGCTCTTCGGACACCGGTGGTCCTGACTGACCAATTGGTGAGGCATTCCCCTCGGTTCACAGCTTGAATGGAAGGGCCTTCCTCCCCTTCCTCCTCGAAGATAACACAACAATCCATATCATCCTCCAAAAATAGGTTCTTCATTGCTGCCAGTGCCTCATCTTTCTCTGATCCATATAAGGTATCAGCAGGCTAAAAGGTCTGCTCCAGCTGGGGTAGAGGGTGCTCCAGTGAGTAGTAGGGACCATGCCATGGTGGCGACCAATGGTTGAGCTCCTCTCAAGTGTACTCATACCCTAAGCCAAAAGTGGTGCCATGTTTCTTCAGTTTGATGGGTTTGGTGATGCCCTGAAGATTCCTGCCCAGTCCTTTTCCGGGCTCATACCCGCTCCAATTCAAGATGCTATCAATCTTGCCATCCAACCACTTGTTTTTATCTTTAGCATTGACTCGCTCGATGTGATGGTATGTTTCTCCGCCTATTCTCCTTCTACCCCCGAGGATGATTTGGCGACTGTATATAGGGTTTCCATCGTTTCCATGAATGATCACTTCCTGATGATTTCATTCAAATTTCACAGTTTGGTGCAAGGTTGATTCCACAACCCTAACAGCGTGGATCCATGGTCGCCCCATCAACAAATTGTAGGATGTTGACACGTCTATGACTTGGAAGTCAACATCGAACCAGGTAGGTCCCAACTATAAACACATGCTAATTTCTCCAATGGTAGATCTTTGAGACCCATCGAAAGCTTTAACACTGATAGCTCCGTCTTTGATCTCATGCACTCCTTTCCCCAATGTACTAAGGGTTATTAGTAGATGAATATTAAGGTTGGATCCCCCATCGACCAGGATGCTGGTGATGAAATAATCTTCGCATTGCATAGTTATGTGCAATGCCTTGTTGTGACTAAGCCCTTCTGGTGGTAACTCATCCTCGTGGAAGGTGATCTTGTGGCTTTCCAGCACCTGCCCTACCATATTCTCCATTTTTCCTCCTGTTATATTGCCGGGAACATAAGCTTCACTCAATATTTTCAATAAGGCATTTTATGTGCCTCAGAGCTTTGCAGAAGATCCAGGATGGAAATCTACGCTAGTGTTTTGTTCAGTTGCTCAACGACTGAGTACTCTTTGGCCTGTATCTTCCTCCAAAGGTCATTGGGTCCAGTTTCGACAGCTCGTCCAGAGGCTTGCTTGTTGGACGCATCTAAATTTTCTTGGGTGTATACCCTGCCTGTCCTGGTCATGCCCTGTGTGGTGATCGCTTCTCCAGTATGTGTTTTCCCTTTCCTTCTAGCCTCCGTTGTGTAATCCCAAGGTATGGCGTTCGACTTGAACGGGGTCACATCTGTCATGGAAATCGGAATAGGCACCCCCGGGGGTAACACGACAACTTCAAATGGTACAGGTGCTTTTGGACCCTAAATCAACCTCAATTGGTATTGGCACCTTTCCAGGAGGTTTTTCAAACTCGAGTGGCATAGACACATTTAACACCTTGCTCTTAGAGGGCTGGATCTGAATAACAACGGGATTGAGGGTAACTGCCGGCTTATTAGGTTCTTTTCCTTCAGCAATTAATCCAACTAACCCTTTAGGGTCCCAATCATCCTCAATCTTGATCACATGGATGCCCCCGCCCTTGTGGTCAGGCAGAGGGTTGTTGCGGACATTAAGAGCGGCTCCTTTGCTATAATGACCTTGTTATCGATCGAAGTTTGAATCTTGTCTTTCAACGAGTGACACTCGTCGATGGTATGGCCTTTAATTCTGGAATGGTATGCGCACGTTTTGTTGGGATTGATCTATTGGGAAGGTTTTTCTGGAGCTATGGCTTAGATAGGTGAAACGTAACCGACTGCTTTGTGTTTTTCATATAATTTGGTCAATTGGCTCAGCTATGGCGATATACTATTTGGGAGGTCTTCGGTCAAAATTTGGTCTGGGTCGAGGAAAGTTTTGGCGAGTGGGTGGTGATGGGTAATGAGAAGGTTGGGAGTTGTATGCTTGGTACACAGGCACGGGTTGGGAATATCTTGGTGAAATGGGTTGATATGTGGGCGGTGGAGGTGATTGGTAGGTAGATGGTGGCATTTGGTATGTAGGTGAGGGTGCTTGGTAATTTATGGTAGGTTGATATGTGAGTGGAGTTGAGGGATAGGTTTGGTACTTCATAGGGGATTTGGTTCTTTCTGCAGCCATTATGGAATTCACGTCCTTTTTGTTTGACGAGCCATCAGACTGTAAGGCATTGTTTGTGGCCTATAATGCCTCGAGATTGGTGAACCTATACATCTGCACTTCCTCCAAGGCCGGCCTGACCTTAGCAGCTTCTGACCTCCAACGAGTAGCATACTCGAGAAAGGTTTCTGTGGGCTTCTTCTTTAAATTCTAGATATATAACACATCTGGTGTGTTCTCGTTGTTGAACCTGAATTGGTCCATAAATTCAGATGCCATGTTCACCCAACTTGTCCATTTCTTTGAATCCTCGCTGATATACCATGATAAAGCATCTCCTTTCAAACTCCTCATGAACATCTTCATGCCAATTTTCTCGTACCTTCCTACTCCGACCAGCTTATCGCAATACATTCTCAGGTAGACCCTGGGATCACCTGTTCTGTCGAACATCTCGAACTTGGGAGGTTTTTACCCCTCTGGGAGCTCAACATCTGGCTGAACACAAAGATTTTCATAGTTCAAACCCTCAACGCCTTTGCTACCTTCGACACCTTGGACCCGGCTAGTTAGCTTCTTGAGTTCAGTGGCCAAATTCTGAATGAGGGAGTCTTTATCATCTTATTCGGGTGCACTTATGATTGGCTGGGTATAGTGGGGTACTGTATCCACAAAGATGGGATTGTTGTGGATGTGGTTGTTTGTGGTGTTTTGGGGTTCGGGAATAAGCAGTGGAGTGTTATTGCATGTGTTGCAGGCTTGGGTATGAGTGGGTTGTATTGGTAGTTGCAGGGTATTT
Organism: Nicotiana benthamiana; assembly: GCA_034376525.1. NCBI lineage: Eukaryota > Viridiplantae > Streptophyta > Magnoliopsida > Solanales > Solanaceae > Nicotiana > Nicotiana benthamiana. The sequence goes on from CM067336.1 coordinate 82,277,393, forward strand.
TGTGGAGGTACAGGGTTCTGGGTGTTAACATCAGGAGCGGAAAGAGTGATTGAAAGGCTTGCCAGGTTCCAGACTTGGTCCAGTTCTTCCCGAAATCTCAGCAAAGTCTGCTCAAGATGAGCAGCAGTATCCTTGGTAATGGAAGTGTTCTGATAAGTTTCCTCAAGTTCCTTTCTAGCGCTCGCATATCCCATTTTGCCTTTGCTTCTTTTTCTAGTAGGACTCAGAGGAAGAGGAGGAGGTGGAGGACCCTTGGATCTTGTTGAGTATGCTGATGGTTCCAGAATGCACGAACTAACCTTTAGGGAGGGGAATAAAAATAAAATAAAAACAAAAAGGTAAAAAGTTAGTGTGGATTCTGAGAAATAATATCGCGATATTTAAACACATTGTGCAAGAATATAAATTGCTTACTAATTTGGGTGCCTCGTTGTGCCCGAGATAGGCCTAGCGACAAATTAAATTTGGAGAACTTATAGTGTTAAATGTCTCATTTTATTGATAAAAACAAGTCGAGTCTTAAAACAACTGAATGATAAAAGAGGTCATTAATGGCCAGTGGCCTTATTACATTATGAATGTAATAAAAGATCCTAACTACTTGGTCCCAGAAAGACCTTCCGCAGATTCAGTACTCTTGCCTCCCTCGTACAGCCGCGTGAACTCGCGCAGTCCTAACAGCAGATTGGCTCGATCCAGATGTCCGCCTGCACTTCCCTCGGCGTTCTGGCAATCTTCAATCCTCTTCAAGAACTTCCCTTCCAACTCCACTAGACCTCGCTACAGATACCCTAGCCGATTGTTGGCGTCGGCAACCATATCTTTCCATTTGTTGATCAGCTTCTCGTGAGCTTCCTGTATCTCTCGATGTTCATTTTCACATTCTCACATCCTTTTGCGTAATTGATTGCATTTGACTTGCGCTGTATTCTTCTCATCAATAATCCTATGACCATGGACAAACCCTAGGCAACCCAAACCAATGTGATCATCTTCCAACCAACCTGCGTAGTGCTACACACACCCGACAATATAACTGTCTAGTTCAATAAATTCCTTTCGTAATACGAGCTTGCAGTGCCACATGTGGTGATCTTGACACCTGTGTGGGTTATCATCATATTGAAAGTAAGCCCTGAAATGACTCATTTTCTCTATCCTTGTATAATCTTTCTTCCAGCTTGCCTCATGGCTCGGAGAGGGACATAAGGGTAAGTTCCTCTTAAGCCGATGAGTATAAGGAATGGTGCATCCCGATAACGAACAATAAATTCCCCGGTTGGGAACCACTCATACATCCATTGTAACTGTTATTCTTTTAGATTCTCAAACAGCTCTACCCATCCACTGGCATCCTCTGGCTGAGCAAACATGTTGGGCATGAAGTTCATTTGCTTTGGGTGATGAAAAGCAGTTATCCCAATCCCTGCGTATGATTTCCTGTCTGTAGTCGCCTTTATGAAGGTTTTCTATAAGCCATAGTTGAAGTAACAAATTGCACCCTTCAAAGTGTGGGGCCCCTTGCTGACATTTTCCTAGAGCTCGATACATTTCGGCAATGATCATAGGCACTATGCTGAAAGGCTGCCCATCAATACACGCCATCAAGGCTTTGGTCACCATGGCTAGTCTGGTGTAGATCCTAGCCTTCTTCATGGGAAAGATCATCATACCCAAGAAACAGAACATGAATACAAAGACCCTTATATATATGTTCCCTAAAGATGTAAGAGAGAACTCATCGGGGTAGGTGAGGTAGGACTTGTTGTGGCCAAACCTTTCATATAGGAAGTCAAATGGAATATAGGACTCCTCCAGACAAGTCCGATCGGGGTTCTTCTTAAGTCCCATAATTTTGAGAAAACCCTTTCCTTTGCGATTTTCTGGCAGTAGGCCTGGAGTCTCCCAAGGTATTCCAGCTAGACCCCCTATTTCTTCCAGCAAAGGGGTCATCTCAAGGTCCCTGAAGCGAAAAATCGACCTATCATTGTCCCATAATAAAGTAGCAGCTTCGATAATCTTGTTGTCATGCTTAACTTCCAAAAGTGAAGAAAGGTTTCCTAAGTATTTGAGGACAAGGGTCTGGCCACCAACTTAACAACCTCGGGTGAATGCTCGATACCATACCGAATCTGGGGACTTCGTGCCTCATTTTTTGTAAAACAAAGTGTTAGGCCCTTAACCCCACTAGATTCGACTATTTAAATCAATAATTAGCAATAAAGACATTTAGTTCTCCAAATAAATGCACATAATGTGGAGGTGTCCGTTTGGGTTTTGAGAAAACCCGATGGACTTTGGTTTAGGCTATCCTAATGAGTCATTATACAGACAACATAACTAACTCGGCTAAGTTTGACTATGATGCATGAACAGTTTAACGGAATAAGGTTTCAACTTTTGAAGTGCTAGACAATGTACCCTTGAGCGGACAACTCAAGAGGGAAAGGCGCGGAACTGTTGACTACACTGTTGATCGACTGGTTTTACTGCAAAAATGCCTTTGCCACATTTAGGGAGTTATAATATTGGAAGGGTGCAACCACTCATTATAAGCGTTGCTATAAGATTTGTTTTGGTACGGGTGGAGTATGATGTTGAAGAATGCAGTTACAAGAGTAAAGCATATAGCATGTATTTTCACGTTCATAAAGTAAAGATTACAATAAATGCTCAGCAGTTACAACGGAATCGAAATAATGATAATGCAGTAAAGAAATAAATTAAAAGAAAGAGAAAAAAATATGAAGAGCCAAGTTAGTATTTATGATGAAATAATTAAAGACAGAAATAAAATGCAATTAAGGAAGGAATAAAGTCACAAAAGCACGTAATGGTAAAAGCCTTAAATAAATCCCCAGCAGTGTCGCCATACTGCCGAAGCCCTCTTTTTCCAAGGCGAAATTGGGTTTACGACATTATGGACAAAACAACTCTCATTCCCTTTTGAGGAATCTGGTTATGGAATTTGAAGAGTCGCCACCTAATGATTATAGTGCATTAGGACACTTTAAAGAAAAAGAAGAAGATTTTTTGAAAAAAAAACAGACTTCGGGTAAGGGATTGAGATTATCTCGAGGGAAAAGTGTTAGGCACCCCTCAAGATCCACTAATGTGACTCCCGGTCGTACTTAGTTATGACTTTAAAGAGTAGAAAGTAACACACAACGTTTGCATATAGGGACTACAAATAAGTTGAAAGTATTGAAAGAAGAAAGACATAAGTGATTTTTGGAAAGAGAAAGATTAATTAAAGAAAACATTAAATTTTTAAGAAAACATTATATAAATAATGAAAATGGGTCCTAGGTTTAAATATAATATAGATCACCTTGGTTCAATACCCAGCAATCATTCTCACACGAAATATTAGCGCACCAATAATCATATCCATATTCTACCCTTCCCACCATATTAAGGTATTAAACGTGATTAGTTTCGTTTACTTATTTCATGCTAATACCTATCCCAACCTATCAGTCCTGTGGTTGTAGGACTTCTTATCCTAAAAGGAGGAGGAAAGGAAGTATAGGCATATATGGAGCTTCAAAAGGATAAAATACTAGGGCATCAATCAAAACAAATAGCAAATGAATAGGGAATGAAACAAACACACAAAAGGCTCATATAAACCCCATAAATCACATAGCAACTAGTTTAGCATGTCTTGCATATACTGATTTGGTCTTTAAAAATTAAACAACAAACAAATTGGTTCAACACATAGAGTTGGGTAAAAAGTCTACATTAGGCAACCCCGATCCAATTGTCAGAAGTTGAGGTATTTTAAACATGTTACTGATTAAGAACCTAATGCAGAAGAGTTTAAAATAGAAGGTTGGAAATTACATAAGTTCATAAATGTCTGGAAAAAATCAGCAAAATTGTTTAAGTAAAAGTACGGTGGAATTGCAAAGTAGAGTTTTCAGAAGTAAGAATGCTTTAAAAGAAGAGTGAGTTTGAAACATGTTTTGAAAGAGAGCTTCATGAGATGAATAAAAATTCAGGCAGAGAGTTAAAAAACATTTTAGGAAAAAGAAAATGCAAGTTTAGAAAATTGCAGATAAGTTTGGATGAGCTTTGTTTGAAAACGCTGAAGCCAATGGCCAGGTTATTACTTACACAGTTTTAGGCGAGTCTGAAACCCTATAGGCAGGATATCTATACCTTGATTTTTTAACACTCGTTACTGTTATTAAACGTTAAGAAAGTGAGTATATGATTACCCTACGGTTTGCCTAACGTTTCATACATTTCCTATAGGCATGATTTCTATATGCAATTAGTTTATTAGTAGGTCTTATAGCTAGGATTTCTAATGATTTGCAACATGGATGAACATTAAATCCTATAGACATGATTTATAAATGATTGAATGAAAGGAATGCAAACGTCTACAGACATGATCTCTAGATGATTTAGAACATTGAACCTATAGGCATGATATCTAAGTGATTAAACAATAATATTGATCCTATAGGCATGGTATCTACCCTTTAGCATATGTAAGCAAATATAAACCCCTCACATACCCTTTCACTAATATTTCCCCGAGTTTCATTTTTACAAGATTATTACAGAACCAGAAGAAAGTAAGTAAATAATAAAAATACATCACAGCCTACACCTAGATCCAAATTGCCTAATGCAATCTCAATATCCAATAACATGTGTTTCATCAAATTTGGATTCCAGATTCAAAGGCCTTCTCTTATTCAGAGCGTTTCACAGTTCCAAGGAGCTTTCAGGACCCCAGGCAATGGTTACACTCTGAATAATACGTATTGTAACAGAATAGTGCAAGTGTGGAATTACCAGAGGCATCCAAGTTCAGAGGGAACTCTAGGGTCCCAAAGCATGGCTTACCAAAGGGGGAGGGGGTAGAAATTAGGAACTAGGAATGAGTGCAAAGTGAGGTAGGAACCATAACGGAGGGTGGTCATACCCAGCCATGGCATAGGCTGGCACACCAGACCTGGGTTGTCTTCTTGATTAGTTTGCGCAGGTTGCCCCGCGATGATTCTCATTCCGAGATGCTTTTGTTCCATTTTTTTCGGCGGGATCCTATTTTAAGGATGTGGGGGTACCTTATTCATGTTTTCCCCTTGGGGGGCGGGGGGTCTTACATCTTTCTTCTTCTTCCTCTTCTTCTTCTTGCATTGTTCTTTTTTTTTTTTTGAAAGGGGAGAGATGAGGGGTTCATACTCTTGTCGAAACTTTCGAGTTCCTTTTACCCGATGTGCCGCTTTGACTCGTTCAAGTTGAGTTGCTTTCCCCTTCGGGTTTTTTCTTTCCTTTTGGTCCAAGGATGAACTACGCAGTTCTGCTATGAAATCCCCACAGACGACGTCAAATTGTTTTACTCAAAGTTATCATGCACTTTATAAGAATAAAACAATCAAAATAATTCAAGGTCCAATCATAGCAGATCGTAATGAATCAAAGGACCGAATAAAAGGAACAAGAAGCAAGCTTTTTGTATTAAGAATGGATATATAGAGAGCTTTTTATTGATGATATTGATTTGGTATGCCTCTCCTTGGAGAGGTTCAGAACCTTACAATGATGCTCTTTTACCCATCGTATGGGTTACAATGTCTGTTCTTTCTTCCTTAGAAGTAGTGGAGAAGAAGAAGAAGCAGCCCCCCTTTTAGGGTTCTTTCTCTTAGTATTTTTATAGCTGTGAGCTTTGCGAGCTAGCACCGTGTGGCCGTGACCACATTGAGAGGGCACCTTCGTAATAGGTTGTGGCCTCACTGATCGAATCGGGTAGCCATTAGGTACCATTGTTAATAAATGGCCATACCATTTATTAATCACAAATAGGCTTAAGAATGGATTAGTTTCGTTGATTATCATGGAGTTGAGTTTTGACCCATACATATACCTTGCTCCAAAGTTTCATAACCGGCTCCAATGCCGCTCTAGCACTTCAAACCCATGTTCACCGATCCAAAACTAGTCAAACAATATGCAAACCAATTAAAATATATCCCCAATGCGTATAATTTAACAATTTATAATGATTTCCAACTCCGTTCGAAAAGTCAACAAAGTCAGCCCTTAGGGCCACGTGCCCGGATTCCAAAAATTTTTGAGGATAAACATTACCCATAACATTACAAACTCAAATATGTAATTTCTTCTCGATTCCATGTCCAATTTTGTGAAAATTCAAAAATACCAAATTCTAGGTTTTTTACCAAAATTCCAAAATTCTACTAATTTTCATATTTAAATCCATATATAAACCATGTATTTAACTCACAATATGCGGGAATTACTTACCTTGGCATAGATGATGAAAATTTTACCTCCAACAGCTCCAACAATCATACAACCAAAAGAAAATGTGAGAGAAATGGACTAAGACGCGAAATAAAAGCTCACTGCCCAACAACTCCCTTCTTCGCGATCGTAGAAAAAACCGCGCGATCGCGATGGTCAACAAAGCTCGCCCATGAATTTACCCTATGCGAACGCGAGGTCCTACTCGTGATCGCGAAGCACAGCCTGCCAGGCATGTGCGAACGCGAGCCGATCAACGCGAAAGCAAAGGCCAAACTTGGCCTCCGCAGATTCCTCTTCCTCCATCGCATAGCTCAACTTTCCCAAACAGGTCTGCCTCCACAAACCATCGCGTTCGCGGCTCCCTCTACGCGAACGCATTGAAGAAAAAAGCCATCAGTCCGGTTAACTTTTCGTGGTCGCAATGCTTTCCAAACGCATCAGAAACCAGCAGGTGCACAACATAGAGGAATGGTCTAAACTCGTCTCGAAACACACTTGAGGTCCTCGGGACCCCATTCAATCACACCAACCAGTCCTAATACATAACACAAACCTGATCGAGGCCTCAAATCATACCAAACAACATCAAAACTACGAATCGACGATTGAACCTTTCTTTGAACTTTCAAACATTCAAACTTCGACAATGTGTCCAATTCACACTTAAACAATCCGGAATGACGCCAATTTTTGCGTGGAAGTCACAAATCACGATACAAACTTATTCCAAGGCTCGGAGCTCCAAACGGACATCGATAACACCAAAATCTATTTCGAACCAAACTTGTGAAATTCTTAAACTTTCAAAATGCCAACCTTCCATAATAAGCCGAAATGATTCCGGACCACTCGATACTCAACTCGAACATACGCCCAATTTCGAAATCATCATATGAACTTATTGGAATCTTCAAATCCCGATTCCGAGGTCGGTTGCTCAAAAATCAAACCTTGGTCAACTCTTCCAACTTAAAGCTTCCGAATTGAGAATTTTCCATCCGACTAAACTCCGAATTTCCCGAAATTCAATCCCGACCACACATACAAGTCATAATACATGAAGTGAAGCTACCAAGGCCTTAAACCTCTAAACGACGCGCTAGAGCTCAAAACGATCGGTCGAGTCGTTACATATATCCTACATAGACCTTCAGATGTACCAATTATTAAGTCTAAATCATAATAATTGAAGGTGTTAAAAAAGACACAAAGTGACCTAAATCACCTATTTTTTCTTTTCGGTAAGTAAACCTATAATTATATGGAAACAAGTTCTCAAAAGACCTAAAATGTCTTGCTGATGCTTTCGAGTTGTTTTGGAACAATTAAGAGACTTTCTAAAAGAAATACACAATTTTTCTTCTGGTGGCAGCGAAGAACCTGATCAAGAATTGACAGGCGGTAAATCGTAATATATTGTCGATGTAAGAAAAAGATCGATATAAAGGATACTAACTAATTGTTAGTCATGCTGTTACGTTTACATTAGGTCCAATGTTTGCTAAAATTCCTTTTGATCTTGCTAAAGGTTTGCATGTCAATAAAAAATATAAAGAATTAGTGTTAGGAAACCTAAATTATAGAATATTGGAACGAGACGAGTTATAATATAGCCAAATAGATAGTGAAGATTCGTATAGCCTCTCACGTAGCTTGGAATTAAGTGTAGTGGTTGGCCAAAGACTACTGCACTTCTCAACCTTTTGCAATTGATGCTAATGGCTGTTTCTCTCCCTTTTTTTTTGGTGCTTTTAAAATATACACACTCACTCACTCTTATGTCTTTTTTTATTTTAATTCAGAGTTAGTTTTACCCTGTACTTATCATTGGTCGCAGAGGCTTTATATAGTAAAAATAATACGAGCTAGCTCAGTTTTCGGACTGGTCACTAAAAGATAGCCAGCGTTTGCAAAGTCATTAAAAATTAACCACTATTTTGCTGCAACAAAGAAAATTCCAGCGTAATATACTAGAGACCGGTACACTTATATATGAACTTCCAGCATATTATGCTGGAAGAAATTTTTACATTCTTATGGCATATAGTAAACTATATTACTCAAAATGTTCATGTTTAGTAAATTATCATACCTACACAAGTTTTTTTACAAAATATATATATTCCACCTTAAAAGGCTCCCAATCCATTATTAGTGCTTTCAATTAAGGGATTTAGCTACACCCTTTTTCTTTTTCTTTTTCTTTTCCTCTATCCCCTCTTCTCTCCAGATTCTATTTTTCTCTTTCATTTTCTCGAATTCCTATGTTTGCACACTAACATGCTTGAACAAACGTGAATGACTTGAACAAAGTGATATTTTTTTCAATATAAATCCAAAGACGTTTTACAGAGGAGAATACTCATGCATGCACAGAATAGAACAGAGCAAAGATACAGAAAAAAAAGGGAAAATCCTACATTAACTGGGTCCGAATCTACTCAATAAAGCTTCGAATGAGATCCAAAATGGAACCTCCAGTAGTACAGATTTTAAAGGCAACCGTAGAGGAATTATAATTTTGTTTCTTTGACCAAAAGTCACATTTTTATATGGCATTTGCATAGACCCTCCAGTATAATTAAGTTTGGTTAAAGTAGTTAAATGCAGGTAAAAAGGAAGACAAATGCAACAGTGTCTTTTGTATCTAATTTATATATGGTAAAAACAAATTTCATACAACTAATTATATATTATACAATTTATCTACAACTTTTCTACAACTTTCACATATTATTTCTACTCATTTAAATACAACTACAATAACATATAACTTAAATACATATTTTATATAACATGTATTTTATATATTTTGTATCTGATTTATACATAGTAAAAATAAATTTCATACAACTAATTATATATTATATAATTTATCTACAAATTTCGTACATTATTTCTACTCAGTTATATACAACTACAACATAATACCACTTAGATACAATTTTTATACAATGTTTTTCAACTTTCATACAATACTTAAATGAATAAAAGAAAAATAACTAAAAAACAGAATACATTTTTTCTATAATTTCTGCTATATAATGTCATGTCGTCGTCTTCTTCTTCTTCGAGTTTCAATCTGAAATTCAACCAAAATTAAGTCTAATCTTCACCAAAACCCCTCAAAATTGAGATATAAACTCCAAACCATCTTCCTAATTATTTACAACAACAACCAATCCAAACAAATAATGATTTTTGAAAATCCAAATTCGAATTCAAAGCTTCAAAGCTTTTTAATGGCTATCAATCGTGAAACCTTTGCTTTATATTACTGAAATTTGGGACTGAGAGATGAGAGAGATGTAGAGATAATTCTCAATTCTTTGCAACAACATCCAATCCAAACAAACAATGCCTTTTGATAACCCAAATTTGAATTCAAAGCTTCAAAGATTTTAAATGGGTATAAATGGTGGAGGGGTTATAGATTTTCGCTGGTTTTAGAAGAGAAAATAGTGGGTGATTGAAGAGGAAATCGTGGGTTGTGGTTTCATATGTGGGTGAGGGGGTGAGATTTGGAGAGAGAAACTTGGGGGGAGTAGGAATACACGGTAGAGTTAAATTAGGAGACTAATTAATACCATTAAAACCCCTTAAATGTACATAAATGATAATTATGTATATAAAAGGTAATTATATTAAAAGTTAAGTATGGAGGGTAATATAGTTTACTATATGGCATAGAAATGTAAAAATCTCATGATGAAACTCCAACACGCAAAAAGTTCCAGCAAAATATACTGGAGATTGGAGCACATGTGTATAAACTTCCAACATATGTTGAACCAATATATTATGCTGGAAGTCCAGTATATTATAGTGGAACTCCAGTATAATATACTTGAGTACCAGTATACTTATGCTGGAATGCCACTATATTATACTGTAGTATTTTTCAGATTTTGAAGAGTATTTTCGTTCAGATTTATCTTTACATGAAATATGGCTAAATTTTGATTACTTTTGAAACTGTGACTATTTTTAAATGACCACTTGTAAATCGGGCTATTTTTGAATTTAACACCTTTATTTAGGAATGAAAAGCTGGAAACAAGAATGTCCTATTTGTGTTCAATTCATGTCTAGACTAGCATGCTAGTCTTTTCACTGATTTCTGCAACGTGAGTTGCACCTGGTGGGTACGAGGGTGACTCACTATCGTAAAATTCTTCAATTTCACAAATTACCTGGTTCTAACTGTCACCGTCATAATTGATCTCCCGAAAACAATCTCTCATATTCACATCCAACAGCATATCGACTATAAGTAACTCAGGAAACTTCAAACAGTAAAAGATACTAACCAATTTATCTGCAAAGAATCTCAACGCCCTAGAAATGCAAATGCAAGTTTTAACTTACTATCACAACAATACTTTGACGACATGTATAAAAATGACAAAGAAGTACCCAATACTAACACTTGCTATAAAAACCAACCTTCTTTAAAGGTTAAAACAGAAATAACGATCTAAACGACCAGCCAGTATCAGCAGCCGCGAGTTGAGGCAAATATGAAATATGAAATTAATCACCAAACATCTCTATACAACAAAGTGTGAGTAACATACAAGTAATAAAGTCAAATACAATAGACAACAAATTGGGCCAGCACAACATTAGCTTTGAACTAAAGCAGCACCTCAAAGCATTGGAACTTATAGTTACCTGAGCCTCAAAAACAGACTTAAATGGATTGGTACACCATCTCTGTGGCTTTAGGTAAGTCTTAACTCGTATTCACCAGCCATCGTGATATATCTCACCCAAGGAAGAGCCTGATAACCACTTTTTTCGATTATCTTCAAGTAGCGAACCTAGCATGCATTAAAGGATCCACATTGGTTATAAATTTTGAAAATGCGCTGTTCTCAGCTATTAAAGAAAAAAATAACAACAAATTACCATTTAGGCTGTTGATGAGAAAGGTTAGCCAAAAAAAGTCATAAAAAGCAAGATATTTTATCACACAGCTTCCATCGCTAACCAGCGGAACAAGATTGAACACAGAAACATTCAAGACTAAATTCAAGACTCACAAAAAATTGTTAGGTCCTCTTCTTTAGAACATGGGGAATTCAATCAGAAGCACACATTTATATTGGTACTATTGGCTCCACCATCTTATAGTTTTGTCACCTAGGGTGTGTTTGGTATGAAAGGAAAAGATTTTCCAATTTTCTCATATTTAGTTGCACTAATACTTGGAAAAACATTTTCCTAAGGGAAACAATATCCTCTAATTAGTGTTCCTAGGGACCCACGGGAAGTCATTTTCAGGTCCAAAAATGAGGTTCTGCTTTTAGTTCCCCCCCCCCCCCCCCCCCCGCACCCACCCACCCAAAACCAATATCTATGTTGTCCCCCAATCACTCCCCTGCGTGCTTGTACTTTTTCTGTGAATCTATGGGCATGGGACAGAACAAGGGACTTTGAATTTGGATGAATTGAGAGTAGATGGTTCACAACTTGCCAAGTATGCATGGACGTACTTTTGTTGCTTGTGGTAGAGGATATTTGGATTACTCGTATTACTGATTCTCCAATAATGTTTGCTGCTTATAAATTTGTTACCTTGGAAGTTTCAAGCATTATTTTGTGATCTTTTTTGTTGTTAGTGAACATTATTCAATAATGTTCATGAAAATATTTTCTACTCACCAACCAAGCAATATAAATATTTCCCGGAAAATATTTTCCATTTGCCAACCAAACACATTTATATTTTTCGGGAATTCATTTTCCATGTAATCATTTTCCGAGGAAAACATTTTCCTTCGCACCAAACGCACCCTTAATATAAACTAATTCTTAGAGTTGATCCGCTCATCTTGTAAATGGCCCGATGACAAAAGGCTATGGACATTCTCAACTCCCCCCACCCCTTACTTTTTATTTTTATGTTTTATTTCTCTATGACGGTGGGATCCGAGCCAGCTTACGAATACCTTAACTATTTAGCTGCTTACGTGCTACCTCCTAAGTCCTACCAGCATAGGTACTGGGTGGGTAACTCTATCCATCAAGGCTTAGATAGATGTAAAAAATCACCTAGTGTTTTTTTTTTCCACCTCTGTTGAGATTTGAACTTGAGGCTGCATGGTTCTCCTCCCACTTTATTAACTATTACGCCACATCCTCAGGTAACCAAGAATTCATGTTTCCAACTTTTAACCTTGGTAGATAATGTGGGTCTTGTACCATTTTTTCACTTGAATATTAGACCTGATTCACCAGGCATGATTTGAATTTGTACTGCGCTTCTACCATAAATCTCCTGTGGTTAGGCCTGCCATGTTGTATGGGGCGGAGTGCTGACCAGTGAAGAACTCTCACGTTCAGAGGATGAAGGTTGCGGAGATGAGGATGCTCAGGTAGATGTGCGGGCTCACCGGGTTAGATAAGATTAAAAATGAAGTTATTCGAGAGAAGGTGAGGGTGGCCCCGGTGGATGAGAAGATGCGAGAAGCGAGGCTGAGGTGGTTCAGGCATGTGCAGAGGAGAAGTCCTGACGCCCCGGTGAGGAGTTGTGAGCGGCTGGCGATGGTCGGCGTACGGCGAGGCAGAGGGAGGCCTAAGAGGTATTGGGGAGAGGTGATTAGGCATGACATGGCTAGAATGCGGGTTTCTGATGACATGACCCTGGACAGGAAAGTATTGAGGTCTAGTATAAGGGTTGTGGGATAGGGGCCCCTAGAGTTCTTCATACTCCTCACCCGGGGTTGGGTGAGGCTTGGCAGGGCTATTCATAGATGATTTGTGTATTGGATTTTGTCTTATGCTAGTTACTGTCTGATATTATTGCATGCTATTTTATTTATAGTTTTTATGTTTTTTATTTTTAGGTTTTTATGTTTAGATAACTATTTACGCTATTTATGTCGAAGTTACTAATGCTCTTTTGTTGTTTTTGTTTTTGTTGTTCCTTTACTTCACTGAGCCGAGGGTCGATTGGAAACAGCCTCTCTGCCCTTTCGGGTAGGGGTAAGGCCCGTCTACATATTACCCTCCCCAGACCCCCACTTTGTGGGACTATACTGGGTAGTTGTTGTTGTTGTTGTATCTACCATAAATCTCCTGTTGTACGACCTTTGCCTTTGAACCAGAGTCTTGGAGCTTCCACCCTCTTCGCACACCAATTTTCTCTTTTCTTATTTTGAAATGTCGAGCATCCCCACTAGCAAGGAGGCTTGGTAAAAGGAGAAACCAGGAAACACAAGAAAATTCTCGCGAGAAGAATTAATCTTTTGTTTTTATTTTTCCAGTTACCTCAACAAATACTTCTATTACCCTGCCTCTGCACCATAACTGATCCAACCAAATCACCCTCACTATCCCATATGCATTCAAAAGTTCAAGTAATAACCACTATCCCCAACACCATTAATCTATCAATCTCTGCATTAAAAGCCAGTTCTGATGGATGAATTATTTTGCATGCCCATTTAGAGCTCCCTGGGTCTACCAATACCACCAGCGCCACCATCAACAATCTCAGTAAAGGATGGTTTTGACTTTTGACCGCCAATCCCCATATTTTGGAATCCCGTTCTTTACAAGCGCGAGCTTCTTCTGCGCAAGTTGACTAAATCACTGGCTTTTACATGCTCCCTGTTCCATTTGAGAGATATACAGTGGATGAGAGGTCACCAACGGGGTTGGAGAAGTTTTAATTTGGAGAGATGTGTGGTTCTCTTGGAGAGAGAAATAAGTAGAAAATTGGTTTAGGATTAATTGCAAGTCATGAGCAATGATATTTGAATTTCCAATCATAGATGGATGTCTCGTTTCCATTACCTTATCATATTACTGTTGTTATTGCTTGTTGCTTTATTTTTACCGTTCCTTAAGCCGAGGGTCTATCGGAAACAGCCTCTCTGCCGCTATAGGGTAGGGGTAAGATTGCGTACACACTACCCTCCCAGACCCCACGTATGAGATTCAGGTGGGATGTGTCATCCATAACTGTCCACTGAGCAGCTCAGTCGCAAGCATGTTTAGCTCTCTCCTTACCTTCCAAGACTCGATCCTAATTTACGGACAGGCTTGTATATATATATATATATATATATATATATATATATATATATATATATATATATATATATATAAAGTTGATATAGTGCCGGACAGGGGGAAGGGAGAATTGCAAATGGAAGAACTGAGAAAGAAGAGAAGGAGAAAGGCAGACAGGAAGATGGAGAGGAGAAATAGGGGGAAAAGTGGAGGAAGAAGGTGATAAAGAGAGGTTATAATACCAAATCAATTCATCAAAACTTATTCAGGTCTGTGCAAAAGAATATACAAGGTCCCTATATATAGGGTAGAGAGCCCAACAAGTCAAAACTCTTTAAGTGAGTAAAATGTTATGTCTAACTAAAATGTAAGTCTAACTCTAAGTAATACTTATAACTGTCTAACAGAAAATAAACTGTAACTAATAGATTATAATACCTTTCTACATAAAGGATAAAAGATAGTTAATATACTGTAATATATTTTTTATTATAAACACTACTCTACTTGGAGAAAACTCATGAGTGAGACTAAACTCCAAAAAGGTCTTAAGTAATAGACCAAAAAAAAAATTTTTGATTCATGTAATATAATGTGGTATTAGATCCTTAGGTACATATGCAAATTACCAACTGAATGGGCGATCATCTCCTGGAATGAGTGGCCAACATAATAATGATGGATATAAAGAGCCCTAGTGTAATGAAGCGCAACGTGTGCGCTGATACTAAACTGATGTAGCACTAGAAAGAGAGAAAGGAGACATGCAAGTAGAATGAATGAGAAAGGAGAGAGCGAGAGAAGAGAAAGAGAGGGAGAGGGAGAGAGAAGAGAGGAGGAAGAAAGTGAAGACGAGAGGGTTTATAATAGCAAAATTGATTCATCAAATCTTATCTGTTCAATAAAATATACAAGGTATTATCGGATAGAGAACCCAACAAGTAAAAACTCTTTAAGCAACTAGAATTCAGTCTCAACCTAAACAATCAGCTCTAACAGATAAAAAACTTATTCCTACCTAAAGACAAACATATATCTAACTAATAGATAAGACTTTATTTCTAATTAAAGATAAGAAGATAAATATCATGTGCTAATAACATCTTTTATAATCTACGCTAAAAAACTCTTTAGCACCCATTGAATACTCAGACTCATAGTGTTTCTCGATATGATGGACTAAATGTGGACATAGGCACCTAAAATATTGTAGGAATTTGGGGAAAAGGAAAATACTAAATTATTTAACTAAACTACAATTACATGTATTTAGGGCTCACCTGTATACCAGAAACTGTAAAATATGGTATCTCAAACTTTACACGTATAGGAGTTTTTCTTTCAGGAGTGGCTTCTTCTGCTGTAATACTGGGAAGTCTAAACTCTGCTCTCAACATATATTCCTGAAAATGCAATGGGAATTGGCATAAAAGAAATCTCAGAGAGAGAATAAACAGTAAAGGTAAATATGAGTTAAATCTTAAGCTATGACTAAGCGTACACTTACCTTACCACCTGGAAAAGATTTTATCTTCCAAATCAATGCATCCTTTTCAGGTGCATAAGTAGATGATCCCATCGATGTACGAACATCTGGATTAGTTGCATCCGTTGGAACAGGCAACTCAATTTCAACATTAGTTGCAGTGCTGAAATTATCAAATAAACTCATATCTGAACTAGCACCATATTGTTATATCATAATGTATGCCATCTGAACTCCAAAAGATCAAATGATGCAGAAAGGTGTATAGCATAATACAAATAGACATACCTTCTCTCCTTGAACTGGCTTCGTGCTTTAACCAGAATTTCCATACGGCTCCTGGAATGTCTTTCCACTTGGGCTTCTACCCATAATAGAGGCTTTACCTGAGATTAATTACTATTATAACACTTTAATCGATCGACTCAGTGAAGGCACTAAAAAAAGGTCAGTCAGATGGATAGCATTAAAACATTGGGAAGTGCACCTGTGTACTGAGTCTGTAGGTCATAAGATCGAAAGACCCATCAGGAGGTATAAATGATATAGTACGATCATTCTCAAATCGGGCCAAACGCACACACCTAAGTTACAGAAGAAGTTAGAAGAAGAATGATGGAGGGGAGAATTTTTTTTTTTTGGGAGGGGGGGGGGGGGGGGGGGGGACAGGTTACAAGCAAGAGTTTGCTGATTAAAATCTGAGGACCCCCCACAACCCACCCACCCACTTGCTTACTCTATCGGATGTTTGAACAGATTATATAGTATACATTTTCCCAGAAGAGCTTAATTTCTTTCCCAACTCCCACACCCACCACAAACCTATTCTTGGGTAAAGCATATACGCAAAAAGATATCATAATCCACAAAAGAAAATACAACAACAACTACCCAGTATAGTCCCACAAGGTGGGGTCTGGGGAGGGTAATATGTAGACGGACCTTACCCCTACCCGAAAGGGCAGAGAGGCTGTTTCCAATCGACCCTCGGCTCAGTGAAGGAATGTATCCACAAAAGAAAATAAAATAGTTGAATTACATACTGATGAAATTTGATATCATCTAGATCAATAGCTTTCCCCTTAGCATTACGTCCTTGTGCTTCCAGCAGTACTCTATCATTAAGGCCAAGCTTACATTCAGGCATACCACTGCAAGAGAAACAACATTATGTCATTAGACCAGTACCACTCATCAATTAAATGGCTGGGTAAAGGACAAGATGTACAATTGAGATTCAAGAGAAAAGTGACATGGTGGGATTTTTGTCGAATTGCATTTAAACTACTGAAAACCTTACAGGAGATCTAAAGGTTGGAAAAATAATGCAGTCCTTGTGTCAACATTTAAGAATCCTAGACATTTTAGGTAGATATACACTAGTGATGCTACCATAGAGGCAGCTCCTTTGCAAGACGGGAAGGAAATGCAGGCAAGAAGACAGAACTTCACCAGCTCAACCGTGTAGATGTGAAGTGAAAGGCTCGGAGAACAAAATTACATGTAAATATGATCTTAGTAATGACAGAATCATAATCAGCATAGAAAATCTTCACACTGCTAGCGCTAGTCCAAAAGATGTAAAACAATATTTAAGATCAGGCTGGACACTAGATCAAGAAACATCCCAGAGGTGGGTTTAGGCTTTGTCTCGCCTTCAGAACTGACTTTAGAAAAGGGGGCACTAAATCTCAACTTTCACTGAAGTGCCTATAAGATTTTAAGAACCTTCTGAAGTAATTTCATAAAAGAGAATACTAAAACAGACGCCCGCACAGTTTAAACAGAGTTCTTACTATCATTAATCTTACATACAACAGGACCAAGCCCTTAGTATTATAAAAGCCAGACTGTCTAACACATTAATGACCAAAAGGCTATTGCAAAGCCATATATGTTGGCGACAGAGGATACTGTTGCTCTGCATCTCATGTCATGAACTGTACCTAACACTGTATTCACCATCGCCAGCTGCTGTTCTAAACTCAAAACCAACCCCAAAGTTCTCACCTATTCCATCTATAGTAACGCTTAGATTTTTCTTCGATTGAAGCTAACTATAACAATAATATAAGCTAATTTGATTAACAATACAAAAAGTTCTTCCAAAACCAGTCCTTCCACCTTCCTAATGTTGATGGTAAAAAGATCCACATCAAAGCCCAGCCTGATTCACTATATTCGCTAGCAAGACAGGGTTAGGGATGAAGGACAGGATTCCAGATGAGGATAATATTAAAATCTGAAGATCACCAAGAACAATTCAGTATGCAATATTACATAAAACGCCAAACTAGAACAGACAGAAATCAGTATACATTTGATCCTAGAACACTGCTGGTCATAGTGGCAATAAGTAGCCAGTACAAAATTTGAGTTTTTGAGGCGATTCTCAAAGACAAGTGTAGGCAACTGATAACAAAGTCATAATTTTTAGGGAGCTTGGACAAAGATTGCTCGCAAATCTGCAATTTATTACTATGACACGAAGGCATAACGTCAAAAATCTTTTAACACCTATAGACATGAACTAGATGTTTATCACCCACACGGCCACATCATACTGCGCAATCATATATTGACATTTCAGTTTTACTGATACAAGTAGGAATATGCAAAGAGTGACCCATACATACATAAACAGATATATATCTCAGAAAAGTGCAAACCTCAAATAGGTCCTCATCTTCAATGCACCAATAACATCCGACCTCACTATTTGCCCATTGCTGTTAACAAGTATATTAACGCTCTCCACAACATCCAAAAATACCTGAAAGAACAACAAAATTCCATATAAGCCACTAAAAGAAACTGCTATTGAATAAAACATGTAAAACTTACTTCATTCTTCTTGTATTGTATCCCTTCACTACGCCAGGAAACAGCATTTGTAACTGCCATTGGAGGCCTTTGTGTAACCTCCATTCTATATGCATCAGTTTTTATAAACTCACTGAGTATTTTTGCTTCAGTATATTGAGGATAACCAAAGTCCATCATTTCATCAAGTAACTCATACTGCAAAAGATAAAAATTTGTTCCAGTCACAACCAATCCTTTACGATTTTCTTCCCCAGTCACATGCTTTTTATCCCAAAAAAGAAATAAAATGTTCCTCATACCACTACAACAAAATTATCCCGCAGAGATTCTTCTTCTAACTCTTCAAAGTAATGCTTAAAGACCTGCCAGCAAAACAAATAAAAGGAAATGAATAATTTTCCACAGCTACTCAACAGATAAACACATCTCAAACCAACATACTAAAGACATACTTTTTAGAATGCCATTGTCACTTACATCAACAACACGGTGTAGAAACAGAAGAAGACTAGCAGCATTACAATTCTGCCTTGATGCGGTCATGAGATACACATTATTGTGTTGTATAAACATATATGTCACGCCATTATCATATGCAACAGGATCTTGAGGGTCACCCTGCAAATGATCAAATTCTAGCACTTAGATTAGCCAGAAAAGTAAACTCATTTTCTCCAACTAAGTCTTTACAAATCAGCTGTCTGCAAATGGAACAAAATGAAGATCATAAATAATCTGGAGAATGCGAGGAGAATATTGAAATATTTTGCAATTCAACTGTAACTTCCTAACTTGATTAATTCTTTTTTAACAATTTCTCATCATTCAGAAAAAAGCCATCTCTAAAGAAGAGAAGCTCAACATAATTCTAACCAATATGAACTCATGCACGACCCATGCTTGCGTAATTACCCAGTTTTGACGCTTCAAAGAACATATTTACTAAACAACACAAGATTCCAAACACATTAAACCACTATCAAAATGTTCTTTCATTCCTCTTTACTCTATTTAACTTTTAAAATGCAGCATTGCACTAAAAGCAATAACTAGCATAAGTCCTAATTAGCTTTAAAATGCAGAATTTCCTTTAAAACAATTAACTTGCATAATCCTGCTCTCCCAAAGACACTTGGATACTGGGAATCCCCTACTTTTCTTTTATGAAAGTAGCAGCCGGGCTATCTTGTGCACATATCTATTATTCCACAGGGTACTAGCTACCCCCACCAGCATAGCTACCGGGTAAGTCTGCCTATCAAGGGATAGGTAAATGGAAGAAATCAGAACTGTTTTTTCAACTCCTGCTGGGATTTGAACGTGACACATAGTTCTCCTCTCACTTCATTAACAGCTAGACCATGGGTACCATACACACATGGTTGGAGCAGAATCTACTACTAAGTATAATTGGAATATATTAAGAGAACCGAAGACACTGCTTAACTCTTCTACATCCTGGATCCGTCTTTACTTACAATCTAACTTTTAATAGTCGAAATGATCTCAACTGGCAGACATTTCGTCGTTTAAATTAAAACAGAATAAAAATAAAGGAACAAGAGAACACCTCTTTCTCTAGGAGCTTGGTGAAGAATCGTTCGGCCTGAACGGAGGAGACATCGCCGCGGAAGTCACGCCACACCAGTACTCTACCTTTGATGTCGAGGAGGAACAGCGCCGACGCCGCCCCTGCCATCTGATAATGTACCCAGATCGCGGATCAGAATAGGCGATTATAGCAAAACTCCAATGAGATCTAGTGGTGATTGAGAGTTAGATTTTGTAATTTGATGTAATTGGGGAAATGTAGTTCCAGATTTTGAAGATAGATCTGCCAATCAGCTGGCTGAATTTTCACATTGATTCATTGTTGAAATGTCAGTGAATTTTATTTGCTTTGCAGGACAATAGCCAAATGTAGCTCCGATCGAGTTATGGGCCTTTTTGAGACTGCTATGTAAGTTATGGTCTAGGTTCATAAATTTTTATAAGTTTAGCTGCTTGAAAAATAACTTCACATAAACAATATTGAAATTGTAAAATAGGCAAAATACATAAAGTCCCATGAACTTGTCCCAAAAATTTGGTTGAACTAAGTGGGCGTTTGGACATAAGTATTGTAAAATTTCAAAAAAGTAAAAGAAATCAATTGAAAATGGTATTTGAAAATTAGAGTTGTGTTTGAACATAATAGTATAATTTTGGGTTGTGTTTTGAAATTTTGTGAGTGATCTGAGTGAAAGTTTTAAAAAATAACTTTTTAGAGTTTTTTAAATTTTTGAAAAATTCCAAAAAATGCGTCTTCTAAGTGAAAATTGAAAATTACACGAACAAATGTTGATTTCAAAAAAATTTAAAAAAATTCGAAATAAAATCTTATGTCCAAACGGACTAGTAGCCCGTTTGGCCAAGCTGCAAAAATTAGCTTATTTTGAGAAGTGCTTTTTTCAAAAGTGTTTTTCTCAAATGTACTTTTGGTGAGAAGCAGTTTGTGTTTGGCCAATTAGTATGAAAAACACTTCGAGTAGCAATTAGTGTTTGGCCAAGCTTTAAAAAACTGCTTCTAAGTGTATTTTTCTCAAAAGTGCTTCTCAAGAAAGTGCTTTTGGAGAGAAGCTACTTTATTCTGTTTCTCCAAAACTGCTTCTACTTCTCCTCAAATGCACTTTTTTTCTTTCCAGAAGTTTGGCCAAACACCTCAATTTTTGGCCAAGTGCTTTTAGCTAAAAAAAGCACTTTTGGCCAAAAATAAACTTGGCCAAACAGACTATAAGTTGTGTTTCTTTACCTCAAACACATTTAAAATGGAAAAAGGGTAAGATATGCCCCTAAACTATAGGTTTTGGATCAATATGCCCTCCATCTACCTATTGGGCCAAATATGTCCTTCCATTAATGTTTTTGGCTCACAAATGCCATTTAAGTTAACGGAAGGACACGTGTCATCGTCCTGTTGGTCCATTCTAAATATTTCGTAATTAATTAAAAAGACCCATTATTCATACCCAAAAAATAATTTTCGAAAGCAATTCTTCTAAAACATTTTTTTACTAAAAATAGAAGAAAAAAAGGAATTTTTTTGCAGTTTTTACAAAAAATGAGTTTTTTTTACTAAAATAATATTTTTGTAAAAACAAAAAAATCTAAAAAGAAATATTTTTGTAAAAACTAAAAAAGTAGATGTTTTTTGCTAAAATTTCCAGATTTTTTCAGTTTTTACAAAATGCCCATTTTTTTCTAGTTTTTTCCAGTTTAGCAAAAAAATTAGTCACATCAAAGCAAATTTTCCAGTTTTTGCTAAATCTAGTTTTTTCATTTTTACAACGATAATATATGTGTATTATTGTATTATAATATAGGGTTTAAGTTGGATACGTGTCATAAAATTTTTACACCATTTTTCTAGCTTTTTTTTTCAATTGTTTTCCAGTTTAGCAAAAAAAACTAGAATAAAAAATGTATCTTTGTAAAAAATGAAAAAATCTGAAAATTTTAGCAAAAAACATCTTCTTTTTTCAATTTTTTTCTTCAGTTTTTAGTAAAAAAAAAATTTAGAAGAGTTGCTTTCGAAAATTATTTTTTGGGTATGAATAATGGATTTTTTTAATTAATTACGAAATAATTTAAATGGACCAGAAGGATGATGACACGTGTCCATCCGTTAACTCAAATGGCATTTGTGAGCCAAAAATATTAATGGAAGAACATATTTGGCTCAATAGGTAGATGGGGGTATTATTGATCCAAGACGTATAGTTTAGGGGCATATCTGACCCTTCTCCGCATTTAAAATTAATTATTTCTCGGACCCCGTCTTCCTTCTCCTTCTTCGTCACCCCTCGTCCTTCGTCAAATTGCCCTAAATTTCAGCTAGAGACTCCACAAATTGCACCCAATAAAATCTAACAACACCCAACCTTAAAAGTCTTCAAACACAACTCTGTCTCTCTCTCGTTATATTTCTCTCTTCTCGGGTTTCAAAATCGGTTTTAATCGAACTCCTAAAAACTCAAAAAATCTATATGGTAAATGTTCGATCATTATTATATTTAGTGCTTAATTTTTTTAATGTATTCCTTTGTTTATTCATTTGAATTTTTCTTTATTGTGTTTAAAGGAAGGTGATATGAAATTGGAGGTACAAATAGAAGCACTTTTAAATATGGAAAAGTACATGAGGCAAGCTGGAGATATCGTTGGAACTAGGAAAGCGACTACAGATATTCTTCAGCTATGCTTTGAAGCTCGCTTCGGAATACTTTAAATAAACATATCGTCTTCTTGTTTAAGCATCATGGTCAATCGAACATGCTTATCTATGTTATTATATTTATCAGTTTCTTTAAGCAAAATTATTTTTTAGTTGACTTTATGTAATTGAATAAATATCGAAGCTTATAGTCCGGAATCTATTCATATAGCCTTGTTTGACGTTATTAAGTTGTTTTGGCTACAATTGATCCATTCGGAGGATGATTCAAGAGGGGAGGGATTTTTGGAGTATTGATTCTTGCGCATTTGAGGTAAGTATATCTTGCATGAGCTTGGTTTGAGGGTAATTTCTCTGTTTGCCATAATATTTGTTATGTGTTGGAGGAGAAGCGCGTGTAAGGTGACGAGCGTGTATGTATATACCGTGATTATTCATTATCTGAGTATATTGTAGGCTATTATATGCCTTATTTTTGCGATCATACCTTTTTTATACCATATTTCCTCCACATGTATGACTACATGAGCTATTATTCAAGCTAGAAATCATGTTATGCTATGTGTTTATCTGTTTGAGTCATGATAGGGCAATTTTTCTTATATTGAGTTGTTTTCCTTAAGAGTAGTTATATGTCCAGTCATGATATTGTATCCGAGTATTATATCTATTTAGTGCGCTCTTTATTTGTCATCTCACATGTTGTTGGTGTCCTTATTTGTATGACACATGTTTGAGTTGACTTGCAGCATGTTGTTATATTCCTGCAGTATTTTGATTATGGTTTTGTGAGGGGTTGTCATATTGAGACTTAAGGAGATTAATGATTAATCTTGGACCTTGAGCCGTGTTGATATTTGATAGTGAGGTGACATGTGCATCAAGATCCATATCGGGCTGAGTGGTATTGATAGTAAGGTGACCCACGCGCGATGCCCCATCCGGGCTGAGTGATATTGATCATTGAATTCTGATTTGACTAGCGCTTGGGCTAGAATCTGCCCCTCCGGAGTCAGGTATTAACCGGTGGGTGCAAGCATACGAGATATACTTGCTGATAGACTTATGTTAGGCACACATAAAATGACGAGTGAATGCATGTGTGTGTGATGATTGAGGAGGTACTTTTATCGGACACTATACATGTCACGACCTAAAATCCACTAAGGGTCGTGGTGGCGCCGGACACCGTTGTCAGGCCAGCCAACTCAACTAAATTAAGTCTCATTTGACAATTTTGAAATCCAGGATTTTTCCTTTATTATTTAAAATTTTTAAAGAATATAGTTTCCAAATCAATTTGAAAGTTAAGCAATTAATACAATACTTCAAACCATCTTAGAACCCGGTGTCACAAGTGCATGAGCATCTACTGATAAGAGAAATAAAATAAAACATCCACCCGGGTTTCAGTGGACGGAAAGTAAATACAGTAAAAAGGAAGGGACTACTCTAGCCGTGGCCGTCTCGAATGACATAGCTTACCTAGTCCCAGAATCATCCGTGCTTTTATGCTTAGTAGGCCACTGGGGTCACATATACATGTGCAACAAAATACACAGCAAGTGTAGTATGAGTACAAAAATAGCGTGTACCCAATGAGTATCCCGCCTAATTCCGAAGGGGTAGAGACGAGATGGTCAACTTTGACACTCTCTAGTGGTCCAATAATTATTCATCCTTAATAAATATATTAAACAGTAGATTTATTTTATAAACATGATTTTAATCCAAATAGAGGAAACAAGTAAACACATAATTCTTTCATAGAAATTTTCTAAAGTCCTCTTTATTATTAACAAATAACTTCCGAGCTAGGGTGAGGCAATGACAACTTAAATAAGTTCAAGACAACAGCACAAACATGTGCAAATCATGCCGAGGTCGACGGCATGCTCCAACAGAAATATAAATTATGCACTGCCGAGGGTCGAGCGGCCCGTACCATAGATATATCTATTTAATCTACCGAGGCGTTCGGCCCGTTCCAAAAGAAAACACATACCCTGATCGCGAATCATGCATGCGGCACAGGTACACATAAGGAGTACATGCTCAATCAATTGGGAACTTATCGGGGGAAATTTATTCAGATAAAACCAATTCTACTTTAACAATTTTTAAGAAATGAAGTTTATTCCTTTTGAAATTCATTTACTAATTTAATGTGATTTAAGAAATTCAAGACATCCATGGGTTTAATATAATCCTAGTATAACATGCCTTTAGGTCCTAGACTACCCGGACAATAGCATAATAGTAGCTACACACGGACTCTCATCACCTCGTGCGTACGTAGAACCCACAAATAGGAGCACATAACCAATTTAGCTCACCTATGGGGTCAATTCCCCCTCACAAGATTAGAAAGGAGACTCACCTCGCTCTGAAGATCCTCAACCGGCATTCTACCCCCTTCCGAAGACTTGCACCAACGCAAAATGCTCCAAAATTAGCCAATGATCATACAAATCCATTAATATATGCTTACTTAAACTCTACAACCCAATTTGTAACAATTTCTAACCCCGAATAAAAAATTGACAAAAATGCTCTCAGGCCTGTGTGCCCCGAAATCCAAAATTTTTCAAAGATAAACTTTGTCCATGACCTTAGGAACTCAAACATATAATTTTCTCTTAATTTCATACTCAAAAATTGTGGCTAAATTTCAAGGATACAATATTTCTAGGTCTTTCTCTAACCCTAAATTTTCTACCCATTTACATGATAAAATCCATACATAATCAATGTATTTAACTCATAATAGGTGGAGATAACATACCTTATCATTGATGATGAAAACCCTCTCTTGAAGCTCCCCAAAAATCGCCCAAGCCATGAAAATTGTGAGAGAAATGGCCAAAATCCGACTTTTAAAACAATCACATGCCTTTAGGCATTTTCGCTTCTGCGGAACCCTGTCCGCTTCCACGGTCCTGCTTCTGCAGACCGCCTGCCGCTTCTGCGGCTCCCATCCAATCCAGGCTTTCCGCTTCTGCGGTTAGCCTACCACTTATCTGTATCAGCGGATCAAGGACTGTTTTTGCAGTCCTGACTACCCTCGCCCTCGTCCGCTTCTGCGGCTTCTTCCTCGCTTCTGCGGGGCCGCTTCTGCGGTCCCATTTCCGCAGAAGCAGAAATACCAAATACCGACTCCCTTCAGCTATTCTCCAACTTCCAAATTTGATCTGTTAGTCACCCGAAATTCACCCGAGGCCCCCGGGACCTTAACCAAACCTAGAATCTAATCCCAAAGCACATTACGGACTTGCTCGAGACCTTAAATCGCATTAAACAATGCTAAAATCATCAGTTGACCTCCAATCTAAGCTTTATGAACTTTGAACTTTCCAACTTCTACTTCCGATGTTTAAACCTATCAAATCATGTCTGATTGACCTCAGATTTTGCACATAAGTCAGATTTGACATTACGGACCTACACTGACTTTCGGAATCAGATTCCGACCCCGATATCAAAAATTTCACTTCCGGTCAAACTTCTCAAAAACCTTCAAATTTCTATCTTTAGCCAAATGGCTTCAAAATGACCCATGGACCTCCAAATTTACTTTCGATCGCGCTCCCAACTCCAAAATTACCATACGGAGATGACGTCAGTCTCAGAATTCCAAACAGACATCAATAATGCTAAAATGCACTTCCAGCCAAACTTAAGAAATTTCTTCCAAAATGCTAACTTCCACAATGGGCGCCAAAACGCTCTCGGGTTATCCAAAAACTAAACCGGGCATACGCCCAAGTCCGATATCATCATACAAACCTGCTGGAACCTTCATATCCCGATTCTGAGGTCATTTACTCAAAAATCTAATCGTAGTTCATTTTTTTCAACTTTAAGCTCCTAAAATGAGAATTTTCATTTAAATTTAACTCCGATCTTTCTGAATTTCAATTCCGACCATGCGAACAAGTCACAATACCTGAAATGAAGCTGATCATGGCCTCAGACTGCTGAACGACGTGTTAAGGCTCAAAACGACCAGTCAGGTCATTACAATACATGTGTTGAGATTTGGTATACTTGATGATTAAATTGCGATATTATTTATTTTGGGCATGTTAACTTGTCATACAGGTATAGGGTTGCATCTTTCTCATGCTAACTAGTACTTGTTGTCTCTATTTCATGTATAAATCTTGGAATCATATTTAAATTGATAATCCACGATTGGGTAATTTCTTTGGAAAAATTGATATCTTAACTAATATATAGTTAAAAACATGCTTATTTCTCCTATCGTTGTGATAAATTGAACTAGATATTACTTGATATGCTTTTCCTTTTTCCGTTATTTGTGTTGTCCAAATAAGCAATGGACCTTGCCAAGCGCATTACTGCTTTCATCTCGAGGTTAGGATTATTACTTATTGAGTAAATAGGGTCAGTTGTAATCATACTACACTCTGCACTTTATGTGCAGATATAAGTGTTGCTGGTAGGGGTGATTGCTAGAGGGTGGCATCTCTACCTGTTGCAGATTTTGAGGTAGCATTGATATTCTATTCTTAGGCCTTGAAGTCCCTTAGTTCATGATATTACTGTGTAGCCTTTCGTACGGTACTGTATTTTTGTCCAGACTCTATATTTAAATTCTGTAGAGCTCATGCACTCGATGACATCAGATTTGGGATGGTTTATAGTCATGTTTTTGTTAGTGACTTTAGTTATTTATACTATTTCCCTTCTAAGACTATTTAATTACGTTGTGGAAATTTATTTCTGTATATTGGTTGTTGTCTTTCCTAGCAGGTAGTGTTAGGCCCCATCAAGGCTCCGATGGAAGTTTGGATCGTGATAAAGTGGTATCAGAGTGCTAAGTTTTTTAAGTCTCATGAGTCATGAGTGAGTCTAGTAAAGTCTTGTGGATCGATACACACATGTCTATACTTATCTTCGAGAAGCTATGGGCTGTTAGAAAAACTTCTCTTTTTTCATTCTCTGTCATGTTGATTTCTTTGTTCTATGTCTGAATATTTTCTCTTCTATTCTCTTACAAATTTCATATAGTGTAGTTGAGCAAGCGTCGGTACCCCAAGACATGGTTGCGAAAGGCCAGGATCGAGGTAGAGGCAGGGATGGAGCACATGCTATAGCTAGGGACTTGCTCACCTAGCTATTATGGAGCCACCAGTAGCTCCTATTGAGAAGTAGATTCCTAACAATGTGAAGCATGTGGGACCAACTCAGGTTCGCTAGGGTTTACTTGTTTCACTAGTTGTTCAGGATGCCTTGGTCCATATGGTTGGTTTATTCAAAAGTTTGGCTCAGGTCGGGGAATTTCCTACTATACCAGCTACTTCTCAAGCAAGGGGCAGAGCGCAGGCTCCTGCTACTCATACCGTAGAGTAGGTATAATGTGGTTGTTAGACCCTTAGAGTGTTACTAGTTGGGGGAATCTAGCCTATTGTTGACCCGTAGCCTGAGAAGAGGCCCACATTTTTAGCTGATGAGCTAAAGAGATTGGATAAGTTCTCGAAGTCATCCTCCTCACTTTAGTGGTACACCTTCAGAGGATGAACATGGGTTCTTGGATCATGTCATGAGATTTTGTATAATTTGGGACTAGTCGAGTCCAATAGAGTTGACTTCATCGCCTTCCAGATGCAGGGTCCAGCCAAGAGGTGGTGGCAGGTTTATCGTCTTAGCAGACCAGCAGGATCACCTCTTCTTCCTGGGCTTAATTCTCCAAGGTATTTTTTGGAGAAGTTTGTGCCCTAGACCAGGAAAAGGGAACTAATGAAGTAGTTTGAGCACCTTTAGCAATGTTAGATGTCAGTTATTAACTACCAGATGTAGTGTACAGAGTTGCCTCATCATGCTACTTTTTGATTCCCTATGAGGGGGAGAGAGTGCAGAGATTTATTAGCAGTTTTCCCTTGGTATTCTCCTTGTTATTGCTAGAGAGGCTGAGATCAGGAGTTCATTTCACCGGGTTTTGGAGATAGCGCATCGTGTTGAGTGCATCTTCAGTGAGACTAGGGAGATGATGCATGGTAAGGATTAGAGGTCTCGACATTCAGCTTTGGTGGTGCCTTATTTGGAGGCTGAGGTCAATTTGGGAGAAGCCATTCTAGTAGGCCATTTAATTATACACCATCACCTAGTCGAGGAGCTTTAGTGCAGTCTTCGTTCAGTGCACTTCCAGCGCAGGTTCTCATCGTGCTCCATCTACTCATGATTTATCGATACTAGGTTCTTTTGGTGGGTATTCTGGTTCACAGTGTCCGATTGAGGCCCTACAGTCATTTTCGGTCAAAGGTTGCTATGAGCGTGGAGACCTTGAACACATCAGGAAACACTGCCCCCACCTTCATAAAGGTTCAAGGCAGCATGGGGTTAAACTGTAACTCATGTACCAGTTGCTTCACCACCAGCACAACTAGCCCAGGGTGGTCATCTAGGACGTCGTCTTCCTAGAGGGGGAGCTCAGTCTAGTCGAGGTTAAGCCAGATTCTATGTGTTCCCAAGGAGGACGAAGGTCGTTGCTTCTGATGTAGTTATTACAAGTATTTTTTCTATGTGCCACAGAGATGCTTTGATATTTTTTTGTCCTAGATCTACTTATTCATATGTGTCATCATTCTTTGCTTCTTGTCTGGATATGCCACATGATTCGCTTGCTACCCATGTTCATGTATCTATATCGATTGGGGATTCTATTATAGTGGATCGCGTTTATCGATCTTGTGTGGTCACCATATGTGGTTTTGAGACTAGGTAGACTTTTTATTGTTGGATATGGTGCATTTTGATGTGATCTTGGGTATGGATTGGTTTTCTCCGTACCATGATATATTTATTGTCATGCTAAGATCGTGACGTTGGCTATACCAGGGTTGCATGGTTGGAGTGGAAGGGTTCTCTTAGTTGCACTCCTAGCAGAGTTATCTCATTCTTGAAGGCTCAACGGATGATTTAGAAGGGATGTTTGCCGTATCTTGGTTTTGTTTGAGATATTAGTGATAATTCTCCTGCTATTGAATTAGTTGTAAAGGAGTTTCTAGATGTGTTTCCTACATAACTACCTGGCATGCCACCCGATGGGGATATTAATTTGACATCGAATACACAACTTATCTCTATTCCTATGTATCATATAGCTCCAGCGAAGTTGAAGGAATTAAAACAACAACTGCAAGAGTTGTTGGATAAGGCGGTATCAACTTGGGGTGCACCAGTGTTATTTGTAAAGAAGGTTGGTTCTATAAGAATGTGTATTGACTACCGACAGTCAAACAAGGTTACTGTTATACCCCATGTTTCCTAAGTGAGAGTATATCATCAGCTAATTGATGTAAGCTTAGAAATGAAATCGTCTTTAAAAGTACATAAAGTAAGTTAATCATGTTACCTTGGAAGTTACAAATATTTAAGATCATGAATAATAACTACCAAAAGGGTTGGAAGGCTTAGAAGCTAAACGAATAGAAGACAATAAGTTTTATCGAAAGTCAACAAGTTAAGAATGTTATAACATGCTCTGAGAATTGGAATCAGACCATCTTTCATCTACAATTAACGTTGGCATAACAAGGCGTCACCAATCCATACCTATTATGACGTCAAATTCTACCATATCTAACTCGATTAGGTCTGCTACTGTAGATCGCCTATGAACTACTACTATACAATATTTATATACCCGCCTAGCTATCACTGGATCCCCAACATGTGTGGACACCTCAAAAGGTTTAACCAACTGAGGTTCTATTCCAAACTTACTAGAAATCAACAAAGTAACATATGATAAGGTGGAACCTAGATCAATCAATGCATATACATCATATGAGGAGACTCATAATATACCCGTAACAACATCAGGTGACGACTCATAATCCTATCAACTTGCTAATGTATAAATGCGGTTCTGAGGACCGCTCGAGCTAGATTCTCCACCTCTAGCTCAACCACGACCGACTGGTGCTTGTGATCCTAGCCAAGGGGGTGTACTAATAATGACGAACTAGCTACAAATCCCACTATTTGAACTATACTTGCACACCTTTCGTCGAACAATCTCTCATGACATGGAATGGATAACCATAAATATAAAAAACACCTAACCCAATAAGGTACTGCCCGGCACGTTGCTTACCACACTGATTATATCGAGGCAATGGTGGCCTTATCTTACTTGACTCACCCCTATACTGAGAACTTAAGGCCCTGAAATTCTGACTAGGCCCTGAATATGTGGACCGATCAAATCTCCTACCAGCAAAATGGGAGGGGGGTGTGCTAGCCGATGGTTGAGCTAGATTCCTTGGGTATTATTGTCTTTGACCACCTCAAAATTCAGTAGAAGGACCGGAAGTTCACGCTCTCTTACTTTGTCCCCTATCATACTCATGATCGGCCCTTTGCTTCTACTTACGCTCTTCTACACCCTGAGTGTATGCCTGAATATGAGAAATATCCATGTCTGGCTGAAGTGAGGCCTACATACAATTGTTAAGCAGGTACGACTCCAACCCCATCATGAACCAGTGAACCCAATCCTCCATCTTAGATACAATAGTGGGAGCATACCTAGCCAATGAATCAAACAGAAGACTATACTCCTGAACACTCGTGTTACCTTCTCGGAGGGTCAAGAACCTGTCAGCTCTAGCCCGTCTAAGCTCTGGTGGAAGATAATGACGAAGAAAAGCCTATGTAAACTCATGTCATACCGCTGGAGGGGCATCCTCACCTTTAGACAACTCCCAAGACTCGTACCAATTAACTGCAACATCTTGAAGTCTATAGGACTGGCTCAATTGACTCTGTAGCAGTGACCTTCATTACCCTCAAAGTCCTCTACATCCTATCGATAAATACCTCAGGGTATTTGTTTTGATCTGCTCCACTGAATACCGGAGGGTTCAAAATGAAATCATAAACCCTTGCACTGATGGACCTATCTGCATGACCAATACCTACCTCCTGGCGCCGAGCATGTGCGGCTACTAATTGAGTTAATAGCTAAATAGCATCTCATCTCCTGGCTCGGTGCATCTGGCTAAGGAGCTGGATGTAAGGGTGTAATGTGTGCTTGTTCTGGGCCTAAACGGGCCTCATGGATCGATCCTATGTGGGCTGGTCCTAAATGGGCTCCGGCTTTGTGGATTATTTGTAGTAACCGGCCCAGGACCGGGACCACTAACAAATGGTCCCGGGCCCATGTGGACCTAAGTGGGCCTGGCCTATTTTTTTGAATTTTTTTTTTATCTAAGGCAATATCTTTTATATATATATATGTGTGTGTGTGTGTGTGTGTGTGTGTGTGTGTGTGTGTGTGTGTGTGTGTGTATGGGGGCCTAAATGGGCTTTAGTGGACCTGGCATTTTTTAAATTTTTTATCTAAGGTAATTTCTTGTAAATTATATTATATAATTACGACTTAAATGTTTTAATTCAAATTTAAAACACAAAATATTGTATAGAGATATTCAAAGGAATGCGTTATCATTTTTATTATTATGACATTAAAAAAATATGCCAATATATTTCTTAGTCTTCCTCTCCCAATGGAATGAGCAAAACAAGGTGCTAATACCACCATTGAGAAGAAAATGAAACTAATCAAGATGTGCCATATTAATTTTACATGGTTTCTCTTACAAATTTCATAAATCCTTCAAAGTTCGGAGGAACTTCCGTTGGTGGTGGCGGAAAAGAAGTTTCTTCATCACGCTTCTAGGCGAAGCTGCATCCTCCACAAGTTCAACTAGCATTTCTTTGTAAGCTTCGTCTACCTGTGGTAGTGATTCAGCAAGTCTAAAATTTCTTCGTTTCGAATGGATCCAATCTCTGAAAGTATTGATTTTTCCAAGTTCTCCCTCATAGGCGCTCTATAATCACCAAGTTGAAGTTTTGCTTGACTAAAAGCACTCTTCAATGCCATTTTTGAAGCTTGAATGGTTAAAATATCTCGGGCCATCCTTGAAAGAATCGGAACAGGACTAGTGGGTGTATATCCGAAACCGTGCTAGAAATAAATTGCCATGTGTGATGTGAATTAATTATGCTATAAGCGATAATGCGCTTTTGCATTATTCATTCCTCATCAATCCAATGACTGGTAACAGTAAGATAATCACAGTCATTACCACTTCTACCAATATCAGTAGTAATGGCAACACGATAATTTATATGAGTAAATAAATAGCGCAAATATTGTTCATATTCATGTCTATATTTATAAATATTGCTCTTTGCGGTTGTGCGAGACCATCCTTTATAAGTA
The DNA here is from genome assembly GCA_034376525.1 of Nicotiana benthamiana. Classification (NCBI taxonomy): domain Eukaryota; kingdom Viridiplantae; phylum Streptophyta; class Magnoliopsida; order Solanales; family Solanaceae; genus Nicotiana; species Nicotiana benthamiana. The sequence continues at coordinate 82,310,486 of CM067336.1, forward strand.
GGATTAAAAACTCTTCTAATATAATGCACAAAGTGAGGATTAGAAGGAAAACTATAAGGTAAGCACATAACTTTGACCATTTTTGTCAACTCTTCCCTATATTTTCTTGGATCATAATATAAAATACTACCGATAAGAGTATTAATTTCCGGTTGAAATTGATTTGACCCGGTACTAGGGTCAGACTGACTAGGTACACTTGTCCCCTCGGTCGAAGCTTTCATATGAAGATATTTAACTTTATCTTAAGGGTTTAGCAATATGTGTCTCCTTAAACTTCCCGTCCCTCATTCCCCCACCCGAGTAACATAGTTAAAAGCTAACTCTTTTCCATAAATTTTATGCTTAGCTTTATTTTTTTTTCTCTTATTTGAATAAGAAATGGCCAAACAAGAGATATTTCGGTCGTTTAGAAGGTTGTCTAGAAAAAGTAGGGATAATAACGGGGGTTCAAATAATACATCATTTGGATTAGTTGGGTTAACTTCAGCAACAGGACTAGTGGGTGTATCGTCATCCGGTGCGTTTCATTCAAATCTATTTCATGCTCGTTATTTTTATCAATAGTTGGATTACCATAAAGAGGATTCAAATATTCATGATCTAAGTGTCCACCACCTCCAACATTATGCACATATTGACTCTCGGTAAATTGTAATAAAGTATTATCGCTATCAAAAATAGGAGCAAGTAAAGGGCGGGTATGGGGTTTGCGTAGGGTAGCCCCGAGAATTGGAGGAGGTATAGATTGGCCACTAGATCCACCACTCTTGGATTTTTCCTTATTTTTACGACACATTTTTTAACGAAAATTCCATCTTAATTAATCAAACAATACAAAAGTAAATAAAACAAAACAAACTATAATATTAAAACTTAAGAGTTAGAACGAGTTTACCGAAATAACGAACAACTTGTTAAAATTTAATTATTGTTGAAGACTTGAATACTTAAATTCACCACTTCACAATTTTTCACACAAGCTGCAACAATAAAGTAAGCAATTATAGAAGAAAATTAGAGAGAGATTGAGAGAGAATAATGATTTTGTGAGAAAAATAGAAGAATGAGGGGGTATTTATATTTGAAAATAGGAAAAAAGTGTAGTTATAAAAAATTTGGGATTAAAATAAAGTAGGGGGGTTAAATATCTATTTTAGAAAGCCCAAACGACTATTCTTGCAGGCCAACGATCATTTTTAAATGTTGCAACTGCTAAAAACATTTTGATTTTTTTAAAAAATAGTCGTTAGTCCCGTTTGAGCCCATTTAGGACCGGTTGAACCAGCCCACTTAGCAACCGGTCCCGGTCCCAAACGGTCCGGTTCTAATAGACTTCTTCAAGGAACAACGCACTTAGCAGGCCTACCCTTGGTCCCGGGCTTAAACGATTAGGCTCGTTTAGGTCCACTACCCATATGGACTCGCGGGCCTGGGCCATCCCCGGACCTAACCGACCCACATGCTAGTCTTATCGGGATGCACAGCGGCAGGCGCTGGAGCTAGTGCCCCTTGGAGCTCCTCTGGAGAGGGCGGGGTATGTGGAGTCTGAAATGGAACCTCACTGTGAGGCTCTCCTTGAGCCCTGGTAACTTGTGGCGCTCAACTAGTAGTCTTATCAGCCACAGACTTGTCCTTCTGGGTGGCTGTAGCCTTCATAGGCATCGCTGAAAACATAACGCATCGTTAGGGAAATAAATTCTTATATCGCACGATCTAATATAAGAAGAGAAGATAACGTCCTATATGTCTTGTAGCCTCCTATTTATAAATGTGGTGTACAACACACTCATAAACAAGACTTTACTAGACACGGTCCGTAGAAAACCCTAGGACAGAACTGCTTTGATATCACTTTTGCCACGACCCAAACCGATGAGCCATGATGAGTGCTTGAGTCCTTGTCATGACCCCAGTTCACCCTCCGTGAACATGTAGCAATGGAACCTAGTTCCTACGACTAGGTAAGCCTAACGATTGCGGAAATTAAATAACTTTCGGAAGTAAAGAACATAAAATCAACAGCTAAGGGAAAACTAAATATAATTGTCGCTCGTCATATACAACTCAACATCACAAAAATCTATAACAATATCCCAAAACCCGGAAACTCACGGGCAACACACGCTAATGGAAACGTAATATACTGCTCTAACTCCAGAATGTCTAAAACAACTGAAAGAAAGGAAAAGATATCTACTAAATGCTAGAATAAGAGAGATACTCCTAGTCTGCGAACGCGACAGATGTACCTCGAAGTCTCTACTAGATATCTCCGCCTCGGGGATAGCACGCCTAGGTGGAGGTACTTGGATCTAACATGGAAAATATGTGCAGAAGGGGCATGAGTACACCGCAGTAATACTTAGTAAGTGCCAAGCCTAAACAGGATAAATAAGGAAAGCGGTAATAGAAAGCAGAAACAAAACAATATAAGGAATGATACTCACAACAGCAAACAATAGCCGGGGATCTCTTGGTATCCTCATCTTACATACGAGTGATCTCTTGGTATCCTCAATATATATATATAACATTTGTGCCAGAGATCTCTTGGTATCACGGGGATTTCTTGGTATCCTCAATATATATATATATATATATATATATAACATTGGTGCTAGGGATCTCTTGGTATCCCACACTCTCAGTCCAGAACATAGCACGTGTAGGGGCTCTCCCAGGATGTCGTCTCGTAGTCCCAAATTTAAACACACAATAACAACTCAAAATATCAGAATAGATGCTGAAGTCAGAACAAGTGATAGAAAATTCTAGCCTAACAAGCTTCACGGAGTACAAATAATACAATTTAAACAAATAAGCAAGTAAGTCAACTAAATATACTTCTCTAAGCTAACACAAGTTAAACTTACAATTTAAAATAAGCAAGTAAGCAGGAAACTTGTCACTTGTTTCCTTCTTGAGCCGAGGGTTTCCTGGAAACAACCTCTCTGCCCCCCCGGGGTAGGGGTAAGGTCTACATTCATATTACCCTCCCCATACCCCACTTGTGGGAATACACTGGTTGGTGTTGTAAATAAACAGGAAACTCAATTTAAATACTTCAAGTAGAAATGGATTTTCAAAAATTAGCTCAAGTACGCGCTCGTCACCTCACGTACGAGGCATTCAAATATCAAATATCATGTCATAATGTGAAAGGTCCCCCACACAAGGTTAGACAAGCCACTTACCTCGAACCGGCACAAAACTCAAGTAGAAACCACGCCTTTGCCACGAGTATCTGACTCCAAATGTCTCAAATCTATTCAATTCAGTTACATATTGTAAATAACATCTCAAACAATTGATTCCACCATTTAATTCAAACCTAAGACGCAAAATTATGCAAAATGACCAAAACACCCCTCAAGACAACGTCTCAGGATCCGGTAAATTTTATATTTTTAGAACCCTCGTAGTCTCACGAGTCTAACCATATACAAATTTCCCAAATCGGACATCAAAAACCCGCTCAAAACTCAGAATTTCGGCCTAAGAAGTTTCTTCCAAATTCCCAATTTTGATCCTCCATTCGAATTTAAATGATGGATTTAACTATGCATTGATGAAATATTGTGAGCACGTGATTTTTGCCCTATACATGAATAATTCCCAAAAAAATACAAACAAAATAATTTTTCTTTATTTTTACAATTTTTTTGAATATTGGTGTCACATTTTGTTAATTGTTTGCATTCTATTTGTGCATTTTTATAAAAAGTTGTAGTAGTTTGCATTTTAGTTAGGAATTAATTAGGAAAAAATATATACAAAATGAAAACAAAAATATAAAATACAATTGAAATAAAAAGAAAGAAAACAAAGAAAGTAAAAGTAAAATGGATGTTTGGTTGGGCTTAACACCAATAGCCCTGGCCCAAAAGAACTCACCCCACGCCCAGGCCCAATTCTTCTGGCCCGATCCGGTCCCAAGAGACGCCAAACGACGTCGTTTTGGTCCTAGATCGTGGCCGTTGATTTTTAATCTAACGGACGAGATCGTCCTGGGATGTTATATATATATATATATATATATATATATATATATGTGTGTGTGTGTGTGTGTGTGTGTGTGTGCGTGTGTGTGTGTGTGTGTGTGTGTGTCGAATTAATACCCTCCTATGAGTCATCGTCCCCAAATCACCCCACTGTCTTCGCCATGGCTCCGCCGCCGGCCAGAAATCGCCATCGCCGGCGGAAGAGCTCCAAATGAGCCCAAAATTTCACCACCAACTCTCCTTCCTCTCCTCTTTCCAACACCATAACCATTTCCCTCAAATCTCATCCAATCGATTCGAATCTTAATTCGAAACTTTTCGTCCAAAACACAAAATCGTCAAAATGATCCCAAATTGACACCATCCAGTCTCCGGCCTCTCCTCATTTCAAATCTTTGGTCAAATCCTCTCGAACTCACTGAAGCTCAACAAAATGTAGGGATGCTGAAGTTGAGTCTTTTTTAGGGAATTTTTCGCAAGATTGCATGTCTTCCATAGTAAGTGTTCTTTTAGTTTCACGTTTTACTCGGTCTATCAATGGTTTAATTCCTCTTTTGATCTTTCTTTTGCTCTGTCTGTTTTAATTAGTGGTTTATTTCTTCCTATCTGCTTGTGTTGTTCATTTTTGTGTTAGCTCTTATAATTAGTTTAATTCATGACCATGTCTGCCGATTAATCAATTTAGAATTAGATTTCATTGTTTCTCATTCTCTATTAGCAGTTTGTTTAACTGGTAATTTAATTAGGATACTCTATGTTTATTTGCTTGTTCTTCATCTCTTTTGATCAATATTGGGTGTTGGCTCGTCAAGTCAATTATGTTCAATTTGGAGTTAATCTTGGTAGAATCAGTTGAATGCATTTTGGCTATTTTGATAAGTTACTTCATGATAAGTTTTCATATAAGTGTTGTTTACTTTAATGAGTTTAGTTATGCGTTTTAACCAACTAGTCATTGCATCTTGATTTAGGATTCATAATTAGTTCAGTTAGGAGTTTTTGTGGGGCTGATTGTAGTGTTGTTTGTTTAATCCTAGTTTCGAACTGATTTGGTAATAGCTGGATGATTTTGTTGGGTAGTAATTTCAGGAAGTTACAAGGGTAGTCTGGGCATTGGAAAAGGTAGTTTTATTAAGTTTGGTAATTATAAAACATGGGTAAGGGTAGTATAGGCATTGATAGCTAAAAGAACCTTCCAAACCAAATGGGGCTTTAGTGTAAGTTTTAATAATTTTGGTAGTAGTTACTTGGGGAACAAGTTAGGAAATAAGGGACTAAGATTGAAAACTGAAATTTTGAGGGCTGCCCCTCACTTTGCCTATAAAATAACATTCCCATGCCTTTATTTACAAGTTTGGGAACCCAAACATTTCCCCAAAACAGCTCCTTCCAGTTTCAGATCTGAAAAATTTCAGATTCAAATTAGTTCATCTTTTAGAATTCTTCAAAAGAAAAAGCAAAAACAATAGAAATCTAATAGAAAAACAAAAAAAAAGAAGTTTGGAACCTCTAAAAATAACCGAAATACTTCTCAAGCTCACAAGTCTGAAAATTAAAATTTCAGATCCAAATTCTTTAGGATTCTAGCTTTCATCAAAAGAAAAACCAAACAAAAAGTAGAAGATCTTTAGAAAACAAAAAAGAAAAGTTCAGGAACTACTGTTCCATTGAAGATTTCAGTTAATTTCAGGTTTTGGGTGTTTGATTTTCATTTCTTAGTCAAAATCTGCTGGTCGAGGGCTCAGAGGTGTTTCGAGTTTGCTTTAAGTGATTTTAGGTGGTTTTTTTTTATTGAGTTTTGTATTGCGGAAGTTTCAGAAGTTTTGAGTTCGGCTTAGAATCTGTTTGAGTGCGGTCAAGTAGTTTGTGACCGATATTTTAGTCCCTGTTGGTTTCAAACTCTTTCTGGATCATTTCCAAGGATATTTGGTTTGTTTTGGAATTTGTCTGAGTGGATCTTTCAGCTCTAATTGGGTTTAAATTTGGGTTTATTTTGGTGATATGAGAAATTGCTATTGCTTTTGGTTTTCAAACCTCTTCTGGGTTGTAAACTGATTCCTGGGCTGTGTGTTGTTGCTACTCGCATATCTGCTGGTTTGCTGATATATTGTTGTTGCTGATTTTCCTTTTTTCTGTTGCAAATTCTATTTCCAGGTACATGCTTGAGCTTGTTGTGATGTATTCCTCCCATGAAATGGCAATGCAATTGATACTTGATACATGCTGAAGTGTTCTTTACTGTTTTATCAACTCATTTTTGTTGCAGTTCGTTTAAGATTTGATTTGACGATTTTGCTATTCTAGCTCATTTGTAAAGAACTGGGCCAGTATGTATTGGATTGATGAACTTTAGGCATCAGCTGTTCATGTAAACTGTTAGACTGATATTTGTCATTTAACCATGCTATAGTTTAGTCCCAGTTGTAATTAGTTCTCCGTTAATTGATACATATACAAGGATACACTAGTTATAATGTTGTGTCAGGTTGATAGGTAAGTCAAGTTAGCTGTAGCTAAATCCCCTTTAGCTACCTTTGTGAATTTGTTTAAAAAAATGTAGAGATGAAGATGAAACAGAATCATTAGGATGTCTGGATTTATTCAGATTTGGAAATAGTATAATGCAATTACATAAAGTCAGGCATGCTTGGTTACCTTGAAAGGTGATTGGTCCATTGCGTTGTTTCATTTCTAAATGCAAATAAATTTCATGATGTGTAATTAAATCCAGTTATGGCCAGTTATGTCAAAATCCAGTTATGGCCAATTTCAGTTGTTTTCGAATTAATTAATGCACCAATGTTAATCCTTGCCTGTGGGTTCGATATTGAGTTGAGATCCCACCACCGCTTATGTCTCTCTTGTGCTTACGCCAAACAGACTCGACGTGGGTTCAAAGCACCACAGTCTCTTTGGGCCTGTGTTCCATTCAAGCTGGGCTCAAATAATACCTCTTAAGGGGCTGGCATTGAAGCCTGTCAACTGCAAGTGTCCAGTAGCAAACTCGATTGGTCCATTAATCCGGACTTGGCTTAAAGGTCACAACTCATATTTTAGTCTAATATAAGTTCGGGTCTTGAGTTAGGTAGCAGGTCCAAGATAAAAGGTCCGTCCTGTTGTTTGGGCCCGGACTTGAATTTGATGCCCGAATTCTAATATAATTAATTAGGGTTTTCTTTTTCTGATAGAGACAAAAACAAAAATAGAAAATATAGTCATTTTAGGTTTATCCTTTAAAAAATAAAATGAGACGAGCCTCGCCCCATAAAAATGCAAAATTGCAGGGCCCTCAATAAAGTTTAAAAATCTTTAGAAAATCAAAAAAGGGTCGTTTAGCGAATTTCACGACCCTCCCAAAAGATAATAACGCGTTAAACTCTTTTGTACGCGATTCTAGTAAAATTACATTCTTAAACTCGGGTGTGCATTTCATGCGACCTAAATCAAATTCCAAAACATTGAATAAAGTGTGCTTAGGATTGCGGGTTCATTTCATGCGGTGCAGTCCGAAAGCACATTTTAAACGACATTCACTTTCTCTTAAATAAATACACGTGAAAGTGGTTAACAATTAAAATTGGCACATAGGTTCTTCATGTAATAAAATCAGATAATAAGTCAAATGCAACAGTTGAGCGACTGTGCTAAAACCACGGAACTCGGAAATGCCTAACACCTTCTTCCAGGTTATCAAAATTCCTTGTCCTAATTTCTGGTTCGCAGATTGTTAAAGAGAGTCATCTTTTTCCTCGGTTCGGGATTCAACTGGTGACTTGGGACACCATTAATCTCCCAAGTGGCGACTCTAAATAAATAATAACAAATTCCATTTCGATTGTCCTTTAATTGGAAAAATTCCATTACGCCCCTCGCGGGGTGTATTGCGAAAAAGGAGGTGTGACAAATATAACTAAAAAGGATTAAGAAAACGCTACCTAATGATCTTCTCTTCAAAACCCACTAAGAATCGCCCTATCTCGAGCTCCAGTTTGATTTTTCAACTTTCGAAACACAACCCTCGAATTTCATATTTCTGACTAGAGGTTTCTGCTTCTGGGATCCTGCTTTTGCGAAACCTACGCCGCTTCTGTGGTTTTCAATAACCAGCCTAGGGATACTGCATCTGTGATAAAATCTCGCAGGTGCGAAGCCGCATCCGCGGAAATACTTCTGTTTCTGCAAAAAACTAAGGAACACCAACTTCCGCTTATGCAATGCACAGGCCGCTTCTGCGGCTCCGCTTCTGCAGTTCTGAGCCTCATAAGCGAAAATACCAGAAGTAGCAAAACTGACATCTCCCAATCATCCAAAATTCTTCCAACGACCATCTGAAATCATCCCCACGCCCCCGAGAACTCAACCAAAAGCACCAATAACACCTAATACCCTATTCATACTTATACCAATCCTTGAAACACCTTACACAACACAGGAAAGCCGAATTAATCAATGATTCAAGCCTAAGAACTTCAAATTTAATCAAACATGCTTTTGATAAAAAAACCTAACCAAAATACGTCCGAATGACCTGAAATTTTGCACACACATCCCAAATAACATGACAGAGCTACTGTAACTTCTAAAGTTCCATTCCGACCCTCTGATAAAAAACTCACTATCGGACCGGAATTTCAAAAATTCAAACTTCGGCATTCAAGCCTAAATGAGCTACGGACTTCCAAAATACATTCCAAACATGCTCCCAACCCCAAAATCACCTAGGAGAGCTAGCAGAACCATCATAATTCCATTCCGAGGTCGTCTTCACACTGTTCTGATTATGAGAAACTTTCCAACACATAATCCCTCATTTAGGGACTAAGCATCCCAAAACTCTCCGAAACCCAACGCCGAACATCCTGGAAAACCAAAATAGCAGAGATGAACTTAGGGAAAGCAGTTAATAGAGGATCATGGCGTTAATTCTTAAGACGACCGGCCGAATCGTCATATCCTCCTACATTTAAACATCCGTTCGTCCTCGAACGAGCATAGAGAACATACATGAAGTAGTGAAAAGATGAGGGTATCGGCTGCACATATCCCGCTCGGTCTTCCAAGTTGCCTCCTTGGCCGGCTGACCCCGCAACTAAACCTTTACTGAAGCAATATTCTTTGACCTTAACTTTCTGACCTGCCTGTCCAGTATAGCCACTCGCTCCTCAACATAGGATAGATCCTTGTCCAACTGGACTGAAGTGAAATCCAACACGTACGATAGGTCACCGTGATACCTCCAGAGCATCAAAACATGAAACACTAGATGAACCCCGACCAAACTGGGAGGTAAGGCAAGATCATAAGTAACCTCCCCAACTCGCCTAAAAATCTCAAAAGGACCATTAAACCTCGGACTCAAGTTTCTTTTCTTTCCAAACCTCATGACACCCTTCATAGGTGAAACCTGAAGCAGAACCCGCTCTCCGACCATATATGAAACATCACAAACCTTCCGGTCCACGTAAATCTTCTGTTTTGACCAGGCTGTACGGAGTTTATCCTGAATCACCTTAACCTTCTCCAGCGCATCCCTGACTAACTCTGTGCCCAATAGCCTAGCCTCACCCGACTCAAACCAACCCATCGAAGATCTACATCTCCTACCATGTAAACCCTCATACGGCGCCATCTGAATACTAGAATAATAACTGTTATCATAAGCAAACTCCGCTAATGGTAAGAACTGATCCCAAGACCCTCCAAACTCAATCACACATGCAAGGAGCATATCACACCTTTGGTACTCTCTATCCGAGCTCTAGGAGCAAGGGTAGTTGCCATGAGTCTGTAATAGACTCGATATATTACAGCTAATTCGCGAGTTTCGGATTTGCTGTTCATATTGAGAGTTTTGAGATTCAGGGTTAATGTATCAAGTACATTTGGATCATTAATATCAACAGAGAAGTTAGGATAGCAATTAAAGTAAACAGGGCCATTAGCTAAGTTACTTTCAAGAGCTCCTAATAATGAATCATCAAAATTATTAAAACGTGCATCACGTAAAAGGGCACACACAGGAATATTAAGTCCTTTTCTAAATAAAGGCTTAACAGCAATTTGCACTAAACCAATATGCAAATAATTAAAAGTAGATTTATATCTAACTATATCATGCTCATTTAACAGTTTAATAACTTCTACAGAGTTATTAATAGCAACAGTTGATTCACAGGTTTTAATATTATGCTTCTTAATAAAGCTAAAATGACCTATCTGGTAGATCTTATGAAAGGGTTCAGCTGGGATACTCCAATTATCCAAATTAGATTCGGTTAATGCAATTTGAGTTGCACGAGAAGAAGTATTAACAGAATTTAAAACATTTTGATTCATGTTTTTGAATAAAATACTGTCCTGGAACTTATACATTAAGCAAAATCACATACAAAAGATATTCAGATAAAATAAAAGTCAATAATTAAAAGATATATAAGACTTAAATCTAAATATCAAGGTTCTCAAGAATCTATTAGTTCTCTTGGTTTTACCTCCTTTTCTCTCTAGAGTTATCTAGGCTACGGGAACACCTAAGGGTCACTACTACGCCTAACCTAGGCTCACTGGACCAGAAGAACAGGCTTGCCAACGTACACTCCGGATATTAATCGGATACCTCACACACTTAGTGAGAATTAAGTGCCTCACACCAAATAGATTTTTATAAGAAACAAGATAAAAGATTTAAAACTTAAACATATTTTAATCATGCTAGCAAAATTATCAAAGTATCTTAAACATGGATTTGCAAAACATATTAAGCTCCGGACAGTATATGTATTTAGTTGCTAAATACATATACAGCCATCATGGCTCTGATACCAAGGAAGAAAAAGGATCAAAAATTTAAAATATGAAAGCAGTAAATCAGAGTATAAAACAGTAAAGACAACAGTAAAGACTTACTTAAAACAAGCTTTTATTCCATGAAGGTGAATTACAAACCAGGGGGATAATTACAAGGAGAGAAAGAAAAGATTGCGAGGAGAGAGAGGGTGTCCTAAAATTTTCTGCGATGGAAAAATATATAATCGAGAGTCTTTTTATAGACCTCTAACAAGAAAGAGTTTATCTCTTTATTACAAGTGGACGGCTTAGATGTTGCCGACAAAAAGTGGGGTTCTTTAATAATTAAAGTAACACGTGAACACATGTGAAGGATAAGATTCCTTCATTACTTTTGACCGGGGACCAACATGGGACCACCCAGCTTTCGGTGAATGACCTTAGTGGTCAGATAAGACAATGACCTTAGTGGACAAAGAATTGACGCATACCCCTCAGTTTTTCAATTTAAAATATGAAGGTTGTAAATCATAGTATAAAACAGTAAAGACTTACTTAAAACAAGCTTTTATTCCATGAAGGTGAATTACAAACCAGGGGGATAATTACAAGGAGAGAAAGAAAAGATTGCGAGGAGAGAGAGGGTGTCCTAAAATTTTCTGAAATGGAAAAATATACAATCGAGAGTCTTTTCATAGACCTCTAACACGAAAGAGTTTATCTCTTTATTACAAGTGGACGGCTTAGATGTTGCCGACAAAAAGTGGGGTTCTTTAATAATTAAAGTAACACGTGAACACATGTGAAGGATAAGATTCCTTCATTACTTTTGACCGGGGACCAACATGGGACCACCCAGCTTTCGGTGAATGACCTTAGTGGTCAGATAAGACAATGACCTTAGTGGACAAAGAATTGACGCATACCCCTCAGTTTTTCCTTCTTTTGCAAGGTAGTGATAAAGTGGGTATTCACAGGACACCAAGTGGGCATTCCCACCGAAATTAAAATATTTTTAAATAGAATAGTAAAATGACTCTTGCAAAAAGTAAATTCTAGTCATAATATCCGTCTAGATATGCTTGTGCTATACCTTTGGGATTACACATATCATCGTTTCCTGACTCAACCGACGACGTAGCTTCTTCGAGAAGCTGCATAATAGTTTCTTCATCCTGGTTGTCAATATCTTGAAGAGCCTTCTGGAGCTTCTTCTTGATTTCTGCTTTGGATGACTTGGACTGTGGAGATGTCTTCCCCACGACAATCTTTCCCTTATCTGGTGTTGATGCCTTGGGTTTTGGAACCCAACCCTTAACTTTAATCTCTTTGGACAAGTATCTGATTCTATCAAATTCTGCAACTTTGAAGTCCCAGCTAATGATAAAAGAAATCCTTTTCTGGATGTAATACTTACACATTTTGATGTGGGAAGGGAGAGTGGTGATTTCCTGTTTGGTTTGAAAATCATCAAATTTCTTAAGAAATTGCTGAGGGATGTTTTCTAATTTTCCTCCGAAGGTTTTCCACCAATCGTAGAACCATCTAGGAATAATGGCTTTGATTACTTCTGGACTGTATTTAATAAACCAAGTATGACCTGGCCTAAGATACATAAAATTATACCAGGCTTGTTGGTACGTATACCAGTTGTAGGTCTGGGGTTTGTGATTCGTACTTAGACGTATTGGAGTAAGAAGATGGTCTACATGCCACTCGAATGGAGATAGAATTTTCCTAATTGTAAATTGGGAGTATAAAATGAAATCGGGATTTTTATCCGAATAAACATGTTCTATTTCAATAGAATCTGTATCAACTAAAATGGCCTCGAAGTATAGGCGAGTATGCAAAGGATCAGAACTATCAACGTAGTTGGAAGAATTGTAACAAGGCTTTACTAAGTCTTGGACTCGACTGGATTCAAACTCTTTATCAAGGGCTAAGATGAGAGAAACCTTAGTAGTTAAGTATTCAAAAGACTCAATGGACTGAGAAGGAGGATTTTGGATTTTTGGGTCCACAGCTTGGGCAAAAGACTCAGGGGTCTTCATTTCATAACTAAGTTTATTATGGATCTTGGAAGTGGATCCAGAGGATGATTCAGGCTTTGGGCCTGGGAGTTTTGGAAGTTTTCCTAAAACAGTAAATTTGTTTTGGCTTTGGGCCGGACTAGGAAGAGGAGGAAAGGAAGGCCTTAATTGGGCCAAACTAGTGGGTACGAAAGGTCTAGCTGTTTGGAGCTGCCTTTCTGATTTGACATTCTTGAATGGGCTAGTCTTTGATGGCTTCATGGCCCTGAAGAAATTCTCGGGTTAGAAAGTCTGGTAGGGAATTATTTTCACCTTTAATAAAATCAATTTTGAAATCAAAGCTAGATAGGAGAGCTTGTCATCTAGCAAATATTTGTTTTGAAACTAGATTTTTAACATCTTTTTGTAAAATTTCTTTGGCTGATTTACAATCAACCCTAAGTAAAAATTCTTTATTTACTAAATCGTCTTGAAATTTAGTAATACAAAGCACAATGGATAAAACCTCTTTTTTAACAGTACTATAATTTTTCTGGGTATTATTCCAGATACCAGATGTAAACCTCACAAGTTGCTCACAACTATTAGGATCTATTTGCTGTTTTAAGATACCTCCATAACCTATGTCCGAGGCATTTGTTTCAATTATCATAAAAGCATCGGGATTGGGTATCCCTAAACAAGGGAGATTTTGGACTAATCTCTTAATCTTCTTAACACTCTGGGTTTGCTCATCTCCCCATGGTATAGGATTTTTTCTAAGCCTAAGATATAAAGGCTCACAAATATGTCTAACCTTAGGAATGAAGTCAGCAACATAGTTAAGACTTCCTAAGAATCTCTGTAATTGGGTTTTGTCCTTAATTTCATCAGGAAATTTAGAAGAGAATTCTATTGCTCTACAAATGGGTTTGTAGGTTCCTTGGTATAGGTCATGGCCTAAAAATCTAATAGAGGTTTGAAAGAGCTTAATATTTTTAGCATTAACAACCAAACCATTGTCTTTCACAACATTGAAGAAAGTAGTAAGATGCTTGAAATGAGAATCAATGTCCTCAGAAAAAATCAATACATCATCAATGTAAACAATCGACATGTAAGAATAAGGATTAAAAATACCATTCATAATATTTTGAAACTCAGAAGGGGCATTTTTAACCCGAAAGGCATAACATTCCATTCATAATGACCAAAAGGCACATTGAATGCAGTTTTATATCTATCTTCTTTATTAATCTGGATTTGCCAGAATCCAGACTTCATATCAAACTTGCTATAAAGGTTTGCTTTATAGGTTCGTTTAAGGAGATCCCTTTTATTTGGGATTGGATGTCGGATCCATTTAAGAACTGAATTTAAAGGCTTATAATTGATAACAAGCCTAGGGGCACCTCTTTCTTTTTCTGCACTATTATTGACATAAAATGCAGAACAACTCCAAGGAGAATTAGAGGGACTGATAATTCCATTATTAAGTAAATAGTTAATCTCAGTCTTACAAATTTCAACCATTTTATGGTTCATTTGAATAGGCCTAGCTTTGGTAGGAATGTTTTGTTCATCAAAACCATCAATGTAAGGCAATGCAACAGAATGCTTTTTTATTTTCCAAAAAGCAGTGGGTAAATTTGAACAAACTTCATTTTCAAATTTCTTTAGACGAGAATCTACTTTAGACACCATTCCCGGGGTTATTAAAGTTTGTTTTATTCGTTCGATTTTTATTTCTTCTTTAATAAAAGAAATATGATCAGACAAACGATTTATTTTGAAAATAGTTTTATCCTTTAAAAACAAACTTTCTTTGGGAGAAAGACTTTTCACAAAAGGGAAAAATACCTCTTGACCGAGGATACATGCATGAATACCATCCAAATCATCAGTATAAGGTTTTAACTGACTAATAAATGGTATGCCAAGAATAATATCTTCATTGATATTTTCAGTTATTACAAAATCATTCGTAAAGCAGATATTATTATTACAAATATGGGCTTCAGACAATTTGTAATCTATTTTCATCTACTCTCTTGTAGCGGAATATAAACGAGTGGTACCTTTTTGAAGGTACTTCAACGGGATAAGGCCTTTGACAATACAATTGCGATCGGCCCCACTATCAGCAAGAGCAACTTTGTTAATAACAAAGTTTTTAGTAATTACCAATTTGATTGGTATATGCTGACTGATAGATCTAATTGCTGCTACCGAAGGTCCAGCAGTATTAGCTTCGTTACTCTGTAGTCCTGGATCAATGGATTCTCCAGGAAAATCAAATTCTTTTTCAAGAAAAGAATCGTCATTTACTTTGTCCGTTATAGGAACATTATCAAGGACTTGGGAAGTTAGGGCTTCCATTTCTATCTTATCTAGACGAGATTTTAATTCTCTAACTTCTTGCTTAAGGTAATTCATTTCCTTGCGCAAGTCAGAAACGGAAGGCTCGGTTGGCTTATTGAACCGGTTAAAAACTTGTTTCATGCTAAAGGGTTCTATAGCCCTGGAAGGAGAAGGCTTTTTAGAGTCTAAATCAAGAATAATTTTCTTGAGTTCAGTCAAATATCTAGACTTAGATTCGTCATCTTTGATGTGATCTATAATATCAAACAATACTTCTTTGGAATTAGAAGTAATTACGCTAACGGTGTTTGAATTACACCCACAAAAAATACCTTCACATGATTCTTCACATGAATCATCATGTTCGGACTGACTTTCATCAGTCTCGTAGGCTACATTGATGTTTTCTTCATCACTGTACTCGTCTGACTCTGTGCTACTGGAGTCAGAATTGCTTTCCTGAAGGATAGAAAAGATTTTTTCTTTAATATCCTCATCTAAACCTAAAAGGTTAATCTTCTTCTTCCGTTTAGAAGATTTGCACTGATTGGCTCTATGACCAGTCTTACCACAATTCCAGCATACATCCTCTTTATGAGAGGATTTTTTTTTCTATACTTCTTTTTGGAAGAAAAAGCTTTATCCTTAGAAATGTTTTTTCTAGATTTTCTAGATATTCTAGACTTAAAGGAAGACTTCTTAGAATCTTTCTTAGAAACCTTTGAAGGGGGAGGATCTATATTTCCAAACCCAAAGTCTCTACAGAAACTGCCTAATTCAGCTCTAGAGGTCAGCCTATCCTTCTTAAGATGACTCTTGAGTTTTAGGTCGGTGCATAGTTCTAAGGCCGTGGTGTTAATAAGACTAATAATGTCTCCATACGTCATAAGGTCATAGGGTATCTTACCATCGCACCTATCCCTTATCTTAGACCTAACCTTTTCGGCGAATAGAGGAGGAAGACCGCTGATAAACCTATCTTTCCAGAAGTCGCTATTGCAGTCGGGTCTAATCATGATTTTGACCATAAATTGGTCTTTATACCACCTAAAATCACTAAGTTTAGGGCAACGTAGGTTGTTCAGGATTTCAAGACTTCTATCCTGAAAGAGCTTTGGTTTACCAACAAAATGTTTCGCAATATGGTAAAGTAAAGTCGCACAAGCATCCTCTCTGACTTCAGACTCTGATGAGTCCATATCACTTAATAGTGGTAGCATTGAGGATGTTTAGCTTAAGTTCTTCGGTGACATAATTATCCCACCAATACCTAAGCATTCCGGTGAAGCCAGCTGTGATCATTGCAGCTGCTTCTTTATCTGAAGAATTACGCAACTTATAGCTGGATATACAAACACCCATTTCGTGTAGAACACGATAGATTTGATGTTCAGCAAGACCATCAATATTCCATTCGACTATGCCTCTTCCATCATGAGATGATTGAGATTGGAATCCATCTTCCTCATACTGAGTATCAGGAAAGGAGGGTCGTTTGTAATAGTTTCTCCTATTAGGATAACGATCGGAAAGTTTATGCAGGGAGTTATCAGTTAGGGTACGGACACTCTCAGAAGTGGAAGGTTTATCATCTTTAGTAGATGGAGCACCCGAAGCTTTAGGTACATCTGGATTATTAGCCTTTTTTTTGTCAGAGACGTGAAAGTGGGCTAATTTTTCAGTAATCTGTTCTACGAGTTTACCCGAGACAGAAATGTTGTCACTGAGTTTGGGAAACATTTCTCGCCTAAATTCAGGAGGTTTGAACATAGGATTAGGTTCTATTGTACTATCTGTACTGGGCCTAGGAATACTTAGACTAGGAGTCCTAAGATTCAACTTGGGATTTGTTTCTTCAATTTGTAAAGAAACAGTGTGCAACAACTTATTTGTGTAGTTGTTTTGTTCGACAAGCTTGTCAATGTCAGCGTTTGAAGGTTGACTTGCAGGATTACTGCTTTTAAGCTTAAAAGGAGAAGCAGGGATAATATGATTGGAATGAGGAATTTTGATTCCTTCAAGTGGGGGAGTAGTAGATTCGACCACTTTGTTGGTCTGGGTATACCACTTATTAACTAGAACTTGCAAGGACTCGTTTTCGTCGTCCCGCTTTACAGTTATTTCGAACCATTTAAAGAACTCTATGTCACACTTTAAACGTTTCATATCGGAAATCCATTGCTTTCCAAAAATAGCTTTTTGACTCTTAGAGTAAGTGGTACTATACCAATCTACTTTTATCCTATTCTTAGGATCTAGCCAGAGTTTTTTCAACGAGGCAAGATTTGGGGTATAATCTTCTTCGGCAGTAATGACTCCTAAACCAGGGTCAGAATAATGCTTTGGTGGTTCCATGTCGGACGCTGTGGGACTAGAAGGACTAGAAGGTTCTTGAACTTGTGGTTTATAAAAAACTTTCGGGATATCTCCCGAGAAATCTACACCGTCAACTTGACCTTTGTCAGTTGTTCTGAACGAATAAGAACGATTAAAATGATTTATTACTTCCTCCAGGGGTTTAGAAGAAGTAGAACCGGCGGTGAAACTTCTACGAGGTTTTGAGTCAAGAAATTTAAGATCAACAAAACCATCTGAGTTTTGAGTGATTCGCTCAATTTGACGTTTCTCCTTATGGGAGGAAACTGGTTGAGTAATGGCTTCGAAATTCCATTCAGAATTGTCTAGGAGGTCATTCCATTTTAATAAACGAGGAACAAAGATGGTACTATGTTCTTGGTTTGCTTCCATTAACATAGTCACACCTTTGGTACTCTCTATCCGAGCTCTAGGAGCAAGGGTAGTTGCCATGAGTCTGTAATAGACTCGATATATTACAGCTAATTCGCGAGTTTCGGATTTGCTGTTCATATTGAGAGTTTTGAGATTCAGGGTTAATGTATCAAGTACATTTGGATCATTAATATCAACAGAGAAGTTAGGATAGCAATTAAAGTAAACAGGGCCATTAGCTAAGTTACTTTCAAGAGCTCCTAATAATGAATCATCAAAATTATTAAAACGTGCATCACGTAAAAGGGCACACACAGGAATATTAAGACCTTTTCTAAATAAAGGCTTAACAGCAATTTGCACTAAACCAATATGCAAATAATTAAAAGTAGATTTATATCTAACTATATCATGCTCATTTAACAGTTTAATAACTTCTACAGAGTTATTAATAGCAACAGTTGATTCACAGGTTTTAATATTATGCTTCTTAAATAAAGCTAAAATGACCTATCTGGTAGATCTTATGAAAGGGTTCAGCTGGGATACTCCAATTATCCAAATTAGATTCGGTTAATGCAATTTGAGTTGCACGAGAAGAAGTATTAACAGAATTTAAAACATTTTGATTCATGTTTTTGAATAAAATACTGTCCTGGAACTTATACATTAAGCAAAATCACATACAAAAGATATTCAGATAAAATAAAAGTCAATAATTAAAAGATATATAAGACTTAAATCTAAATATCAAGGTTCTCAAGAATCTATTAGTTCTCTTGGTTTTACCTCCTTTTCTCTCTAGAGTTATCTAGGCTACGGGAACACCTAAGGGTCACTACTACGCCTAACCTAGGCTCACTGGACCAGAAGGACAGGCTTGCCAACGTACACTCCGGATATTAATCGGATACCTCACACACTTAGAGAGAATTAAGTACCTCACACCGAATAGATTTTTATAAGAAACAAGATAAAAGATTTAAAACTTAAACATATTTTAATCATGCTAGCAAAATTATCAAAGTATCTTAAACATGGATTTGCAAAACATATTAAGCTCCGGACAGTATATGTATTTCTGCTGCACATATCCCGCTCGGTCTTCCAAGTTGCCTCCTTGGCCGGCTGACCCAGCAACTAAACCTTTGCTGAAGCAATATTCTTTGACCTTAACTTTCTGACCTGCCTGTCCAGTATAGCCACTCGCTCCTCAACATAGGATAGATCCTTGTCCAACTGGACTGAAGTGAAATCCAACACGTACGATAGGTCACCGTGATACCTCCAGAGCATCAAAACATGAAACACTAGATGAACCCCGGCCAAACTGGGAGGTAAGGCAAGATCATAAGTAACCTCCCCAACTCGCCTAAAAATCTCAAAAGGACCATTAAACCTCGGACTCAAGTTTCTTTTCTTTCCAAACCTCATGACACCCTTCATAGGTGAAACCTGAAGCAGAACCCGCTCTCCGACCATATATGAAACATCATGAACCTTCCGGTCCACGTAAATCTTCTGTTTTGACCAGGCTGTACGGAGTTTATCCTGAATCACCATAACCTTCTCCAGCGCATCCTTGACTAACTCTGTGCCCAATAGCCTAGCCTCACCCGACTCAAACCAACCCATCGAAGATCTACATCTCCTACCATGTAAACCCTCATACGGCTCCATCTGAATACTGGACTAATAACTATTATCATAAGCAAACTCCGCTAATGGTAAGAACTGATCCCAAGACCCTCCAAACTCAATCACACATGCAAGGAGCATATCCTCAAGAATCTAAATAGTTTGCTCAAGAATCTGAATAGTGTGCTTGGACTGTCCGTCCGGATGGGGTGAAATGCCTTGCTCTTCGTCAACTGAGTACCCAACTCCTGCTGAACGGCTCTACAGATGATGTGAACTGAGTACCCATGTCTGAAATAATAGAAACTATAATACCATGCAGATGAACAATCTCCCAGATATAAATCTCCGCAAACCGCTCTGATGAATAAGTAGTACACATAGGGATAAAATGAGCGGACTTAGTTAGCCGATCCACAATCACCTAAATGGCATCAAAATTCTTCGCAGTCCGAGGGAGAGCAACTACAAAATACATGGTGATCCTCTCCCATTTCCACTCCAGAATCTCTATCTGCTGAAGCAACCCACGTGGTCTCTGGTGCTCATATTTTACCTGCTGAAAGTTGAGGTATCTAGATACATATCCAACTATATCCTTCTTCATCTGCTTCCACCAATAGTGCGGCCTCAATTCCTGATACATCTTTGCGGCTCCCGGATGGATGGAATACCACGAACTATGAGCCTCTACTAATATCAATTCCCAAAGCCCATCAACAGTAGGCATACAAATCCAACCATACATCCTCAATACCCCATCATCTCCAATAGTCACATCTCTGGCATCGCCGTACTGAACCGTGTCCCTGAGGATAAGAAAATGGGGATCATCACACTGCCGCTCCTTGATGCGATCGAATAAGGAAGACTGAGAAACCACACAAGCTAGGACCCGACTAGGCCTTGAAAGATCCAATCTCACAAACTGGCTGGCTAGGGCCTAAACATCCATCGCCATAGGCCTGTCTGAAGCTGGTAAATATGCCAAACTCTCCGCTCGGTGACTCAAGGCATCCACTACCACATTGGCCTTGCCCGGGTGATACCGAATAGTAATATCATAATCCTTCAGCAACTCTAACCACCTTCTCTGGCGCAAATTTAGATCCTTTTTCTTGAACAAGTGCTGCAAACTCCGATGGCCAGTATAAATCTCACAAGGCACACCATACAAATAATGACGCCCGATATTCAAGGCATGAACAATAGCAGCTAACTCAAGGTCATGGGCAAGGTAATTCTTCTCATGTATCTTCAATTGTCTGGATGCGTAGGCAATCATCCTACCTACCTACATCAACACCACTCCAAGGCCAACCTGTGAGTCATCACAGTAAACTGTATAAGACCCCAAACCAGTAGGCAATATCAAAATAGGGGCTGTATTCAAAGCTGATCTTAAACTTCTGAATTCTCTACTCACACACCTCGATCCACTGAAATGGAGCACCCTTCTGAGTCAATCTAGTCATAGGGGCTGCAATTGAGGAAAACCCCTCCATAAAACGACAGTAATAACTCGCCAAGCCAAGGAAACTGCGAATCTCTATAGCTGAGAAGGGCCTGTGCCAACTCTGCACGGCCTCCACCTTCTTCGAATCTACCCGAATGCCCTCACTCGATACTGTGGCCCAAGAATGCCACAGAACTCAACCAAAACTTACATTTTTGAGAACTTTGCATATAACTTCTTCTCTCTCAAGGTTTGAAGCACGGTCCTCAGGAGCTGCTCATGATCTTCTCGACTCTGAGAGTATACAAGAATATTATTTATGAAAAAAATGACGAACGAGTCGAGATATGGCCTAAACACATAGTGCATCAAATGCATAAAAATTGCTGGTGCATTTTTCAGCCCAAATGACATAACTAGAAACCCGTAATGACCATACCGAGTCCTGAAGGCAGTCTTCGGGATATCCGGCTCCCGAATCTTCAACTGATGATAGCCTGAGTGCAAATAAATCATAGAAAACACTTGTGCGCCCTGAAGCTGGTCAAATAGATCATTAATACGAGGCAAAGGATAACGGTTCTTTATTGTAACCTTCTGCAATCGCATAAAACTATCCTTTTTCTTCAAAAACAAGACAGGAGCACCCCACAGTGAAATACCGGGTCGAATAAAACCCTTATCAAGCAATTCCTGTAACTGATCCTTCAACTCAGGAGGAGCCATACAGTACGGAGGAATGGAAATGTGTTGAGTGCCCAACAACAAATCAATGCCAAAATCAATGTCTATATCAGGAGGCATGCCCGGAAGATCAGCTGAAAACACATCGGGATAATCTGGTACCACTAGGACTAAATTAACATAAGGGGTATCAATACTGACATATCTCACATAATCTAAATACACGGCACACCCCTTCTCAACCATATGGTGAGCTTTAAGAAAAGAGATAACTCTACTGGGAGTGTGATCTAACGTACCACTCCACTCAACGTACGATATACCTGGCATAGCAAGCATCACAGTCTTGGTATGACAATCAAGAATATCATAATGGGGCGACAACCAGTTCATGCCTAAGATAATATCAAAATCCACAGTATTTAGTAACAATAGATCTGCTCTGGTCTTAAAATCACGAATAGTAACCAAACACGACCGATAAACGTGGTCTACGATAAGAGAATCTCCAAAGGGATAAGAAACATAAACAAGAGAACTCAAAGAATCTCGGGCTACACCCAAATGCGGAGCAAAATAAGGAGACACATAAGAATAAGTGGAGCCTGAATCGAATAGAACAGATGCATCTTTGTGAATAACCAGTATAATACCTCTGATGATAGAATCAAAGGCAACGAGCTCGGTATGAGCAGGAATAGCATATATCTAACCTGGACTCGAGGGCGACCTCTACCTCCCCGACCTCCGCCCCTAACTGGCTGGGCAGATAGGGTAGCAGTTGGAGCTGTGATCATGGCCTAAAAACTCTGTTGAGCATGCTGTGGCTGGGAAGTCTGTGGAGGTGCACTCCTCCCGTGTCTAGGGTAATACACTAATACATCACCACATAGTGGGTGTCACCATACTCAAAACGAGCTTTGGGAGGACGGGGTGGTTGTGATTGTCTAGGTCCAGGTCTGCTGTACTGACCTTTGAATGCACCCCTGCGCAGGAGGTGCGCTAGAAATTGGAGGTGCATAGTAAGGCTCCTGGGGTCTAGGAGGAGCTAGAGCACTGCTGGCTAATGGAAGAGCTGAATGAACGGGGCGACCCATATAACCCTTACCATGACGACTTGCTGTTGGGGTCAGGCACCACAGTAGTGGCCCGTCTCCCAAGACCTCTTGGCCTCTCCCTTCTATCGCTCCCTAGCGAGCATACCCTTGATCCTCCTAGCAATTCTCACTACATGTTGATAAGGAATGTCCTTCTCCAACTCTCGAGCCATGCTGGACCTGATGGGTGGAATAAGACCCTTAATAAATCGGCGAACCCTCTCGTGGACAGTAGCAACCAAGGTCGGTGCATGTCTGGCCAATCTGGTATAACAGACTGCATACTCCGAAACGGTCATAGCACCCTGGCACAAATGCTCAAACTCTGCGGCCATGCATCCCTAAGGCTCTGAGGGACAAACTCTCTTATGAACATATCCGAGAACTGGGTCCAAGTAAGTGAAGCACCCTCGACTGGGTTGTCTATCTCATAAGTGCGCCACCAATCATAGGCGGCTCCCCGAAGTTGAAAGGTAATAAAGGAATCCCCTCTGGATCTGTCTATACCCATAGTGTGAAGAATATGATGGCATTCCTCTAGAAATCTCAAGGCATCATCTGATTCTAGTCCACTGAAAATTAGAGGATTATATTTCTTTAATCTCTCAAGATTCTTTTTTGCTTATCCTTACAAGCCACTACCCCATCCTCGGGCTAAACTAGTACTGCAGGCTATATAGGAATGATCTTTGGGACCTGTTCAATATGCACTCGTTGCTCAGGAGTGTGGGCGGTGGGAGTCTGTTCTCCTCCCCTGACCTAAGATGTGGCTGCAGCAAGGGGAAGCAACCCTGCCTGAGCCAACATGGTGTACATGCTCATAAACTGTGCCAATATCTCCTGAATGACTAGAGTAGTAGTAGTTGTAAGCGTTTCAGGTGCTTGAACTCTAGCTAGATCTGCTGGCGATACACCGGCGGAAGCTTGCGTAGGTGCTCTGGCTGCACCACGCATGCGTCCACGGCCTTTGACGGCTACAGTAGGGGGTGCTGGTGGCTGATCATCCCGAGTAGCACATGTCCTGACCATCTTTGAGATAGTAGAAGATAGAAGTTTAGAATCTATGTCAAAATATCGCACAACAAGGAAATCAATGAGGTGAAGATGTTTTCTAAATAGTTATATAGCCTCTCGTAGATAAGTGCAGACGTCTCCGTACCGATCAGCGAGACGCTAATAAATCGACCTGTGTTCCGTGACTCCTATGAACCTAGAGCTCTAATACCAACTTGTCACGACCCTAGTTTGCCCTCCGTGAACATGTCGTGATGGCACCTAGTTCCTATGACTAAGTAAGCCTAACAATTACGAAAATTAAATAACTTGCAGAAGTAAAGAACATAAAATCAACAGCTAAGGAAAACTATATATAAGTGCCGCTCGACATATACAACTCAACATCACAAAAATCTATAACAATATCCCAAAACTCAAAAACTTACAGGCAACACAGGCTAATGGAAACGTAATATATTGCTCTAACTCCAGAATGTCTAAAACAACTGAAAGAAAGGAAAAGTTATCTACTAAATGCAGGAATAAGATATAGACTCATGGTCTGCGAATACGGCAGATGTACCTCAAAGTCTCTACTAGATATCACCGCCTCGGGGATAGCACGCTTGGGGAGAGATACCTGGATCTGCACATGAAAAACATGCGTAGAAGAGACATGAGTACACCACAGCGGTACTCAGTAAGTGTCAAGCCTAACCTTGGTCAGGTAGTGACGAGGAAGGTCAGGTTCCTAATGATATAAACCTAGTAAATAATAGGATAAGGGAAATAGAATAGATAAAATCTACAGCGAGAATCTAAACAGGATAAATAAGGAAAGGGGCAATAGAAAGCAGAAACAAAGCAGTATAAGGAATACTACTCACAACAGAAAATAATAGCCGGGAATCTCTTGGTATCCTCAATATTAAATCGGTGCCAGGGGTCTCTTGGTATCCCGCATTTTCAGTCCAGAACATAACACGTGCATGGGATCTCATAGGATGCCGTCCCGTAGTCCCAAATTTAAACACACAATAACAACTCAAAATATCAGAATAAATGCTGAAGTCAGAACAAGTAATAGTAAATTGTAGCCTAACATGCTTCAGGGAGTACAAATAATACAGTTTAAGCAAATAGGAAAGTAAGTCAACTAAACATGCTTCTCTAAGCTATCAAAAGTTAAACTTACAATTTAAAATAAGAAAGTAAGCAGGAAACTCAATTTAAATACTTCAAGTAAAATGGATTTTTAACAATTAGCTCAAGTACGCGCTCGTCACCTCCCGTATGAGGCATTCAAATATCAAATATCATGATGTGATGATACGGCCCGTCTTCATGTGAGTTACCGCCCCGTTTTCCCCGTTTTATGCTTCTATATATTTCATTATATGTGTTTGTAGAGTTTGAAGTAATTCGGATAGAGTTTAGTTGGAAATGAGACAATTAGTCTCTTTAAGAGTAGGCTAGTTTGAAAAAGTCAACCGGATGTTGACTTATGAGTTATAGGGCTCGGAATGGATTTCCAATAACTTGACTAGTTTTGAGTGGTGATTTATGAACGAGGGGTGAAATCAAAACTGAATTTGGAGATCCGGTGTAGAATTGGGCTTGAATTGGCTAAGTTTAAATTTCGGTGAATTTTGGTTGATAGATAAGATTTTGATCCGGGGATCGGAATGGAATTCTAAGAGTTGCAGTAGCTTTGTTAGTTGATTTTGGGTATGTGTGCAAAATTTCATGTCATTTTGACACCGGTTGGTCGGGTTTTTGATCTAGTGCAAGTTTTGGAAGTTTTATTTTAACTTAGGCTTGAATCCGTCGTGAATTGATGGTTTTTGTGTTGTTGGTCGTGTTTTTATGATTGGAACAAGCTAGTATGATGATTTAGGATATGTTGGTGATTTTGGTTGAGGTCCCGGGGGGCCTGGGTGATTTTGGAGGATTTCCGGGAAGTTTGGACTTCAGAACTTCTACAAAAATTGCAGCAGCAGTGCAACTAGAATTTAGCCATCGCGATCGCGTGACTTGGGTTGCGATCGCGTAGGCCTGGGGTACTGGTCTTCGCGTTTGCATGGCTATGGCTGCGTTAGCGTAGTCAAGGCAGGATTGGTCACGCGTTCGCGAAGAGTAGGTCGCGCTCGCATAGAAGAATCTGGAGGCCCAGCCAAGTTTGTTCATCGCGTTTGCGGTCGAGGGGGTCGCGATCGCGTAGCATGGGTAAGTTAAGCATCGCGCTCGCGTCTGGAGGTACGCGATCGCGTAGAAAGAAAATCATCTGGACAGAAGGCTTTTAATGAAAATTTCAGTCGCGAACCCATCATTATGTCCATTTTTGCACCACCTTGAGAGATTTTTGGTAGATTTTGAAGGGGATTTCGATGGGAAGTGACTGGAGGTAAGTCTCGAGGCCTAGAAACACCATTTTATTGAAAATTCATCCTTAGATTCTCTGAAATTTGGGTAAAAAATGAAGAAACTGGGGCTTGATTTTAGAAATGTAAAATTTGGGATTTGATGACCTATTTGAACTCCGATTTTGATGAACTTTGTATGTACGTACTTGTGGAGAGACGAGGAATTCGGTGATATGAATTTCGTAATTTTTCGAGAAGTGGGTCCAGGGCTCGGGTTTTGCCAACTTCATGTTTTTGGGTGTTTTTCGAGTTCTTTCAATTGGGTTATGTCCCATTAGCCTATTATAACCTATTCCATGTAGTTTTGGTCAGATTCTACCCTCGATGAGGTCGATTTGCGATGAAAGCGCAAGGCGAGCTAAGATTTTGGCCGGTTTGAGGTGAGTAATGGTTATGAATGATATACTGAGTGTTTGAAACCCCGTATTTGCACTATGCGGTGCTATGTTGAGATGAAACATGTGTCGTGTGGTGAGCGTGGTGATGTTTTTGCTGGGGACTCGGACTTGGTCCATCCCGATTGATGACTTACTGCTCTTTTTTGACTGAGACTGAGCTTGTACCCGTATATTTTGGGCTAGTTTCCATGTTTGGGGCCTGGTGCCGATCTGTAGAACTCCTAGGGAGCATGTTGAGCTGATTGACCTCACTTTACCTTTTGAACACATACTATTTACTATGTCCTTAACTGTAAATCATGAAATATACGGACTTAGTAACTTGCACCTAAACGAGCAATACCTAGGGATGAATACCCTTTCTTAGCTGAGTAGGCCCAAGAGGCCAAGTCTATATTGACTGAGAGGGGTCGAGGACCCTATTGTGAGGGTATTTGATATATACCGGATCAGGCTGCACACACCGCAGCTGTATATACACATACATGTATTGGATCGAACTGCACGCCGCAGTAGTCTATATATGAATCGGACTACACGCCGCAGTGAAATATTATATTAATCGGACTGCATGCCACAGTGATATGTTATATTGATCGGACTGCACGCCGCAGTATTATAGCGCTTGGGCTGAAGGAGCCCCTCCGGAGTCTGAACATACCCCTAGTGAGCGCAGTCGACTATATTTATTGGGTCGGGCTGCGCGCCGCAGTATATTGTATATTATATTGGATCAGGTTGTGCGCCGCAGCAGTGTTAGTAATTTGTCGGACGGAACATAGAAGTTTTTGCCAGTTTTATTTCCCTATTTAGCATATATTTACTGCCTTTGCTGCATATTTTAGAACTGTATAGTATTCATACAGGATTTCTTATCTTCAGTCATTATTTATTGCTATTAATCACTGAGTTGGAAGTACTCACTCTGCTCCCTGCACCTTGTGTGCAGATACAGGGATCCCGGAAGCTTAGTTGCGACTATCTGTTGTTCCTCAGCTCAGTACCGGAGTTATCAAGGTATCTGCTGGCGTCTGCAGGACCTGATCTCTCTTCTTATCTATCTTTTTCTTCCGTATCTAGTTTTCCTTTGCTTAGGATACTGCTCAGTTGTACTTAGAGACTCTAACTTGTGACGACGGGTCTTTTGGGCTGTTATTATTTTTGGTTACAGATTTTACAGTGTTTTTATTAATATTAAACTGAGAATTATGCTAAACTTGGCAAATTAAGTTAATGATTTGGCTGGGAATTGTCTAAATGGTCGGGCTTGCCTAACAAGGTAGTTGGCGCCATCACGATCGGGGTTTGGGTCGTGACACATGTCCTAAAGGGAAAGGCCCCCGCAGCAGTATATACACATACATGTATTGGATCGGGCTGCACACCGCAGTAGTATATTATATGGATCGGACTGCAGGCCGTAGTGATATATTATATGGATCGGACTGCACGTCGTAGTGATATATTATATGGATCGGACTTCACGCCGCAGTATTATAGCGCTTGGGCTGAAGGAGCCCCTCCGGAGTCTGAACACACCCCTAGTGAGCGCACTCGACTATATTTAATTGATCGGGCGGTACGCTGCAGTATATTATATATTATATTGGATCGAGCTGCGCACCGCAGCTGTGTTTGTAATTTGTCGGACGGAATATAGAAGTTTTTACCAGTTTATTTCCCTGTTTAGCATTTATTTACTGCCTTTACTACTGATTTTAGAACTGTATAGTATTCCTATAGGATTTCTTATTTCAGTCGTTATTTATTGCTGTTACTCACTGAATTGGAAGTACTCACTCTACTCCCTACACCTTATGTGCAGATACAGGGATCCCGGAAGCTTAGTTGCGACTATAAGTTGTTCCTCAGCTCAGTACCGGAGTTATCAAGGTAGTTGTTGGCGTCCGCAGGGCATGATCTCTCCTTTTATCTATCTTTTTCTTCCATATCTAGTTTTCCTTTGCTTAGGATACTGCTTAGTTGTACTTAGAGGCTCTGACTTATGCCGATGGATCTTTTGGGCTATTATTATTTTTTGTTACGGATTTCGCAGTGTTTTTATTAATATTAAACTGAGGATTTTATGCTAAACTTGGTAATTTAAGTTAATGATTTGGCTGGGAATTGTCTAAATGGTCGGGCTTGCCTAACAAGGTGTTGGGAGCCATCACGATCGCGGTTTGGGTCGTGACAAGTTGGTATCAGAGCCTATGTTACCAGGCTTCGCGAGTCATGAGCCAGTATAGTAGAGTCTCGCAGATCGGTACAGAAACGTCTGTACTTATCCTCGATAGGCTGCAGAACCATTTGAAAAAAAAAACTTCATATTCTTGAAATCCTTGTTGTTCCACTTTTTTGATCCGAGAACTATACTTATGTATTCTATTCTCTCGCATATGGCGAGGACGCATGCTACCGGGCATGGCGGACGACCACCATTGCCACCCATTAGAGGCCGAAGTTGCGGCCGTGGTCATAGTCGAGGTAGAGCAGCATGGGCAGCACCAGTTGACCCACCAATTGCCCCCATTCAGGATCAGCCTCCAATTGTAGAGGTTCCAGTAGCACCTGCTCAGGCACCAGCAGTACCTATTGTGATTCCGGTTCTTCAGGAGGCCCTGGCTGAGATCTTATCGGTTTGCATTGGCCTAGCTCATGCAGTCTCGGCTACTACTACCGCAGCTACATCTCAGACCGGGGTGGTCATCAGACCCCCGCAGCTCGCACTTCGAAGCAGGGTGTACAGGGTTTGCAGACCCCCGAGGCACAACTAGTTCAGCTAGTTGCCCTTGTTCAGCCAGTTGTTCTGATTAAGGGTAATGGGGTGCCACTGATGCTAGATGACGAGCAACGTCGTCTTAAGAGGTTCAGCAGGCTTTCACATCCTACTTTCAGCGGTATTCCGGGTGAGTATGCCCAGGGGTATCTTGACAAGTGTAGACGCATGCTTCGGAGAGCGTGGATCTTAGAGACTAGTGGGGTACCTTTTACCACTTTTCAGTTCTCAAGAGCAACCTTCACTTGGTGGAAGGAATATGAGCGGCGTAGGCTGGTAGGTGCAGTGCGGTTGTCTTGGCATGAGTTCTCCACTGTCTTTTTGGAGAAGTGGGTACCTCGATCGCAGAGGGAGGAGTTGCGCAGGCAGTTTGAGTGGCTTCGTCAGGGGGATATGTCTGTGACACAGTATGAGATGAGATTTTCATAGTTCGCTTGTTATGCCCCGTGGACGGTTTTGACGGATCACGAGAGGATCAGACAATTTATGGACGGACTCATTTATCCCATCTGTATTTGATGACTCGGGAGAGAGTCCTGAGTCACACCTTTGAAGAGGCGGTGGATATAGCCCGTGATATTGAGACGGCTCGCCATCAGGAGAGAGAGGAGATGGAGTCCAAGAGGCCTCGAGGATCAGGTAGCTCCAGTGGCATTCCGTCTAGGGGCTAGTTTCAGCAGAGCAGAGGTCGCTCTTTCAGGCCTCCATAGCTAGCTCGGTCAGAGTACCGTGGTTCATCTTCCAGTTAGGGTTATCAGGGCTCTCAACAGGGTCAGCCATTTCTGAGTGCACTTCCAGTGCAGAGTTTGTCTCTTGCCCCATCTGTTTAGGGTTCATCCCGGCCAAGTTCTTCAACCAACTACTCTAGTGCAAGAGGTTCCCTTCAATCCCAGCTCCCAACGCCAGGGAGTTGTCATGAGTGTGGCAAGTTTGGGCATATGCGGAGGAAGGAGTGTCCCCCCCGATCTTCCAGTTCATCTCAGCAGAGGGTACAACCTTCATCTTCTGACCCAGTGTCTTTAGCACCCGCCCAGTCAGCTAGGGGTGAGGGTCAGGTAGTAAGGGGTCTCCCTAGAGGGGGAGGCCAATCCTGTGGTGGTCAGGCCCGTTGCTACGCTCTTTGGGGCAGGTTAGATGCGTTGCTTCAGATGTTGTTATTACATGTATTATTTCAGTCTGTCACAGGGATGCTCAGTCTTATTTGATCCCGGATCAACTTATTCTTATGTATCTTCTTACTTTGCTCATCATTTGGGGACAACCCGAGGGTGTATTGCGTTACGTGTACACGTATCTATCCCGGTGGGCGCCCAACTATTATTGTGGACCACGTGTATCGGTCCTGTCTTGTTACTATTGGGGATTTGGAGACCCGAGTTGACTTGTTGCTATTGAGCATGGTAGATTTAGATGTTATTATGGGCATGGGTTGGCTATCACTGTGCCATGCCATTCTGGACTGGCTATACCGGGTATTCCGAGGATCGAGTGGCGTGGTACGACTGATTATGTACCTAGTAGGGTAATATCTTTCTTAAAAGCCCAGCGGATAGTTAGGAAGGGATGTTTGTCCTATCTAGCATTTGTGAGGGATGTTGGGGCTGAGGCTCCCAGTCTTGATTCGATTCCCGTGGTTAGGGAATTTACTGATGTATTTCCAGCATACCTGCCGGGCATGCCACTAGACAGGGATATTGAATGCGGTATTGATTTGGTGCTGGGCACTCAGCCCATCTCTATTCCTCCCTATCGTAAGGCACAAGCAGAGCTAAAGGAGTTGAAGGAGAAGCTTCAGGAACTCCTAGATAAGGGGTTCATTCGCCCGAGTGTGTCGCCGTGGGGCGCACCAGTGTCATTTGTAAAGAAGAAGGATGGCACCATGAGAATGTGTATTGATTACAGACAGTTGAACAAAGTGATAGTGAAGAACAAGTATCCACTACCACATATTGAGGATTTGTTTGACCAGCTTCAGGGGGCAAAGGTATTCTCTAAGATTAATCTTCGTTCAGGTTATCACCAGTGTATCAGATCAAATTCCCAAAGTTCTTCACATTCTTTCTTTGCAAGCTGAAGATGATCTCGATTCATTCCTGAATGACTGGCCTTTGTTGGATGACAACCCATAAGGGACGGCTTGCCAAGCTATACAAATAGTTAATTTTTTTATAGTTGCAAAAGTTTTCCTACAAAAGGGGCTGGATTCAACAACCCATAAGGGACGGTTTCCCGAGCTACACAAGTCAGAAAACTTTTGTACCATAACCAACGTTAGCTGTTTATAACTCAGAAAACTTTTGTACTATAATAAGCTAACTTTAACAGAGTATTCTTACTCTATTTTCATACATGGACCGGCCTTTCCATCCATTCGAAAGAAAGAGCAAGAGAAAAATTTAGAAATAACTCATATGTAATATATCACAAAAGATTTACAAAGGTTACAAGATGATCCTACCGTTACTACAAGGCCTTCTTTATATAGTACTAGGAGGTTATTACAAGACAAACTTTCAAGATAAAATAAACCTATCTTGCATGGCAAACTTATCTACATGTGGGTCCTTCTTGGCATGTGAAGGACTTTAGGCAAACCAACTAAAAACACCTAAAAACATGTGAAGGTGGTGAAATATATATGGTGTAGCATGTGAAAGCATGAGGTAGCATGTGACGCCATGTGAAAATATTGTGTTGCATGTGACGAAGCATGTGGAGGCATGTGGAATCATGTGAAAACAAGTAAAAGTGGGCCCAGATGGTATGGAAAGATGTGGAATTTTGTCTTGGCATGGGTAGGATATTTTTAAGGGTTTTTTGTTAGGTAATGTAGGATTATGGTGGAATTATTAGGGATTTAGATAATTAATTCTAGGGTTGTCTTCTAGGCATCTTTTCAAGGACCTTGTGTAGTAATGCCTTGAACTGGATGGTCTTTCTTCGTTGTGTTCTTTCTGCTTTGGACTGAGAGATGTAATCCGCAACTTTAATCTGGAAATGTCGTGAGTAATATTTTCTCGGATGACTTCATATGGAGTTTGATATTCTTTTGCTGCTTCCCGGACTCTTTCCCAGTGAGGATGAGTGTTGGTGTAATTCCAGCTTGCCCAATCTTGTGCACATATCTCTTTCGGGATGCACCTATTTTGCTGAAAAGGGATTCTTTGTGCCTCGCTATATTCTTCCTCCATTGATTAAAATTGACATCAGAAATTTCCACCAGAATGATGACTCTGCTTGTGCCTGGACTTTTCCATTGATGATCTTTACTGGCCGATAGAACATGAATACCTTTGTTGAGTAGGAATCGCTGAAGCATTTCATCCAGTATCTTCTAGGCTTGAACCATAATAAAAATACTTTAAAACCTGGTGTAATGGTATCAAAATCCTTGAAGACGTTGCATTTGAATTCCATGAAAATATAATATTGATGGCATAGGTACCAGAAAAACCATAATAATTCTTGTGGAAAATTCTTGGCTTGAGCGATGAATATGTGGTAGAACGGATATTTTGGATTGACCCCATAAGGCTTGAGAATAGATCCTCAGTATTTCCTGAAAACTTGGAGCTCGTAATAAGTTCTTCTTTCCATAATAATTGACGGATCAAAGGGATCCATGAGATTGAACAACTCTGGTGGGTGATCCGTAGGCTTTAGTGAACTTGTTCCTGATGCATTTGAAAACATGAAGGTGTGGTTGATTAGCTTCTACTTTGTCTTCAATTTTGCGGGTGAAAATCTCTTTGAAAATTCTTCTGGTCTAGATAGAAAATCTGCGATAATATTATCCTTTCCTTTTATGTGCTTGACTTGAAATTTGTATGGAGAAAACCATTGAGCCCATCTTAGAATCTGAGGATTGGGAATAATTTTTGAATTAATCTGGATCATCTTTGGGAAGGACTTCATATCCATTTCTATTAGAAGTTCTGTATGGATCAGGAATAAATTGAATTTCTTGATTCCATTTTTTACTGCAAGAATTTCCCTGAAAGTGGAGTGATAATGTTGCTCGACATCTTTGAACTTTCCATTGGCATATCCGCATATCTTCCTATGGCCATCTTTTTCTTCAAATAAAATAGCACTCCAATATTCATGGCTAGCATCAGTTTGCAATATCTTTTTTCCATCTGATGGGATATAGAGAGACTTGATGTTTTTTGATATTTCCTTTATTTTTCTAACTGCTTCATCTTGTTTTTCTCCCCATGCTGGAGCCTTTTTCTTGAGCATTTCTGTGAGTGGTGAAAGGTATGTAGAGATATTTGGGATGAAATCTCTTACATAATTTATTACACCCAAGAACTGTTGGATTTGCTTTATTGTGAGATTGCTATCTGGAAATTTGAGCAATTCCTGACATATGCTTTCAGGACGAGATACGGGCATTATGAGTTTCCGGTTATGTCATTTGGGCTGACTAACGCCCTAGCCGTATTCATGCATTTGATGAACAATGTATTTTGGCCGTATCTGAATTCTTATGTGATCGTGTTTATTAATGATATTCTGGTGTACTTGCGTAGCCAGGAGGAGAACGCGCAACACTTGAGGGTTGTATTGTAGAGGTTGAGAGAGGAGAAACTTTATGCAAAGATCTCCAAGTGGGAGTTCTGGGTCAGTTCCGTGGATTTTTTGGGACACGTGGTGTCCGGTGATGGTATACAGGTTGCCCAAAGAATATGAGGCGGTGCAGAGTTGGCCCAGACCGTCCTCAGCTACTGAGATTTAGAGTTTCCTTAGTTTGGTGGGATATTACCGCAGGTTCGTTCATGGTTTTTCATCTATTACTTCACCTTTGACGAAGTTGATGCAGAAGAATGCTCCATTTGTGTGGTCGCATGAGTGCGAGAAGAGCTTCCAAAAGCTCAAGTCAGCTTTGACTACAGTTTCGGTGCTAGTATTGCCATCGGCTTCAGGCTCTTACTCGGTATATTGTGATGCTTCAAGATTTGGGATCGGATGTGTATTGATGCAAGAGGGTAGAGTTATTGCGTATGCTTCACGTTAGCTAAAGCCTCATGAGAAGAACTACCATGTTCATGACTTGGATTTGGCTGCTATAGTTCATGCTTTGAAGATTTGGAGGCACTATTTATATGGCGATCCTGTGAGGTGTTCACGGATCATCGCAGTCTTCAGCACTTTTTTAAGTAGAAGGAACTCAATTTGAGACAACGGAGATGGCTTGAGTTACTCAAGGATTATGACATCACCATTTTGTATCATCGTGGAAGGCCAATGTAGTGGCTGATGCGTTGATCCGGAAGGCGGTTAGTATGGGTAGCTTGGCATACATTCCAGTTGGAGAGGCCCCTTGCACTCGATGTTCAGGCCTTGGCTAAAAGGATGGTGAGGTCAGATATTTCAGAGTTGATATTAGAGAAGGCCCACAGCTCGCGGTATTCTATTCATTCGGGTGCCGCAAAAATGTACCAGGACTTGAGGCAGTATTATTGGTGGAGGAGAATGAAAAAGGATATTGTAGGTTATGTGGCTCGGTGTCTCAATTATCAACAGGTCATATATGAACATCAGTGACCCGGTGGTGTACTTCAGCAGATGGATATTCCGGAGTGAAAATGGGAGAGGATTACAATAAATTTTGTGAGTAGTCTACCTCGTACCTCGAAGAACTTTGATTCTATTTAGGTGATTGTGGATAGGCTGACCAAGTCTGCGCACTTCATTCTAGTGTGTACCACCTATTCTTCAGAGCGATTAGCAGATATTTTCATCCGGGAGATTGTGCGGTTGCATGGGGTTCCAGTTTCTATTGTCTCAGACAGGGCTACTCAGTTTTCTTCCCAGTTCCGGAGGACTTTTCATCAGGAGTTGGCACTCAGATACAGATTAGCACCACTTTTAATCCTTAGACAGACGGGCAGTCCGAGCGTACTATCCAGATATTGGAGGACATGTTGCGTGCATGTGTTATTGATTTTGGAGGTTCTTGGGCTGAGTTCTTTCCACTTCCAGAGTTTGCTTATAACAACAGCTATCAGTCCAGCATTCAGATGGCGTCGTATGAGGCTTTATATAAGAGATGATGTAGATCTCAAGTTGGCTGGTTTGAGCCCGGTGAGGCTAGACTATTGGGGGCCGAGTTAGTCCAGAATGCCGTAAAGAAAGTGAAAGTGATTCAGGAGAGACTTCGTACGGCTCACTCGCGTCAGAAGAGTTATGCGGACCGGAAGGTTCGAGATGTATCTTATATGGTAGGCGAGAAGGTCTTGCTGAAGGTCTTTCCTATGAAAGGCGTTATGAGGTTTGGAAAGAATGGGAAGCTGAGTCCGCGGTTCATTGGACCTTTTGAGATACTTAGGAGGATTGGGGAGGTGGCCTACATGCTTGCTTTACCGCCCAGCTTATCGGGAGTTCACCCGGTGTTCCATGTTTCTGTGCTCAGGAAGTATGTCGGGGAACCATCTCATGTATTAGACTTCAGCACGATCCAGTTGGATGAGGACTTGACCTATGATGTGGAGCTAGTGGCTATTTTGGGTAGTCAGGTTTGAAAGTTAATATCAAAGGACATAGATTCGGTGAAGGTGCAGTGGAGAGGTCGGTCCGTGGAGGAAGCCACTTGGGAGACTGATTAGGAGATGCGGAGCAGATATCCTCATTTGTTTGAGGCTCCGGGTATGTTTCTTGACTCGTTCGATGACCGTTTGTTTTAGTTGGGGAGGGTGTGACGACCCGGCCCATCATCACGTGAGTTACCAACCTGTTTTACTCATTTTATGCTTCCATATGTTTCATTATATGTGTTTGTAGAGTTTGAAGTAATTCGAATAGAGTTTGGTTGGAAATGAGACAGTTAGTCTCTTTAAGAGAAGGCTAGTTTGGAAAAGTCAAGCAGTTGTTGACTTATGAGTTATAGGGCCCGGGATGTATTTCCAACGATTCGACTAGTTTCGGGTGGTGATTTATGACTTAGGGGTGAAATCGGAACTGAATTTGGGGTCTGGTATAGAAATTAGGCTTGAAGTGGCTAAGTTTGAATTTTAGCGAATTCCGGTTGATAGGTGAGATTTTGATCCGAGGGTCTGAATGGGATTCTGAGAGTTTCAGTAGCTTTGTTAGGTGATTTTGCTATGTGTTCAAAAGTTTAGGTCATCTGGACACCGTTTGGTCGAGTTTTTGATCGAGTGCAAGTTTTGGAAGTTTTAGTTTAACTTAGGCTTGAATCCGTCGAGAATTGATGGTTTTTGTGTTGTTGGTCATGTTTTTATGACTGGAGCAAGTTCGTATGATGATTTGGGGTATGTTGGTGATTTTGGTTGAGGTCCCGGGGGGCCTCGGGGTGATTTCGGAGGATTTCTGGGACGTTTGTACTTAAGAATTTATGCAGAATATGCAGCATTAGTGCAGCAAGAATTTAGCCATCGCGATCATGTGACTTGGGTTGCGATCGAGTAGGCCTGGGGTACTGGTCTTCGCGTTCGCGTGGCTTTGTCCGCGTTCACGTAGGCAAGGCAGGATTGGTCACGCGTTCGCGTAAAGTAGGTCGCGTTCGCATAAAAGAATGTGGGGGCCCAGCCAAGTTTGTTCATCGCGTTCGCAGTCGAGGGGGGTCGCGATCGCGTAGCATGGGTAAGTTAAGAATCGCGTTCGTGTCTGGCGATACGCAATCCGTAGAAGGAAAATCATCTGGAAAGAAGGCTTTTATGAAAATTTCAATCGCGAACCCATCATTATTTTCTCCATTTTTGCACCACCTTGAGAGCTTGTTAGTATATTTTGAAGGGGATTTCGAGTGAGTGGAGGTAAGTCTCGAGGCATAGAAACACCATTTAATTGAAGATTCATCCTTTGATTCTCTGAAATTTGGATAAAAATTGAAGAAACTAGGGCTTGGTTTTTCAAATGTAAATTTGGGATTTGATGACCCATTTGAACTCCGATTTTGATGAACTTTATATGTAAGGACTCGTGGCGAGACGAGGAATCTGATGATGTAAATTTAGTAATATTTCGAGAAGTGGACCCGGGGCTCAGGTTTTGCCAACTTCATATTTTTGGGTATTTTTCAAGTTCTTTCAATTGGGTTATGTCCCATTAGCCTATTATGACCTTTTTCTAGGGGTTTTGGTCAGATTCAGCACTCGACGAGGTCGATTTGCGAGGAAACCGCAAGGCGAGCTAAGATTTTGGCCGGTTTCAGGTGAGTAATGGTTATGAATGATATACTGAGTGTTTGAAACCTCGTATTTGCACTATGCGGTGCTATGTTGAGATGAAACATGCGTCGTGTGGTGACCGTGGTGATGTTTTTGCTGGGGACTCGAACTTGGTCCATCCCGATTGATGACTTACTGCTCTTTTTTGATTGAGACTGAGCTTGTACCCATATATTTTGGGCTAGTTTCCTTGTTTGGGGCCTTGTGCCGATATGTAGAACTCCTAGGGAGCATGTTGAGCTGATTGACCTCACATTACCTTTTGAACACATACTATTTATCATGTCCTTAACTGTAAATCATGAAATAAACCGGACTTAGTAATTTGCACCCTAAATGAGAAATACCTAGGGTTGAATACCCTTTCTTAGTTGAGTGGGCCCAAGAGGCCAAGTCTATATTGACTGAGAGGGGTCGGGGACCCCATAGTGAGGGTATTTGATATATACCGGATCGTGCTGCACGCCACAGCAGTATATACACATACATGTATTGGATCGAACTGCACGCCACAGCAGTATATACACATACATGTATTGGATCGAACTGCACGCCGCAGTAGTCTATTATATGGATCGGACTACACGCCGTAGTGATATATTATATCAATCAGACTGCACGCCGCATTGATATATTATATGGATCAGACTGGACGCCGCAGTATTGTAGCGCTTGGGCTAAAGGAGTCCCTCCGGAGTCGGCACACACCCCTAGTGAGCGCAATCGACTATATTTATCGGATCGAATTGCGTGCCGCAGTATATTATATATTATATTGGATCGGGCTGTGCGCCGCAGCAGTGTTAATAATTTGTCAGACGGAACATAGAAGCTTTTGCCAGTTTTATTTCCCTATTTAGCATTTATTTACTACCTTTATTGCTTATTTTAGAACTGTATAGTGTTCCTATAGGATTTCCTATCCTCAGTCATTATTTATTGCTATTACTCACTGAGTTGGAAGTGCTCACTCTACTCCCTGCACCTTGTGTGCAGATACAGGGATCCCGGAAGCTTAGTTGCGACTATCTGTTGTTCCTCAGCTCAGTACCGGAGTTATCAAGGTATCTGCTGGCGTCCGCAGGACCTGATCTCTCCTCTTATCTATCTTTTGCTTCCGTATCTAGTTTTCCTTTGCTTAGGATACTGCTCAGTTGTACTTAGAGGCTCTAACTTGTGACGTCAAATCTTTTTGGCTGTTTTTTTGTTTTGGTTACAGATTTCGCAGTGTTTTTATTAATATTAAACTGAGAATTTTATGCTAAACTTGGTAAACTAAGTTAATGATTTGCTTGGGAATTGTCTAAATGGTCGATCTTGCCTAACAAGGTGTTGGGCGCCATCACGACCAGGGTTTGGGTCGTGACACATGTCCTAAAGGGAAAGGCCCCATACACAAGGTTAGACAAGCCACTTACCTCGAACCGGCACAAAACTCAACTATAAACCACGCCTTTGCCATGAGCATCCGACTCCAAATGACTCAAATCTATTCAATTACATATTGTAAATAACATCTCAAACAATTGATTCCACAATTTAATTCAAAGCTAAGACGCATAATTATGCAAAATAACCAAAATTCTCCTCAGGACAATGTCTCAGAATCGGGTAAATTTTACATTTTCAGAACCCTCTAGTCTCACGAGTCTAACCATATAAAAATCTTCTAAATCGGACATCAAAAACCCGCTCAAAACTCAGAATTTTGGCCTAAGAAGTTTCTTCCAAATTTTCTCAATTTTGAACCTCAATTCGAATTTAAATGATGGATTTAACTATGCATTAATGGGGTATAACTAAAAAGGGTTAAGAAAATATTATCCAATAATCTTCTCTTCAAAACCCACTCAGAATCGCCCTCTCCCGAGCTCTAATTTGATTTTCCAACTTTTGAAACCAAACCCTCGAATTTCATATTTCTGATCAGAGGTTTCCACTTCTGCGGTCCCGCTTTTGCGAAACCTATGTCGTTTCTGCGGTTTTCAATAATCAGCCCAGGTATACCGAGGCCCTCGGGATCTCAACCAAAAGCACCAATAACACCTAATAACCTATTCAAATTTGTACCAATCCTTGAAACACCTTACACAACACCGAAAATCCGAATTAATCAATGATTCAAGCCTAAGAACTTCAAATTTTATCAAACACGTTTTCAATTAA
Organism: Nicotiana benthamiana; assembly: GCA_034376525.1. NCBI lineage: Eukaryota > Viridiplantae > Streptophyta > Magnoliopsida > Solanales > Solanaceae > Nicotiana > Nicotiana benthamiana. The sequence goes on from CM067336.1 coordinate 82,350,208, forward strand.
AAACCTAACAAAAATATGTCCGAATGACCTAAAATTTTGCACACATATCCCAAACAACATAACCGAGCTACTGCAACTTCTGGAATTCTATTCCAACCCTCAGATCAAAAACTCACTATTGGATCGGAATTTCAAAAATTTAATTTTTGGCATTTCAAGCCTTAATGAGCTACGAACTTCCAAAATACATTCCAAACACGCTCCCAACTCCGAAATCACCTAACGGAGCTAGCGGAACCATCGGATTTCAATTTCGAGGTCGTCTTCATACTGTTCCTATTACGAGTAATTTTCTAACCCTTAAGATCTCATTTAGGAACTAAGTGTCCCAAAACTCTCCGAAACCCAACACCGAACGTCCCAGTAAATCAAAATAGTAGAAATGAACTTAGGGGAAGCAGTTAATAGGGGATTGGGGCATTAATTCTTAAGACGACCGTCGGGTCATCACAGTCCTACCCGTCGAACTCCCTTAAGCATGCATCTAAGATATAACACATGAATTGAGGGTATGTCATGAATAGCATCTGTTAATAAATTGCCGAGTCAGGTGAATAACATACGTGGGGAAAACATGTCCAAAAGACATATTTACATATACATGCGAAATACGGTATGGCGAGCCGACAAGGCTGCTATAGGCAACTACACATCCAAATTAAAAGATGACAATGCCACATACTCTCCAACTATACATGAATGTCTACAGACCTCTAATAGAGTGTACAACTGCATAAAGGATGGGACTGGGCCCCATCGTACCCATATCTACGTACAAAAATAGCTTACCAAAACTAATAACAGCTCCGAATCAAATGGAGCACAACAAGTCTTGCTAAGAAAGGATCCTAATAAAGGAGACCTTCAGCTTGCCTACATGCACCCGTGGGCATGAAACGCATGCCCCAAGCAATAGGGGCTTCAGTACGAATAATGTACCGAGTATGTAAAAGAAATAAAAGAAGCATGAAGTAAATGACTCAACCTGTGAATCTGAATATCTTTGTGAGTCATAAAATATTTATAATATCATGCATATGTATATATGTATATATACTATAAGAAAGTATGAAATTTGCAACAATATTTTAGCAACAACTAAAATAATGTTGGCAAAAATGGATAAATGGGAACAATTCGATATATTTGTTGCTATGAAAAGACTTTTTTGGCAACAAAATTTTATTGTTGGCAAACATGTTAAATTTGTTGCCATAATCTTTTTTTTAGATAATAAACTTTAAATTTTAAAAATATTCTAGCAACAACTATGGTATTGTTGCTGAATTTTAATAAATAGCAACAACTAATTTTAGTTGTTGCAAAAATAGAACTTTTAACGTAATAAATTTAAAATATAAATGAAATTGGCAATAATAATTTTTTATTGTTGGCAATAAATATTATTTTATCAATAAGGTGCATGGGTTTAGGTCTCAAATTTTTCAGTTTTTCGCCAAAATCATATGCGAAAAACCTTTTACTTTTTAAGTTTCTCAAATTTTTAGCGCATTCTCTAGTAACCGATGTGGTTGTGTTTCTTATGAGCTATTATTGAACGAGCTCCTTCTCTGCTTTATCCTCCTTGCTTCATCGTATTACTGCTAATCAGAGAAGAACCGGTAAGAACTCTAACGTTTTCTATTGCATTTCATCGTTGGAGTACTTTGTTGGCTATGCATATCTTGAATTTTGATTTTCCAAAATAGGATTTATAATTTCTTCTCCTCTAATTCCTTATGCTTGTGAAAGAAATGTTGGACAAAGTTTTTCTTTTATTGTTGTCCAATTTTTTCTTCTTTTTGTTAATGGATCTTTTCTGTTGTTACTTCTAGCATAATATGAATGTGAAATAACATATTCTCTAAGGATTCTACAGTAAGAGATTATATTGAAGGTCAATAGTTTTACACTTACAATTTTTAATACCAGTTCTATGAGAAGTTTATCAATTACTTGTTGTTATTTCTGGTGTTGAATATGTTTGGTTCATGAAAAGTTTTTTTTATGTCCCCTTTTCAATTTTTGGTTCTTGAATATTTTATTCATGTGTATTTTGTTATTCATTGAATCCAACATAAACAAAAATTTTGGATTAATCATCAGAAGTGTTGAATATTACTAGTAACTGGTTGTAGTACGAGTGATTTGTAATTGTAGATGCTTTCGACTTTGGAAAGATGCACTGTTTTACCAAGTATTTACATTATTTGAAAAATCTTAGAAAATTAGTATTTCATTCCCTTGCATTCTGTTTATATATGAGAAATAGTGGGAAAAAAAATTATCCAACCATAGTTGAATCGAATCACGTTGACGCTCCTATGAGATCTTTTAAAGAAGAGTACATACTCTGTCTGGACATTAATACTTCTGTAATTCCGATAATAAACTAGAGTCTCAAAGTAAAAATTCTGTTTAACTAATATACAGAGCTCAAAGTGAAACTTTTGTTTGCTAAGTATTGTCCATTAATATCCATAGCTTATTTGTTCTAATTATTTGGCTTTCCATTTCAACTCAAAGCTTTATGTTTCTAAGTATTTCTCTAATCTATTTTTTTCCGATACAATAGATAATAAAAGATAGAGAGAAAGTTAATCATATATTTTTACTTTTATATTTTATTGTAGGTAAGTACATGATGGATAAGAGTTGGATAGGAGATCCATGAATCGAATTCAAGAGAAACTACAAGCACAACAAAAAGAGGCAGAAGAAGAGCGTCGTAAATAGAATACCAGCTAAAGGAAGTAAAGATTCATCTTGAGGGGGAGCGGAAAAATTGAGAAGCTATGATGCGTGACCAAAAACTATTGAAAGAGGGCATGATGGTACTAGCATCACATATACTAAGTAATGAGGTATTTCAATGTGAAAGTTAACGATTGTCATGCATGAATGATGTTGATTTCAGATTATTGAGAGAGAAAGAAGAAGAGTTCTTCATTATTACACAGAGAGAAAAAATGAGACTGAGTCTGTAACTGCTCAGTTAGAAGCTTTCGGAAAACCCATCTAATCTATATGTACATATACAAAATATCTACTATATTATTTCCTTTACAACACATTGGGCCATTTGGCCAGAACTAAATAAAGGTGCAGCTTGGGCTTGGTTTGGGCTGTTGCTGCTTTGTTCTTGAGGCTGATTCACTGGATTGGGCTGCAGGCCCAATGTAACTCCAACACCCCCCTGCAAGTTGAAGGGTGACTGAACTCCCAACTTGAGCATGATAGAATGATGCAAAATACCAGTAAGGGGTTTGATAAAGATATCCGCAAGCTGAGAGGTAGTAGGGACATGGTGCAAATCAACAAGGCCTTCATGAAGTTTGCCTCTAATGAAATGACAATCCACTTCAATATGTTTGGTGCGTTCAGGAAAAACTGGATTCTTGGCAATGTGAAGTGCTGCTTGGTTATCACAAAAGACTTGAACAGGGGAGGTAACATGAACCCCAAAATCAGACAACAATCGAATGAGCCAGGTCAGTTCACCAACAACCTTGCTAATGGCTCTATACTCAGCCTCAGCAGAAGACAGAGACACCACAGGCTGTTTCTTAGCTTTCCAACCAATGAGAGAACCACCCAACAGAACACAGAAGCCAGAAACAGACCTCCTGGTGTCTGGACAAGAAGCCCAATCACTATCACAATAAGCAGATAAGGAGAGACCAGGAGAGTTGCTGAGAAAAATGCCAAACTCAAAAGTGCCTCAAAGGTATCTCAGGGTATGCAAAGCAGCAAGCATGTGAGAGGATGTAGGTTTCTGAAGATACTGACTCAAATGCTGTACAGCAAAGGCCAAGTCAGGCCTAGTGTGGGTGAGAAAATTGAGTTTCCCCACTAGACACCTATAGGATTCAGGAGAGGGAAGGGGATCACCCATATCAAGCTTGAGTTTAACAGAGAGGTCAAGAGGGCAAGTAACAGGGCCTCACAGTGATGAGATTTGAGTAGGTCAATGATAAACTTCTTTTGGTGGAGAAGAATCCCAGTAGGAAGATAACTGACCTCAATACCCAAAAAGTAGTTAAGCACCCCCAAGTTCTTGATTTTAAACTCATTATCCAGAAAGCATTTCAAGGCAGTGATCTCCTCCAGATTATTACCAGTAAGAATGATGTCATCAACATATACAGCCAACAGAACAATAGAAGAGCCATATTTTTTAAAGAAAAGAGAATAATCATTGAGAGAAGAAGAAAAACCCTTAGAACATAAGGCCTGTGACAGCTTGGCATACCATTGCCTAGAAGCTTGCCTTAAGCCATATAAAGATTTCTGAAGTAGACAAACCAAAGGAGAAGAAGAGGTAGCACAGTAAACTTCCAGACCAGGAGGCAATTTCATATAGACTTCCTCAGCTAAGTCACCATGTAGGAAGGCATTATTGACATCAAGTTGGAAAAGGGACCAATGTTGTTTGACAGCCACAGCACTGAGGGATTTAATGGTTGAAAATTTGACAACAGGAGAGAATGTCTCACTAAAGTCTACCCCTCAATCTAGGTGTCACTCCTAACAACTAGCCTGGCCTTATGCCTCTCCACAGATCCATCAGCCCTATATTTTATCTTATAAACCCACTTGCAACCAATGGGTTTCTTGCCAGGGGGAAGGGGAACTAGAGACCAGGTATGATTGGCCTCCTAGGCAGCAAATTCCTTGGCTATTGCCTCCTGCCAAGCAGGAATGGAGGCTGCCTGCTTATAAGAGGAAGGTTCAGTCTCTGTAATGCTAACTAAACTATGAAGACAAGTGGAAGAAGAACTGGGGCCAGAGATAGAAGGGGGAAGATTGCAAACATATTGCTGCAAGTGAGCAGGAAGAACATGTGTCCTAGTGGATCTTCTGGGAGCAGATGAGGTAGGCACTGAAAGATTGTGTGAAGGGGAAAAGGAAGGGGAAGGTGAGGCAGGAGGTTGCTGGGTGAGAGAAGAGGGAGGATAGGGTAAAAAGTCATCAACAGGAGGAACACATGCAGAAGAAGGAGTAGGAGGAGGAAAGGAACCATGGAAAGAGTTCCCTGGAGAGGCAAAAGGAAAGACATCTTCATGAAAAATGACATTCGTGGTGATTAGAGTAATTTTAGACTTCAAGTTATACAGTTTGTAACCCTTTTTACCCAAAGGATAGCCCAGAAAAACACAGGGATCAGCTCTGGGTTGGAATTTGTCCCTATTCTGTTTAGGGACTAAGGCAAAACAGAGGCAACCAAAAGTTTTAAGATGGTTATAGGATGGAAGCTGTCCAAACAGCAACTCAAAAGAGGACTTATTGTGAAGAATTTTGGAAGGAAACCTGTTAATGAGGTAGGTTGCAGTAAGTACACAGTCACCCCAGAATCTAATAGGGAGCTGTGAATGGAAGAGTAAAGCCCTGGAGGTTTCTAGCAGATATCTATGCTTTCTCTCAACTACACCATTTTGTTGTGGTGTGTGAGAGCAGGAAGTTTGATGCAGTATACCATTTTCAGCAAAGAAATTGCTGCCACAGCTACTAGAGCCAAGTTCAAAGGCATTATCACTCCTAATGGTTTGTACCATAGACTGATATTGAGTTTTAATCATGGCAATGAAGGCTTTGATAAGGGGAAATGCATTGCTCTTGGACCCCATAAGGTGGGTCCAAGTAGCTTTGGTAAAATCATCAACAATTGTGAGAAAGTATCTACAACCATTGTGAGTAGGAGTGGCATAGGGACCCCATGTATCAACGTGAATCAGTTGAAAGGATGTGTTGTTTTAATGGAGCTATCAGGAAAAGGTAGCCTGGATTGCCTGGCAAGAGGGCATATAGGGCAAAGGAAGGGCTGCTTTGTGGAAAATGTACATGGTAAAGAAGACATGTCTTTCATCCTAACAAAAGGTATATGCCCTAGTATATTGTACCATAAAATATCCATTTTATTAGATTCAGAATGATATGTACAATGAGAGGTAGAAACAGAACCAACAGTTAATGGAGAATGAGATTTATAATGATCAATAGACTGAAGAGAAGAAGATTGAACAAGCCTGTAGAGACCATCATCCAATTTACCAACCTCCAGTGGCCTCTTCAGAGAAGGGGCCTGTATTAAACAAGAGAATTTAGTAAATAGGACTATAGAATTCAACTGGCACACAAGTTTAGACACAGAGATGAGATTGTATTGAAAACTAGGAATATAAATGACATGATGTAGAGTGAAACAAATAAATTGAATTGACCCAGTGCAGGTTACCTTAACCTTATAACCATTGGGTAAGGTAACTATATATGTTATAGTTAAAGGCTTAATGTCAAACAGAAGGTCTTTATTAGAGGTCATGTGATCAGTGGCACCAGAGTCCATAATCCAAATGCAATCACTTATTTTAGTTAGCATGCAGGCACCATTGGATACATTCTTTAAGTGAGTGGTTGGAGAAAAGTTACCAGCAAAGTTGGCTGAACCCATAGATTCTGAAATTTGTGTCTGTTGAATAAGCAACATGAGCTGTGAGTATTGATCTTTGGTTAAACCAGGTATGAGAGAATCTGATTCAGAAACCCCCTGAGCATTGGCATTGCTGTTCTGAGTTCCAGCAGAGTTTGGATTCCCTTGCAGTTCAACATGTGCTGCACTCCTTCTTACTTTTGTGAACTTGTAATATGATGGAACACCCTTTGTGAATTTGAAGTCTGATGGAAATCCGTGAAGTTTGTAGCACTTGTAAATGAGGTGTCCAGGTTTCTTACAATATCTACATAGTAAGTTTTCCCTGTTGAGGTCAAAATTGAGTCTCTGATTGAATTGTTTAGGGTAAGTGGGAGGAAATTTGGTGATAGGAGAAGATTTGTTGCTGAAGTGAGTGTTGAAAGCACTTGAATCATGACGAAACTGGGAAGGTGATGAAACTTGTCTTTGTCTCTCATATTGGAGTAAAATGTTGTATGCACAATCCAGAGCTGGTGGAGGCTGTAACATAAGAATGTTGCTCCTGACTCCAACATAGATGTCATTGAGCCCCATAAGAAACTGATGCAATTTGTTTTCATCATCCTCCCTTTGGAGCTCGGATCTGGCATTGCATGTGCAAGTGTTACCACGAGATGCACGCATGAAACCCAGCTCATCCCACAGTTTCTTCAACCTGTTGAAATACGATGCTATATCCAAAGACCCCTGATTTGTTGATGCCAATTCCTGCTTAATCTCAAATATCCTGGTGCCATTAACTGTCCCATATCGACTATTTAGCTGGTTCCATATGCTTTGAGCAGTGTCAGAATATTGAACACTCTCTGCTATCTTTGGGGAAAGGGAATTGGTAAGCCATGATATAATCATGTTGTTGCACCTATCCCATTTTCTAGACTGAGGAGAGTTATCTGGAGGTTTGGAATTGTTCCGTCAATGAAACCTATCTTATTTCTAGCAGATAATGAGACGATTATGTTACGTCTCCAACCCCCAAAACCAATCCCTGAAAAATGATTGCTTACCAAAGAGATTCCCGGAACATCAGAAGACAACAGAACAAAGGATTCGAAGGGTCAATTACAAAATTGTCAGTCCTAGACTTAGGGTATCACCAGTATTAACCATTTTGACTAATAAAGGGCTTGGAATTTGTAAGATAAAACAAACCTAAATGGTGTAGGTACACAAAAATTCCAGAAATCGACTGAAACCGAGGAAAGAAAGTATGAAGCTCAGAAAACTCAGAAAACTCAGAAAACTCAGAGAAAATCAACAATCAACGAAGAATATCCAAAGAAAACAGAGAAATGGAGAAAAATCTAGATTTGTCAGAGAACACAGAAACTTTGACGAAAAATGATGAGGGTAACATCGTGACGGAGTGCGTGAGAAGCGGAATCGTAATCCCTGCTCTGATACCATGTGAAAGTTAACGATTGTCATGCATGAATGATGTTGATTTCAGATTATTGAGAGAGAAAGAAGAAGAGTTCTTCATTATTACACAGAGAGAAAAAATGAGACTGAGTCTGTAACTGCTCAGTTAGAAGCTTCCGGAAAACCTATTTAATCTATATGTGCATATACAAAATATCTACTATATTATTTCTTTTACAACACATTGGGCCATTGGGCCATAATTAAATAAAGGTGTAGCTTGGGCTTAGTTTGGGCTGCTGCTGCTTTGTTGTTGAGGCTGATTCACTGGATTGGGCTGCAGGCCCAATGTAACTCCAACATTCAATTACTTGCTTTTGATCCTAAAAATATTTCGTTCAAACAACACAACAGAAAAAGTGGTAGCATCACTTTATGTTTTAGTATCGTCACATATAGATATAGAATTCATTAGAGATAAAAACTCACCTTTTGATGGATCATATTATCTAAGAATATGAATTTGTAAAAGTCGTCTTAAATACAAAAAGCTAAGTGGACTTCTCTCTCAAGCTTATATTACTTCATTAGAAATAAAAGTAATAGGAGTAATAATTTAGTAAACATGCAAGTAAGTTGTAAGATAGTTTATGTGTCATTTTGTTGATTTTCTTTGATTTGATTATGATATTAGTTACTGTGAAGTGATAACAATATGATATTTATGGGCATCATGACCTATTTCTATACCAGACTTGTTTATCTCTTGAAAATTTTGGGAATTCGATCTAGCTTAATAACTGTCGGCAGCAGTTGTTATTAGTGCTGATACAATTTATATGTGAGTTGCTGTTCTTGTCCTTGGTACTATAGGGTCATTGCTTCTCCCAAATACAACAATACACTATAATCTCACTTAGTGGGATCTGGGAGGGTAGTGTGTACGCAGACATTACCCTTACTCTTAGGTGGAGAGGCTGTTTCCAAATAGACCCCCGACATCCTTCCCTCCAAGAACTTCCCACCTTACTCTTAGGAAGACTCGAACTCACAACCTCTCGGTTGGAAGTGGGGGTTGCTTACCATCAGAGTAACCCCTCTTGTCGAATGTGGTATAGAATTCCAAAATAGATCCCGTCTGGGCTAGCATTTTCACTGTCTTATGTGGTGATATTGGTACAACGAATGATTCTATGCCCTTTGATTAAACAACGAATGGTTCTACACCCTCTGATTAAATAGAATTAAACAAAGAGACAGAGAAAAGAAAACACTTTGATTATGGAACAGAAGATGTTAAAGTAGTCGAATCCATAAATTAATTTTGTAGCACTATTTCTGTTTCTTCCTCCTTCCTATATCATTCCTTTCCATTGATTTGTACGACAAATTAAATTATGTAGTTTTATTATATTTAACAGAATGGAGTTTCTGCTACAATTCTCAATATTATTTCTAGTTTAAGGGGTTCAAATAAGGTAAGTTGTTCCAGACTTATGGATGACATCAGCGTAAATTTTTTTTGCGTAACTCTTGTAAAAGTAAATTCCTTTCTTGATATTGTTCACTGTCATGTTTTGACCCCACCTTGTAGAACTATATTGGATAGTTATTATTGTTATTGTTGTTCACTATCATGTTTGTATTCTTCTCAATTCAAAAAGAAAAGTTGCTTGATCTTGAAACTTTAAAAGGTGATGTGATTGTTCTTAGGTTTTATAGTGTTCTCTTGTAATTTTTTTGGTTATCTGTCATATCGGCTCAAAAAGAAAAGTTATTTGATCTGAGGGTTTTAAAAGATTCTAGACTAAGGTTATATACATAGAGTCTTATACTTAAGAGAAAAAAGTAAAAGAAAATAAAGAAGCTAGATCTAATGTGATTTTGTGGCGATATGCATAATTTATAGTACGTAGGTAGCTCTCTTCTTCTATATTCTGGTCTCACGATGAAATTTGTCGGTTTTCTGATTCTAGGAAAGTAGCGTACATCACGAAGGTCTAATACCACCACTGTTACCTAGGCTACTAGCTTGTGGGTAGTCAAAACATGCGGACAAGGTTAACTAATGAAGTTATCTTAAAATATAGGGATAATGCATAAAAATCACCACGTCCTATGATTAAACTGCCAAAGACTTATTTTTTCTTTGCGGGGTTCTATTACCTTCCTCAATTATTTTAAATCAATCACCAAATACGTGTAAGGTGGTGAAATACATGCGCTTGGAGTTCTGAGAACAGCCACTTCTGACGGATTTTCAGCTATTTTTCAGTAAATAAGTTACTTCGTGTTAATTTTCGTAGTTTGACAGCCATTAGTTTTCGATGGATTATGATTAAAACTACGAAATTTGACTATGATTCTTTGGATTAATTTTCAAGTTTCCAACACATGAACTAGAAAATTCACATAACTGTGGTAATGAATATGGGGTGCCTTTTTCGTGATTAGACCGTGCCATTTGCTAAGAATGAGAAGAATTTAAGTAGAGTAAACACAAGGAAGTGTCATTGGTGTAGAAGAAGTAGCTGAGTTTTGATCTTCCACTTGCCTTTGAGACAGTGTGCACACTCTCTATGCCACGTCAGCACTCAAGGTGGTGTTTATTATACTTTAAAACAGTTCAGGGAATAATACGACCTCCCCAAACGAAAGGTGTGTAATTGACAATTTGGTCATAGAATGGAGTGGTTTTCATGCATTATCCCTAAAATTTAAGTTATCTTTTTCTTTAGAGTCAAAAGATCAATTAATTATGATAACTATCATAAACTTGAGTTCTGATTACTACTTACTTGTAGCAGAATATGAATTTCATATGCAACTATAATATGTATATATTATAAAAAATCTTTTTATATCATTTCTTGTTGCCTAAATTCTCTCTTTTGATTTGTGTACTTTATAGTTTTTTTTATTTTATAAAATATAAGTATAATTTATCTTTTTATGTAGGATGAGCATCAGTAACACATGAGAATTCAAGAACATAGGCACCTTAGTACTTGTATAAATAGAAATATTTATAAAAGTTATGTGTTTGCTCGTTTCCTTTATATTATATGGATCATGCCAAAAGAAAAGAAAGAATCGCCTTAACATACCTGAGCCGATTCTCTTGACAATCCCTCTAACACACGACAATTATGAAAAAATACGTAATGGCAAAATCGAAAAAAGAAAAATTCGTGATATTCTTGAAAAAGGTTACCAGGTTCCTTAACAATTGTAAGTCACGTTGCCATTACATTGTAGGGGTCCATAGGATTTTGAAGCTATATATGTTACTTTGTTGAAGATCTCATCTTTTACTTTGTTGAAGATATCATCCACCATCATCCACCAAAAAAAAAAAGCCATAGAAAGAGGAGAGAGAAAGTCTCGGCGTAGGCTTCAATGGAACAGTGCGCTTGATCAGCGCATGTTAGCAAGGTGCTTCCGCCATTGATATGGCTCGTCGCCGGCGACAACCACTCCCTCCTCCACCCCAGATCGTTACTCCGGCTCCAGGCATCACAAAGGAACTCGAACCATTGACATTTGGAAGTTTTCTGCCAGAAAAATTCCAATCGAAATCACCCTTGCATGCAGTGGAAACTGTGTGTACTGAGACTCAATTGAAGGGGATTGATGTAGAACGAGATAGTCAAGCTGTGAGGAAGCTTCAATTTTCTGATATTGCTGTTGAAGAACAACCTCCTCCGACTATGGCTGAAATTGTTAGAGGTAAGCATAATGTAGGGAAGGCTTTATCCTTTGTTCCTCCTACTGATAAGGATGGGAAGAAGATTGTAAAAATCAATATGGAAGAATTGAAACCACAATCTGAATACTGGAGTACTTCACTCATTGGCTATATCATTGGAGATAATCCAAATGAGAAGGCAATGGAGAATTTTGTATTGCATGTGTGGAATTTCGTAACTAAACCGCAAATCTTAATGCACAGAGATGGCTATTGTGTTTTTAGGTTTAAATCTGTTGAGGATATGAATCAAGTACTTCAACTTGGTCCTTATTCTTTCAGAAATAAACCGATGATACTTAAACCTTGGGATGTTGATTTTTCAATGCAAAATGGCATACTTAGTACAATTCCTATATGGGTGAGATTTCCTGGGCTTCCCCTGGGGTATTGGTCCCCTGAGATTCTCAGTATACTAGCTAGCACTATTGGTAGACCTTTGTTTACTGATAAAGTAACAGCTCAATTTGAGAAGATATCATTTGCAAGAGTTCTGGTGGAAGTTGATGCAGCATTTCCTCTTCCAGAGGAAATTGAAATAGAGACTCCATTTGGATTGAAGATACAGGATGTTGAATATGATTGGAAGCCAGAATTTTGCAATCATTGTTTGAAGTTTGGGCATAATGCTATGGACTGTTGGTACAATAGTCATGCAGATGGAAATCATGAGCAGGAAGCAAAGGTAAACCTGGACAGGAACAAGGTGAGGACTAAAAAGCCAAGGCAGAAATGGATCCCTAAAGGAAACAATGAAGCAACCACTTATTTGGATAATGTTGATGGCAATGTAACAGTAAATCCTAATCTACCAATGTATCCAATTCCATTGGCTGAGGAAGGAAATATTGTTATCTCTACTACTGCTATAGCTGATCACAATATGGACATAAGAATTCCTATTGGTACTGATATGGCTGCTAGTATTGAAGCTATGGATGATCAAGGAAGATCTGAGAATGTGGCTACTGATGGCATAATGCAGGAGGGTGTTGGTGAGAGGGAATCCAGTGGAACTGTAGATGAAGGGAGAAGAGACCAATTGCAGGATCCTGGTCCTTCCTTAGGGAAGACTAGTACCTTATGATTGTGGTCACTTGGAATATTAGAGGGCTTAATAAAGCCCACAAGCAGAAGGAATTAAAAAACTTTCTGCTGAAGAATAAGGTGGATATCCTAGGGTGTATTGAAACTAGGGTGAAGGAGCCAAAAGCTCATACTATAATCAATAAGATTGCTAAAGGATGGAAGTATCATCTCAACTATCCTATGGCAACTAATGGTAGGATTTGGTTACTTTGGAGAGCACATATACAGCTTCATATCCTAGGAACCACATATCAATTTATTCACTGTAGTGTTGAAGACTCAGCCTCAGCAGTCAAATTCCAACTAAGTGTTATATATGCCTACAATACAATAGCACTAAGGAAACAGCTGTGGAATGACCTCAGGGGTCTTCCTATTCTGGGGCAAGATGTATGGCTATTAAGTGGAGATTTCAATGCAGTTCTATCAACTGAAGACAGGATTGGATCCCCTGTAACAGATGCAGAGGTGAAGGATTTCAAAGAGCTGATTTATGACCTTCAACTTACACCTATTAGATCAAAAGGATGGAGATACTCTTGGACTAATAAGCAGGTATATAGCAAGATAGATTGGGCAATTGGCAACTTTCAGTGGCTTCAGCAATACAGCCATGTGGAAGCTGATTTCTTAAACCATTCTATCTCTGATCATACTCCTATTTTTATAAAGTTTGGAAGGCAAAGGCTTCTTCATCCTAAACCTTTCAGGCTTTATGACTCTGTGATGGAGGATCCTCAATTCAAAAATATCCTACAGCAGGTATGGAGTCAAGGAGGACATGGAACACCAATGCAACAGATATGGCATAAACTTAAAGAAATGAAGCAGCAGCTGAAGGACCTCAATAGGTACATGGCTTCTTACCAACAAAAATTGATCCAAGCAAGGGAGAAGCTGGACATTATCCAAAGCCAGTTAAGGAGTAATCCTGGATCTATTCAATTATTCAATTAAGAGAAGGAGGCTATTCTTAACATAGAGAAATGGAGCAATGTAGAGGAGCAGGTGTTGAGGCAGAAATCAAAAGCTACTTGGATTGATTGTGGTGATTCTAATACAAAATATTTTCATGCACAGTGGAAGATGAGGTCCAGTCAAAGCAATATTTCATCTATATATACAGACATAGGCACTAAACTCACTGATCCTTTAGCTATTGAACAAGAATTTATTGCAGTGTTCAAATCCTTGATGGGGGATAGGCCTAAGGAGGTTCCCTGTCTGAATTCTGCTATTGTCAAAGAAGGAGGATGCCTTTCTCTTGAGCAACAAAGGACTCTTATTAAAGAGGTGACTATGGAAGAGATTACAGCTGCTGTGAAAGAGATGCCAAATGACAAAGCCCCAGGTGTTGATGGTTTTATTGTGGAGTTTTTTACCAAAAATTGGGAGACTGTCAAAATGGATGTATTTGCTGCTATTAAGGAGTTCTTCATTACTGGTCACATGCCTTATATGCTGAACACTACTGCTATTGCTCTTGTTCCTAAGACCAATACACCTAAAACAGTCAAGGATTTCAGGCCTATAGCTTGCTGCACCACCCTCTATAAGATTATTTCTAAAGTCATTACAAGAAGATTGAAAACTGTAATTGATTGCATTATAGGGAAAGGGCAGTCAGCATTCATTGAAGGGAGAAGCATACTAGATAATGTCCTGCTTAGTCATGAATTGTTTAAAGGCTATGGAAGGAAAGGCATATCACCTAGATGTGTCCTAAAGGTTGATCTGAAGAAGGCTTATGACACTATTGAATGGAGATTTCTTAAACAGATGCTGGTTGATCTTGGCTTTCCTGCAAAATTTGTGGAATGGATTATGGCTTGTGTTTCAACTGTTACTTACTCCTTAGTGATTAATGGAGGACTCACAAAGCCATTCTCAGCCAGAAGGGGTATTAGGCAAGGAGATCCTATGTCTCCTTACCTATTTGTTATTGCAATGGAGTATCTCAACAGGAACCTTAATCAACTACACAAGAATGGCAATTTTAATTTCCATCCTAGATGCAGGAAGCTCAACTGCTCTCACATTTGCTTTGCTAATGACTTGTTGCTATTCTGTAGAGCTGATATTACATCTATCCAACTGTTACAGGCTGCATTCTTATCCTTCTCTTCTGCTTCTGGACTTTCAGCAAACAATTCCAAGAGTGCTGTATATTTTGCAGGCATTTCTCAATCTGAGAAAGCAGCTATCTTAGAGGACTTGGGATTCAATGAAGGACATCTTCCTTTCAAATACTTGGGTATTCCATTACATTCAAAGAAGCTGAGCATACATCATTATTTACCTTTGATAGAGAAAATCACTGATAGAATCACCTGTTGGACTGCAAAAGTTTTATCCTATGCTGGTAGATGTCAACTTATAAAGTCAGTATTATTTGGAGTTCAAACATATTGGTCTCAGATTTTTATATTGCCAAAGAAGGTGGTGAAAGTGATTGATGCAATTTGCAGATCTTTCTTATGGACAGGCAATGGAACAGTCTCCAAAAGATCACTGATAGCTTGGGACAGAATCTGTAAACCTATTGCTGCTGGAGGTTTAAACATCATTGACATCCAGATTTGGAACAAGGCTGCTGTATCAAAACTGCTATGGGATTTAGCAAGGAAGAAAGACTGCCTTTGGATCAAATGGATCCATCTTTACTACATAAAGAAGGAAGATATTGAAACAATGGCTAGTCCAAAAAATGCCTCTTGGATAACTAGGAAGATTATTGACTGTAGAATGCAAATCATGAATGCTAGCAAATTGCAAGGTGATCTACTGTCCAGACTTTCTAGTGTTTGTAAGTCTGGAAAATTTCAAATTCATTCTGTATATCTTTCTCTTCTCCCAATTTGGCCTAGAGTGGATTGGAAAAACTTGATGGCTACCATAAATGTCTTGCCAAGACATAAGTTTACTGTGTGGATGGCTGCTCATGGAAGACTACCAACAGTTGATAGATTGCTAAAGTTTGGTATCAAAGTTGAAGAAACATGTGTGTTCTGTAAGCAAGGCTTTGAAGCCTTTGAACACCTATATTTTGAATGTCCAATTACTAGCAGGATTTGGACTAGAATCTGCTGTTGGATTGGCTGGAGTAGACGACCAGATTGCTGGAAGAATGAGCTAACTTGGATATGCTGCAATGCTAGGAGTAGACAGTTCAAAAAGGCAGTAACAGCTACTGCATTTGTTACTACTATTTCTTTGATTTGGAGATGCAGGAATGATATTAGATTTGAGAGGAAACATTTTGATGAAGATCATTTATGCCGTGAGATTGCCCTCCTTATTCATGCTCGTGGTAGAAGTTGCAAGAAATGGATGAAAGGACTTAGAATTCTCAACAATTATCCTTAGTTCACTACTTGTTAGAATAGATTTAGCTAGTACACTAGTTGATTGTATTAGCAATGGTAGTTAGTCGATACTACCATTAAGAACACTCATATGTATATTTGTTATATCAATAGAAGCCAAAAAAAAAAAAAAAAAAAGAAGAAGATATCATCCACCCCCTTAATGAATTAGGGAGGTTTCTTATTATAGGTGCGAGCCCCACTTTATGTAATGACTTAGCCAACAAAGTCCCTAAATATACCACCTAGTTACATAAGCTAAGAGTCACCATTTGGCTTAATTAAGAACCCTATTTGCTGGAACGTTGGGAGGTCCATTAAGCTTTATCAACAACTTCTAATTACATTATTAATCTTTCATTAAAAATTAATAATAAATTATTATCCACATAATTAAAAATTATCTCAAATTATTTAAAATACTAATCACTTTTAATACACTTTATATATCTTACTATCATGGTCATGTAGTACCTTGTATGACACTAGTCCGTAAATATATGGTATTATTCCTTGGACCGTATTTTATCCCAAATTGACAACCTTAAACGAAACTCATATTCTTTAATTTATTTACACTCTAACTTTTACAGTACTTATTTACCACCTGCTATAAATAGCATAAATACTTATGATCACGCCCAACTATGCCTTATAAAAAGAATTAAGCGGTCGCTGCAAATATAATCTGATTTACAAGTCCAGAGTCGAATCCCACAGAGAAATAAGGCTTAGCTACATTTGTTGTCTATTACTAAGAAGACAAGCTTGAATAATTCCCAACTTATAAATATTAAGATTGTTGTGTTTAACTAATTAACTAATAAATTAAAATAGTAAATTAACAACTACTATGGGTTAGAGACAAGATTAAGGAGTTCTAGAGTTATGATTTCCCCTATTATCGGAATCCTTCCCGCTACGTTTTTTATAAACTCGCCTAAGTATTCTCTACCGGTCATGAGCGCTCTGACTGTCCTAAATCTCTCCCGAGTAATTACCATAATTTAGAAATATTCTCCCGAATTATGCTAGCTCGCATTAAGTGCGGCTGACTCGGATCACACCCAAGGTTTCATTATCCCTAATCCCACCTTTAAACCCTTTGTATTAATCTCTCATATACGTCAGGAGTGATGTTGTTCAACAACTACCTAAATATGCACTCTCTTCCGAGTAATACATACTAAATAAGCACAGTCAATTGAGAGCTCTTCAACCAATCACAATATAAATGTAGTTGAACAAATAGAGAAAAAGCTACAGCAAATCTATATTAACGTAATAGAAAAATCATTATTCAATAGGTTCCATCAAAACCCTAGAATAACAAATTAGTTATTCATAATAGTATGCAAAACTACAATACTAAAATTCATAACCAATAATGGAAATAGGAAGAAGGAAGTAAAAACTCGTAGAAGAGTTCTCTGCCTTGCTCCTAGTGTGTTCTTGCCTCCTTAGATCGAATCACCCGTCTCCTCAGCCTCCTTAGGTCTTAAATTGTGTCAAAAGTATGTCCAACTCCTTAAAATACCATTTTTCATGTGTATATACCAAGTAGGGACGGACCCAAATAATTATACCTTCTCCTACACGAAAAAGAATAATTTTTCAGGTTTGGCGCTCGCGGTCGCGGTCCGAGTGCTATATTTTATAGTGCACTGCCTCAGTCCCCAGTTTCGGATTCAACCAAATTTTACACGGTGTTCCCTTTAGAATTTTGTGACGACCCGGCTGGTCGCCTTTGGAATTTATGCACCGTTCCCCCATTAACTGCTTCCCCTAAGTTTACTTCTGCTATTTTGGTTTTTCGGGACATTCGATGTTAGAATTCAGAGTGTCTTTGGAAATTAGTCCCTAAATGAGAGCTTAAGTGTTGAAAAGTGGTCCGTAATCGGAACAGTGTGAAGACAACCTTGTAATGGGAATCCGATGGTTTTGTTAGCTCCGTTAGGTGATTTCGGGTTGGGAGCATGTTTGGAATGTATTTTGGATGTCCGTAGCTCATTTAGGCTAGAAATACCGAAAGTTAGAATTTGGAGGTTTCCGGTCCGATAGTGAATTTTTGATCCAAGGGTCGGAAAGGGATTTCGGAAGTTGCGGTAGCACCGTCATGTCATTTGGGACGTGTGTGCAAACTTTTAGCTCAATCGGACGAGTGTTGGGTAGGTTTTGGATCCAAAACGTGTTTTGGAGGAACTTGAAGTTCTTAGGCTTGGATCTTTAATTAATCGGGTTTCCGGTGTTGTATTGGAGATTTTAAGAATTGGTACAAGTTCGAATAAGGCGTTAGATGGTAATTGTGTTTTTGGTTGGGGTCCCTGGGACCCCGAGATGATTTCAGATGGCTGACAAGTTGGTTTTCCTGCTTGTGCAATAGCTGAACTTTCATCTTCTGGTATTTCTACTTCTCCGGCTTGGGAACTACAGAAGTGGCGCTGCATAAGCTGCCTTCGCACCGCAGAAGCGAGTTGGGCCTGTTTCCTCAAAGACCGCAGAAACGGTCAGAGATCCACAAAGGCGGAGCTGCATAAGCGGTTATAAGGCCGCATAAGCGGACTCTGGCCCCTTAATTAAGTCCGCAGAAGCGGATTATTTAGTTGCATGTGCGGCACCACAGAAGAGGTCCCTTGTTTGGAAAAGCGGAAAACGCTGTTCAGATAAGAGAAATTCGAGGGTTAGTTTTCAAAAGTTAAGAAAATTAAATTGAGCTCGGGGAAGGGCGATTCTGAGAGGATTTTAAAGAGGAGATTGTTAGGTAACATTTCTACGATCCTTTATAGTTATATTCCATCATTTTGTAGTTTAATCCATCATTTAAATTCAAATTCAAGGTCACAATTTGGGAAAAATTGGATAAAAATTCATTGGCCAAACTATTGAGTTTTGAGGGGGCATTTGACCTTCGATATGTATGAGTATTATATGGGTAGACTCGTGAGAGTACGAGGGTTCTAATAACATGAAAATAATTTGATTCCGAGACGTTGGCCCTAGGGGCATATTGGTCATTTTACCTATTTTTGCGACTTAGCTTTAATTTTAATAGTGAAATTAGTTACTTGCAATGTTATTTACTATATGTAATTGGTTTGAATAGATTTGGTCTACTCGGAGTCGGATACTCGTGGAAAGGGCATCGTTCCTTATTAATTTTTGCACCGGTTCGATTAAGTGGCTTGTCTAACTTTATGCGGGGGACCTCTCCCCATAGAACTTCTTATCTGCTGATTTAAATGCCATGTGCGCGAGGTGACTAGCGTGTACTTGTGCTAGTTATTGAAAAATCCACTTTACTTGAATTATCTAAACTGTGTTTCTCAGTTTTATTTGAGTGATTTCAATGCAAGATTAATCTGTTTTTACTTAGAAAAGTATGATTAGATAGAATTAATTGCTCAATTGCTTATTTTTCCTAAATTCTGCTACGTGAAGCATTCTAGGTTTGTTATACCTAATGATTGGTGTTCCACATTTGATTTTTTTTCTAAATTTTTTGTTGTGGTTGCGCATTCAAATTTGGACTACGGATGTGGGATTCCGGGGGTTTCCCCCTTGTTTTTATTTGGGACTGCGGGTTCGATTCCCGAGAGATTCCCCTGCACAATTATATGGAACTACGACAATGCATCTAGTAGATTCCCACAGTACTGGGTATTTATATAATGGACTACGGGACGATATCCCGGAAGATCCTTTAGATTGATAAAATGGACTACAAGGCGGTATCCTGGAAGATCCTAATTATGGGCACTGGTATTGAGCTATTTACTCTATATCATCTTATTTTCTGCGGGTTAATTTTTGTCGTGTAATCCGATTTATTTCATAATTGTATATCCTTATTTCTTCTTATTTCATACTGTTGTTAACCTTATTATTATATTTTATCTCAGTAGGTCCCTGACCTTCCTCGTCACAACTCGACCGAGGTTAGGTTTGGCACTTACTGAGTACCACTGTGGTGTACTCACGCCTCTTCTGCGCATGCTTTTCATGTGCAGATCCAGTACTTTTGCCCAGGCTCACTATGAGTGATCCAGGAGTTATATTCGGAGACTTGAGGTATACATTTTCCGCGTCCGCAGATCTGAAGAGTCTCCCCCTCATTCCACATATAGTTAGCTAGTTGTTATTTCGTTCTTCTTTGTATTAGACTATTCTGGGTGATTAGAACATCGTATGTTCTTCTATAGCCTGTGTTGCCCGTGTGATTCCGGGTCTTGGGAGTTGTTTCACCATTTTGGTATTTAAGTGCATATGCAGGTGGCAACTCTGTACATTTATTTATGTTAACTGGTATTCAGTTAAAATTTCTTTTGTAGAGATTGTTAATTTCGTAGTGTGTTAGGCTTACCTAGTCGTGAAGCCTAGGTGCCGTCATGATAGGTTCACAATTGATGAACTAGGGTCGTGACAAGTTGGTATCAGAGCTTCAGGTTCATAGGAGTCACGGGACACATGCCGGTTTATTAGAGTCTCGTTGATCAGTACAGAGACGTCTTTACTTATCTACGGGAGGCTATGTAACTGTTTAGGAAAATGTTCACTTCATTGAATTCCTTGTCGCGCTATATTTTTTGACACCGACTCTAACTTTTGTCTTCTATTCTCTCACAGATGGTGAGAACACGCACGACTCAAGATGATCAGGCACCCGCACCCCCTCCTGCAGCCGCTAGAGGCAGGGGCCGGGCAGGGGTCGTAGACGCGCGCGTGGTGCAACCAGAGCACCTGCGCAAGCTACCGCCGAGGTACCGCCACCAGATCCAGCTAGAGCTCAGTCACCTGACACGCCCACAGCCACCACTACTCTAGCTATTCAGGAGGCATTGGCACAGATTATGAGCATGTATACTACGCTGTCACATCCTAGGCCGGTGGAGGAGCCCAGACTCGCGCAGCCCGCACTGCGGAGCAGATGGTGCATATGGGGTAGGTTCTAGATAGTATCCCTATCCAGCATGCAGAATTTAGCCCGAGGATGGGGCACCTGCTTCTGAGGATGAGCATCATAGACTGGAGAGGTTCAAGAAGTATGACCCTCCGGTTTTCAGCAGACTAGCTACGGATGATGCTTTGGGTTTCTAGAGGATTGTCACCGCATCTTTCGCATTATAGGTGTTACTGCCTCGAGCGGGGTTTCTTTCGCAGCTTTCCAGCTTCGGGGAGCCGCCTATGACTGGTGGTGCACCTTTGAGTTAGACAGTCCGGACGAGGCTGCCTCCCTGACTTGGACTCGGTTTTTAGATATGTTTCAGAGGTAGTTTGTTCCCAGAGCCTCCAAGATGCATGGCGCGCGGAGTTTGAGCATTTACACTAGGGCCCTATGACCGTCTCTGAGTATGCCATCCGTTATACTAGGTTGGCCAAACATGCATCGGTTTTGGTGGCTACTGTTTGCAAGAGGGTTCGCCGGTTTATTGAGGGTCTTATTCCTCCCATCAGGCCTGGCATGGCTCAATAGTTTGAGATGGATATACCCTATCAGGAGGTACTGAGCATAGACAGGAGGATAAAGGGTATGCATGCCAGAGAGCGAGAGGAGAGAGAGGCCAAGAGGTCTCGAGAGTCAGGTCACTACTCTAGTACCCGTACATCAATAGCAGGATGTCATGGTAGGGGATATATGGGTCACCTAGTTCACTCAGCTCTTCCTTCATCTAGCAGTACTCCAGCTCCTCCCAGATCTCAGGAGCCTTATTATACACCTCCGATTTCTAGTGTAACTCCTGCACGGGGTGGTTTCAGAGGTCTGTCTAGCAGGGGTGGGCCCAGTCAGTTAGAGCCACCACACCCTCTCAGAGCTTGTTTTGAGTGCGGTGACTCACGCCACATGGTTAGGGAGTGCCCCAAACTTGGGAGTGGTGCACCTTCTCAGACTCCACAGCCGCATCGTACCCAAAAGGATTCTCAGGCTATTGTTCCAGCTCAAGCTGCCACCCCACCTACCCAGCCAACCAGGGGCGGAGTTTGGGAGAAAGAGGTCACCCTATAGGGAGGGGTCGGGCCAGATATTATGCTCTTCCTGCTCGTGCCGAGGCTGTTGCCTCCGATTCGGTATCACGGGTATTATATTAGTTAGTCACATAGAGGCATCGGTTCTATTCGATCCAGGCTCTACCTATTCTTACGTGTCATCTCATTTTGCTCCGCATTTAGGTATAGCCTAAGAGACCTTGAGCTCTCCTGTTTATGTTTCTACTCACGCGGGAGATTCCCTTGTTGTAGACCGCGTTTATCGGTCATATTTGGTTACTATTCGTGGTTTTAAGACCATTACAGATCTTTTATTACTTGATATAGTTGATTTTGATATTATCTTGGGCATGGACTGGTTGTTGCCCCAGTATGCTATTCTTGATTGTTATGCTAAGATAGTGACGTTGGATATGCTAGGTACCGCGTATTTAGTGGAGTGTTACTTTTGATCACACTCCCACTAGAGTTATATTTTTTCTTAAAGCTCAGCGTATGGTTGAGAAGGGGTGCGCTGCGTATTTAGCTTATGTGAGAGATGTCAGTGCTGATACCCCTTCTATTGGTTCTGTCCTAGAGGTACGGGATTACCCCAATGTGTTTCCAGCTGATCTCCCTGGCATGCCGCCCGATCGGGACATTGATTTTTGTATTGATTTGTTGCCGGGCACTCAGCCCATATCCATTCCTTCTTACCGTATGGCTCCTCCTGAGTTGAAGGAGTTGAAGGATCAGTTACAGGAATTGCTTGATAAGGGTTATATTTGACCCAGTGTTTCACCGGGAGGTGCTCCTATCTTGTTCGTAAAGAAAATGGATGGTTCTATGCGCATGTGTATCGATTATCGTCAGTTAAACAAGGTTACAGTGAAGAACCGATATCATTTGTCTCGTATCGATGATCTATTTGACCAGCTTCAGGGTGCATAGGTGTTTTCTAAGATTGATTTACGCTCAGGTTATCACCAGTAGAAGATTCAGGAGCCGGATATCCCGAAGACTGCTTTCAGGACTCGGTATGGTCATTACGAGTTCCTTGTCATGTCATTTGGGCTGACCAACACCCCATCAGGTTTTATGCATTTGATGCACAATGTATTCAGGCCCTATCTCGACTCGTTTGTCATTGTTTTATAGATGATATTCTTGTATACTCCCGGGGTCGGGAAGATCATGAGCAACACCTGAAGACAGTGCTTCAGACCCTGAGAGAAAAGAAATTATATGCAAAGTTCTCAAAATGTGAGTTTTGGTTTAATTTTGTGGAATTCCTAAGCCACGTGGTATCGAGTGAGGGCATTCGGGTGGATCCGAAGAAGGTAGAGGCCGTGCAGAGTTGGCCCAGGCCCTCCTCAGCTACAGAGATCTGCAGTTTCCTTGGCCTGACGGGGTATTACTGTCGTTCTGTGGATGGGTTCTCATCGATTGCAATTTTGCAGCCCCTATGACTAGATTGACCCAGAAGAGTGCTCCCTTTTCAATGGACAGACGAGTGTGAGGCGAGTTTCCAGAAGCTCAAGAAGGCTTTGACTTCATCCCCTATTCTGTTTTTTCCTACTGGTTCGGGGTTCTATATAGTTTATTGTGATGCCTCACGAGCCGGACTTGGAGCAGTGCTAATGTAGGACGGTAGGGTGATTGCGTACGCGTCCTGACAGTTGAAGGTACATGAAAAGAACTATCTCATCCATGACCTTGAGTTAGCTACTATTGTTCATCCCTTGAAGATCTGGCGTCATTATTTGTACGGTGTGCCTTGTGAGATTTACACGGATCATCAGAGTTTACAGCACTTGTTCAAGCACAAGGATCTTAACTTGCGCCAGAGGAATTGGTTGGAGCTACTGAAGAATTATGATATTACTATTCTTTATCACCCGGGCAAGGCCAATGTGGTAGCCGATGCCTTGAGTCGCCGGGCGAATAGTTTGGGGAGTTTGGCATATTTACCAGCTTCAGAGAGACCTATGGCGATGGATGTTCAGGCCTTAGCCAGTCAGTCCATGAGATTGGACCATTCGGAGCCCAGTCAGGTTCTAGCATGTGTGGTTTCTTGGTCTTCATTGTTTGATCGTATCAGGGAGCGGCAGTATGATGACCCTCATTTTCTTGTCCTCAGGGACACAGTTCAGCATAGCGATGCTAGGGATGTGACTATTGGAGATGACAAGGTATTGAGGATGCAAGGCCAGATCTGTGTACCCCATGTTGATGATATTCGGGAGTTGATATTGACAGAGGCCCATAGCTCGCGGTACTCCATCCATCCGGGTGTCGCGAAGATGTATCAGGATCTGAGGCAGCATTACTGGTAGAGGCGGATGAAAAAGGACATAGCAGAGTTTGTAGCTAGATGCCACAGTTGTCAGCAAGTAAAGGCTGAGCACCAGAGACCGGGAGGGTTACTCCAGCAGATGGAGATTCCGGAGTGGAAATGGGAGAATATCATTATGGACTTTGTAACTTGTCTCCCTCTGACTGCGAAAAAATTTGATTCTATTTGGGTTATTATGGATCGGCTGATCAAGTCCGCTTATTTCATTCCAGTGTGTACTACTTGCTCAGTGGAGCGGTTAGCGGGGATTTATATCAGGGAGATTGTCTGTGTGCATAGCATCCCAGTTTCTATCATCTGAGATAGGGGCTTAATGTTTACATTACAGTTCTGGAGAGGCGTCCAGAAGGAGCTGGGTACCCGGTGTAGAAAATCACTCTATCTATGATATGTGCGCTTTGGTTGTATGAGCATGATTTTCAGGTATAGGTTTTGATGAATGACAAACAATGAAGTCAAGCGTCAAACAACGATATAATATAACAAACAATCAAATGGCGAGAAGCATACTGATGACGAAATTGCATGAACAAGCCAAAGTCGAGCCAAAGAGTTCAAGACCGAAGACCCAAGACGTAGGTCGTTTGGTAGAACCAATGTAAGAACAACGCTTAAGTTATCTCGTCTTTTGGCTCAACATTAGGTCATCATAAACATGCATAAAACATTTTATTAAATCTTATTTATCATAAACATGCATCTTTGTGTTAAACAAAATGATTTGTATTTTAGTCAAAATGGTTTTTAAACATGTGTTTTAAATCTGGACCTAAACAATCGATTATATGCTCCTTACAATCGATTGTGTTTTTCAAAATAGCAAACAATCGATTATACAGTTTTAACAATCGATTGTATTAAGACAGTGTGATCTGAAGTTTTTCAAAATAGCAAACAATCGATTATATACTTCTAACAATCGATTGTATTGAGACAGTACTTAAACTGAATTTTTCAATCAGCTGAATAATCGATTATATGTTTTTAACAACCGATTATAATCAGAATAATCGATTATGGTTTTTATACAATCGATTATATTCAGACCGTTCCCACAGAATCCTAAATTGATTTTTGAACGTTGAAGAACAATCGATTATACAGGTTTTACAATCGATTGTTTCCCTTAAAATCAGGAGTCTGTTTTTTTAACGGTCCTCAAACAATCGATTGTGTAGGTCAGACAATCGATTGTATGAGCAAAAATTCAGGGATTTTATTTGTCAATTAAGCAACGGTCAGCACCATTTTTCACCTATAAAATGAGGTCTTTTGAGCTGTTTTTAAACACACAACTCCTCCATACATTGATATACATATTGATCATTTTCAAGCATCATTTTAGAGCTTTTGTTGAGCCATTTGATAGACAACTTTGTGTTGTTCATAGAGCTAAAATTGTATCTCTTTATCTACTCTTTTGAGAGAGTGCTTGTGTAAAAGAGAGTTGTTTGAGAAGAACTTATCTTCTCATTTGTCGGGTTTGCTAAGTACCCAAAGTCTTAGTGGTTGAAGTCTTGGGGTGAGGTATCCTCAAGCAAGTGAAGTCTTAAGGTGAGGTATCCTTGACCAACTGTAACGATTTGTTAAGCACCCGTAAGCTTGGCGAAGATAGTGGAATCTCGAGAGAGTCTCTCGGGGACTGGACTAGCCACGGGTTGTGGTGAACCAGGATAAAATACGGTGTGTTCTTTCTTGATTATTTCAATTACCGTATTTACTTATTCCTGCAATTTTTAAATTTCGCAAGTTTACGCTGTTTTTTTATTATAACGCTATTCACCCCCCCTCTAGCGTTAAGCGTATATTCTAACACCCGGGTGACTATGAGCACAACTTTTCACCCTCAGACAGACGGATAGTCCGAGTGCACCATTCAGATTCTTGAGGATATGTCCGTGCGTGCGTGATTGAGTTTACAGAGTCTTGGGATCAATTCTTGCCATTGGTTGAGTTTGCGTACAACAACAGTTATCAGTCCATCATTCAGATGGCACGGTATGAGGCCTTATATGGTAGGAGATGCAGATTCCCGGTGGGTTAGTTCGAGCCGGGTAAGACCAGGCTATTGGGCACCGATTTGGTCCAAGATGCGGTCGAGAAGGTTAAGGTGATTCAGGACACACTTCGTACATCCTAGTTTAGACAGAAGAGTTACGCGTACCGAAAGGTTTGTGATGTTTCCTTTATGGTTGGTGAGCGGGTTCTGCTTCGAGTCTCGCCTATGAAAGGCGTCATGAGGTTTGGTAAGAAAGGAAAGTTGAGACCGAGGTTCATTGGCCCTTTTGAGATTTTGAAACGGGTTGGGGAGGTTGCTTATGAACTTGCCTTACCTCCCAGTTTGGTCGGGGTTCATCCTTTATTTCATGTCTCGATGCTTCGGGGTTCACCATGTTGGAAAATGACTTGTCCTATGTTGAGGAGCCATTGGCGATATTAGATACACAGGTCCGAAAGCTCAGATAAAAAGATATTGCTTCGGTAAAGGTTCAGTGGCGGGGTCAGCAGGCCAAGAAGGCTACTTGAGAGACCGAGCGGGATATGTGCAGCCGATACCCTTATCTTTTTGCTACTTCAGGTATGTTCTCTATGCTCGTTCAAGGAAGAACGAATGTTTAAGTGTAGGAGGATGTGATGACCCGGCCGGTCGTCTTTGGAATTTATGCCTCGTTACCCCATTAACAGCTTCCCCTAAGTTTATTTCTGCTATTTTGGTTTGCTGGGACGTTCGGTGTTAGAACTCGAAGTGTTTTGGGACACTTAGTCCCTAAATAAGAGTTTATGTGTTGTAAAGTGGTCCGTAATCGGAACAGAGTGAAGACGACCTCGGAATGGGAATCTATTGGTTCCGTTAACTCCGTTAGGTAATTTCGGGGTTGGGAGCGTGTTAGGAATGTATTTTGGATGTCCGTAGCTCATTTAGGCTAGAAATGCCGAAAGTTATAATTTGGAGGTTTCCGGTCCGATAGTGAATTTTTGATTTCGTAACGGGATTATGGAAGTTGCTATAGCACGGTCATGTCATTTAGGACGTGCTATAAAATTTCAGGTCAATCGGACGAGTGTTGGGTAGGTTTTGGATCGAAAACGTGTTTTGGAGGAACTTGAAGTTCATAGGCTTGAATCTTTTATTTAATCAGGTTTACGGTGTTGTTTTGGAGGTTTTAAGGATTGGTACAAGTTTGAGTATGGCATTAGATGGTAATTGTGTTATTGGTTGGGCTCTCGGGGACCCCGGGATGATTTCAGATAGCCGACGGGTTGATTTTCCTAAGTGTGCAACAACTGAACTTTTCATCTTCTCGTATTTCCGCTTCTACGACTTGGGAACCGCATAAGCGGCCATCGCACTGCAGAAGCGAGTTGGGCTCATTTCCTTAGAGACCGTAGAAGTGGTCAGTGATCCGCAAAGGCATAGCTGCATAAGCGGTTATAAGGCCGCATAAGCGGACTCTGGCCCCTTAATGAAGTCCGCAGAAGCGGATTATTTGGTCACATGTGCGGGACCGCAGAAGCGGTCGCTTTGTTCGCAAAAGCGGAAAATGCTGTTCAGATAAGAGAAATTCGAGGGTTAATTTTCAAAAGTTAAGAAATTCAAAATGAGCTCCGGGAAGGGCGATTCTGAGAGGATTTTGAAGAGGAGATTATTTGGTAACATTTCTATGTTCTTTTCTAGTTATAATCCATCATGTTGTAGTTTAATTCATCGTTTAAATTCGAATTCAAGGTCAAAATTTGGGGAAAATTGGATGAAACTTCATTGACCAAACTTTGAGTTTTGAGGGGCCATTTAACCTCCGATTTGGATGAAGCTTAAATGGTAGACTCGTGAGAGTACGAGGATTCTAAAATTTTGAAAATTATTCGATTCGGAGACATTGGCCCGAGGGGCGTTTTGGTAATTTTACCTATTTTCGCGCCTTAGCTTTAATTTTAATAGTGAAATTAGTTACTTGCTATGTTATTTACTATATGTAATTGGTTTGAATATATTTGGGCCACTCGGAGTCGGGTATTCGTGGCAAGGGCATCGTTCCTTATTGATTTTTGCACCGGTTCGAGGTAAGTGGCTTGTCTAATATTGTGTGGGGGCCCTCTCCCCTTAGGACTTCTCATCTGTTGATTTAAATGCCTTGTGCGCGAGGTGACGAGCGTGTACTTGTGCTAATTGTTGAAAAATCCACTTTACTTGAATTATCTAAAGTGTGTTATCCATTTTATTTGATTGTTTTCAATGCAAGATTAATCTGTGTTAGTTAGAAAAGCATGATTAGATAGAATTAATTGTTAATTGCTTATTTTGCCTAAGTTGTACTACGTGAAGCATGCTAGATTAGTTATACCTAATTGTTGGTGTTCCATATTTGATTTTTTCCCCTGTAAGTTCTTGGTTGTGGTTGCGCATTTAAATTGGGACTACGGATGTGGGATTCCGGGAGTTTCTCCCTTGTTTTTATTTGGGACTGCGGGTTCGATTCCCGGGAGATTTCCCTGCACAATTATATGGAACTACGACAATGCATCCGGTAGATTCCCCCAGTACTGGGTATTTATATAATGGACTACAGAACGGTATCACGAGAGATCCTTCAGATTGATAAAATGGACTATAGGACGGTATCCTAGAAGATCCTCATTATTGGTAATGGTATTGACTCTGTATTATCTTTTTTTTTTGCGGGTTAATTGCTGTCGTGTTATCCGATTTTTTTGATAATCGTGTATCCTTATTTCTGCTTATTTCATAATGTTGTCAACCTTATTATTATATTTTATCTCAGTAGGGCCCTGACCTTCCTCGTCACTATCCGACCGAGGTTAGGCTTGCCACTTACTAAGTACCGCTGTGGTGTACTCACGCCTCTTCTGCGTATATTTTTTATGTGCAGATCCAGGTACTTTTGGCCAGGCGCACTATGAGTGATCCAGGAGTTATATTCGGGGACTTGAGGTACACATCTGCCGCGTCTGCAGATCCGAAGAGTCTCCCTCTCATTCCATCTATAGCTAGCTAGTTGTTATTCCGTTCTTCCTTGTATTAGACCATTCTGGGTGATTAGAGCATCGTATGTTCTTCTATAGCCTGTGTTGCCCGTGGGATTCCGGGTCGTGGGAGTTGTTTCAGCTTTTTGGTATTTAAGTATATGTGCTAGGTGGAAACTATGTACATTTCTTTATGTTATTCGGTATTCTGCGATTATTTCTTTTTTAGAGATTGTTAATTCCGCAATGTGTTAAGCTTACCTAGTTATAAAGACTAGGTGTCATCATGACAGGTTCACAATTGGTGAAGTAGGGTCGTGACAAATTTAGAAAAACATAAAATATAAAAGTTGTAGTCTTTTAAGTTAGCTTTCCAACCATATATTATATAGTCCAAAATAGAGTTCGGATCAAAGATTTTATGTCTATGCTACTAGACAGTGTGTAATATGACTACTCGAGTCTTCGTTTGTTCTTAACTATCAAATTTTGACCCTCGAACACGATCCCTGCTTAATTCATTGGGCTTTTACTCAGATTCAAAGCTCCAAATCACTAAAATTCATTCCATAACATCTGTATAGCTCGGAATCACTCATACAAGGCATAAAATACACCATTAGTGCAAAACACTAGCGATTAAAGTTCAAACTCAATTAAGTGCACTAAATTAGAGTAATAATCTACTATATACACAATTATAACATATCATCAACTTATAACCTAAAAAAATACTCTCATTCTCGAGCATATGCAGATTAACTTACGATGAAACTTTCCTTCAGCACTATATACGTTTTTAAGGATTATGTATTTTTGCTGAAACTGAAAAGGAAGTAGACAACTTACTAAATTGAATTTATGATATATAAATTTGGAACAAATTTTAAGTTAAATTATTGACTAATAATTCAGGAACTGAGCCCGCTTGGACATAAGAAATTTTTACCCTTTTTAAAAAAATATTTTTTCCGAAATCACGTTTGTTCATAATATTTTCAATTTTTACTTGAAGATGCATTCTGATAATTTTCGAAAATTTTAAAAACTCTAAAATGCCCTTTTTCAAAATTTTCACTCAAATCACCCACAAAACTTCAAAAACAACTCAAAATTATATTCATATCCAAATACAACTCTAAATTTCAAATCCTACCATTTTTACTTAAATTTTTTTTACCCTACTTTAAAATTTTACAATTCTTATGTTCAAAAACGTTCACTTAGACTTTTATTTTATAACTCAAGCACAAATTTTAAATTTAAATAAATTTATAGTCATCCAGACATGATTATTAAAGAAAAAAAAAAAACGAAAGGAGAGCTGAAGATGAAAGAGAGCATTTTTCTGAGACAACTTGCAACATCGTTGTAATATTCTATGTTTGTGCTTATATATATTCCTTATTCATTATCGTGCCGAGGTAAACGGTCACCGTCCTTACGCACTTCCCCACCGAGTAATTGATGTGTTCCGACTTCCGGCGATCTCATCTACTCGTAAAACCCATCAACTCACAAAAATCAGAACTTTATTAGAGTTGCCAGAGCAAAGAAATATAGCTATGAAAGCTTTGTTATATCCCGACCCATTGATATCTCCAGTACCAATTACAAAAACCAGACCTTTTTTGAATCCTCAAACTTCCGTTCGAATTCCCTTTAAACGCGTCGACTATTGGGTCGGGAAAAGCAGTTATTCGGCCATTAATGCTGTTTTGGATTCGGCATCGATTGATGAACAAGAACCCGAAATTAAGAACCCGTCTCTGTCAACTTCGTATCGGAATTCTGAGTTACCAAAGCCCAATCAGACTGTACTGGAAGCTCAAACCAAAGTTTGTACTGGGCCAACTCAAACCAGGCCTCTCACTGAGGAACATGCCTTCAAGGTTTTGGACACCATTTTGAAATCAGGTTATTCTGATTTGATTTTGTCTCTCTAATTTTTGTTCATTTCTTCTGTTTTTATGGTACCATGACATGCTTTAGGATTTAAGTTATATAAACGGATAAAGAATTCTTTTTAAACCATCCATCAGTATAATAATTACTTTATCATTTTTTCTGGGTCATGAATCATTGCTATTGAGAACTATCCCGTCACGACCCAAAACACCGTCGTGAAGACACTTAACCCAAAAATCCGTAGTGATGACACTGAACTTAACCCGTTAGTTAAGCCAACACCAATAATCAATCAAAGTAAGAGAAAAATAAAGGATAATCTGCTGTCATGATATTGATAAAACATATATAAGTCTGACAACATCAACTAAATGCGAAAAATACTACGTCAATCTCCCCAAAAACCCGATGGTACAGAATCATGAGCTACTAAAAAGAGTACAAGTGTACAACTAGGTCTCAAATATAAAATGTTGTCGAGTACAAAATAAACATTAGGATAGAGGATTCCATAAGCTGCAAATCCAATGTAGCAGCTCACCACGAAGTCTCCAAAGCTAAGCAACTAAGCACCCTCCTGGACGCTGCTAGAACCAATACCAGGATCTACACAAAAATGTGAAGAAGTGTAGTATGAGTACATAATTAACGCACATTCAGTAAGTAGCAAGTCTAACCCCGATGAAGTAGTTGCAAGGTTTACACGAAATATACATACTTAACCTGTTTCAGACTTTCAGTCATAAAAATATACAGTAAATGGAGAAAGCAACCAAGACCCCACGGATATTAATACAAAGGTGGCCCTGTCATGGAACAAGTATTAAACATACCGAATCCGCATATAAGGATGATATGCGCCAAATAAAATGTGAATGCGTGCCTCTACGTGAGTTTATAATGTCTATGCATGATAAAAACTCAAAACTCTACTTTAACCAACACTTCCTAGGTGCTCGACACCTCCTCGGTATCCAATATCACTGCTCACACATGGCCCAAAATAATGTGGATAATCACATGGCTTCAAGGGGATGGATCCAAATCAACGCGCTCGAGCGTTATAGCTCCATAATGAATCATTAATATCTCAGAAAATTCATCAAACTGTATGGAATGTACATCGTTCCAAATCATAATAACTGCATGGAATGTCCAATCGTGCCAACCTCAGTCCATAGCAGAGTATCATTTTTTTATTTGCACCGGGTGTCTGAGTCTCTTCGAGCTCCGACTAATCCCAGGGATGCATAGGCCATAACAGGGTATCATATGCTGGGATGTATGCATATGAACAAGAAATAAGCATATATATTGCATATGGATAGAGAAATCAGCATGCCGAGATGTATGCATGTATAAGTATGACTACAACTTAAGTTGCTTGGACACGGGTGCAGATCTAGAGATAGGATCCTACGGATCCTAGTACGGATACGTGCAGGATCCGGTTAAAACTAATTCAAAAATATAAAAATTATCTCTAAATTATGAGAAAATTTGTGGAATACTTACGTATTGGTATAGCTTGTAAAGTGCGGATTTCTTTTTTATTCTCAAGTTGTAGATAAGTGAAGGGTTTATTTTCTATATGAGGTATGTTATTTTCTTTTTTGCCCCGTAAAAATGTTAGCAACTCATAGAGTCGAGTCTACCTGCGTGGATCAGATTCTTTTTACTGTTTTGTACTTAAAAATGTGAAAGCGAAATTTTTTCAGAAAATGGTCAAAATGCGGTCCAGAATGCGGTCGTAGATCAGCTATGCGGACAACATTCCTATCGCAGAGTGAATCAGAGAGCAACCAAATTTTGATGTTAAAAATGCGGTCAGATATGCGGTCGCATAATCAATATGCGGACTGTAGATTGATCGCATATGGTCCCTAAGGAAATTCGAAGGTCAGTTCTGTGGTGCATTCTGTGACCGCAGAACTCGAATGCGGACCGCATATTCACCGCATTCCCAACCCGAGAGGTTTGAAACTTGAGCCATTTCTGCGGACCGCATGTCAGTTCTGCGACCGCATATCGCGTCGCAGATCGTGCTTGCATGGTATTTTTCTAAAATTTTAGACCCGACCCACCTTTTATTAAAACACTTTCTCCCTCATTTTTAACACATTTCTGATCAAAATAAGAGAGAGGGAGTGAGGGTTCTTGAGAGAGAAAGTAAGTTTTTATCATCTAGTCTTTCAAAACCATTGGAGCTCGAAAAATTCTTGGTGCATTGTCTTCTCTACTGATTTCTCAGGTAAAATCCCTAACCCACTTCCCCCAAATTTCGAAATTTAAGCTTGGGAGGGGAACCCCGTACACTTGTTTTGAAATTCTTCATAAAACCTTCATGCATGTCATCAAAACCCTAAAATCTTGTAAAAAGGGAATTGGGTAGTAACTATGAGTTTAAATTTCTAAAATCGTAAATGTTGCTCATGGACTAGATTGACTTCTTGATTGCTTGGCAAATTGGACTAGAGGTTTAAAGGGGATAATCAACTCCATGTATGTATGCCTAACTGTAATCCTTGTGAAATCAACATATGTTAGTTTGTGAAACTATTTGATAATTAATATTCATGTGGGGATCATTTTGAAGCTTTTGTGATGTATATTTGTGTGGTAACACCTTGTGATGGAAGTTGAGGAACTTGTAATTGAAAGAGTGTGGGAATGGTGGAAATGGAAATAATGTGGAACAGTGGAAATGGAAATAATGTGGAACAACGTGTATGATTAGTTGTGAACAACTGTTGTGGTAACCCAAATTGTTTACCAATTTGATGAACATGAGGAAATTGTTGTTGCTAGTTGTGGAATTACATTCTCCTTGTTGTGGATCTATGTTAACAATGTGCCACAGTTGATTTCTTGTATTTGTTGTTGTGTTGTATGTTGTTGTAAACTGAAACTGTCAGGCGGGGTCGGGTTGCGTGCCGCAACACGGTGAAATAAGGTGTGGGTTGGAGTGATAAGGGTGGCCGAGGTAATAAGGATGGACGAGGTAATAAGGGTGGAAAATATGATCCAATATCACTATTGATATGAATATAAATCATGAAATGATAAATGTGGAATTGTGAAAGGAGGCAGCAGGAGAGTTTATAACATGTGGGGCACTGATTGCCCCTTTGTTTGACTAATTGTATCATTTGGTGTAAAATGTTTGGTTGTTGCTCCATGGTTGTACTCGTATTATTGTTGTTCAGCTTTACACTTGTATATGCATTATTGACTTGAGTTTACTTGGGACAGAGTTTGTTCATACATGCCAGTACAATTCAAATGTACTGACGTTCCTTTTGCCGGGGGCGCTACATTCGTGTTATGATTGTAGGTAGATCCGTGGCAGACACTCCAGTCCACCGTCCGTAGCTCCTCATCCTTTCTATCAGTTGTGTACATATTGATGAGCCCTTTTCCTTCTGGGGCCCTGCGTGGTTCAGGCCACCTTTGTTGTTGTAATAATAGTTTTGTGATGTCATTGCAAAGGTATAGCTGGGGCCTTGTCGCCGGCAAGTGTCGTATTATCTTTCTCTTAGAGGCTCCGTAGATAGTGGTATGTGGGTTAGAACTTATGTATATATGCGTATGTTTTGGGCGCTGAAGTTTGTACACCATGTTCCCTGTTAATCATAATGCGGATTTTGTAAAAGATGTTCCCGGTTAATCATAATGTGTGATTATAAAAAGAGAATTTCTATTTACTTTCAATTGCAATTTGGTATCTTTTGGCTAATGAACAAGGAATAATGTAGGGTAACGCGTGGGGAATAGGAAAGACACCCAGGTCCACTCGACCGGGGATACCCGATTGAGTGCTGGTCATGTCCCTCGGATTTGGGGCGTGACATATTCTTCAAATTTACCTAGCTTTGCTTCTGATTTCGGGATATCTCGTGTCGAATTTTTTTGGTCTGTTGTGGTCAAAGTACCCAAATTTTTTTTACCAGATCCGGTACGGATCCCATATCGATATCCATACTAGTGTTGTGTCGACACGGGTGTGGCACAACTGCCATGTCGGAGTTACTTAGACTACAATGACAACATGTAACTCAACATGCCAAATAGCCCATCATGTCCAAATGAAGCATCAAAAGGCTAGACATAATCTCTAGCATGAATAAAGTTGCTCAAGCAGTCATACAACATATAAGGCATAAAACAAGAAGAAATTTATCTCGTACAAGGCACAATGAAGCCTAAAATCTACCCCAAACATGGTATAGCCTTGGCTCACGCATATACGCTCGTCACCTCGCATATACATCAATTTCAAACACATACTCCCTCCGTTCCAATTTATGTGAACTTGACTTGGCACGGAACTTAAGAAAAAATGACGACTTTTGAAATTTGTGGTCCTAAACAAGTTAAAAAGGAGCCCAGAGTATTTGTGTGGTTATAAAAGCTTCTCATTAAGGATAGAATTGTAAGTTTAAGCTAAATTGTAACCAAATTTAGAAAGGGGTCATTCTTTTTCGAACGAACAAAAAAGGAAATAGGTTCATATAGGAAAATTCCGTCAAATCAAAATTAGCCAAGATACTTACCTTATCCGAAATAAGCCTCAACCATTCAAAATGCCCTTTCCTCTATCCCTGGCCTCCAAACGCTCTAAATCTAGCCAAATAATACTCAATGAGGTCAAATATAGGTATAAAAACTAACACTAGATGATAAAATTTCAATCTTTAATAAAATTTTAGAAGTCAACAAAAAGTCAACCTGGGTCCACATGGTCAAAACCGGAGTTTAAGGTCAGATCCGTCGACCCATAACCCCACGAATCCAAATATGTGATTAGTTTTCAAATCGGCACTTAAAACCTTAAAATACTGGTTTCCAACTTTTGGACAACTCCAATTTCTCTTGTTCTATCCCATGTTTTGATGTTAAATATAGCGGCAGATTCATGTAAGAAGCATATATTTAGGTTAGAATCAATAACCCCAACCTTATAGATGAAGATTTCACTGTGCGTATACTTGGGTGTCAGCGCGTGCCTAAGTCTAGGCTCCAAAACTCCTTTTACTGCACACTGCAGGTGTGCGTCGCTCGACCAAAATGCAGCTACCATCCAATTCGTTCCATTTGCTGCTTTAATGTCTTTGATTGTGTATTAGCTCCATGCCGATTTCTTTGACTTCAATGATTGCTCCTCTTTTTTTTGGTAGTCTTAGGCTTTGTAACTCTTGCTTTCCAAGCTTCATGAATTTATCTTTCAATTCTTTTAGTAAATCTCTTCCACTCCATTATATAATTATCCTAATTCACCAAATATCAAACAATTAGTATAATCCCCATAATTGAAAAAGCGATAAAAATGCAAGTAAATTAATATCGAAACTTAGCACAAATATGCTCAACATCAGTAGTTGCCACCTTCCGCCAGTATAATATTGGGTAACTCTACCCACTAAAGCTGTGACAGATGGTAAAGATTTGCCTAGTGTTACCTTTGTTGAGATTTGAATGTTGGTTCCTGAAGTTGTTATTCTATCTCTTTGACTGCTATCACCCATGGGTGGAGAACCCTATAAATCTTGGCATTAGAATGATAGACCTATGGATATAGAGCATTCAGATAGCTGGCTCCAACTAGTTTGAGATTGTATAGTTGATATTTGATCTACCATTTTCAAGGCGATAAAGGAGGGAAAAGAAACAGGAAAAAGAAAAAAAGAAATGGAAAAGTAGAAACAGTCTTAATAATCCCAACTAAGTATGTTTCGAATAATTCAGGTTCGTATTGTAGCTCGGAGTTATTGATGGGTGTACATCTGGTGTCCTAATTTTGGCCCTCTTCCAGAAATCTGCGTGCCGATGTTGCTTGATTTAAATCACGGCAAGTATACCTTCGGAAGATAAAATTGACAAGGTCAAAGTAATTTAAATAAAGCAAAATTACAGAAATTATTGAGGCATGAATTCCCATATCCCAGAGTAAAACTTGCTTTGCTATTAAATTGGATATATCTGTGTAAGACTTCTTGATGACTACTGAAGTTACTTAATAGCATAATGTTTGATTTCAGCAAAGGGAGAGCTCAAAGACGAAGAACCAGTATCAAAAGCACAACTTGGGGCATTTTTTTCTGCAATGACCATTCGTGCAAATGCCTTCCCAGAGCCAACCCAATGGAGTGAAGGGGAAAGGCGTGCAATGAACCATTATTGGCCACAATTGATTCGAGTGCTTCCCCAGGATACCATATTTATTGCTGATCCAGAAGGCTCGATAATGGGAGTTGGCAGTTCAATAGGCCCTCAATTTGTTGGTAATGGTACTGCGGAGATGAGACTCGTTGGTGCCCTTAGGGAAGTTTTGGCTGGGGGTCATCTTGGATATGAGGAAGTTCAGGGTGTTCTAAAAGATGTCCTTCCATTGAAAGCAGGAGAAATGGAATCATCTAGTGTAAGTGAGTCACTGTTTTCTGCATTTATGATAGGCCAACGAATGAATCGGGAAACAGATCGTGAGCTGAAAGCCTACTGCCTTGCATTTGATAATGAACTTGGTAATATACTATTTCCTTTTGTCTAAAAAGAATTGGTTGTTGCTTGTTACGTGCCTGCTGCTAAATGACCTTGGTTGTTGCTTGTTACGTGCCTGCTGATAAATGGCATTTCTTTATTATCTGCTTTAATCTTGTCATCATCCCTTTCAGGCCCTGCACCAGTTGCTGATGTAAACTCATTGACTCACTACGGTGAGCCTTATGATGGAAATACCCGCTACTTCAGAAGTACACTGTTTGTTGCTGCTGTTAGATCCTGCTATGGTGAATCTTGCTTGCTCCATGGTGTGGATTGGATGCCACCAAAGGTGTCATATGTGCCTATATGCTGTAATAAGATGTCCATTACGTAATATCTGTATCTAAAATTATGTCTGATATATATATACACACACACACACACATACACTGAAAAGATTTTACTAGTAGAAAACGTGAATATGCAAGGAAATATTTACTTGAAGAGGCACCTGCTGCAAGAAGCTGTCCTCAAATAGTCGCCTTCAAATGAAAATTTGAGTTTGCAGAAAATGTTATGATCCAATAATAGCAGATAGATTTCTACATCCGTTCATTTTTTTTTTTTTTTTTTGAAGCAAGTGGTTTAACCAAACCTCATTTTCTTATTCCAGGGAGGCATTACTGAAGAACAAATGCTGATGTTTATGGGAGCAAACACACACTTAACCCCCTCTCAAGCTAGAAGGCTTCTTGAGGTCCATTCCCGTCCCTTGATACCTTTTTTACATTAAACTTACATAAACTGTTGCAGTTTATTAGTAATCCAAATTGTATTCAGGATGATGAAGTTGGTTTTGCTTATATAAGTCAACGAGAAGCTCGCCCATCTTTGTACGTAGATCCAACCTTTCAGAAACCAAATCATTATCTCTTTATTTTTGTTTTTTTTCCTTTTATTTTTTTCTTGCACGTCCTAAAGAGAAAGATAATGCCTCAATTAACTTCCCAGCAACTGTCCTAGCAGTTAAAAATAGAAAGGATATATTTCTGCTTTAGATTCTGCAATCTGGTCTTCCCAATTCTGAAGGCTTTTTAAAGTTCTAGGTTCATAGAATCTGATGGTTTGAGATATTCTGTATGGCTGTTCCTAAGCCTTTCTATATATTGGACTCCTCCCTTCCTCGATGTTCTTAATATTTCAGTTTCGCATCTGAACCTGGCTCCTTCCGTTGAGTCTCTTCTTCACTTTTGACTTTCCTTGGCTTACTTAAAAAAATGTGAGATATCATATGTCTTCTATTCGAGTACTTTTACCATGCTCTTATTTTTTTGTTTGTTTGGGGAGAAGGCAGTTTCTTTTTGGTGCAAGACTGCAAGTATAACACACTAAATTCTGATATAGCTAGGGTTTGAACAATTAGTCTTACTCCATTCCTGAATATCCTGTGAAAATTAAGAAATAAAACTATTTATATTTATGGAAAAGGGTTTGATCTATCCCTCTACTATGGTAAATTGTTCAAAATTGTCCTCCGTTATACTATTGGGCCATAAAAGTCCCTGCCGCCTTACTATCTTAACAAATCTGCCCTTAGTTAGATGGAGGTGCCACGTGGCATCCATCTGCAGGGACTTTTATGGCCCAATAGTATAACGAGGGACAATTTTTATCAGTTTACCATAGTAGAGGGATATATCAGACCCTTTTTCGTTATATTTAAAATATTTATGCATAAGTTATGCTTTTTTTTCTTTCTTTCTTTTTTTGAAATGGCTTCTGCATATTTTGTTTTAAATGGATAATATGTTATGCTTACCACTAGAGGCTAAAAGTTCTACATTATTGCAAAATTACTTGCCACTAATTGGCTGACCCCGAAGGTTAAGCACCTAGTCAGTACTTCGTCTGTATTTATATATATGTCCGTTTAAGGCACAGCTCAGTTGTAGAAAGAAATTGTTAAACTTCCATGATAATAAGAAGCAGCTAACATGATGGTCCATATGTTATTGTCTTTGCAGATACTCATTGATAGGGTTAAGGGAACATATAAAGAAACGCCCACCACTGGCGACAGCTGAGAAAGTTCAACAAATTGTGCGGGTAGGTCATGTTTCTGTTGTACCAAATACAAAAAATGCATTTAGGTCTACGTATTTAAATTTCTATATTTCAAGTATGTTATTATCTTGTTCTGCTTACTTTATGAGCTTAGCTTGGCACTGGTCATGAATTAATTCAATTGACTCTCAATCACATGTCGGTTCTTTAGAAAGAAGTTATAGGCTCTTAGATGGCTTTTTCTTTTCTTCAATTTGTATTTTTAAAAGCAGAAGCTCCGTGCAGCTTGGACAAATTGGTCTTTATTTGAATTGTTCTGTTTCTCTTCAGGCTCGGGGGAAGGAAGCAATTGTTGCTGGTTTCTATCACGAAGGTTATGAAGAACCATTGTTAATGCTTATGAGGAGAAGGGGTGTGCATGCTGGTTTGGTTGTAAAGGTACTTCATGACCTGAAAGAAGATTTCTTTTTGGGGGTGGGTGGGGCGGTGGTGATGGTCCCCTCTGCTGTTTATTATCATCTCTGACCTGGGAAAACCAGTGGCAATATTGATTTCGCGACTTGTACATAATCTCTGTAGATGTTTGCATCTTTAGGGTGAGGAAGGTGCACTTTCAATGACGACGAGGTTGCGGACAGCAAATGCATCGAAAGGATTTCCTGTGAATTATTGCTCAGGGTTCCGTTCAATGAATTTGGCACCTGCTTGTGCAGTTGATGGTACATGTTTACCATACTGTCAGTGATTTTATCCCTTACTTTCTATGTTGAGTTGCTAAATTCCTGCTTTTCCAAGTACATAAAAACAACATACCCATTCTAAAGAAAATAGACAACGAGGTAGCTGGTTTTAAGCATCTTTTCAGCATGCTCAAGCTTTTTAAGATGTCGCAGGTGTATCACGTGAGAGTTTCAATATTGAGGTTAATGCTAAGGATTATGGCTTTGCACCCACAGATACTCCAAGAACAGATAGATCTGTAAGCTCTTGTTTTTTTCCAAATGCTCTTCCACGTTTCACTGTTAATTTACTAGCACCAAAATTTGTCAGAGCGATAAGTGGTTTTTATCATTTTGCATGTTACACTTATTGCTTTTTGCCATTGTATATACTGGGACTTCTATCTTGGTGGCTGCATCAATCTAAAAGTTTATAAATGACTATATTTTGTGAAGTTAACCATGTGGTCCAATATCATCGGTTTACTTGGTTTAGGATTTGAAACTTCTAGACAGAAGTCAAGGCCAGTTGCCTCAACTTGAGTGCTTCTCTCGTATTTCCAGCCTATTCCTCGAGCTTTGTACTACTGGTGGTAATGTAACTCAAGATGATTAAACCTCTGTTCCTTTGTAAATTTCTTTAGGTTGCAAAGAATATAGAGTTGGGTTTAGCAGCTTTACGTGGAGAGAAGGGTCCAGCATATGATAGAATTGTCTTAAATGCTGGTATGATCGATCATTTGCTTGGGTCTGATGGAGCTCAAGACATAAGTGCAGCTTTTGATAGAGCCAGAGAAGCCATTGATAGTGGCAAAGCCTTGACAAGATTCCTGAATTACATCAAGACATCTAACAAAGTGATATCATAGTTGAGGCATGTTGGATTTTCTCCTTCCTTGTCCTAGGCCAGCCATTATTATCCCGGCAAAGGTGTAATGGGTTTATGTCCATATGCATGTGCAGATGATGGAAGTTGAAATTCAGAATTGTTTTCTGTATCTTTTGTCTTTTAAATCTGTTGTGTATGTCCGAAAGATTTTCATATGTTTCAATTTTGCTTGGGCAAGCTTCTCTCATCCTGTTCCCCCCTTTTCCCTACTTGACAAGGTCTCTTCCATAGAGGACTTGAGAATTGATCTAAAGAACTGTTTTGATATTTAGTTATCAACTTATTGTCAGTATCACTATTAGCTTATTCATCTATTAGTACTTGAACGAACTAATAGCTCTTGTCAGCTTTGATTTCCAGTTGGAAGGCTGGATAAAAATGGTCTGAAATAGAAAAGAGGGGGGGGGGGGGGGGGTATAGATAGAAAGTTTGCTTTCATTGAAAATAACCTAGAAATTCCAGTATCTCCTTTGTTATGTCCTTCTCTTTTATCATGGTAAGTGTTAGACCCTTGACAAAGCTGATCAGCAAGCGGTTCGGCAATGACAAGGATTTGGCATCATGGCCTTGCCATTGGCCTATGTGCGGGGGAAATCAACATGCAAGACAATGCAGGTGTTGTCAATGGCAACAAACTGTTGCAAGGCACGTGTGACGGACTAAACTTCTATTTGAGAGCTGCAGTGTGACGAGCTATACTAAAGCATGAGTGAAAAACATGTAAGAGCGCATGTTTTGAGTTAGGAAAGAGTCCTAAATCTGGTTTTCAGGAATGAAAACACCTAAGGCTAAGAGTAGTCTTGTAATGGTCAAGAGTGATCTTCTTTGTACACGTCATTGTACTTTGAATTTGAGTTTCTTTGTATGCTCGAGTTAAATACAAAGTTGGAAAAAGAGTTTCCTGTATATTGTGCCTTTTGTTCACTTTTATTTTCTATCCCTTCATCTATTTTTCGTTGCCTAAAATGCAATCTAAGTTTACTACGTTGAAAAACTGCCTAAATTAATCCAAGTCCAAAGTTACTGAAATTTGGACGAGTGTTGGAGCAGGCTGAATTCAAGTCGAGATTTGGCTGCCGCGCGGGCTGTTTTTGTGTGACATAAAATACGCCTGTGACAACTGGTATCAGAGCGGAGCAAGTTCGTGATGGAGACACGACGTGCAGTGGCAGATTTCGTGGTCCTGTTTGAGAACATGGCCGGTGGTAACAACGAACTGCGGGAAAGGCTAACGAAACTGAAAGCATTGGTGGGAAATGTTCTTGATGGTGAAGAAATTCAAACTCTCGTGACTAGGCTTGCCTACCTTGAGGCAGAATTGGCAAGGCTAAGTTGAGAGAACGCAGATCTGAAGGCCGAGACAGTGGTACTACGACGTGCTGTGGGCGAGGATGCTCCTCAACGTGGTGCTGAACGTCTCAAGGCGAGAATTCCTGAACCTAAGGCATTTGGTGGTGTAAGGAGTGCACGTGAATTGGAGAATTTTCTTTGAGATATGGAGTAGTACTTTCATGCTACTCGTGTGCAAGACGAGAAGGGGAAAGTAATCTTGACTAGCATGTATTCGAGTGAAGATGCTAAGTTATGGTGTCGCACTCGTGTGGTTAAAGATGAAAGTCTGAGCAGACCAAAGATTGAGTCGTGGGAGCAGCTTAAAAAGGAATTGAAGGATCAGTTCCTTCCTAGTAATATGTCTTGGATTGCTAGGGACAAACCAAAAAAATTGAAACACACCGGATCAGTTATAGCATATGTGAAAGAATTCACATCTTTGATGCAGAGAATCAGCAACATGCCAGAAGAAACAAGTTGCACAATTTCATGAGCAGGCTGCAATAGTGGGCACAACTTGATTTGCGAAGGCAGAATATTTAAAATCTCGCAAGTGCTGGGGCTGCGGCTGATGCATTGGGAGATTTTCACTTGAGTGATGAGAACTCTACCTCAAAGTCCAATGATGGAAAGAAGGACAAGGCAAAAGAGTGAAAGAAATGTGAAAATAACAATGCAAATGAAGACAACGGGAAGGGATAGCATGAGGCTGGAACTTAAAAGAGCAAGGAGAAGGGCAACAAATTCAATGGTTGTTTCCTTTGTGATGGACCACATCGAGCAAGGGACTGCCCGAAGAAGGCAGTGTTAAATGCTATGACTGCCGCGGATAAGAGAGCTGCATTGGAGGCAATGGCCAGTGACAAACAAACTGTTGGTGTCAATGCAATTGTTGCTTAAGAGAAATGCGGTCAAGGGGCATTGCTTGTCAACCCCTTAGGACTCATTAATTGGGTTAAAACTCGAAACGAAAGAAAATCGGACAAAGGCTAAAG
Organism: Nicotiana benthamiana; assembly: GCA_034376525.1. Lineage (NCBI taxonomy): Eukaryota > Viridiplantae > Streptophyta > Magnoliopsida > Solanales > Solanaceae > Nicotiana > Nicotiana benthamiana. Next base: position 82,393,931 of record CM067336.1, read on the forward strand.
CCAAGTGGGGACTTGACTGCCACACAGTCGACAGTGTTTTCGGCGGACAGAGAACATCGCTGTGACAGTAAGCACATGCATGATGCCAACAAATGATCCACTGACAAAATTGTTGCATGACCGGACTTTCTTCCCAATTCGAAAGTCACAACGGCTAGAAATAAGAACTGCATATCATGCAAGAAAGCAATTTTATGTGAAAGAAAGGATCCATTTCTCGAGGTACATTCATCATCTCCGTGAAGAACTTTGAAAGAGTAGAAACATCTTAGTTATGCTACAATCGAAGTGTATGTCTTTTTGAGAAGAGATTAACTAAGAAAGTTCTGTCTAATCAAAATTCCTAGTTGACACAACACACTTGAGTAGCACCAGTTATTGCGGTAGTGCTGCCTGGAAGAGCTCACTTCTCCTTGCTTTCTCTATACATCTTGAATCAAAGGTGAACATAAAGAATGAAAAAACAGCTTAGGAGGATCTGCAATTAAATCTGAAGTGCAGCTGCTATGGGAGCGGCAAGGCTCAGAACCTCAAATGGCTTTCTGTCTTTCACCTCCTTCACTGTTCGAGGGCATGAATCTGTGATCCAGAAGTAAGTCATCCCACTCTCCGGACTACCTGAAAAAGTTAAAGGTAAACAGGGATGTGAAAAATCAAAAGGAGGATAGACCAAAACTCAAGACTGGCATTCAGAGTGCAGTTGACCATTTCATTGAGAATTTAAAAACTTCAAGATATGCTAACAAATTTTAATATTAGTTTTGCTAAATACGGACGAAATTTCAATCTAAAGAGAAAGATCATGCTGCAAACATACTTGGTGCCTGAATGTGTTGTATTGCTGAATAACATCTACTTTCAGTTGCCAAATTTTATTAGTACATAATTTTTCCAATCTAACAACAACAACAAACCCATTATATTCCCACAAGTACGGTCTGGGAGGATACTGTGTACGCAAACTTTATCCCCACCTTGTGAAGGTAGAGAGGTTGTTTCCGATAGACCCTACCCTCAGCTCAAGGAAAGATGAAACAACTATACAAGGAATTTTTCATGAAATGGATAGAGGCAATGCACAATTTAAACAGAAAAGACCACCATTCGCCCAAAAGAACAGTAGAGGAAGATTTCGAAAAGAAGCACCTTAAAGCATGGTAATTTAGCATTATTGAGGGAAAACCTGTTAAAAGATGCAGGATTTTTTTCCCAATAAGGGTACATGAAAGGCTAATAAATCAGAAGAGACCTCAAACGTTATGCCACACACTCGAGCCTTCTGCAAGGATTTTAAGGGCTTTGACATTTTGGCAGAAGCAATCTTATAGAAGGAAATTATTGCTACTAATATAAGAACCCGAAAACACATGTCTACCTCCTTTGTCGTGGTTAAAACGCTGCCATGATCTGTTTGGAAAAATTCCGTGGGTCACATAAGCACTTATTTTTTGAGCTCCATGTCTAGCCAACACTTTCTGCAAAAAGGCAGAGAATAGTTTGCTATAAATAACAAAAGAGAAAAAGTATATTTCAATATTCAAGAATGTCAACTCAATACATCATGGTCAAACATTTTATACTTCTTCTGCATCTAAGTATTTTAAAAAATGCGCATACTAACAATCAGGTTTGTTAAGAAGATACATATGCTACTATGACCCTCTCCACATTTCATAATTTTCTCTTTGAGAAGACTACCCTTCAACAAGGAAAAAAAAGAAATCTAAATGAGTTTCTCCAGTTTTAGAGCATACAGAACTAACAACTATAAAGCAGTACCTTGAATTCATGGACCCAAGAATGGTACTTTCTGCATTTAGTTTCAGTTCTACCTTTTAAATGCTAGGAACTTACCTAAATGAGGCCAACTTTTCACTATCAGAGACTACACCAAACAAAAAACCGTACATAAATAGCTTCTGCTTCACCAGTTTCTGCCAAGTAACTTGGATTAGCCAGAATGGAAATGAGTTACAAAAGTATCAGAACCAAATATAGAGAAGCATTAGACTCTAGATTGGAACGTTTTTTTTTCCTTTCTTTTTTTAACCGACCAGATCATAAACATATAGCTAACTATGAGGGCTCTAGCCTAATGTGAGGGGAAGTAGCACCATTAGCTTTCTTACCTGGCATTCTGTTAGGGTGCCACCTGATTGTACAAGATCATCCACTATCACCACATGACGTCCGGCAGGATCTCCCTCCTTAATCCGTACAATTCGTTGATCACCTTCCCTAACTTTAGCACAGACAATCTGATAATCAACCACAACAGGCCATATATAAATGAGCAGCGCGAACGTGGTTCCAGATGTAAGGCAAATTGAAAAGCAAATATGTAGTCTTTCAGTAAGATGATAAAAAATCCAGCAGCTTGATTATTGAAGGACCCAACAATTTCTTAAGGAATAAACTATATTCAACCAGAACAAGTAGATGATGATGACATGCACATTCTGCCAAATCCAGAAAACTAAAAAAATTAACACCCTGAATAGCATATGGTAGCGGTCAATGCAAATACAGACATGCACGCAAACTTCGTAAGCTCACATGCAGCACATTTTAAGAAGCTTCCACTCCCCTCTTTCCTACCCCCTCCCCAAAGATAAACATCAATGAATCATCCATCATGCACTAAATCCCAAATCAGCTAGGGTTGGTATTTTCCCTCTTTATCATTTATTTGTTTGGTAGGTAAGGGGCAGGGAGGGATCATGTTACAATTTTAGTCACTATGTACTTATTTAAGGAGTGGGGGAACGAGAAGGGTATACTCCCCAAAGATAAAACATAAATGAATCATCCATCATGCATTAAATCCCAAATCAGCTAGTGTTGGTATTTTCCCTCTTTATCTTTTATTTGTTTGGTAGGTAAGGGGCATGGAGGGATCATTTTACAATGTTAGTCACTATGTACTTATTTAAGAAGTTGGGGAATGGGAAGGGTATCACCGCAAAATGAAACCCTACTTTGTGAAAAGGAGAAAGGCTCGATAACCCCGAACTCTGGAGGAGTAAGTGCTCCAGAGTTGAATTCACCACTCAATTCACAAAACCCGAGTACTAGTACGCTGAATTCAACACCTAAGTCAGCTGGTATGACGACTGGAGTAGTAAGCCCAGAAAATTCTACTGTAGCAAGAACGGTTGTTTCGAACGGTTAGGATCGGGAGATGCATGGAGCTTTCACTCAAGAGGCTAAATCCAGCGCAAGCAAAATAGTTGTAAATGGAAAGCAGAGGGAGAAGAAACAACATGATGCCATTCCAGTACCTCAGAGAAAGCTAGAACCGATCAATGGGATCAGAGAGAAAACATGGGCAAAATTGTTCTCTGGTAACAGGATGGTGGCAAGGGCAATGGACCTAGTATTTATTCCCCCTTTGATTCAGGATGGAATCAGGAAGGTACAATTGAAATAGGATGAAATGGAGATTGAAGATGAGAAATGGAAAAAGGCTATTATTCCATATGTAATTGGAGAATCTCCACCAATTGGTGACAAGGAGAGATTCATAGCCTCGCAATGGAATTTCGCTGCTAAACCAAAGGTATACTATCATAATGAGGGCTATTTTGTCAAACTTATCAATACCATGGAGGAAAAAAATGAGGTACATTACTTAGGGCCACACACCATAAATTATAGGCCAGTAATCCTGAAATCGTGGTCTCCAGACACATTTCTCAAATGGATTATGAGATGTGTCACAATAGTATCTTACTCCATTGTTATAAATGGGAAGCCATCAACTCTCTTTGATGCTAGAGGAGTCAAGCAAGGGGATCCATTGTGTCCATACCTTTTTGTCTTGGCTATGGAATATTTGTCTAGAATGATGAAAACTCTGAAGGATAGGCCAGATTACAACTATCATCTTAGATGTGAGAAGTTGAACATACTACAACTTAGTATTGCAGATGATTTACTCTTGTTCTGTAAAGGTGATGTGATCTCCACTTAATTACTGTATGATTGCTTTTGTTAGATAGTTATGAAAATAAATCTAGTCCCACATGGAATATGAGTAGAATATGTATTGTATATAGTTATAAATAGGGCTATCATAAAACACTAAATAGAATATCAAAAATAGATTTTACTCCGGTGCATTCTCGCATGGTATTAGAGCATTAATGAGAAACTTATCGATGTGCATAATTCCAACGACTTCTGGGAGGAAATACCTTTTTGCCGTTCAATTTTCCGGCAACTTATGAGGCTATGCGCAACAAAGTCACTTTCAATTAGTATTGTGCAAAAACCAATACCACCACAAGATTCCTCGGGCTCAGGCAACCAAACCCTAGTCAACCCCACCGGAAAACATCTTCCCATGGCCCTCACGCGCCAGAAAAATGAGAAATTTTCCTATGAAGATCTGACCCACGCCCCGGCATGTGAGGCCTATTTCGGCCAAATTTTGGAAAAATTTCTATTGAATAGTCTGATCGCCTAGGAATTTCGAGCCTACCCATACCTTTTTCTTTTTAGTGCGATCACTTTGAGATTTTTCCGGCAACTACAGTGACTTTCCGGAGGCTATAATGATTTTTCCGATGAAACTTCTTTTGGACAGACTACTCGAGAGGTTATTCCGAGTCTATCCATTCAAGTTTCATCAAATTCCGACAACCTTTTATTTACTGGTGAGTGAACCGTGTTTTTTTTTAAAAAAAAAAAGAGTTTTCTGATTTGACATTTCAAGTTTAACCATACAACTGTTAGTCAACAATTTGAGAAATTGGTTGTAGAAAAATGGGATCCAATACTGTGAATAGTTGGATGATTTCTTTACTGGATTATATGGAGTTCTTTCACTACAAAGCATGTAAACATACATCTTCATAGATAACTTCCCTCGTTCAAGCATGTAATAGCGTGACTTGTGTCTCCCAAATCAACCTACCCTTCATATTGCATCAAATCCAGTGTTCCATGAGAGAACTAAACACATTGAGATTGACTGTCACTTCATTAGAAAAAAGATACTCTCAGGACATATTACTACAAAGTTTGTGAAATCAAATGATCAGCTTGCAGATATTTTCACCAAATCCCTCACCGGTCCTCGTATTAGTTACATATGTAACAAGCTCGGCACACATGATTTGTATGCACATGCTTTAGGGGGAGTGTTAGATAATTATGAAAATAATCCTAGTCCCACATGGAATACAACAACAACAACAACTACCCAGTATATTCCCACCAGGTGGGGTCTGGGGAGGGTAATATGTAGATGAGCCTTACCCCTACCCGAAAGGGTAGAGAGGCTGTTTCCATTCGACCCTCGGCGCATAGGATAGAATGAAAAGCTGCATTAAAACAAAAACAAAACAAAAACAAAAACAAAAACAAAGACAAAATTAGAAACAAAAACAAGACAAAACAAAACAATAAAGCATTAGTAAATCCCGCAGAAATAACGTAAATAATTATGTAAACATAAGAAACATAAATACAGTCGCATGCAATAATAACAAACCGTAACTACCATACTAACAACCATAAGGGGACATAAGCTAAAACACTAATCATCTATGGGTGACCCTGCTATCCCACACCCAACCCCAAGTGAGGCGTACGAAGAACTCTATGAGCCCCTAGCCTACAACCCTGATTCTAGACCTCCAGACTCCCCTATCAAGGGTCATGTCCTCGGAAACCTGCATTCTAGTCATGTCCTGCCTAATCACCTCTCCCCAATGCTTCTTAGGCCTCCCTCTTCCTCGCCGACCGCCAACAATCTCCAGCCGCTCGCAGCTCCTCACCGGGGCATCGGGACCCCTCCTCCGTACATGCCCGAACCACCTCAGCCTCGCTTCCCGCATCTTCTCATCCACCGGGGCCACCCCTACCTTCTGTCGAATAACTTCATTCTTAATCTTATCTAGCCTGGTGTGCCCACACATCCACCTAAGCATCCTCATCTCCGCAACCTTCATTCTCTGAACATGGGAGTTCTTCACGGGCCAGCACTCCGCCCCATACAACATCGCAGGTCTAACCACGGCTCTGTAGAATTTTCCCTTGAGTTTGTGTGGAATTTTCTTGTCACACAGGACCCCTGAAGCAAGCCTCCACTTTGACCACCCCGCTCCTATTCGATGGGTGACGTCCCCGTCAATCTCTCCGTCCTCCTGAAACACAGACCCAAGATATCGGACACTATCCCTCTTGGCGATGGCCTGAGAACCAAGCATCACGTCCCTGCCTACCCCACTCGGCTCGTCGCCAAACTTGCACTCCAGGTATTCTGTCCCACATGGAATGAGTAAAATATGTATTGTGTATAGTTATAAATAGGGTTGTTCTAAAACACTTAATAGAATATCAATAATAGATTTTTCTCATGTGCATTCTTATAGCTTTGACAATTTTCCATATCATCAGGCGTGATAGTAAACCAAGACAAAATTTGTTATCTATTTTGGAGCGATTCCACTAGATATACAGCAGCTGATTACGCAAAGCCTGGGTTTCTCTACCTTTTAGATACCTGGGGGTGCCTCTGAGTACAAAAAGATTATCGGCGGCTCAATGTCAACCTCTGTCAGACAAGATGCTTGCAAAGGTGAACCATTGGACAGCAAAATTCCTGTCGTATGCGGGAAGGTTGCAATTGATTAAGAGTGTTATGATTGCCGTCCAATCCTTTTGGTCACAAATATTTCCATTATCTAAGAAGATAATTCTGAAGTTTGAAACTATTTGTAAAAGATTTCTTTGGACAGGTGAATCTGAAGGCAACAAGAAGGCATTGGTGGCTTGGGAGAAGTTGTGTTGGCCCAAGTCTGCAGGAGGGCTGAACAACACTGACATACTAGATGGAATAAAGCAGCAGTCCTAAAGCACCTACACAATCTATGTAAGGAGGAGGATATATTATGGATACAATGGATGCATACATATTACATAAAGAAAGGTGTAGTATGGAATACATATGCCAAGCAAGTTTCATGGTGAACTCAAAAAGACCTAAGTGCTGCAAAGTACCTAACAGAAGCAAATATAAGAGTGGAGGATATTTTGAATGCAGGAAGCTATTCCATTAGAGACATCTATAACAAACTTAGAGGAGACTTTCCTGAAGTTGAGTGGAGGAAGCTGATGTCCAACAATCAGAGTAGTCCTAAGTGAATCTTTATACTATACATAGCATTACAGGGCAGGTTATACACCAGAGACAGGCTTATCAAAAGGGGTGTACTAACCAGTCCATTTTGCTCATTATGTGAAGGAGGAGCGGAGGACCATGAACACTTATTTTACAAGTGCAGCTACTCAACAGCAATATGGAGAAAGCTGCTGTACTGGATAGGAATCAATAGGTATGCACAAGGTTGGACTAAGGAGATCAGCTGGGCTACAAAATATGCATCGGGAAGACAACCATTAGCAGCAGTGTAAAGAATGGCCTTAACTAGTGCTGTCTATCATATATGGCAGGAGAGAAATGGGAGAACTTTCCGCATGAAGAAGAGGAACGGTGATGATATCGTTAGAACAATAGTTCAAGAGATTCATTGTCAAGGAAGTATGAGTCCCAGACTGGCCAAACAACTGCAGGAGCTAAACTTTTATCCTTAGCTAGTTTGTTTCAGATTTGAATCAGGAGTATTGGTGATGTTTAGTTTAAGATGTCTTTAGAGTTGGGGCTATATGTCCAACTTTAGTATGAAAGCTATATGGTTTTGTTTTATACTTGTACACATTTCAATGGTAATAAAAAATTTCTAATTACCAAAAAAAAGGAGTGGTTTATGGCCTTCATCTTTGGGCCACAGGTACTCGAGCACATTTATAAAAGTCAATAATCCTATTTGCAATTCGTAAAATACAATTTGTACTTATTTAAGGGGGTTATGACAACTTTGAGCATAGGTACTAGAGGGCATTTAGAAAGGTCAACAGACCTACTTGCAATTTGTAAAATACAAGTGCATAACGAAGAAACTGAAGATACGAGACAATAAAAAGGGGAACTGTAATTCAATCCCATATTAGAACATACAGGAGCAAGTTTATAAGCATAAAAGTATGAATATAAATGTATGATCACCATGCTGATGGAGTTATTTTGAGCAAAAAAACTAGTTTTGAAGGAATACCATTGGAAAATGCTGAAGCTGCTTGTGAAAACGTTTCCATGCACCATCATCAGGAAAAGCTAGAGATATCTACAGAAAGCAACAGGACGCCGATTATTAGCAGGAAAAAATATTTAACCATTGACCACTTCCATTATTTCAATGGTACAAGTAGTAAGTGAAAACACGGCATCCTGCAATGCCACAAGCACATTATGTGATCTACAAATTTTAGGATCAAAAGGATCGTTACATTTCCTTTTTAATTTTTCTCCGTGTAATGGGAATCCCCAAACCCCACTTTGTGGGACATTACTGGGTAGTTGTTCCGTGTAATGGGAATAGCACCCCAAAGGAATTCATTTCCTTTTTATTTTTCTTCATGTAATGGGAAAAGCAACCCAAAGGAATTCATTAATTTTAAAATCATAGTGTAGACTCATCTTTCATAACTAGTTCATGCTTGAATTATGAACCGTTGAATCTAAGCACGAGTTCGGAAAAAATAACTATCGGCTCTGGTTATTGGAAGGCAGTATTAATACAAAATCATTCTGTTTATAAGCACATCAGAATAGAACATAGAGCCCTTTCAGATGGGCTTGTTTTTAAGTGACTTTTAAGCCATAAGTTAGGAATTCTAACTTTTGGCTTGTTTTTGTCATTTTAGCTTAAAAACAAGTGCTTAAACGCACTTTTTTACTTTATATAAACACTACAAAATGTCTTAAAAGCACTTAAAACAAGCCAATCCAAACGGGCTCTATAAACCAAACAGTACATCTGTACAGTTTTTGGATAGCACGCGGTGACAAATAGCGACGAGGGATGATATATTTATTAATATATCAATTCAAAAATTAAAGACTCAATAGATAGTCATAGTAGATTCATTAACTAAAGTCTACTAGTCTAAAACAAGCAACGTCTATTCTTCTTCAAGATTTTCAAATTCTACAACTTCATGAATGTTAGCATTATATTGGCTATCATCTTCTTCATCCTCGGAGTCTTCATCAAAACAGAGCAAATAAAACTGAGCAAACAAATAAAAGGCTACTGCCTCTGGTCGAAAAACAGAACCCAAGAAAAAAAAAGAGAGCTCTGGTCGAAAAACAGAGCAAAGAAAGAAAGAAAGAGCTCAGGCCGAAAAATAGAACAAAGAAAGAAGAAGAAAAACAGAGCAAAGAAAGAAAGACAAGAAGAAGAAAAATGAAGAAAGAAAGAAGAAAGAGCTGATCATAGAAGAAAGAAGAAAGAAGAAGAAAAAGAAAAAAGATGAAAACAGCAATGGTGAAGTCGACCAGAGCGAAGAAAAAAAGAAAAAGACAGCTGAAATAGAAGAAGAAAGGAGAAGAAGAAGAAAAGAAAAGAAAGTAACATACCTGAGTTAGTGTGCTGATGGCTGACAAATGGCCGCTGCTCGTTGCTGAAGGAGAAGTGAAACCCAAGCCCTAATTTTGTGTTTTAATCTAAATCACTACCTTTTCTTCCGTTACTTTCAAATAGCGTCACCTCACAACGCCTCTCGATACACAGGCAGAGACGCTCACCTTTTCTGATTCGCAACGCAACAGACCAAAATAGCGCAGCTGCCTCGCGTCGCGTCGCTACCAGCTATTAGCGACGTAGCACTCGCTATTTACAACACTGCATCTGTATGAGAGCAAATCTTTGAAGACTCTGAACTGGACATCAAAACTAGAACAACTCTTAAGAAGCTTCACTAACTCCAAGTGTATGGCCTAGCAACAATCAAGCTCAAATGACTACAGAGCAGGATTCAAATCCCATCAGAGGTGAAAAATGATAGTGATTTCTTTCCATCTGTCTATGATTTGATGGACAAAGTTAATCAGAATGTGTGAGTGGGAGCTAGCAGATGTCCAGTGCATTAGTTGAGGTGTGGGGAAATTGGCCCGGACACCACAGTTATCAAAAAGGAAAAAAACAGCTATTAAGCTTGACGTAGCTAATCTTCCAGAGAAGATGCTTTGATTCTTATTACACTCATTTTTATAAAAGAATACTGAGTCACATCCACCCAGTTTTACCCATCTGGGCTGAAGGGATAAAAACATTTAGCTTAAAGAGATGAGAAGTTTACTTGTTTCAATATCCTCACAATCCCTTCGTTTTATGTGCTATAAGATTCATCATCATGTTAGTTTACTGGAGTTCCTCAAAATCAGATTTTGCAAAGAATACAAATAAATTCAGAAGAGAAACACCGCTATTTCCAGCATCGGAATGTCAAACATATGATTAACTTGTTTATGTTACCTCATACCACGATAAAAGGAAAGGAAAAAAAAACTTACATTGTCAGAGTCTGGGAGTTGTTGTAGCCTATTCAGAAGCAAGGGGATCCCGCTCTCAAAGCATGGTAGTATATTGTCTCCAAAGTAGAACCTCTCCTGTAATCGAAGAAGTCACATAAACAAGTGTCAGCTTAAGATTACAGCTAGAAAATGACCAGTGTAAAAAAACATCAGGTTTTTCAGGAAGACATGAATTTGGTATACACCTGCAAGGCATGGATATCAAAGGTAACTAAACTAGTTGGTCCTCCTCGAGGAACTGGGATGTTTGACAAAATTCTGGCAAGTGTAAAAGCTGTGGCAACATCACCTTCATCCTCCATACGCTCAGATGTGCCCGTTGGGAAGAACGGAAGGACAAGTGTGAATGAGGAAACGAAGAGCTTTGGCAATGCATAAATAACTGATAATTGCTCAAAAATCACTCCAGGAGAACTAAATGAAGCAAGGAAAGCTGCATGCTGTCCACGGATGCCATGAGCATTAGATATGAATAGGTTTGGGAATCCATCTTCAAAAGTCCTGAATTTATTTAGACAAATGTTGTCATAGGCGAAAAGCAAAGCATTCTAGGTCAATTGGGGCACTAAGCGAGCTTTATTTAAAAAGGCGCAATGCAAGAAAAAAATAAAAATATGCTTCCTCCGTTTCAATTTATGTGAATCCATTTGACTGGGTACGGAGTTTAAGAAAAGAGAGAAAGAATTTTGAACTTGTGGTGTAAAATGAGGCACATATATATTGTGTAACTATAAATTATTGCATAGAGGAAAATTGTTTCCAAATATGGAAATGGGTTATTCTTTTTGCCGCGGACTAAAAAGGAAATAGGTTCACATAAATTGAAACTGATGGAAAATATGTAATTAAAGAGAAAAGTAATAAATTCATTCATATTGTTTTTCTTAACAACTAATATACTTATTTGCCGATTAGATTTATAGTCTAGCATTATTCCATTCGAGATAAAACTCATGGGCAATAAGGGCACGTCTTGGTACCTTGCCTACACTAACGCAACTTAAACTTAAGTGAGGCGAAGTGCACTCCCTTAGCTTCTCTGAGCTTCAGGGCTTAAGTGCGCCTTAAATGAGCCTTTGACAACAATGCTTTAGACCAAATCAACTTTGCAAAATAATACAATAAATAGTACTTGTGGTCCTCTTACTCAACTAAGTTATGTTCCCGTAATAATGCAGCAAGTATAGGGGTCAGAAAATCCAGTAATTCTACGCTCTCACTCATTTTACTTAAATTCTATTTAAATTTGTTATCCAAGTCTAGATAACATAAATATCTGACCAAAAAATTAGTTTAAAATTATTTTGACAAGCATGTTTCTATGGCCAGGAAGGTAACTTAAATCTCATCGTACGCAAGTAAAACTCCAATTTCCAAAGTTTAATGTTCCCTTGTGGACCTATTAACCAGAATGAATTTGGTACTTCTTTTGCCCCATTTTATGTGACATTGAACTTAAGACATTAGTTTGATTTGTATATTACACAGAAGAAAGAGTGGAATAAAAAATTAGCTAAATAGTTAAAAGTTCTAGTCCAGGGTACAACCCTTAATAAAAGCTAGCAATTTCCCTTTTTATTTCTTCTCGGTCTTCCACCTCATCTACGCTCATTAAATAGTTGTACATTACTCGTTCTGTCCCAATTTATATGACACTTTCCATCTTGGGACATCCCAAATCGTTCAATAGCATTATTCCTTTATCCAGTTTAGTACCACAAGTGGGGTATGGAGAGGGTAGCGTATATGCAGACTTTACCCCTGTCTTTACAACCTTCACAAACTTTCAAGAATCTAAATTCTTTGATATGGTGTTTTATTTATCAAACTGACCTTTATCCATAAATTCAATTTTTTTTCCCACAATCACTAATTTAGTATACAAGTAAAAAAATATGTTTAACTCCATGCTTAATCAAATAAAGCCACATAAAATGGAACTATGTAAATAACATATCACTACTTAATATGATTTCCCACTAGTGGGATTATTACTGGGTTGTTGTTGTACTTAATTGATTAGTTAAAATATATTTTAATTCTACTAATTCATAAAAATTACTTATCTATCCCAATTTATGTGATATTTTTTTCTGTCCAAAAAAATACTCCCTACGTTACATTTAGTTGTCCACTTTGACTTTGCACTCCCTTCAAGAAAAATAAATGAAGTACGTTTTTTACAATTTTACTCATAATAATAATAGCATTTCAAAAAGTCTTGGGAAGTAATTTGGGGAATTAGTACTTAATGATAAGGGTAAAACATGAAAAAAAAAAGATTGTTTTTCTCTTGATTTACTTAAATGGACAAGAAAAAATGAAAATATATTACTATACATATTTTTAGTATAGTAGACAAGTAAAAGTGAACCTAACAATTTAATCTTAAATTTTCAATTTTACCCTCGATGACTAGTATGTATATAACTTATTTTAGATCACAAGTTTCGAAAGTATTTTTTCTTAAATTTTGTGTCTGGTCAAACAACATGGTAAATTGGGAAGGAGGGAGTATAAAAGATAATTTTACTAAGAAAACAATGTTGAATTAATAAATAAATAAGGAGTTCGGCGAATCTTACCTCCAAGTGATACTACGGAGCTCAATGGCATCAGATTGAGAAGCAATTCGCTCAGCAAGATCTTTCATCTCATCGCAATAGAATAAGCAAACTCTTTTCGAATGCTTACCAGCAGGACGCAAAGCAGCAGCTGCAGACATTGGGATTGAAGGAGGTTTCAGAATAATATGAATTGGATCAGTCGCTGATACACAACCCACCGTCCACCTTTGGTTACTCTCAAATTCACATCGAATGGAAAAATCCTTATTACGCTTGAAGGATCGCGAGAGGATAAAAGTGGAATTATGGAATTTGTCAAGGGGTTTTGAGCAATGTGAAGAGAAGACCGGCGGCGACGGCGACGGGGGAGTTGTGGCTGACATGGGGTGGAAGTGTGTCAGTGTTATGCGTAAGGGTAGAGGTATGCCTTGACGTCCGCCGCGTGTGCGACGGAACTAAAGAGGACTATTAGAATTGCGGCTAGAGCTGGCGGCACTCTTGTGTTGTAAGGAAACAAAATAGTATAAAAACACTTTCACTCGGACCAAGCTACATTAACTTACAATCTACTTATATATACTCCTATATATATGGTTTAGGACATTAGGTTCCATATGCGGGTGCTGTAACAAATAGTAGTAGTATTTATGTAATCAAGTCTATTAAAAATTATTATCAACCGATAATTTAATAAACATATAATTATCATACTTTCTCAAATTAAACTATCAATAATAAAATTCTTTCTTAAATTCTCGTAATATATATATTGATGAATTATAATAAGCAGCGAAAGCAATCGCAATATTAAAATCACATGTAATCTACATAACTACTGTAAACGATATTTCACGTGTTACCTCTTGAAGTGTGAACATATCTCTTCTACCATGTGAGTCTTCAGTTCCATAACTTCTCAATGGAATCTCCATCACCCGCACAATCGTGATCCTCGAATGTTCCACGGTCTTCTACTGTGTTACCCAAATAATATCGAAAATAACAATTTCGTGTGTGTGAAATTTCTAGGAAAACTTGGCAGAAAATTTCAGCCACCATGTACCTTCCTTCTTGGTGGAAAACCTTATGTATTTTTAGCACAAGTTTTTAGGGTTAAGACTCTTTTCCAAAACCTGTTGGATTTTTTCCACCAAAAAAGTATTCCTTTATTTCATATTATTTAGGCACAGTAGGGGCCACAGAATTTAATTAACAAGGCTTCCAATTATGGAATTAATTTATAATTTTGAAAATTAATATCTACCATAATTAATTACGAATTATTCCACTAAAAATTCATAATTGCACTCCTTATTCAATTTCGAAATTCATCCATTAAATCTTTAACTTCCCATGTTAAGATTCAGATACGAATCAATTAAATTAAATTACTAACGATTTAATTTATTGATTATTTCCTTTAGACTTTCGCTTAATTTATTTCATATGTCGGATACAAAATTCACCGGCCGGGTTTACACATGAAAACTTATAAGCTTTCATAAAGGTGTATCATCAATCATTAACCGAGATATGGATTCCATCAGCTAACTATTACTTCGCCAATATACTTTATTATTATCCAATTTACCACGCATATTGACCCACAAAAGAATCTCGCCTTTTAATAAATCAAAACAATAATACTATACACAACTAATAATAATTATATCAAGATTAAGAATATAAGTACATTTAATGGTTAGAGAGTTTATTTTATTAAGTCAGTATAAAATATTTATCTCTACCTGGTCCGTTCAATACATACAAAATGTACTAGCACAAGAAGTTGGAATTAAACCATTCTCATAATCAAGATAAATTATATTTAATGTTGTGCTACAATCATTCCTGATAGTTTGTCCAGTTCCATTATTAGATTGTGAACTCAAACTTTATACTTATAAGAACCGATGATTTAATCTTCCGTGTATAAGCTAAACTCTATACACTAAATCATCTACTATATAAGCAAAGGACACAGACTATTATATGATCTATTTAAAACTTTATTAAAACTGAATAAATAATTATTTCATAATAAATATTATATCTAAACCAAACACATGGTTAATAATATATATCCCAATAATAATAATAATAAAATTCTTTCTTAGATTCTGGTTATATATATATATATAATTTAAGTTATACATATTGCAATTATCCGTATTCTAATATGTGAAAACAAGTGAGTTATACCAATTAATAGGATCATAAAAAAAGGACAAAAAATGCTCTCAATGAACTCCTACCAACAATAAGAATCGTCCACTTCAATACCACCAAAACCCCACCTGAGAGTCTACTAACTTCTTTTCCGACATCATCATCACCTAATTCTTTATCCAATCACAATATCAACATGTCTAGCAATATGTATATTGACATGCATGAACTAACTTCTACTTAATCTCCCCTACAAAATTTTACCTACAAACTTTAAACTCTAATAATATTTCTTCCCCATCGCCTATCTCTACAGAAATTATCCTTCCATTTTTATACCATTATCTTTGAAAGAAAGAAACAAAATTTACCAATCATGGAAACATGTAGTGATGGTTAAGATTTTTGGTCGCAAAATTGAACATCAAATATTTAGATAAAAAATATACGCGTTATGAAAATCAATTGAAAACCTCTCTCTAATTGACTTAGGGTCAGATTTTTTCCTACTGAAATTTCAAAAGGAAGAAAATAAAAATCATGTCATACAAGGTGATCCTTGGTTTGTTCTAAATCATTTTCTATCCGTTCGTCAATGGGAACCTATAATTAAGATTTCTGAGACAAAATTAACTACCTCTGCTGTTTGGTTACGATTATAAGAATTATCTACAGAATTCTATGATTACCAAATTCTTCAAAAGCTAGGTCAAAAAATTTGTAAGTTATTAACAGTAGACACTTGCACCTCTTCAACAACAAGAGGACAATATGCTAGGTTATACGTGGAAGTACTATTGGACCAGCCGTTTAAGACACACCTATACATTGGCAATCATAGATAAATTATCCTTTATGAAGGATTAAACTTGCTTTGTATTAAGTGTGGTCGAATGGGTCATATTCAAAGGACTTGTAATTATCTTTTACCGGTTGATCCTTCTGCAGAAAATTCATACAGGGACCATATACTAGATACAATCACTTCCAAAACAAATACATCTACAACAGCTACTGAAGTATGGAAACTTGTTAAATTTCAAAAAAAATCAATCCTCAAAAGAAATACTTACACAGAAAACCAATTGCAATCAACACATGCAGTAGGGACACATTTCGCAAGTCAGACAGGTTTAAACCTGGGTAATTACTCATAATACACTTTCATTCACTAATCTAACCTTAAATCATATTAACACTACTAGCTCTAAGCTAATCATCTCCCCTACCCCCATTAATTAATAATAAATATGCTAACCTTTTTGATAATGAATCTGATAATGGTAGTCCATTATCAAATCAAATGACAAAAAAACCAATTACCTAACACCAAAACCGCTCAAGTGCCAAAACACACGGTCCAATCATAAAAATCTCCAAAACTAAACCCTATTCGTCCTATAATACCAAACCATATCACTATCCATGCAAATGGACACGTTATCCCACCCCATATGTAAGGCATGCTCCAATACCCAAACACACCATCTTCACCTACACATGAAAACCACCTACTTAACCTAGCAAATCATCCACCTCCTCCTTCGAATATCGGAATACCACCATCAATTATATCTAATGTTGCCATGCAAATAGGTAATGATGATTCCTCCACTTCTAAAAATCATTCTAATACACCATCTCAATATCAATATTTTCAACCGTCCACTACTACCATTGATATAGTTGTGTATATACTTACTCACTCAAATCTAGTTCCTAACAATTTAACTAATCCACTACCAAATCCTCTCATTTTAGAAGATGTTGCCCTTCAACTTCCTCAGTCATGTACGAAGACCACGGACCCAAACATGGCAGAACACTCAGTATCTTCAATATAATCCTACTCCATCCTCCCACCCTCCACCACACCTGATAATGGAGTCCAATAAAATCATATACGCGACTCAAACCCCACATACACCAACACTCCTATTATCTTGGCTAGAGGCGGGACTTCACAACCATACAAATAGGTCAATCACTAAGAGGTGACAATACTAATCGACCATCCAGGGACTTAGCACAAATAGTAGCGGAAGGAATGCAATTGGGAACATATCTTTTATGCTCGTTACCATTGGTCCATGATGCAAGCACCTCACCTTGCACCATACCATCCTCTCCCTCTTCCAACTCCATTTTGGGATCCAACACATCTTCATCCAAATCTACTACAAATGGAGTTTTATCCTACTCCCACTCCAAGCACCCCTTGGATTCAACCTTACTAGGATCCACAACCACTCACACCCCTCTTGGAACTAGTAACATCCGATCACCAACACCACCAACACCCCTCCATCATCACAACATCCCAATCCACTCGAACAAGAGGTGCATGAGGTGAACTTTCAGGCAGAACTAGATGCAGCAATCGTTTACGTCAGAGAAACATGCCCAGCCCATGCATGTCTGGATGGCATCAATGTCTTTGTCCAGAAGGAGGAGTACGAAAGAAAATTCTTCATAAGGTGCCCCCAAATCTACTTGCAACCTGATTCCGCTTAAGCCAACAACAAATTCAGCGGTGGGGAAGTATGCAAAGCTATTCCTCCCCACATTAAGGCTTCGTCCAGGACAGTCCAGTAATAGTTAAAATGAGTCCATATTAAGTCTTATGAACTTCATCACTTGGAATTGTATGGGTGCTCAATCAGCCGAATACCGAAGAAATCTTAGATCTTTACTAGACTATAATAGGCCTACGATGGTGGTTCTATTGGAGACTCACTGCCAATATCATCAAATCTTGAAGGATGATTTTGAGTTCATAGGTATGATTGAGGTATCTGTTGTAGGTCAATCCGGAGGGATTATTATTCTACGGAATTCAGCTATACTAAATGTGGAGCAGATGGCCACTAATACATAAGAGATCCATTGCCATGTTCAGCTTCATCCTTTACCTTTTAAATTTTTATTTAGTGCTATTTATGCAAGTCCTGACTTAGCAACTAGATGGCATAATGGAAAAATATTATGTGTATCTTTGATAATTATAAAGGACCTTGGTTGTTAGAGGGGATTTTAATGAGATACTACATGTAGTGGACAAATTTGGTGGATTACCTATACATAATTTACGAGCTAATAAGTTATTATATTGTTTTAATTATTGTCACTTAACTGACATAGGATACAAGGGTAGTCGGTACACTTGGACAAATGGTAGACATAATAGTGTTAACATTCTAGAACGTATTGATCGTATTTTAGCTAATTGTGGTTGGATCACTAATTATCCTGATGCCTTAGTCACACGCACTTTCGAACTCACTCTGATTATTTCCGAATTAAAATTGAGCTACAACACTGTTCAGTGCCTAGGAAAATTTTTTTAGACTAGAAACTATATGGACTACCCGCCCCTCTTTCTCGTTAGTAATCGAATAAGTTTGGCTAGACAAATTACACTTACTTCCTGCTATTGATCAATTTATGAAAACAATACAAGTTTGGAATAAAGCTACTTTTGTATTTTTAAGCGCAAATAGAAATTATGGGCACGACTAGGAGGTATTCAAGCATCTTTCCACTACTAACTAATATCTTTTTACAAAATCTGGAAAAACTTAATTTTAAATTTTAATAACATTCTACAGCTTACGGAGGAATTTTAGAAGTTAAAATCCAAACTTAATTGGTTAAGTAATGGTGATGCTAACACTAAAATTTTCCACCTTACTATATTAAATCGAAGAAGACATAATCATATAAAAGCTCTTCAAGACTTAGGGGTAATTGTATTAGGGGGTAATTGGACTACTGACCCTCATAAGATTAAATATGATATTACACAATATTACCATCATCTTTTTACAACTTAAAAACTTAATTTTACTAAAAAAAATTATTTTATAACCTTTTAATATATTAACAACAAATGAGCAGTCTTGTGTAACAACTCCTTTACAAGATTATGAAATTCTCACTGTCATCCATTCCTTTCAACATCTTAAGGCACCTGGGCCCATGACTTACATCCTTTATTTTATCAAAAATATTGGTATATGATCCGAAACTCTGTCAAATATTTTTGCCATAAAATTTTCTTGGACCATCAAATTAATCCTTTTGTTAATACAACCTTCATTTGTCTAATTCTAAAAAATAAAAATGCATCCACTATATCACAGTTTCGACCTATTATTCTTTGCAATACAATCTACAAGATTATTACGAAAATAATTGTTAACAGACCAAAACCAGTTCTAAAACACATTATTCATCCAACTCAATCTAGTTTTCAGAAAAATAGACGAGCAACTAACAATGCTATTACCATACAAGAAATCATCACTAGATTCCACAAAATGAAGGGTAACAATTCAAATATGCTTCTTACATTGGATCTTGAAATGGCTTTTGATAAATTAGAATGGTCTTTCATTTACAACACATTACACACTCTAAGTTTTCCATAAACTTTTATTAAATTAGTAATGTCTTGTATAACAACTACTTCTACTGCTATTTTGATTAATGGTACACATGTTGAATATTTTACACCTACACGGGGCATTAGACAAGGGGATCTTCTATCACCTTATCTATTTATTTTATGCTTGAAAATGCTATCAAGAAAAATAAATATTGAAGTTGACTATAACATTTGGCATCCAATTTCAATAGGTAAAATATGACCACAATTATCACATCTATTTTCTGCAGATGATATTATTTTGACATTCAAAATTACACCTACATCATGCCAATTCATAGCTAATACTATCAATCAATTTACTCATCAATCTGGGCAAACTATTAACTTTGACAAATCTAAGATCTTCTTTTCCAAGAATTGTGGTGCTAATTAAGTGCTTCAATACTAAAAAATTTTCACATGAGTGAGGGAAAAAGTTTTGGAAAATACTTATGGTTCCGTATTTTCAATTCAAGGCCTAATAAATGAGATTGCCAATATTTACTTGACAATTTCAAATCTAAATTGGCAGGTTGAAAAATATATTTTTTAACTAAAGCAGGAAGGACAACCTTAATGCGTTCAACTTTAAACAACCTTCCTAATCATCTGGGGCAATATATCACACTACCTTCTTATATTATTTCCTCTCTTAGTAGATACCAACAAAATTTTCTATGGGGCACCATTCCTCAAAAGAAAAAAAATACATCTTATTAAGTGGACTATAGTTACACAACCTTTAGAGAGAGGGGTTAGGCATACAAAATCTTAGTACAAAAAATCAAGCTTTGCGTGCAAGTCTTGCATGGATGCTTTTTCAAAATCCTAATCACTTGTGGGCACAAGTACTACTACATAGTTATCTAAGGTCACCCTCTTTAATAAAAAAGAAAGCTTCAACAACTTGGCTCAACATTCTTAAAGGTTGGTCCAACTGTGGATTAGGATATAAATGGAACCTAACTACTGGACAACACACAAAATTTTGGAATGATCCCTGGCTAACTCAAATTCTTTGTTTCGTAATTATATATCATGACCCCTCCCCCAAGCCGAGGATTAAAAATTAGTGGCAGATTACTATTTCAATCACAAATGGCATCTAGCTAAATTACCATTCGTAGTACCTCCTTCTTTAGAACATGAAATCACCGATGTCTATATACCAATGATGCCCATCACTTATGAAAAATTATATTGGGTAATTACACCAAATGAGTTATTCTCTATGAAATCTATGTATCATTCTCTCATAAATGGACTCAATCAACCAATAACAAATGAGATTATCAACTATAAGTGGATTTGAAAACTTAAAATACCATCCAAACTTTCTTTCTTCTTCTGGTTAATCTTTCATGAAAGACTTCCTACAACTTTATATTTACATAAATTAGAAATTATAAATTCATCCCTGTGCACAATGTTATTTGGTCCCTGAAACTAGGTGTCATAATGTTATTGCACTTTGGGCTGCTCTTGATATATCTACTACACAAATAATTACTTTACCTCAAATTGATCGTACATCTTGGTTACATAACTTTATACATAAGCAGCCTTTATCATCATTTTGTTACATTCCATCTTCCATAATCTTGCCTTTTGCTTTGTGACAATTATGGTCTATCAGAAATAAAAACTATTTTGATCGTCAACATCTTAAGTCAAGTATTCGTTTACTATATAAACAGGATGCTAAATTTTATTACCTCACAAATCCTACAAGAAGAAATACTTCATTACTACCTCTATACATAAAATGGCATCTATCAAATGGATATTTTTTTAAAGTTAAACATTGAGAGTTCTTCATCCTACACTCACAATAAATGTGGTATTGGTAGGTTGTTTAGCAATCAACACTGCAAATGGATTATAGGATTTGCAGGGAAAGTACAACATGGCTCCAGTGTTCAGACATAATACTGGCACTTCTCATGGGGCTAAAAATTGCTATCCAGCATCAACTCACACCACTGACCATTGAAACAGATGCAACTGCAATTCTTGGTATATTAAATACACCTATAATGCAATACACTAACTTAATCAATGATTACATGTTATTACTCCTACAGATGGATAACCCAAAGATTCAAAGCATCTACAGAGAGCAAAACTTTGTTGCATACTGTCTAGCTAAGTATGAAGCAATGCTTGAGGAGGCTAGTTGTATACTTTTTGGAAGTCCTCCACCTTTTGTCGCGCCATTTTACCAGCAAAATCAAGCTGTAATACTTAGAAGAAGACTGCTCAAATCAACAAATATGATATGTAATAGTAGTCCCATAACTAGTATTGTGTCTAGTAGTAGTGTTGTAGTAACAAATCCAGTTTTTGTGTATGATAATCGTTCCCATAAGGGGGATATAGTATCTAGCTTTAGTTCTTTTCAACTGATGCAACTTATGCATCCTACAAACTCTTTTGTACGTTTTTAGTATCTATAATATGTTTTATCTTTTTAACAAAAAAAAGGATCATAAAAATTTATTTTTAATTGCTTAATATGTAAAATGATGTGTAAATTCTTTTTTTGGCAGGCAACACATAACTTACACCTCTAAATTAACTAGTTATAGGATACACATGTTGCACGTGTAATCTATCCAATAACTATAATTTTTTTTAAGAATTATATAAATATTATATTTAAATTATATTCAAAATATAAAATGACGAACGATATTTTGCAATGCGCTTTGCACATGTACCTATATCAAGTATACAATTAAAAAATATTATTAAATAATGGATTTGAGTATAGGCACAATAGCTTAAATGGCACTTATACTTGAGCCACTTTGTCATGTCGGTCCCCAAACTTAATAATTTACCAATTGAACACTTACACTCCTTTAAACCGTGTATAATAAATGGTTATGATATGAGGTTGATCATATGTTGGCTTTAGTGCATGATTCACATGCATATAAGGGGCGTGAGGGCAGTTGAAAAAGCCCTAATTGTAATAGTGTGGCCTATTTAACAGCCATATTCTTCTTTCTACCTTTTTCTCCATTGTTGAACATTATGGAAGCTAATTTCTATCCAAATATGATGCCTTCTTCTTTCTTGTGTTAGCTTCAACATTGAAAAGTAAATTTTTTTGCCGGAATTCTTCATTGCCCATCATTGTGCCATCTCCTTTTCTTTTGAAAGTTGATTTTTTTTTCTCTTTTCTCAGACTAAGGACCTCGAAATTCAATTCCGGGCATATGCCCAAGTCCTATATTTTTTTATGACCATTTGGGTCCGTTTACCCAAAATATCGACCGAAGTCAACTTAAATTCAAATTTAAAAGCAAAATTGGCATTTTTCTCAAAATTTTACATAAGGGCTTTTCAGAAGCGCGCACGGACTGTGCACGGAAATCGAAGAAAAAGAAAATAAGGTCTTGAAGGACTCCCAACCCCGGATTGGGTTCTAAAATACGAGATGACCTTTTGGGTCATCACATTCTCCACCTCTAAAACAACCGTTCTTTCTTGAACGAACATAGAAAAGTACCTGAGTCGGGAAAAAGATGGGGACATCGGCTCCGCATATCAGACTCGGACTCCCAGGTTGCTGCCTCAACAGGATGACCTCTACACTGCATACGAATTGAAGGAAAATTATTTGATCTCAGCTGACGAACCTGTCGGTCTAGAATAGCTACCAACTCCTCCTCAAAGGTCAAGTCCTTATCCAACTGCACAGTGTTGAAGTCTAACACGTGGGATGGATCGCCGTAATACTTTTGAAGCATGGACACATGAAACACTGGATGCACAACTGATAAACTCGTAGGCAACGTAAGTCTGTAAGCCACCTCCCCCACTGGATCAAGAATCTCAAAAGGACAAATGAACCTAGGGCTTATATTGAACTTCTTCCAAAATCTCATCACGCCCTTCATGGGCGATACCCGAAGCAACACTCGCTCCCCAACCATGATTGAAACATCACGAACCTTGCGGTCGGCATAACTCTTCTGCCTGGACTGAGCCATACAAAGGCTATCCTGAATGATCTTAACCTTGTCTAAAGCATCCTGCACTAAATATATACCCAACAAACGAGACTCCTCTGGCACAAATCACCCAACCAATGACCGACACCACTTACCATATAATGCCTCATAGGGGGCCATTTAGATGCTCGACTGGTAACTATTGTTGTAGGCAAACTGCGTTAATGGCAAAAACTGATCCCAAGAACCTCGAAAGTTAATAACACATGCTCGGAGCATATCCTCCAAAATATGAATAGTACGCTCGGACTGTCCGTCCGTCTGAGGATGAAATATTATGCTCAACTCGACCCGTGTACCCAACTCATGCTGCACTGCCCTCTAGAAATGAATGGTAAACTGCGTATCTCAATCAGAAATGATAAATAGGGACACACCATGAAGACGAATGATCTCACAAATATAAATCTCTGCCAACCACTTAGAAGAATAGGAAACTGCCATAGGAATGAAATGCGCTGACTTAGTCAGCCTATCCACACTAACCCACACTACATTGAACTTTATTTGAGTTCGTGGGAGTCCAACAACGAAGATCATAGTGATATGCTCCCACTTCTACTCAGGCAGATATACTTCCGATAGCACCAGCCGTCTCTCAAGTTGGGAGAGGAGCACAGACTCACGCTACTCGTACTCCGGAGTAGATGGTTCCCCAGTTTCAGACTCCAACAACTCAGCCAGTTGGGGTAGTTCCACTGGTGTTGTAGCTCATATGGTGGGGGAATAAGTGTTGTGTCTTATTTACTACGTGTTGGTGTTGTGTACAACGTATAGGTGTGGTGACGAGCATCTATATGTTGGTGTCGAGCATGCCCATGAGTCTTATACTTTGATCGTTGTGATTCTTATTAAGTGCTATCCATGCTTAGATTGATGATTATCTATGTTGAATAAGACTTATGTTTATTTCTCGGTATTTGCCTATTATTGAGTATTGGCTCAAGTTGATGTTTATTTTGTGAAGTTAATTGTTGGAATGAGATTGGTTATAGTTGATTCCATTGCTGGGATGTATTTATCTCTATTGTTGATTCCCTTGTCGGGACGTATTTATTTCTATTATTTATTCCCTTGCCGGGATGTTGTTGTTTTACACTATTTGGGTGAGGAAAGAGTGATAAAGCATGAAGGGTCATGCCATGCACATTCATACATACAACGAGGAAGAGTGATAAAGCACGAAGGGTGATGCCATGCACATTTATATTTATATGATGCATATGGTGAGGAAGAGAGATAAAGCACGAAGGGTGATGCCATGCATATTTCTAATATTCATATGGTGAAGAAGAGTGATAAAGCACGAAAAATGATGCAGTGCACATGTTTATTATTGATTGCATGGTGAGGAATTAGAGTAAAAGTACGACGGATGATGCCGTGCATTCATTTTCTATTTGATGTGATTAATTGCTAATATCGGTCCAAATGCCTTAATTGTTTCCTTCCGTCATTTCTATGTTTCCTTATGTTGGTATCCCCATAGCATGATGCCCCTTTCCCACTAATATAAGTTTTTCTTCTATTATTGTTATTTCGTTAGATATTGTTTAATTGCATAGGTTATGATGTTTGTTGTGTCCTAACCTCGTCACTACTTCGCCGAGGTTAGGTTCGACACTTACCAGTATATGGGGTCGGTTGTACTAATACTACACTCTATACTTTTGTGCAGATCCCGAGTACTGGAGCATACGAACCATACTTAGAGGTTGTTGCCTTCAATCCAGCGGAGACCCGAGGTAGTCCTGCAGGCATCCGCATGCCTTGTCGTCCTTTTCTATCCTATTTCTTTCTGTGCTTATCTATTTAGGAGACAAACATGTATTTTTCTTTGTTTAGACCACTATTTGTAGTATTCATAGATAGTCCGTGAGATTGTGACAATAGTTCTGGGTAAATTATTATTATGGATTTCGTATTGGTATTAGTTAAACTGTTAAATTTTGTTCTTCCGCATTTCTATTTCCACTATTTCCTTAGATTAACTTGTAAATTGTTTAAGATAAAGGTAAAAGGATAAAATAATCAGTAACGTTGTCTTTCCTAGCGGGTTTAATGCCATCACGGTCCCGACATTGGAAATTTCGGATCGTGACAAGTTGGTATCAGAGTTCTAGGTTGCTTAGGTCTCACAATTCACAGACAAGCTTGATAAGTCTGAGGGACCCGTACGTGGACTATCCCCCATGGAGGCTACGTAGTTAGAAACAGTTTCACTTCTATTCGTTTCTGTCGTGTGGTTTGAATTCTTAATGCTAATTGAACTTCTACTCTGTTCTTTCGCAGATGGAGAGAACACGATCTGCTTCATCAACTGATTAGCAGCCCGAGACCCCAGTGGCAGCTCCTACGAGGGGCAGAGGACGAAGACGAGGCTGTGCTAGAGGGTGAGGCAGGAGCAGAGCTCAGCCTAGAACAACAGCGCCAGCGGCAGAGCCTCAGGTAGAGTTTGATGATGAGGTTCTGTCCCAGATAGTTCCAGTGGGCCCAGCTCAGGTCTCAGAGGGGCTCATCACTATTCCGATACTCCATGATGCTTTGGTCTGTCTAGTGGGTCTTATGGAGAGTGTCACTCAGGAAGGCCTTGTCTCCCCTTCTATCCTATTTCTTTCTGTTCTTATCTATTTCGGAGACAGACATGTATTTTTCTGTATTCAAACCACTATTTATAGTATTCGTAGATAGTCCATGAGATTGCGATACGAGTTCTAGGTGAAGTATTATTATGGATTTTGTATTGGTATTAGTTAAACTGTTAAATTATGTTCTTCCGCATTTCTATTTCCGCTGTTTCCTTACATTAACTTGGTAAATTATTAAAAATAAAGGTAAAAAGGTAAAATAATCAGTAACGTTAGCTTGCCTAGCGGGTTCAATATTAGGCGCCATCACGGTCCCGATAGTGAAAAATTCAGGTCGTGACAGAAATCATCTCGAAACACGCCCGGGCCTCGCAGGACCCCGTCCAATCATGAAAACAATTCCCAATACCTTATCCAAAAGTGACCACTAACAGTTCGCAAATGCAAACAAGTTTCTCACAATTGCGATATTAGCCCAGCCCAAGCCATGCTTGCAAGTGCAAACTGTTGTTCGTAAAGACACTAACTATCTTTGCACTATCCAAACTCATCCGGAACATGTCCAAAACTCACACGAGCACTCGGGCTCCAAATAAAATATGCACACAAGTGTAATAACATCATAAGAACTCGCTTACGCGATCAAATCACCAAAAAAGTATTTAAACCTACAAGTCGAACCTCAAAATAAATGAAATTTCAAAGGGAACTTAAGAACGACTAGAGTCACATATAAGCATAATAATCACATCAAACCAATTCCTAATTACACCAAATTTTGCAGATAAGTTTTACATAGCAATACACACCTATTCCAAGTTTCAACGTCAAAATACGAACATGTTAGTTATGGAGTCAACCTACTGTCAAACCTAGAAAATCTTTAAACCTTAAAATTATTAGTTTTTAACAAATCAAATCAAATTAAGTTAGAGACTTCCGAATTCAATTCCGGACATACGTCCAAGTCCAAAGTTACGATAGGACCTACCTTGATCGTCAAAATACCAATCCGGGGTCGTTTATGCAGTTGTTGATCGTAGTCAACTCAAGTAATTTTAAAGCTAAAATTCATGTTTTCTTCAAATTTTCACATGAAATCTTTCCGGGAAAAGAAGCAGACTGCGCACACAAATAAAAAAAAAACTAAATGGAGCTAATCGAGGTCTCGGAACAAGAATATAAGGGATAAAACTCCAAACGACCTATCGGGTCGTCATAGGTTTTTATAAAAATATAAAACTTTTCTTACGAAAATTTTGCATAGTGACTAAAAGTATATGACTCAGTGCATTTAAGTACGAAATGTAATTTTTGTTAACCGAAAATAAATAATTGCTTACGAAATCTCTATCTTGGACTAAAGTTTTGTGGTTAAGTATCATATTGGTTGTAGTTTACGCAGATCAAGATAGATGATCCTTACCATTATATAATTCAGTGCCAAGTCAACAAAGAGGTGCTCGTTAGATTGCATATGTCACAACATCTTTTTATAGTTTAATTTAATAGGGAAATGAGACACGCGCATGTGACATAAATTCTAATTTCCACGACCGGAACAGCAAAGTTTTAGGGATGGAATTCTTTAATTCAAAATTTTAATTTTGTAAGAAAAAATAACAGTTTTTGTCACAAATTGTCTACACAATTAGTAACGAAACTAATGTATAAATGATAACTTTTTGACCAAGTTTTACTCAATAAATTACGTCAATCCATTTCCTTTGTGGGAAACTTTTGTTACGACATTATGTATCGTCACCAAAGATATGTGACATGCATTAAGTATGAAATGTAATTTTTTGTTAACAAAAATAAATAATTAGTGATGAATTTTCTGTCTTATATAACTATTTCATGGTTAAATATCATATTTGCTGCAGTGTATGCAAATCAAATAAAGATGACACTTTCAATTATATAATTCCCCGCCTAGTCAACAAAGAGGCGCTCGCTGGAACAAGTTGAAGAAAGGAAACAAAACGGGAAACAAAATAAAAGAAATTTTGAATAAAGAGAAATGTCGGACTTTCTAGATATGAGGATTAGCTTAATAATTTCTCTTCCCAAATTTGCCAAACATCATACACATCAAAATCCCGCGCCTCGACTGTCAATAGTGCAGACATTGGCCCTAACTCAACCCCAAAAGCTAGCTTATGAGGTGAGGATTGTCCAAGTCATATAAGGAGACTAAGGACCTCAAATTCCTCCGATGTGGGACAACTCAACAGGTATAACTACGGCGGTGCATGGATCTGATCGGATCATATTCTAAAAAATACCATTCGAATCTGGTCTGATGATTTTAAAGTTTTTGGATCGAATTATTATGCCTCAAAGTTGCTAATTTGTATGTATATTTTCTTTGTAAAAGATACAATACAGTAAATTTTTTTATGTTTATGCAATTATGAAAGTTCTATGGTGCCAATATAGTTAAATTTATCAATTGTAAAGGTAATAACTTGAAGGAAAATGTAAATGAAGTGCTAACTATTCGAAATTAAAATTTAATATTTATACATACCTTAATAATTTTGAATTTCGGATCGGATCGTATTAAAATGATACCAATCCGAATATGATCCGTAATCTAAAATTTCAATAAATACAATTCAAAATCCAATTCAATTCAATATTAATCGGTTCGGATTTCAAATATTCTATTCAAATGAACCGCCCTAGCTATAACGTTCCTATCAAATGACTTCAGCTGAGCAATCATACCTAGCAAAGCATTACACTTTACAGTTAAAAGTTTAAGCACACTCGGGCAAAACTAATCTTTGGCTGCGTGCCTATAAAACTTAAAATATGTTATAGAAGAAAGAGCTTGGTGACCAAGTAACTAACTTGGTAACTGTTAACTAAGTAATCATGTTTGGTACGAAGGAAAATATTTTTTAACTTTTTTATATTTATTTGGCTTAAATATTTTAAAAAATATTTTTTTTTATAAATTTATTTTTATTTAATTAGAGGAAAATATTTTTATAATCAAGAGAAGAGAAAATATTTCCCAAAACTTCTTATCAATCTTCTCCACTCTCACCAGTCCACCTCACCCTCTCTCTAAAACATGCCTTTTCTCTCTCTTCAAATTTTAGTTTTTCCTTTACCACCCGCCCTACTACCCCTCCACCCCACCTCTCACCTGCAAAATAAATTATTTTTTACCTTAATTTTTTCTTTTTGCAATTTCAAATTTCTATTTTTTCGTTTTTCTGCACCATCCACCACCCACCCAACCCCATCACTTACCCCTCCTATCCCTCTCCCGCAGAAAAATAATTTTTTTTACTTTTTATTTGTAATTTAAATTTCTATTTTTTGGTTTTACTGTCAACCTCTTCCCCCAGTGGCGAATTCAGAAATGTTTTCAAGGGTGTTCAAATTTGAAAGAAATAGAAAAATAATTTTGACAAAGGGTGTTCAATATAGGTTTTATATATCTAAAATCAATATTTTACTTATATACATAATGTAGTTTTTCATAATTTTCCGGCGAAAGGGTGGTCAGTTGACCACACTTTGCTAAAGGTGGCCTGGCCCATGCCCCCTCGCCCCCGAAAAATAATATTTTTCAGTTTTAATTTTTCTATTTATTGGTTTAAAGGTTCAAAATTTTACAAGTTCTAAAATTATGAGTTTGGAGGTTTATGTGTTTGGAAGTTTACGAGTTTAGAAATTATAAAGTTTATGGGTGAAATTTCGCGATTTTTAAAGTTTAGCG
Organism: Nicotiana benthamiana; assembly: GCA_034376525.1. Lineage (NCBI taxonomy): Eukaryota > Viridiplantae > Streptophyta > Magnoliopsida > Solanales > Solanaceae > Nicotiana > Nicotiana benthamiana. The sequence goes on from CM067336.1 coordinate 82,423,889, forward strand.
GTTTGAAAGTTTATGAAATTTTTTGGTTCGGAAGATTGTGGCTTCACGTTTATTACATCTGAATTATTTATGAATACTTTTGAGAAGTCATTTTTCTTAATTTGTGTACCAAACACCGGAAAATAAATAAAATTACTACTTTTTTTCCAAGAAAATATTTCTTGAAAAGTATACCGTTATACCAAACGCACCTTTAATCACAAAGTAATTAGATTAATTCATCCCCAAGTAATATTATAATGAATGGACATACAAATAAATAATATTTATAACATTCTCTCTTGGATATCCGCTGTCCATTAATAGAAGATGTGCTTTGTTAAATTTACTAGGATAAATCATGTGAATTTTTTTAGTGCAACAAAAAGAGAATACATATCTAGTAATACGCATTTTAAGCTACCTCTATCATGACCCAAAATCCCACCTTAAGAATTGTAATGATACCTAGCTCCTAAGATTAGGTAAGCCTTATTGTGATGATCCGATCCGTCGTCTCATGTGTACTGTCCAGTTTCTCCTAATTTATGCTTCTTTATGTATCGTTATCGCTATTCAGTGTGTTAGAGATAATTCGGATTGGTTTTGGTAGGAAATGAGACACTTAGTCTCTTTAAGGAACGCTTGGTTTGGAAAAGTCAACCAGATGTTGACTTATTTTAGAAGGTTCGGATGTGATTTCGATGATTCGGTTAGCTTCGAAAAGTGATTTTTGACTTAGGAGTGTGATCAGAATTAATTTTGGAGGTCCGGTGTAGAATTAGGCTTGAATTGGTGAAGTTAGTATTTTGGCGAATTTCGGTTGGTAGTTGAGATTTTGATCCAGGGCCCAGAATGAAATTCCGAGAATTGCTGTAGCTTCAATATATGATTTTTGATGTGTGTGCAAAATTTCATGTCATTCGGACGTCATTTGGTTGGGTTTTTGATAAAATACGTGTTTTAGAAGTTTTTAAAGAACTTAGGCTTGAATCCAATGAGAATTGATGATTTCAGCGTTGTTTGATGTGTTGTGATGATTGGAACAAGTTTGGATAATGTTATAAGACATGTTGGTGCTTTTGGTTGAGATCCCGGGGGCCTCGGGGTGGCTTCGGAGGGTCAATCGGACCATTTTTTGGACTTGAGATTGCAGGTTTCAGCTGTTGGTGTTGCAAAAAAATATTGTTCATCGAATTCCCATGGCCTATGCGTTCGCATAAGTGGCAACGCGATCGCGTAGTGGAAGTTTGTTAACCATCACGTTCGCGTGTGAGAGGCTCACGATCACGTAGTATTAGTTGGTAGTGCATCGCGTTTGCATGGATCTAATCGCGTTCGTGTGGAGTTATTTTGAGAGATTGAATTTTTGTGTTACGCTATCGCGGGGCCTAGGTTGCGATCGCTTAGAAGGAAATGCAGGAGCTCGGCAGTGAGTTTATAAACATTTCATCCGCGAGTATTTGTCATTTTTCCTCCATTGTTGAGTATTTTGAGAGCTCTTTGGGACAAATTGAAGAGAGATTCAAGGAAGATTGGTTGGAGGTAAGTTCTTTGGCCTAAATACACGAGATTATGATAGATTTAACATGGAAATTGGTTGAAAATCCTCAAAAAGGGGTAAAGCTAGGGCTTGAGTTTTTGATATTTCAAGTTGGGATTTAGTAGGACATTTGAGCTCGGATTTGGGAGTTCTTGGTATGTATGAACTCATTGCGAGACGAGAAATCCGGTAATGTGAGTCTTGTAATTTTTCGGGAAGTGGGCCCGGGGCTCGATTTTTGCCAGTTTCGAGATTTTAGCTATTTCTCGATTATTTTTGATTGGGCATTGTTCCCTTAGCATATTGTGATGTATTCGCTCTGATTTTGGTTAGATACGACACGCGTGGAGGCCGATTTGAGGGGCAAAGGCGTCGCGAGCTAGAGATTTTATCGGTTCGAGGTGAGTAATACTTGTAAATGATATCTTGAGTGTCTGAAACCCCGGATTTGCACATCATAGTACCGTATTGAGTTGACTTGCACGCAAGATATGAGCGTGGGGTAGAGCACAGTTGGGGATTGTGATTTGGTCAGTCCAGGTTGTTGACTTTTACCGCGTATTTGAATGAAACTACTTGTTATCATCATAATTTGGGCTGATTTCCATGTTTGGGCTTCGTGCCAACTCTTTGAATACTTCGGGGATTATTTTAACTGTTTCCTTATTATTTTCACTTATTAGTTGAACTCAGTCGTATTGTTTCTCCACTATTTTACCACTCAACCACTTTTAATCAGATTTGAGTCTTAAATGATATGTTAAATGATAATATGGGCTGAGGACTACTGTTTTACTAATGCCCGAGAGGCTTGTGATGATACACTAACTGAGTGATGTGAGGCCGAGGGCCGGGATGTGAGGATTATATATGGGTCGGGCTGCACGCCACAGCGATACTTATATGGATCGGGCTGCACGCCGCAGCGATACTTATATGGATCGGGCTGCATGCCGCAACAATATATATATGTTGGATCAGACTGCACGCCGTGGCGAGCTATGGATCGAGTTGCACGCCACAGTGATATGTGGATCGGGCTTCATGCCGCAACGGTTACTATGTGATACTATTACGAGAGTAATCTGAGAGTGAGAGCCGAGGGGCTGGTTCAATTTGAGATATTGCCTGAGGGGCGAGCCTTTATGTGCTCATCTTGCATACTTATTTGACTCTTTACCTGTTATACTGTGGTATTTGTTCCTAAGGGGCTGACTAGTGCTGACTTGCACTAACTGTTCAGCATTCATTTGCTTAACTGTTGGAAAAAGATATTTTTAAAAGAGGTTTTGAACTGAGTCAAGGTATTTTCTAAAGAATTTTCATGTTTTCTCAAAGGGTTATACTGTACTATATAGCATGATGACTTGCTTTACGTGGTTTCTTGCTACTCAGTTATTATTTACCCTTATTACTCACTGAGTTGGAGTACTCACTTTACTCCCTGCACCTCACGTCTAGATGTAGGTATTGATTTACCCGGTAGCAGGTTGAGCTAGTTGAGGATTTGCTATCATAGCCGAGCAAGGTAACCGCAGCGTTCTCGGCACCGGATTTCTTCCTTTCTGATTCTAGATTATATCCATGTATTTTAGACCATGTAGTTGTATCAAAAATCCTTCTAGATGCTCGTGACTTGTGACACTCCAGTCAGGCTGCGTTGAGTTGTAAATTTCGTTAACTAATGTCATTAATTCGTATTTTGCTTTTCATTTATGTGTAATTATTTGGAAGGGGTCTAATTGGGTTAGTTGTCTGGCCTTGTCTTCACGAGAGGCGCCATCATGACTAGTTTGGGGAATTGGGTCGTGACAAGTTGGTATCAGAGCCTAGGATACTAGGTATCACGAGTCATGAGCAGGTTTGGTAGAGTCTCGCGGATGGTTACAGAGATGTCTGTATTTATCTTCGAGAGGCTGCAGATCCTTTAGGAAAACTTCACATTCTCGAACTCTTATCGTTCGTCCTTGATTCAGCTTGAAAAGAAACTCTTGAAATTCCTTCCACGCGTTTGCATGCGCACATTAACACTAAGTATCAGATGTGCCTTGATGGCTTGTGATTCCCCGATCAAAGAGGCAAGATGTAATCTCCGTGAGTTTGATGTTAGGACAGTCTAGAGGACTTGAGGCCGGATCTTGAATATGTCTTGAGCATTGAGGTGCTGATCGTGTGAGAAAGTATTTTGAACTTATATGTTCGGTATTGTCCCTATTAGCCGGAAAGGCGGTTTGGTTTTCATATGATGAGTATGTTAGTACTGCGAGATGTATTTATATGACTTGGTATTGACGAAGAAGTCTGCTAGATAATAGATGAATTGTTAAGTGATTCGTTTCCTATTGTGATTTGATGTGTAGCCCGAGTTATGGGCGCGTGAAGAGTATTTTCGTGTCTCCTATTTGGAGAGGGTAGTGCATTACATGTGGTAGTATGAGTTCAGACTCAGTAAGACTAATGACTGTGTAATGTATATGACGGTGGAAGGTATGCTGAAGTACTAAATTGAGGCGAAGCAGGTGGGTTATCTCCTGCGGGGTGTTCTTAAGTGGTATGATCCTTATGTGTATGCTAGAGGGTCTCATGTGTAATAGAAGGGTCCGTGTTGAAATTTGAGAATCTGGGGTCGCTTAGGAGAGTGAACTCAACTGATATAGAGATGGATGCGAGAAGTATAGAGGATTACAATACTAGATGATTTGTGCTTTCACAAACTAGTAGATAATTTAAGTTTAATCTCACTATTATATTGTGGCATCATTAGAGTAAAAGTATTATGGGTTATTGAGTGTGTCCTGATATATGTCTTCGAGCCAAGTTGGGAAGGTTGCTGTTGATTAGCTGATTGCATGATTATGTGCTATGTGTTCCGTTTTGAGGTATGCTGGCATATCGGTTTTGGTCGCAGAAATTGAGCCGAGGGTGGCACGAGCGAAGAAAATTTTTGACAAAGGTTATATGGTGCTTGGTAGATGTGAGGAAATACTAGTATGTCTTGAGCTGTTATTGATAAAAAATGCTTAGTGTATGGAGAAAGACGATGTTTTTTTGTATTTGTATGAGATCACATCCTGCAGTGTCAGAGTGCTAATAAGGCACGGGTGGTTCTGTTCGTTAAGTCAGGTAAATTGCAGATCGAAAATGAAGTAAATGACTCTCGAAAATGGTTTTATTGTGTTTAAGATTCTACATGTAACAATCAGGTGTCTTAAGGTTGTGGTTGTGGGTAGAGACTGTGTTTTCACTGGAAAAGGTCAAGACTTGTGGTATTTTTATGTTGATTATGGGATCCTATGTATCGGTATCTGGAAAGTAATGGTAATGAATTCAGATTCATGGAAAGTTCTTCAAGGTAAAGTGTTCTGGAATGTGGTATTTCTGGGAACATTGGAGAGAGTATTTAGTGGCCTATGTGTCCTAGAAAGTGTGGTCTTATGTTCGAGTCTCGTGTGGTAAACCCGAGTTGAGGCATTGTGGTGCTACAACAAGAGGAAATATCAAGTTGATGATGAACCAGACGGGAAATTAAATAGAGTGAATAGCTTGATAGTAGACTGAATAAGTATGGTAAAGATATGATTAATTCCTTGTAGTTCGAGGTAATGAGCATTTATAGGTATTGTGCAGCAAGGCTTTGAGTCGTGACAGCTTGCGTAGATTGGTTAGGATAGAAGAATTCAGTCCTGCCAGTTTAGCTTGTGCAAATGGAATTGGGAGAGAGCCCTTGTTGGGTTTACCGTGGTTTGGAGATGTATATATCTTTTTATGGGTATGCGAAGCATGGAATGTGTAATGATTCTTCTTCCTAATGGGATCAGCGGAAGTTCTTGGTTAGATGAGTTACAATTCAGTTATGAAAAGGAGTTCATAAAATTCTTAGGCAACGGGTAGCCTCAGGTAATCAAGGAAATGGTACTGCTAATTGGAAGTGATTTGATGAGAGTATATGTCTCGGAAGAAGGGTAATGTAATTGGCTGATGATACTTCAGTAGTATTGCGGCACTTTCTTGCCAGATCGAGTGTTGATATTTGAGTTCGTTTGATGGCACAGGGGAATTTTTGAATATCTTTCATGGAATGATTGGGTAATCGAGGTGTTATATGTATTCATACTGCGGAATTTGGGATCAGGTACAGTGATTTGTGTGCTATATGGAGTTGGAGACTAGGATTTCTCAGGTACAAACTATGTAGTGGTTGTGGATCGTGTGTATTGGTACCGTTAGCGGCTAATGGGATTTGGATGCTCGAGTGGATCTTTCTTTGCTTGGTATATTAGATTTTGGATATGATATTGGAATGTAGACTGGATGTCTCAGTGTGGGGTTTTTCTAGACTATTTTGCTATGGGCTATGTCGGAAAATGCCACAGTTTGCGTGGCGAGGTGCATCTGATTATGTTCTAGCAGAGTGGTTTGTATTCCAACAACCAACGGACAACTGGAAGGGTTGTTTTTCTTAGCTGGGCCTTCATGGTAGATGTTAGTGCAGAGGTTCTACCATTGATGAGTTCCGGTATTGAAGGACTTTTCGGATGCGTTTCTTGTGGCCAGGCATGTTGCCGGATGAGTTATGGATTTTGATGCTGATTTGGTGCCGGGCTTCATATCATACGGCTCCAGCAAGAGTTGTAGTAGTGGAAGGAGCAGTTTTAGGCTCCTTGGTAATGAGTTCATTAGCAGGCCGATGTGGCTACGTATTCAGATTGAGTTGCTTTTCGGTGTTGTGAGACGTTATGATTTGTTAGTTATGGGCACATGTGGTGCAGGTCTATTGGGGATTCATAGTGAAAGTCGAGCAGGAAGAAGACTTCGGTGTTGCTCGGTAAATGGAGCATTGGTTATCACCTATCGAGTTACGTGTTGTATGTTATTTGTTTCACCGTGGCTGTAATTAATTGATGGGTTCTAGACATCAAATTGTGCGTGGCTGTTGATTTTGTGCGTAGTGACTTGAGGTGTTTCATATGTAACAGTGTTTGGATAGGCTCGCGCATTGTGGAAAGGCCACATGGAGATATGACCATTCGGGCTAGGTTCAGGTGTTCTATTTCTATGATGTGAGACGGGGTCTCAACCTTGTGCTGTGATGGTACTGATGAAATTGAGGTACAACTCTTTCGTTCGAGTCATTTTTTGATAATTTGAGTATGTTCAGACCGTTTCTTATTGGTGCGTGTATTATGCAAGTTGTGGCTAGACTAGTATTGATGTGTATGTCACCAGGATGGTGTGTTTGGTCAGAAGGGATAGCTGGGATCATCAGTGAATACAAACAGATTCGATTTCAGCATGTTTAAGGGGTTAATATCGAGGTTCGGTTCAACTTTGCTATGGTAATTTCCCGAGGGGAAGTGGCCTCATGAATGATTAATCTGAGAAATGGTTCCGGTGTACTTCAGTATCGTTGGCAGTATATGAAAGTGTTGGAATGCGATTTCAGTCGATAAGAGTTTCTTTATCAGTATTTAGGTGTTGTGTGCAGCTGCTGCAAATAGAGATTGTTGTCGCGAGCATTAGAGCTATGTGGTTTATCATGTAATGGCACCAATGGTGCAGGTATGGGTTATTACATCTGGTTCTGGCTTATTATGAGTATAGATGAGAGTTCTGATCTTGTGTATTATTTCGGAAAGTGCAATGTGGTTTTATGGTTTATGAACTAGATGGATTCTAAAATATCAGCTATGTCGTGTTATTGGACCTATGCGAGATAAAGTGACGTGGGATCACCCCAGGTATGTGCTTGGTAAGGTCATTCAGCTATTGGTTGGCTTCTAGGACAACTCTGGGTACGCTCGAGAACGAGCGTTTGTTTAAGTTGGGGAGGATGTCACGACCCGACCCGACCCGTCGTCTCATGTGTATTGCCCCGTTTCCCCCATTTTATGCTTCTTCATGTATCACTATCATTTTTCAGTATGTTAGAGATAATTCAGATTGGTTTTGGTAGGAAATGAGATACTTAGTCTCTTTAAGGAAGGTTTGATTTGGAAAAGTCAACCAGTTGTTGACATATGAGTTAGAAGGTTCGGATGTCACTTCCGGTGATTCGGTTAGCTTTGGGAAGTGATTTGTGACTTAGGAGTGTGATCGGAAATTACTTTGGAGGTCCGGTATAGAATTAGGCTTGTATTGGCGAAGTTAGTTGTGATGACCCAAAGGGTCATCACTGTAATTCTTCCTTTCTTTGTGCTTTCGAGGCCTTGGAAACCTCTTATTTGGTTGCTTCGATTTGCGTGCAATCCGGGCGCGAAGCCGGAAATATTTTATGTGGAAATATATGAATTTTGTATTAAAAACTATGAATTTTGATAATAATATTGATATAGTTGACTTTGGTCAACATTTTGGGTACACGGACCCGGACTCGTGATGTGATGGTCCCGGAGGGTCCGTAGGAAAATATGGGACCTGGGTGTATTCTTGAAATCGAAATCCGAAGTCCCATGCCCGAGTACGGATTTTTTGAAAGAAATTGTTTATCTGAAATTGATATGAAAAATTGAAATGAAAATGAGCTAGAAAGTGAGGGTATCAGGCTCGCATTTTGGTTCCATGCCTGGTACAGGTCTTATATGAGCGTTAAGTGCTATCTGTGAAGTTTGGTTGAAAACGGACGTCATTTGACGTGTTTCGGATAAAAAATGGAAAATTTGGAAGTTTTGAACTTTGAAATGAAATTCATGTGTTTTGAGGGTTGATTCAATGTAAACGGTGTTATTTTGGCGATTTGATCACACGAGTAAGTCCATAGGATGCTATTGAGTTAGTGTATATGTTTGGTTGGGAGCCCCTAGGGCTCGGCAGTGATTCGAAAGTGGTTCGGGATGGTTTCATTAGAGGAAAAACAGTCAGATGTTGCAGACACCAATGCGGCCGCAATCATTTCTGTGCGGTCCGCACTGGAACGCGTGGTCGCGATGCATTTCAATGCGGACCGCGTGGCTGTGTCTGAGGCAGGGATTCCAGGGTGACCAGTGCGGCCGTACACCAAAACAGTGCGGTCCGCGCTGGGCGGGTTCAGAGGAGCCCAACTGTGCCTCTCTTGGTGCGGCCGCAACCCATTTTTGTGCGGTCCGCGCCAGGTTCCAAGAAAGGTATATAAGTTCGAAATTTTAGCTATTTTCCACTTTTTGAAAACCCAAAACCTAAGAGGTGATTTTCCAAACGATTTTTCTCCTTCTAAACGATTGGTAAGTGATTTCCAACTTAATTTCCTTACACCTTAACATCTTTTAACATGATTTCAATTTCAATCAAAGGTCTTCACAAATGGGAATTTGGGGTTTTGGGTGGAACTTAAGTTTTTCAAAATTTGGGTAGTTGGACCCCAATTGGAGGATTGATTTTGAAACTAATTGTATATTCAGATTCGCGGGGGAATGAGTAACCGGATTTTGATTCGAACCTCAAGTTTTGACCACGTGATCCCGGGGGAATTTTGGAAATTTTTGAGTAAAACTTTAGGAAATTCATTCTTATGCATTCAAATTGATTTAGCTAGCATTTGTTGATACATTTGGGTAACTTTTGATTAGATTCGACCGGTTTTGAGCGAATTCGAGGGGTAAAGCTATCCTAGAGGCGTGAGTTGAGTTTGGAGCTTTCGAGGTAAGTGTTTGATCTAACTTTTGCTTGTGGGAATATGATTAGGACAATATTTGCTATGTGCTATGTGGAGTCGGTGTATAGGTATGGTGACGGTCACCTATGCGCCCGAGTCAAGCATGACCGTGAGTCGTAATTGATTTTAAATTCAAAAGAGGTGAAACAGTTGAGTTAATTACTTGTTAAATGAATTATGAAGTGATAGTTGAGAAGAAAATGAGCTAAAGGAGGAAATGTGGTACTTTTCCGTTGCCGGGACTTATTGTTGAATTGTTTTCCGTTGCCGGGACTTATTGTTAAATTTTTTCTCCCTTGCCGGGATAATCATGTTGTGTATTCCTTTCCCCGATTGGTTGTGACCGTTGATTGGGTGAGGAGGAAAGATTGTGCACGAAGGGTCTTTCCATGCCGTATTTTGATAATTATGCACAAAGGGTCTTTCCATGCCGTGTTTTGATAATTATGCACGAAGGGTCATTCCGTGCCTTGATGTGAGAGTTACATGAGGCAAGCACGAAAGGTGATGCCGTGGACTATATTTGACATTTTTTGTGAGGATTGAGGGTTAAAGCACGAAGGTTGGTGCCGTGCAGTTGTTGATTTACTGGCTCTCTTTCTTTTATGTTAATTATTCAATTTCCATTTTCTTTGTTCGTTGTCCTTATGATTGAATTGTTACATCCCACAGCATGTCCCCTCCTCATTATCTGTTTAAATTTTGTTATTTCTCCGATATTGCACATATATCTGTACAGGTTGATTATGGTGGGTCCGGTCTAGCCTCATCGCTACCTCGCCGGGGTTAGGCCAGACACTTGCCATCACATGGGGTCAGTTGTGCTGATGCTACACTTTTGTGCCTTTTGTGCACATGTCAGGAGACAGCTTACAGACCGCAACAGTAGTTTGGGAGCATGCCTTCACTTTAGAGACTCCCAAGTAGTTTGCTGGCATTCGCGGGCCCTGAGTCTTATCCGTTTCAGTTCTATTTGTTTCTATTATATCGAGACAGACTTTTTATGTATTTTCTTGTAGACCCGTATTTGTAGTATCTTGTATTAGTCGGTGAGTATTGTGACACTAGATCTTGGGTAGAGGATGTTGTTTATCTTCCCGAATTTTCTTCATTTTATATTAAATTAAGACTTCCGTTTGAATTTATTATTTTTATTATTACCTTGTTGGAAATTAATTGAAAAGGGTATGTTTAAGTTGCTTGCCTAGCTCCGACAGTAGGCGCCACCATGACTCCCGATGATGGGAAAAATCCGGGTCGTGACAAGTTGGTATTAGAGCACTAGGTTACTCGAGTCTCACAACTCACGGATAAGTTTTGTAGAGTCTGAGGGATCGGTATGGAGACGTATGTATTTATCCCCTAGAGGCTACAGAGTTAGGAAAATTTCACTTTGTTCATTCTTGTCGTGCGATTCTGTTTCTCAAATATTGATTGTCGTTCTATTCTGTTCTTCACCAGATGGCGAGAACACGTGCGTCTTCTTCTTCTACGCAGCAGCCCGAGCCCCCAGCAGCAGCTCCCGCGAGGGGCAGGGGCTAAGGCCATGGTAGGTGCAAAGCTCAGCCTCAGGCAACATTTCTAGAGGTGGAGCTTCATATTGGCTTTGATGAGGAGGTTCCAGTCCCAACAGCTCCAGTGGGCCCCGCTCAGGTCCCAGGAGGGGTTTTGTTTTCCTCGGATCTCCAGGATGCTCTTGTCCGTATAGCAGGTTTTTGGGACAGTGTCATTAGAGCGGGTCTGTTTCCAGTAGCACCTGCCACTTCTTAGGCTGGAGGAGGGTTTCAGACTCCTGCTATGGGTACTCTGGAGCAGGTAGCTCCCCAGACTCAGGTTCCAGTGGTTCGGCCCGCAGTGGCAGCTCAGACATGTGTCACAGTTCAGATGATGTGACGCCATGTCTTCGAATGCTTTGTGGAGACTTGATCGGTTCTCCAAGCTTTTCACCACCACTTTCAGCGGCACTTCATTGGAGGATCCCCAGGATTTTCTATTCAGTTGTCATGAGATTCTCAGGACTATGGGTATAGTGGAGACCAATGGGTCGTTTTTTGCACCTTCAGGCTTGCAGGATCCGCCAAGACTTGGTGGAGAGATTATTGCCTATCTAGACCAACAGGGTTTCCAGTTTTGACATGGGATCAATTTACGGAGTTACTTTTGGAGAAGTTTCTCCCCGTCACTCACCGGGAGGCACATCGTAGGCAGTTTGAGCACCTCCATCAGGGCTCCATGACAGTTACACAGTATGAGACTAGATTTACTGACTTGGCATGCCATGCAGTTGTGATACTCCCTACAGAGCGAGAGAGAGTCCGGAGATTTATTGATGGATTGATTCAGCTGATCCGTCTTCAGATATCCATGAGAGTTGGCAGTGATATATCCTTTCAGGAGGTGGCAAATGTGGCCCGCCGGGTAGAGGTGGCACTGGTTCGAGGAGGTAGTCAGGGGTCAGACAATAGGCCTCTCCATTCTGGTAGGTTCAGTGGTACCTCATCTAGAGGTAGGGATGCATATGGCAGAGGCCACACTCAGAGGCCTTTCCAGTCGGCACTTCAGGTTTCTCATGGCACTCCAGGCGGTGGTGGTCATCAGCAGTATTATTCGGATCAGCAGAATTTCAGTGCACCACCAGCCCCCATCAGTACATCGCCACTCCAGAGCTTCAGGGGAGGACATACCGGTCGATAGGGCCAGCAGTCTCAGTAGCCGAGGGCATGTTATGGTTGTGGTGACCCGAGTCATATTTCCAGGTTCTGCCCTTGAGCCTTGAGTAGTTCTCTGTAGCAGGGTCCTAGCCCTACGATTCAGGCAGCAGGTGATCCATAGGCTGCCCATCCAGCTAGAGGCGGGGTAGGGATCATAGAGGTGGAGGGAGAAACCGTAGAGGTGGAGCTCGGACCGCCAGAGGCAGGGGTCAGCCCGCAGCAAATCGTCCCAGGGATGCAGTTTAGGGAGGTGGGGGCCAACCCCGTTGTTATGCATTGCCAGTCAGGCCGGAGGCCGAGTCATTTGATGCTGTGATTACAGGTAGTATTTTGGTTTGTGATAGGGGTGCTTCAGTCTTATTTTACCCGAGATCTACGTACTCTTATGTGTTGTCTTATTTTGTACCCTATTAGATCATGCCTAGTGAGGCTTTAGGTATTCCTATATATGTGTCCACACCGGTTGGTGATTCTATAGTGGTCGACCGAGTGCATCGTTCATGCATGGTGGTATTTGAGGGTCTTGAGACCCGTGTCGACTTATTGCTTTTAGATATGGTGGACTTTGATGTTATATTGGGGATGGACTGGTTGTCCCCGTATCATGCTATTCTGGATTGTCACGCTAAGAACGTGACCTTAGCCATGCCAGATTTGCCTCGGCTTGAGTGGAGAGGGACCCCAGGTCATGCTACCTGTAGCATTATTTTGTATGTCAAGGCTCAACGTATGGTTGAGAATGGGTGTCTAGCATATCCGGCGTATGTTCGCGAATCCAGCGCAGAGGTTCCATCTATTGACTTTGTTCCTATTGTCGGGACTTCCAAGGCCTTGGAAACCTCTTATTTGGTTGCCTCGATTTGAATGCGCAGTCTGGGCGCGAAGCCGGAAAATTTTTATGTGGAAGTATATGAATTTTGTGTTAAAACTATGAATTTTGATAATAATATTGATATATTTGACTTTGGTCAACATTTTGGGTAAACGGGCCTGGACCCATGATATGTCGGTCCCGGAGGGTCCGTAGGAAAATATGGAACCCGTACATATTCTCGGAATCGGAATCCGAGGTCTTAGGCCCGAGTATGGAATTTTTGAAAGAAATTGTTTATCTGAAATTGATATGAAAAATTGAAATGAAAATGAGCTAGAAGGTGAGGGTATCGGGATCGTATTTTGGTTCTAACGCTCGAAAAAAGTCTTAAATCAGCGTTAAGTGCTATCTGTAAAGTTTGGTTGAAAACGGACGTCATTTGACGTGTTTTAGACTAAAAATTGAAAATTTGGAAGTTTTGAACTTTGAAATGAAATTCATGTGTTTTGTGGGCTGATTCAATGTAAATGGTGTTATTTTGGCGATCTGATCGCACGAGTAAGTCCTTAGGATTATTGAGTTAGTGTATATGTTCGGTCAGGAACCCCGAGGGCTCGGGAGTGAGTCGGAGGTGGTCCAAGATGGTTTCACTTAGAGGAAAAACAGTCAGATGTTGCAGACACTAGTGCGGCCGCAATCATTTCTGTGCGGTCAGCGGTGGAGCCGCGCGGTCGAGATGCATTTCGGTGCAGACCACGTGGCTGTGTCTGAGGCAGGGATTCCAGGGTGACCAGCGCAGCCGCACACGAAAACAGTGTGGTCCGCATTGGGAGGGTTCAGAGGAGCCCAACTGTTCCTCTCACTCGGTACGACCGCAACCCATTTTTGTGCGGTTCGCACCAGGTTCCCAGAAAGGTATATAAGTTCGAAATTTCAGCTATTTTACCACTTTTCAAAAATCCAAAACCTAAGAGGCGATTTTTAAATAATTTTTCTCCTTCTAAATGATTGGTAAGTGATTTCTAATTTAATTTCCTTACTCCTTAGCATCTTTTAACATGATTTCAATTTCAATCAAAGGTCTTCACAAATGGGGATTTGGGTTTTGGGTGGAACTTAAGTTTTTCAAAATTTGGGGAGTTGGACCCCAATCGGAGGTTTGATTTCAAAACTAATTGTATATTCGAATTCGCGGGGGAATGGGTAACCAGGTTTTGGTTCGAACCTCGGGTTTTGACCACGTGGTCCCGGGGGAATTTTTGGAATTTTTGAGTAAAACTTTGGGAAATTCATTCTTATGTATTCAAATTGCTTAGCTGGCATTTGTTGATACATTTGGGTAACTTGTGGTTAGATTCGACCGGTTTTGAGGTGAATTCGAGGGGTAAAGCTCTCCTAGAGGCATGAGTTGAGTTTGGAGCTTTCGAGGTAAGTGTTTAATCTAACTTTGTCTTGAGGGATTAGGATTAGGACAATCTAACTTTGTCCCGAGTCAAGCATGACCGTGAGTCGTAATTGCTTTTAAATTCGAAAGAGGTGAAACAATTGAGTTAATTACTTGTTAAATGAATTATGAAGTGATAGTTGAGAAGTAAATGAGTTAAAGGAGGAAGTGTGGTACTTTTCCCTTGCCGGGACTTATTGTTGAATTGTTCTCCCTTGCCGGGAGTTATTGTTAAATTGTTCTCCCTTGCCGGGATGATTAATCTTATTGTATATTTCTTTCCCCGATTGGTTGTAACCGTTGATTGGGTGAGGAGGAGATATTTTGCACTAAGGGTCTTTCCGTGCCGTGTTTTGATAATTATGCCCGAAGGGTCTTTTCCGGTCGTGTTTTGATAATTATGCATGAAAGGTCTTTCCGTGCCATGTTTCTTGATTATTTGAGCATGAAGGGTCCTTTCGTGCCTTGATGTAAGAGTTATGTGAAGAAAGCACGAAGGGTGATGTTGTGCACTATATTTGACAGTTTTGGTGAGGAAAGCACGAAGGGTGATGCCATGCACTATATTTGACAGTTTTTGTGAGGATTGAGGGTTAATGCACGAAGGTTAGTCCTGTGTAGTTGTTGATTTACTGGCTCTCTTTATTTGATGTTAATTATTCAGTGTCCATTTTCTTTGTTCGTTGGCCTTATGATTGAATTGTTACACCCCACATCATGTCCCCTCCTCATTATTTGTTTAAATTTTGTTATCTCTCCAATATTGCACATATATCTGTACAGGTTGATTGTGGTAGGTCCGGTCTAGCCTCATCACTACCTCGTCAGGGTTAGGCCAGACACTTACCAGCACATGGGGTCGGTTGTGCTGATGCTACACTTCTGTGCCTTTTGTGTACAGGTTAGGAGACAGCTTATAGACCGCAGCGTGCCTTCAGTCTAGAGACTCCCAGGTAGTTCGCTGGTGTTTGCGGGCCCTGAGTCTCATCAGTTTATGTTCTATTTGTTTCCATTATATCAAGACATATTTTTTATTTATTTTCTTTCAGACCCATATTTTTAGTATCTTGTAGTAGTCCATTAGTATTGTGACACTTGATCTTGGGTAGAGGATGTTGTTTATCTTTCCGCATTTTCTTCGTTTGATATTTTAAGACTTCCGCTTGGATTTATCATTTTAATTATGACCTCTTTGTAAATTAATTGAAAAGGGTATGTTTTAGTTGGATTGCCTAACTCCAATAGTAGGCGCCATCATGACTCTCGATGGTGGGAAAAATCCGGGTCGTGACATTAGTATTTTGGCGAATTCCGGTTGGTAGGTGAGATTCTGATTCGGGGCTCGGAATGGAATTTCTAGAGTTGCTATAGCTTCTATATATGATTTTTGATGTGTGTGCAAAATTTTAGGTCATTCGGACGTCAATTGGTTGAGTTTTTGATAAAATGCGTGTTTCAGAAGTTTTTAAAGAACTTACGCTTGAATCCGATGAGAATTGATGATTTTAATGTTGTTTGATATGTTGTGATGGTTGGATAAAGTTTCGATAATGTTTTAAGACATGTTGGTGCTTTTGGTTGAGGTCTTGGGGGCCTCAGGGTGGTTTTGAAGGGTCAATCAAACCATTTTTGGACTTGAGATTGCAGGTTTCAGTTGTTGGTGTTGCAGAAAAATATTGTTCATCGCATTCGCTTGGGGTGAGTCGCGAAAGCGTAGAGTAAATCTGAGGGCATGGAAATTTGGGCTATGCGTTCGCATCAGGGGCCACGCGATCGCGTGGTGGAAGTTTGTCAGCTATCGCGTTCGCGTGTGAGAGGTTCTTGATCGCGTAGTATTAGTTGGTAATGCAGCGCATTCGCATGTCTCTAATCGTGTTCGCGTAGAGTTATTTTGAGAGACTGGATTTTTGTGTTACGTGACCGCGGGTCCTCGGTCGCGATCGTGTAGAAGGAAATGCAGGCGCTGGGCAGTAAGTTTATAAGCATATCATCCGCGAGTTTTAGTCATTTTTCCTCCATTGTTGAGTATTTTGAGAGCTTCTTGGGACAAATTGAAGAGGAATTCAAAGAAGATTGGTCGGAGGTAAGTTCCTTGGCCTAAATACACGAGATTATGATAGATTTAACATGGGAATTGGTTGAAATTCCTCAAAAAGGGGTAAAGCTAGGGCTTGAGTTTTTAATATTTCAAATTGGGATTTGATAGGTTATTTGAGCTCGGATTTGGGAGTTCTTGGTATGTATGAACTCGTGGCGAGACGAGAAATCTGGTAATGTGAGTTGTAATTTTTCGGAAAGCGGGTCTGGGGCTCGGATTTTTCCTAGTTTCGTAATTTTTGCTATTTCTCGATTGTTTTCGATTGGGTATTTTCCCTTAGCATACTCTAACATATTTTATTTGATTTTGGTTAGATACGACATACGTGGAGGCCGATTTGAGGGGAAAAGGCGTCGCGAGCTAGAGATTTTACCGATTCGAGGTGAGTAATACTTATAAATAATATCCTGATGGTCTGAAACCTCGGATTTTGCACATCATAGTGCCGTATTGAGGTGACTTGCACGTCAGATATGAGCGTGAGGTAGAGCACCGTTAGAGATTGTGACATGGTCTGTCCCGGTTGTTAATTTTTACTACGTATTTGACTAAAACTACTTGTTATCATCATAATTTGTGCTGATTACTATGATTGGGCTTCGTGCCAACTATTTGAATCCTTCGGGAATTATTTTCACTGTTTCCCCATTGTTTTAACTTATTACTTGAACTCAGTCATATTGTTTCTCCACTATTTTACCAGTTAGCCAGTTTTAATTAGATTTGAGTCTTAAATGGTATGTTAAATGATAATCTGGGCTGAGGACTACTGTTTTACCAATTCCCGAGAGGCTTGTTATGATACACTGACTGAGTGATGTGAGGCCGAGGACCGGGATGTGAGGATTATATATGGATCGGGCTGCACGCCGCAGCGATACTTATATGAATCGGGCTGCATGCCGTAGCAGTATTTATATATTGGATCGAACTGCACGCCACAGTGATTTAGCACTTGGGCTGTAGGATCCCCTTCGGAGTCTGCACCCCCACATTGAGTGCAGGTACCCATATGTTTCGGGCTGCACGCCACAACGAGCTATGGATCAAATTGTACGCTGCAATGACATATGGATCGGGTTGCACGCTGCAGCGGTTACTATGTGATGCTGTTATAAGAGTAATCTGAGAGATGGAGATGAAGGGCTTGTACAATTACATATATTGCCTGAGGGGTGAGCTTTTATGTGCTCATCTTGTATACTTATTTGCATTTTTACCTGTTATACTGTGGTATTTATGCAAGAGGGGTTGACTTTTGTGCTGACTTACACTACCTGTTCGGCATTCATTTGCTTAACTATTGGAAAAAGATATTTTTAGAAGAGGTTTTGAACTAAGTCAAAGTATTTTCTAAAGAATTTTCACGTTTTCACTGTTTTCTCAAAGGGTTACACTGTACTATATAGCATCATGACTTGGTTTACGTGGTTTCTTGCTCCTTAGTTATTATTTAACCTTATTACTCACTGAGTTGGAGTACTCACTTTACTCCATGCACCTCTCGTGAAGATGCACCTATTGATTTACCCGGTAGAGGATTGAGCTTGTTGAGGATTTGCTATCATAGCTGAGCAAGGTGACCGCCAGCGTACGCGGCACCAGATTTCTCCCTTTTTGATTCCAGATTATATCCATGTATTTTAGACCGTGTAGTTGTATCAAATATCCTTGTAGATGCTCGTGACTTGTGACTCCCCGGTCAGGTTGCGTTGAGTTGTAAAATTCGCTAATTAATGTCATTAATTCATATTTTGTTTTTTATTTATGTTTAATTATTTGGAAGGGGTCTAATTGGGTTAGTTGGCTGGCCTTGTCTTTACGAGAGGCACCATCACGACTAGTTTGGAAAATTGGGTCGTGACACTTATACATAACGAAATTAGTAGCAATAATAACTAAAATAGTAATGAAAAACGATGAGTGTCATAATATAACCAACCGCGGAAAATAATACTCGTATATCCCAAAAATCTGATAATACTAAGTCATAGCTCTACGAGAAGTTCATCATAAATCTCAAAATACAATATTGTTTGAAAAAAATAAACAGTAGCAATGGAACAAGGCAAGGTGATTCTGGTGCTCGTGAGCGGGACAACACGTATACCTTGAAGTTTCCCAGCAACTCAAAATCAGCTCACTAACGTCCGACACGCTTTGAGGTAGTTGAATTTGTATAAAAATGTGTAAAAGTGTAGTATGACAACACTACAAATGATGTAAGTATCAAAATTAATCTCGGTGAAATAGTAACGAGGTTCAAGTCAAGACACTCACTAGGCCATAACCTATGCGAAATATCAATATAAAATTTATACGGAAAGCAAAATAGAATGAAAAGCAGCAAAGATTAGAGCAAGTGATAATACGGCAAATTAATCAAAACTTGTACAATACAAAGTGAAAATAATTAAGGGAAAACAATAACATATCTAAATCATCAACCAATCTAACACAAGAATAACAACAAGAATCCCCGAAGTACCTGATAACGTAATGAAAAATCACAACTCCCTTTTATGACTCCTCGTGAGCTTTCATATTTTAAAATATTTTTCTATAAGTTCCCTTATTTAGCCGCGTGTTTATCACAATGAAGTATTTCCCCATACCAGCAACACACATATATGTCCCCTTATCTAGCCACATGAGCATCAATATACACATCACCTTTATGCCACCACACGTGTATCTTAATGACAACATAATTGTAACAATCACCCGCACCTCACGTACATATATACAACAATATCACCACAATAATAATATCAATACCACAAAAGATATAGTCCATGGTTCAACAAAACTGTATATATGAATCATAACAATAATGTTATATTTATGCTTTTATAATAATATATACTTTCTTTTAAAAAAGATAAATTTGGACAATATAATACATTCTTAAATTAAATAAGTAATAGGACATTATAATACGATTTCCAATTAAATTAATAATAGGATTTTTTAAGAATTATATCCTAAAAGTAATAACATTACAGTACTAAAGATATTTACTTGTTCAATTTCATATGAATTAGTCATCCCGAAAGTAATTATACTAATAGAATTACTAAAGGTAATAATGCGCGATCCTAACGTGTAGTATTATGACCTAAAACTAATAGGATTGTAAAGCTTACATCCAGAATTGTGGTTATGTCCTTTTATTATGAGTTATTATGCTTAATATTACAAGTTTATTTTTGTAAATCGACATTGTATTCTAACAGGTGCTTGACAAATATATTCTCCAACACCTAAATTAATTGAAAGACTAACGTAATAACTTGTTTTTCCTGATATTTGCAAATGGGGTAAGTCCGTGTATAGGGTTAAGGAGAAGATAAAAAACGGAAAAACCCTTTGGTGGAATGGGAACCATATAAGCCTGTCAACCGGTCCGGGTTGACCCGGGACCGAACCGGACCGGTCCGGTATAAACCGGGACCGGACCGGCTCGGTTCTTAAGGGGTGGGCTGGGCTGGGTTGGGGGGGGAGGGGTTAGAATGGTTAGGATTTTAGGGTCTTGACCCGTGACCGGACCGGCCCGGTAAGCAAAACAGAGCTTGAACCGGTCGACCCGGACCGGTACAACGGTCAAAAAATTTTTTTTTTAAAGAAAAAAAAATTTCTGAACATGTGGGCCCCACAGGACCGTTGGCAACGGTCCAGAACCGTTGGCCAACGGGAGTATTTTCAGAAATGGCCACTTTTTTGTTTTTTTTTGTATTTATTAAATTACATTATTAACCCTTCTTAAAATCTATAAATACCCTCCCCTCTTCTTCATTTCCTCACTCAAAATTATCAATCTCTCTCTCAATTCTCAAATTATCAATCACTCTCTTCTCTTCAATTTTCAAGAATTCATATTCTAATTTTATAATTTTATTGTCTTTGTTTTCCCGAATTTAATTTATCGTAATTTCTCATTCGGAAATCGGAATTCTAAGCTTGAAGTTCAAGTGTCCAACATTGAAATACTTGCTTGACGTTTGTTCGTGGTAACACCGGATTTGCGTAATCAAGTGCTCAATTTGTTGTCGAATTCGGTGCACTCTCTCCAACTCTTTCTCTTATTTAATATTTTATTTGCATATTTGAGTTTAGCTTATATTTTCATTTTTACAATATGTTTAATGCTGCTAAAAGAGCGTGTAGAAAAGTTACTGGTAGGGGTGGAAGTAAAAAAAGACCTGTAGCTTCTGGTAGTAATAGTAATGACCCAATAACACATGTTTCTGAATCATCGCCTAATTTGCAAGATGTAGATATTGATTATGAACAATTACAAGAAGATTACGGAATAGAAGATAATGAAATTGGAATAGCAGATTAGATACCACCTACACCTAGTAGTGGAAATGTTGGTAGTATTGGAGTTGGAGTTGCTAGTGCAACAAGCGGTAGAAGACCACCAGTGGCTCCAACTTCTACTCGTAAAAAAAGAAGTCCTGCTTGGAAATTTTTTGATATAGTAGAAGGTACTGATAGAGTTAAGTGCAAACTTTGTAACGAAACGTTTAAACATTTGACCGGAGGTAATTTAGGGGGGACTGGAACACTTATTAGACATCTGTCGACTAACCATCCTATAGAATGAGGAGCTAATGGGGATGGAAGTCAAACAACAATTAACCCTACTACCGAAGGTCTCCTAAAATATGATAAAATGAGGGATCGAGAGGAATTAGCGAAAATGATTGCTTTGGGTTGTCTACCTTTTTCTTTTGCTTCTTCCTCTTATATTATTATATATATTCAAAGGATATACAATCCTTTGTTTAAAGGTATCCCTAGAAGTACTTGTAGAGCAGACATCTTTAGACTTCACGGCCAATATCAAACATACATACGTTATTTGTTTAGTCACCTTCCTTCTAGAGTATGTCTAACTTCTGATATTGGCCATGCTGTTAATGGAAATGATTATTTAACAATTACATGTCATTGGATAGATGATAATACTTGTATGCAAAAACGTATTATTGCTTTTAAATATGATGAAGATCAGAGTCATACTGCTGCATTTATTAGTAGTACAATTATTGAAGTTGTTGAATTTTATAATCTAAACCAAAAAGTTTTGTGTATGTCTTTTGATAATGCTTCAAACAATAATGATGCAGTTTCAATTTTAAAATTGAATTTGCAACCACCTCTTGATGATATTTTTCATGTTAGGTGTGCATGTCATGTTTACAATTTAATTGTTAAAAGTGGGCTCAATTTATTTTCAGTTGAGATTACTCAAGTTAGAAGAGCAGTTGGAGTTATTCAGGGAAATAATAGACAATCTAGAATAAGAGAATTTAAGAATAAGTGTATGCAGTATAACCTTTCACCTAGATTCATGCCAGACGAAATAGTTACTAGATGGAATTATACGTATATATTTTTAAAATGTTGCTACAAATATAGATTTTCAATAACTGAAGTTGCTAATGCACATTGTACTGATCCTAGGCGTATGTTAACAACTGATACTTGGGAGGTCATTAGTGATGTTGTTAAATTTTTGCATAAATTTTATACTGCTACTGTTGTGTTTTCTGGCGCATATTACCCAACTGTTACTATGGCTTTAGTACATATAGCTGAAATTTCTTTGCTACTACATGAATTTAAGAAGAAAGATAGATACACGGATGTTGTTGTAAATATGCAAGCAAAATTCAAAAAATATTTCTTTTCAATTCCTCCAGTTTACTTAATTGGTGCAGTTTTAAATCCGTCTATTAAAATATCTGATCGTCACCAATTAATGAATGCTTTATGTACTTATATGGAGATTGGGCCCACTGAAAGCCCAAATTTGTATGATTCTATGAACCAGCTAAATGAATATTTACAACATCTATATAATTATTATGCAACTCAATGTGATAATTCTCGTGCTTCAACAGATGTAAATCCCGGTATGCAATGTAGCAGTTCTAATGTAGATGATGAAGAAGGCATTGATAGTTTTAATATTTTTTCAACTTTTTCTAACACTCAAAGTAGTAGCAGGAATATTGATGAACTTCAATTTTACTTGCAGAAGCAAAAGGAGCCTCGCACCAAGGAATTCTCACCGTTAGGCTGGTGGCATGAAAATGCAAAGCAATTTCCCGTTCTTTTCGCTATGGCTCGGGATGTCCTGAATGTGCCAATTTCCACTGTTGCATCCGAGAGTGCATTTAGCCAAGCAAGACAACAACTTGGAGACACACGCCACTCATTGGGAAGCAATGCTTTGGAAGTTTTAGTATGTTTAAGAGATTGGATTAGATCGGAACGAAGAAATCAAGGAAAGGAAGATCTTGATAGCCCAGAAGACGAAGAACTTGGAGATATATTAACGCATGGAAACCCATCCGAATTTAACACGCCAGAAGAAGGTCAATCGGTTCATATTGATTACGATGAACTTGCTAGGGCAATGCAAAGAATTTGATGATTCGGATTACTACTAGTATACTACTTGTTACAAAAGATGTAAAATTTTTACTACTTAAGATACATTTTAGTTTTTCTTTATTTGAATTTAAGAAATAAAGTAGCACTTGCAATAAGTGCAATTTTTTCCCATCTTTTGTTGTGTTCATTCAATTATTACAAAGTATTAATATAACTTAATATTTATACGTAATTCTAAAAAAAAAAAAAATAACGAAACCCGGCCCGGCCCGGCCCCGACCATTACAACCTGTAGCCCGTACGGTTCAATCTAAGCCTGTCTCAACCCAGCCCGGTGAAAACCGGTACTGTTTGTAACCGGCCCGGCCCGGACCGGTAACCGGACGGGTTGAAAAAAAATCGACCCGGACCGGACTGGTGGAACCGGTTGACACCTCTAGAACCATATATCTAAGTAACGACTATCAGAATATCTATCTCAAGTCTCAACGATTTTTAAAATTAGAAAACAGTTGCCAACAAACAAAAAATTCGTGCTGAATTTTTTCGAGCGAAATGTTTCTAAATGCTGTTTTAGTTTGGTTGGTCAATTTACCTTGTTTGAATGTTTTGATCCAAGTTTGACTGAAGTGTCTTATAACCAAGAGATTTTTAGTTATCTATATTATATATGAAACTTATTTACCCTTTCTAATCAAGTTTTAACTTACTTGTATGGTCATATATAATTTACCAATTATATAAAAATGAGTTTAAGATGATTATCTCTTTATTGTACTCTTTTAATTTAGTAAATCTATGATTATCTCTTTATTGTACTCTTTTAATTAGGTAAATCTCCCAATCACAATACTTTTTCCTCTTTCTCTCTTTGAAATCAACCCTCTTAATTTCTATGCATATTCTACAATTTTATCTTCTAAGTCTCATAATTTTCTCTAACAATGGCGAAGGAAGGGATTAGTTTTTAATTATCTCCTTTTGTCCTTTTAATACTATTATTGTTTCAGACGGTGTACTGTAGTAGCAGACTTGTATTCTGACCTTATATATATATATATATATATATATATATATATATATATATATATATATATATATATATTGTAGCATTGTTGATACCCATTTTTTATACGTATTTTTACATGCAAATAATTTTAAAATAACATATATAAGTATGCCCAAGTATTTTTGTATTTTTCTTAATTTTTAAAGCATTTTTAAATTGAGTTATTACCCATTCTAGCAATACAAAAATCAATAATTATTTCCAAAATTATCTTTTTCGGTGAATAACTTATTTTATTCCCATATTTATACCAAAATATAACTAAGGTAATTTTTATATATTTTTATAAATTTATTTAGTATTTTAAAAGCTAAATTGCATATAATTATAATTTTGGCCTATTTTATGAATTGATAGCATATTATAATTATGAAATTGGTTCCAATATTTTTAATTTAATATTTATATATTATTAATTGACTCAGTACCTTTAATTTACTTTCAAAGTTATTTTACAATTTCTTATATAATAAAAGGACAAAAAAAACTGCCTAATTAAAATCTGGCCCTATTTTGTTTCAATTATATCCCAAATTGATGCCCCTAATTGACCCAATTTCAAACCCTTAATGGATCGACCGAATTTCAATCCAACCTGCCCCCGACCCAACCAATCTAACCCGCCCGACCCTCTCTTCTAATCCAGGTTGTTGATCATTTTAATTAATGACCACAATCATTCCTTGCCTTTTTAATCCCTTAAGACTACCATAATCCCCTCATTCTCTCATATCATCTGCCTTTGAAATCC
Organism: Nicotiana benthamiana; assembly: GCA_034376525.1. NCBI lineage: Eukaryota > Viridiplantae > Streptophyta > Magnoliopsida > Solanales > Solanaceae > Nicotiana > Nicotiana benthamiana. Next base: position 82,448,333 of record CM067336.1, read on the forward strand.
CTCTCCTCTCAAACTCTCTCGAAACCCTAGCCTCTCTCACCATCTTCAACCTCAATCTCACCGGAATCCATGGACACTCAGGCCATGGATGGCTTAAACTCATCTCCCTATTCTCTTAAACACTTGGTATTCGAAGGTTCGAAGTCTGACCTCGATGGTGTCTGTTCAGATCTTCGCGGATTCAAGGTTCTATGGCCATCTCCGGCCCAGCCCTGGCATACAATGGTATTTTGAGCTTGGTTTTGACTTATCCGACTCAAATCAGACCTTTTCCAAGCCTTTCTCATTCTAGGATTCTTTTGAAACCCTAACTACTCGAGGTTTTCTCCAATTTTTTCTTAGACCTGTCACACATCTGTGCTCTACTTGAGGTTTTAAACAATTTCCCAATTTTTTTCAAAAATTATATTTTAAAATTACTTCTCTTCGATTTAGGGTTTTCTGAATGGTTCAAAGTGTTTCTCCAACTTTTCTTTTCCTTTCTTTGTGTGTATTTGCCATACATGTTATTCCACTGCTTTCTTTTTACTATACATGTTCTTCGGCACTTTGTTTTTCTACTGTGATTTTTATACCATGCTCACATGTTTATCTTGTAGTGTTTTCCTATATGTTCTTTTGCTATACTTTTTCGGTATTTTGTGTTCTTATATTGTATGTATTTCCTACCGAGTTCTTAAGTTTTGTTTGCATTCTACTGTACTTTGTTTGAGTTATTCTAAAAGACCTCTTCAAACGTATTTCCACTACTATTTTCTTAAGTGTTATACTATCTTTTTTCTCTTTTGAACCTTGGCTAAGTTCCTTCTGAAAAGTACTTTTTCTGCTATATTTTCTATTGTGTTCTTAAGTGTTATTGTTTTCTCTACTACTAACCATGTTTAAGTCTTTTCTATAAGGTTTTTCTAAAACATGTTTCTTCTACTACCGTTCTGTTCTCTCATTTGTGCTTTGAGTTAGTTTCTTCACACTGTTTGCTTTGAATTTTCTATTGTATTTGCTTGTATTCTCATGCGATTTTGAGACTGTTGCCTCGTCATTTATGTATTTGACTCGAGTCAAAAGCCTAGAATTTGGGGGGGGGGGGGGGGTTTCCTCCGAGTTTGGTCATATGATTGGACTAGGGTTATGTTTGAAGAACCCTAGACTCTTTCAGGCTTATTTCTGAGTCAATTAACTTAGTGTGTATTTCTCTTGTTTGCATACAATCCTGATTCTCCTACACTAGACTCTTCTATTGAATAACATGACGAATCTCTTAATGTTTAACGTGTCATTATGCATTTATATATGAGGATTTTTTCTTCAAAAGGGTTTTCAACTTGTGATTGATTCAGAATCATTTTTAATAGGTCTGATTGATTGGTACTGATTTTCCTTAAGTCAAAATCTTTCCCACATTTCTGACGTGATTCATTCATAGAAAATCTTCAAGTTTTGATTTCTAGCTGTGAAGTGATTCCCTTGCCTTATTTGCACAAACAATGCACTATCAATACTTTTTCCTTAAATAACCTCTATGTATTTACTCCTCTGGAAGTGTTTGATTAATGTCATTCCTTAAATAGTTTACCCGTTTGAAATCAGAATCCCTTAATTAAAGGAAACTTTGTGTAATTGATTTCCAAACCATTTTATTACCTATTCCTGCTTACTTTCTACACTACAAAAGGGCACGACCCTTCTGCACTTTCAGAACACACATTACTCACTTCATACACTTACAATCTCATATTTCTCTTCTAAAATCACAGTATTTTGATTACTTGCTTGCACTTTGGCTTTACAAGACTACTTCTTCATTTTCTTGTTTCCCTAAAACTGGTATGTTCTAGTTTTAGTTTTCAGCCTCATCTTAATGTGTTTATGTTACAGCCTTTACACTCCTGTATACTTTACTGTCTATGTTCAATGTCAATTAATATGTCAATTTCTTTGCATATGTTTCTGCTGTGAATCCATGTACCCCTGTTCCCCTCTATGTGCTCTGAGTTGAAGTTCAGGACATGGAAATATGCAAATTATTGTTCATGTTTGAACTTTATCCCTTAGGGATCCTAACTCCCAAACAATGTGGCCTAACAGGTTGGTGGGGGTGTGCCAGTACTTCCAATTTCTAGGTATGACCACTAGCCTATTCTTGCCTCTTTTCAGAATCCCCTCTCTACACTCACACACTCTCTCTCTTAGCTTCTAAGTTCTGCCCCCCTCCCGTGAGCCTTGCCTTGGGACCTTGAGTTCCCTCTGAACTTGGACACTCAAGGGCTGGCTCTTCCACACTGCACTATGATTCAATTCTGCAATATATTTGGGTGTGAGCACTGCTCGGAGTCCATTTGAGACTCTTAGGGAACTCTAACACATCCCAAATAAGAGAACAACTTTGGAATCTGATCTTTGGAGTTGGTTTACTTCATGCTTCAAGCAGGAGGTTTGAATCAGGTTCTCATTGGTTGTAAATTTTTAGTTCTCTAATGTAATTTTTCTTTTTCTTATTCATTCTGGGTTGTAATAACTTATAATAACTATTGGTGCTTTTAGTGAAAAGGGGAGAGTCAATCATGCATGCGAATGGGTAGATATTATGTTCATATGGAATATTTACACTTCTGCACTAGTGTACCTGTTTTCAGCTTTCACTTTTGCATTTTTATAGAGACCATGTCTATAGGTTTTTGCATTTCTATAGAGACCTTGTTTATAGGTTTTTGCACTTCTACATTTCTATAGAGACCATGTATGTAGGTTTCTTCACTTTTGCATCTCATATAGATACTATATCTATAGGCTTCTGTACTTCTGCATTATATATAGACCACATGTATAAGTCAATTCTAATATGCCGCATATAATATAAATAATATGCATATAGGACATCCTGAATTTTGCATCTACATCTGTCACTAGGAAAACCCATTTTTAGGTTTAAATAACTAACAACATTTTAAATACTATGCCTATAGGACTTCTGCACTCTGGTTTCAACTGTAAAAATGATTAATATCACTAAAGCCTAGAAAGCATGCCTATAGGAACTATCAACTGAATCTGAATCATCCATTCACTTATAAGTCTAAAATTAGTAGTAGCAATAACAACTACAGAATTTATATTCCTGTAATTGACAAATCCTCTTCTTAAAAAATCAGTGTACTTCTTTTCTGAACTAATAGATTTCGTCTATTACTTAGGTAAGCCATGAGGTAAAACTAGTTAACTGAGTCAAATTTTGTTAAGCTACAACCAGTGGGCATGCTTGATTTGGATTTCTTATCTGAAATATGTAATAAATCAGTCTGCCTCATCCTTTTAAGTTTAATCAGACCATAACTAGTACGTGTAAGACATGCTAAACTATCGTTCTCTAAGTTGAGGAGGCATGTTTGAGCCTTTAACTGTTTATGTGCTTTCCCCCAATTTGCTCTATGTGTTTTTGATTGTCTCCTTAGAATTTTGTCCTTTAAAACCATTAAAAGACCAACATCCGTTCCCTTTAGGATTAGTAGTCCTAAATACCTTCGGGACTGATAGGATTGGGGCTGGTAATAGCATACAATAAGTAACAAAACCATTCCGCGCTTTAATACATTAACGAGGTGGGAAAGGGTAGATACGGATATGGTGATCGGTGCGCTAATGCCACGTGTAACCGCTCTTCTGAGGAGTGATTATCGGGTATTGAATTGATGTGATCCATATTATTTGTAAACCTAGGACCCCCTTTCTCTTTTCTTTTTTTTTTTGCTTTATTTTCATTATTTTAAAAATACCTTAAATTTAAGCTTTTCTTTATTTTCTTTTAACTTCAATTACTTTCAACCTTTATGTGAAAATGCCCTTGTATTGAAAACCCTTACGTGTCTATTTGTTATTTTCACTTAGAGTTACAATTGTAGTATGGCCAGGAACCACACTAGTGGATCTCGAGAGGTGCCTAACACCTTTTCCTCGAGATAATTTCTAGCGCTTACCCAATCTTTGGTTTCTAAATCAAAACTCATCTTAGTATCCTAATGCACTTTAATCATTAGATGGCGACTCTTCAATTCAAACCCAATTCTTAAAAGGGAACGAGTTGTCGTTCCAAATGTCATAAACCCTATTTCGCAAGAAAAAAAGGGGGCGCAACAGCATGGCGACTCTGCTGGGGATTTCTTTAAGCTTTTACCATTTCATGCTATTTGTGACTTTATGCTTCCTTAAATGTCTTTATATGTTAATGCCTTTAAGTATTTATTTCCCTCTTCTACTTCGAAAACTCACTTGGCTCTTTGTTTCTTTCCTTTATTTCTCTTAATGCTCTTTTATCGCTTTCCTTTAATACTGTTGTAAATTATGAGAAACTGTTGTAATCATTACTTTATGAACATGCAAATACGTGACAACTTGTTGATTATTGTAACCATATATTCAACATCTTATTCCACTCGTGCCAAACAATATACCATAGCAACGATAATGATGAGTGCTTGCGTCCTTCCGATATTATCACCCCTAAATCCGGCAAAGGCATATTTGCGGCAAAATCAGTCGATCAACGATGTAATCGATGGTTCCGCGCCTTTCCCTCTTGAGTTGTCCGCTCAAGGGTACCAGTATAATACCCCATAGAAACCCTACTCTATTTAATTATACATGCATCATTGTCAAACCTAGCCGAGTCAGTTATGTTATCCGCATAATGACTCTTTAAGATGGCCTTGTCCAAAGTCCACAAGGCTTCCTTGAAACCCAAATGGACACTACCATGTTCTGTGCATTCATTTGGAGAACTAAATGCTTCTTACACAAATTATTGATATTTAATAGTCGAGTATGGTGGGGGTAAGGGCCTAACACTTTTGTCTTGCAAAAAATGAGACAAGAAGTTACCAGATTTGGCATGGTCACTAACATCCACCCGAAATTGCTAAACTGGTGGGAAGATCTTCATTTCAGTGATCAGACCCTTGTTCAGAAATACTTGGGAAACTTATCTTCTTTTCTGGAAATCCAACCCAACAACAAAATTATGAAACTGCTACCCTGTTCTGGGATTGTGATAGTTTGTGTTTGGCTTCGAGGAGATTGAGATGACACCCCTGCTAGAGGAAATAGGAGAGTTGGCTGGTATACCATGGGAAAATCCAGATCGATTAATGCCAGAGAATCGCAAAGGTAGAGGTTTTCTCAAGATGATGGGTCTAAAGAAGTATCCATATTTAATCTGCTTGAAGGAGTCGTACATTCCCTTTTATTATTTGTACGAGAGGTACAGTCACAACAAATCTTTCCGTACTTATCTCGATGAGTTCGCCCTTACATCATTGGGGCATATCCATCAAAGGGTCTTCGTCTTTATATTCTGCTTCTTGGGGATGATAGTGTTTCCGATGAAAAAAGCAAGGATCCATACCGACTATCCATGGTCAAAACCTTAATGGAGGGAATTGGTGGGCAACCATTTAGAACAGTGCCTATGATCATCGTAGAAATATACCGAGACTTGGAGAAATGTCAATAGGGAGCCAAAAACTTTGTGGGTTACAAATTGCTACTCCAACTCTGGCTCATGGAGCACCTCCAAAAGGGTGAGTATCGACAGGAGATTCAGCGTAGGGATTGAGACGATCATATAGCCTTCCATCAACCAAGGTGGATGAACTATATGCCCAACATGTTTGCTCAGCCGGAAGATGCCAAAGAATGGGTAGAACTATTTGAGAATCTAAAAGCAGATTAAGTACAATGGATGTTCGAACGGTTCCTTACTGAAGAGTTCATTTCCTGATCTCGGGATGCACCATTTCTGATACCTATCGGTTTGAGAGGATGTCCCTCTCTGGGTTATGAGACAGGCTGGTAGGAAGCAGGTTATACCAAGGGTTGACAAGATGAGTAACTTTCGAGCTGACTTTTAGGATGATGACAACCCTTATAAGTGCAAAGCTCAATATATGTGGCACTACAAACTCGTCTTAGGAAAGGATAACATCGAGACAGACAGATACCATGCTGGTTATACTCCATACTATCCAAGTTAGCTGGAGGATAGTCATAATGGTTTGGGTTAACCTGGATTTATTCGAGGTCACAGGATCATCGATGAAAAGGATGAAAGCACAGGTCAACTACAACCAACTAGAGGATTTGGGAATGTGAAAGCGAGCACCGTGAAATACAAGAAGCCAACCAAAGGCTGATTGAAGAGTAGAAAGACATGGTTGTCGGCACCAACATGCGCCTAGGGTACTTGGAGCGGGGTTTAGTGGATCTAGAAAGGAAGTTCATCAGAAGGATCGAAGACTGCCAGAATGCTGAAGGAAATGAAGGTGGACACTTGGCCAGAGCCTACTTGCCACTGGGATTTCGCGAGCTGCTGAAGCTGTTCGATGGAGCCAAAGATGACGAGTCTTGGGAAAGTCTTTCTGGGACCAAATACATAGGAATTTACCTTTTCGCTTTATGAATGTATAAAGCCAATGGCCAGTAGTGACATTTATCTTCGTTTATTTAGTGTTGTTTTGGGATTTGTATTATTTTTATCAATAAAATGACACATTTTGCATTCTATGTTCTCCAAATAAATTTGTGTCTAGGCCTACCTCGGGCAGAACGAGGCTCCCAAATTAGGACAAGATTTTCATTCTCGCACTATGTGTTTAAATTTCACAACATTTTCTCTTATAATCCTCACTAACTTGTTACCTTTTTTGATTTATTCCCCCCCCCCCCTAAAGGTTAGTTCGTGCACTCTGGCATCATCATCTTACTACACAAGATCCTAGGGCTCTCCACCCACTCCCCTTCCTAGTCCCGTCAGAAACAGGAACAAGGGAAAAATGGAAGATTTGAGCAACATCAGAAAGGAAAACTCGGTTGAACGGGTAGAAATCACCCATGGTAACCATGTCTCCAAAGATAGTGCAACCCAAGTCTAGGGGAAATTGCCGAAATTTCAGGAGAAACTTGATCAGGTTCGGAACTTGGCAAGCTTGTCATTTTCCCTCACCACCCTAGATGTCAATTTTCCTAACGCTCAGAACCCCACACCTCCACAAAATATCCCGAAATCAAACCATCCCGCTCCTCACCATCACTGAATACTTGACACACTTCCAACAACACTCCACTACTTATCCCTGAACCATTAAAATCAACAAATGACCATATCCAAACTGACATAACACCCCTATCTATGTGGAAACCATGCACACTCCACTCAACCCATCTCAAAAACACTCGATTCGAATGATAAAGACTCACTTATCAGGAACCTGGTAGAGGAACTCAAGAGACTGACTAGCTAAATTCAGGGCGTCGACGTAAGAAAGGGGATTGAGGGGTTGATTTACGAAGACCTCTGCATACAACCAGATGTCGAACTGTCTGAGGGGTACAAAACCTCCTAACTTCGAGATGTTTGATGGCACAGGGGATCCCAGAGTTCATTTGAGAACATACGACAAACTGGTCGGAGTAGGGATGGACAAAAGGATTCGAATGAAGCTTTTCATGAGGAGCCTGAAAGGAGATGCTCTGTCTTGGTATATTAGCCAAGACCCGAAGAAGCGGTCAAACTAGGTGAGTATGGCATCCGACTTCATGGATTGATTCAGGTTCAATACGAAAAATGCATCGGATGTGTTTTACATTCAGAATTTAAAGCAGAAACCAACAGAAACATTCCTCGAGTATGTCACTCATTGGATATTAGAGGGTGCTAAAGTCCGAACTTCTTTAGAGAAAGAATAGATGAACAAGTTTTTCGTCCGGGTTCAGGATCCGTAATACTATGAAAGACTGATATTGATCGAGAATCAGAACTTTTCTAACATCATCAAGCTGGGAGAAAGGATCGAGGAAGGTATTAAAAGTTGTACGATCACGAACTTGGAAGCCTTGCGCTATAAATAAGGCTCTATAGTCTGGTGGTACGTCCGAGAAAAGAGATGTAGGTGCCATAATGGTTGCGTAGAGAACCAAATCACCTGTCAAACACAAAACTTATCCAATGCCTCCACTTATATATCAACCCACTCGAAATTACCAAACACCCTCACCTTCCTACCAAACTCCACCGCCTACTTATCAATCACCTCTATCTCCCACATACCAACCTGCTTCACCCAGATATTCCCAACTCGCACACGTATACCAAGCCTACAATACCCAACCATACCAATATCAATCACCTCCCCCACATTAATACTTTCCTAAACCCCGATCAAAATTTGACCGTAGACCTCCCAAGCAGTATACTGCCATTTCCATACCAATTGACCAACTGTACGAAAGACTCAAAGCTGCTGGTTATGTCACCCCTATCCCTTCTATAACCCCTGAAAACCCTTCCCAATGGGTCAACCCAAATAAAACATGTGCATAGCAATTTGGCATGAAATCAAATATCATTGATGAATGCCGCTCCCCGAGGATAAGATCCATGCTTTGATTGACAAAAAGATCATCGTGGAAAAGGAGTCTGCTCCGAATGTCCACAACAACCTCTACCGAACCACAAAGGTGGAGGTGTTCACATGATTGAAATGGAGGATTATTGGGATACCAAGGGATCAATCAGTTTGATCACAGAAGGCGATGATACAAAGAAACCAACAATCACCCTTAATCCGATTGTAGTATAGATTCAGCCTTCTGAAGACGCCGAGGTGATTATGTCCATACCACTTGAGTTTGAAGCACCGCCCTCTGCAAAGATGCCAACACCAATTGAGGTCGAGTTTGGGTCCCCAAAGGCAGCTGTACCATTTGAAGTTGTTGTATTACCTTCCAAAGCAAGGGTGCCCATTCTAGTAGCAATGACAACTGTAACACTGTTCCACACAAAAGCCATACCATGGGATTACATAGCCGAGGCAAGAAGGAAAGGGAAAGCAGGTTCGAGAAAACTACTATCGCACAAGGAATGACAAGAACCAACATGGTTTATACCCCAAAACATTTGGTTGAATCAAGCAAGCAAGCCTCTGGACGGCCAACCATCACTGAAACTAGGCCCGATGAGCTCTAGAGGAAGATACAAGCCAAGGAGTATTCAGTCACAGATCAGTTGAACAAAACACCAGCATAGACTTCCATCCTAGATCTATTACAAAGTTCCGATGCACACAAGAATGCTCTGTTAAAGGTTCTAAGTGAGGCATATGTGCCGAGCATCATCACTGGAGGATAGATGGAAAACATGGTAGGGAAGGTATTGGAAAGTTACAAGATCACTTTTCATGAAGATGAGCTGCCACCAGAAGGGTTGAGCCACAACAAGGCGTTGCACATCACCGTGCAATGCGTGGATTATTTTATCACCAAGGCCCTGATCGAAGGAGGGTACAGCCTCAACATTTGACCATTGGTAACACTTGTAACATTGGGAAAGGGTATGCATGAGATCCAGGACGGGGCCGTTAACGTCAAGGCTATTGACGGTTCTTAAAGATCCACCATTGGGGAAATTAGCTTGTGTTTGCATATGGGGCCTACTTGGTTTGATGTTGATTTCCAAGTAATAGATGTGCTTGTATCTTACAATCTGCTATTGGGATGATCGTGGATTCATGCTGCTGGGGATGTGGTGTCAACACTACATGAGGCAGTGAAGTTTGAGTGGAACCACAAAGAGGTGATCATTCACGGCGATGATAGCAATCCCATATACAATCGCCAGACCATCCCAACAATTGGAGGTAGAAGAAATATAGGCAGGGAAACCTATCACCACATCGAATATGTTTATGTATATGTATATATATATATATATATGAACCTATATATGTGTATGTATATGTATACGTATATATTAACAGTTATATGCAACAATTAAGACTACTTCTATAATAATTACGGGTAAATTTTAATTTCATGATACATATATGATAATGAACCTATGATTACAAGTTAAAATTCATAAATAGTGCAGAAAGTCTTTAATGCTTTCTTTTCCCTGGTCCAGATGATCTAACATGGCAATCTTTAATCCAGCTTGTTTCTTTTATGTTTTGGTAATAGTGAAAGAAGCATTTGCATAAGGTTATCATAAAATAGACTTGATGGTTCTGTAGAATGATTTAATATTGCTTTTTTCAAAAATTTAATGTTGTAGTAATCTAACGCATATGCTAGTGTAAAAGTACTTCTATACTAGTAGTATTTTTTTAGCTGTAAAAATAGGTCATATACCGAATTTTCAAGAATAGTGATCCCAATTATTCATGAAAAACATCTCAAGCAACCAGTATGGACAATTATTCTCTCCTTATCTCGTAAGTTATCAAATAGTGTAGGTTTCTATACACTGGTTATAGATGTATATAAGATAACCTCTTTCCGTTGTACTCAGAATGTACATGCAAGTCAATATCTAGCAAAGTAACACTACTGTATTCCTACCACGAGGGGCACAATACAATAGACAAATCATCTATAGAGAGCTCTACCAAACCTCCCAGCCCCGGGAAAGAAGTATGAAAAATACTAGGAGCTCCTAACCTACAACCTTGATACTAGACCTTCAGACTCTCCTATCAAGGGCCATGTCCTTGGAAATCTGCATTTCTAGCCATGTCCTGCCTGATCACCTCTCCCCAATACCTCTTGGGCCTCCCTCTGCCTCGACTTACGCCAACCACCGCCAGCCGCTCACAACTCCTCACTGGGGCATCGGGACCTCTCCTCCGCACATGCCCGAACCACCTGAGCGTCGCTTCCCGCATCTTCTCATCCACCGAGGCCACCCCCACCTTTTCCCGAATAATCTCATTCTTAATCTTATCTAACCCGGTGAGCCCGCACATCTACCTGAGCATCCTCGTCTCCGCGACCTTCATTCTCTGAACATGAAAGTTTTTCACCGGCCAACACTCTGCCCTATACAACATGGCAGGTCTAACCAGAGCTATATCAAACATCCCCTTGAGTCTGTGGCACTTTTTTGTCACACAAGACTCCTGATGCAAGCCTCTATTTTGACCACCTCACCCCTATACGGTGGGTGACATCCCATCTATCTATCCGTCCCCCTGAATTACCGACCCAAGATATCTGAAACCATCCCTCTTGGCGATGACTTGAGATCCATGCTTCACGTCCCTGCCTGCTTCACTCAATTCGGCACTAAACTTGCACTGTAGATATTCTGTCTTAGACCTGCTTAGTTTGAAACCCTTAGAATCAAGTGTCTGTCTCCAGACCTCCAACCTCTCGTTAACACCGACCCTTGTCTCGTCTATCAAGATTATGTCATCCACAAATAGCATACACCATGGTGCATCCCCTTGAATATGGCGAGTTAGTGCATCCATCACCAAAGAAAATAAGAGAGGGCTAAGCGCAAATCCTTGATAAAGCCCCATAACTACCGGGAAATGAGCTGAGTTGCCACCCACCACCCTAACCCTAGTTTTAGCACCATCATACATTCCTTGATCACTCTGATGTAGGCTTCCAGTACACTCTTGGCCTCCAGGCACCTCCATTGGGACCTTGTCGTACGCCTTCTTCAAGTCGATAAACATGTGCAGGTCCCTCTTCTTATCCTTAAACTGTTCCACCAATCTCCTGACAAGGTGGATAGCTTCTGTAGTGGAGCGGCCTGGCATGAAACTGAGCTGGTTTACGGATATCGACATTATCTCCCTCACCCTCGCCTCAACCACCCGCTCCCAAATCTTCATGGTGTGGCTTGGTAATTTGATACCCATGTAGTTGTTACAACATTGGATATCCCCTTTGTTCTTATACAAGGGCACCACTATACTCCACCTCCACTCTTCCGGCATCCTCTTAGTTTTGAAGATCATATTGAACAACTTGGATAGCCACTCCACTCTGGTCCTACCCATGCATTCCAGAACTCCATCAGGATTTCGTCTGGCCTGGTCGCTCGACCCCTACTCATCCTACGCAAAGCCCCCACGACCTCCTCCACCCTAATGTGCCTGCAGTACCCAAGGTTCCTATGACACTCCAAATTCCCCAGCTCCTTAGCTCTATGTCACAATCCTTCTCCTTGTTAAGCAAATATCAAAAGAACGCCTGCCACCTCTGCTTTACTTGAGACACCCCCATCAGAACTCTACCATCCTCGTCCTTGATGCACCTAACTTGGTCTAGATCCCGCGCCTTCCTCTCCCTTACTTTAGCCAACCTGAATAGCTTCATGTCCCCGCCTTTCTCCCCCAATTCCTCGTACATGCGACCAAACGCCGCATTTTTAGCTTTCGTGACCGCAAGCTTAGCTTCCTTCCTCGTCACCTTGTAGCTCTCCATGTTCACTCTCTTTTCTTCCTCGCTTGCGCTCCCTGCCAACTTAGCAAACGTCGCCTTCTTAGCCTCCACTTTTCCTTGGACTATATCGTTCCACCACCAGTCACCCTAATGTCTGCCAGAATAGACCTTGGCTACCCCGAGCACATCCCGCGTTGCCTTCCTAACCAAGTTCTCCGTCTCTGACCATATTACGTCTGATTCCCCAGAACTTCTCCAAGCTCCACCATCAACTAACCGCCTATCCAACTCCTGGGCTTTCTCCTTAGTCAAAGCTCCCCATCTAATCCGCAGCTGGCCACGTGCACCCCTACTCTTCCTCTTCACCCAGAGACCGACATCCATCACTAGGCGTCTATGAAGGGTTGACAAGGACTCACCCGGAATAATCTTATAGTCCTTGCACCACCCTCCATCTCTCCTTCTAAGGAGCAGGTAACAATCTGAGTCCTCGCCGCTGAACTTTTGAAAGTAACCAAATGGTCCTCTCTCTTCTTAAATGACGAGTTCTCAATCAAAAGCTCGCAAGCCCTGGCGAAATCAAGCAGCAAAGTTCCTCCTCCGTTCCTAACCCCAATGCCAAAGCCACCATGCACCTCACCATTGCCACCAGCATCATCCCCAATATGACCATTCAAAACCCCTCCAATAACTAACTTATCAGATTGGGGAATACTACTCACCAACTCGTCCAAGCCCTCCCAAAAGAGCCTTTTAACCTCCTTATCTTAGCCTGCTTCCGGGGCATAAGCGCTGATGACATTGAGGACGCAACCACCAACAACCAATTTAATAGACATTAACCTATCATTCACTCTCCTAACCACCACAGACTCCCTAAGATCCCTATCCACCGAGATACCCACTCTATTTTTTTAAACTGAAAGCTTTGTTCCTTTAATTTCATATATGTATCACTTTGAGTACTTCAGCCTTTACACACTCTGCTCTATTTCAGCTTTTACTCTCTCTTCTCAAGTCATATATGTATCACTTTCAGTACTTCAGTCCACAAAGTTTGCTCTAATAGTTTGAAAAAAGATACTTCACAAGAGCACACACGTACACATACACACCCACATATATATGTCTGATATGAAATAACAATCTATTGAAAATTTGTTTCTTTAAATCGTATTTTCCTTTACGAGAAACTTAATATCAACATAAAAGTGTATTTAACAATCATATTGATTGCTAGTAATCTCCTAACCTAATTTTCCTTATCAAACACTGAAAGAAGGTTTCAAGAATATTGTAAAATTGATTGATTTACTATTGGATGCATAGGGTCAAATTCGGCCCATTATGTCTCCATGTTGGCAGAAACGACCAACGAATATGCACTAACCGAAGTAAGGATTCAACATTAGAATGTCCGGGTGAAGTGTATCATCGGTTCCGTCGTCGCCTCAAAGGAATGCGACCAAGCTCTGTATTATTTTATTTCAAGGAGGATCTCCTATTACATAAAGGAGGATCCCAATGTTGTAAAGGGGTATCTTTATGTATTGAACAAGTCTCAAAATCTCTCTCTCTCTCTATCTCTAGAAAATCTCTCTCTATGTCTCTCTCTCTTGAATATCTGATCTGTTGGAAACAATAAGAAAGATAATACATATTTCTAGGTCTCATTATTTTCGATTACGATTTACCCTTGATTCACTTTGATTGTTTTCACTTACAAAGTATTTAGTATCTTTTGAGTCAAACAAATTGGCGTCGTCTGTGGGGATTTTGGCAATCGAAACTATTGTTTGCACCTAGAATATCAATAAAAACAACAAACAACCGTCATTCACACCCTACAGCAGCCGAAGATGGAAGAAAATGACGTAAGAATAAAAGCAATAACAGGCATCATAGCTAATCTCATAGGTCCTTTAAACAAGGCCAATAGACAGAACATCTTGAGTACAACACCTGGTAGTGCACCGGATGGAGAGATCTCACCCTCTCCATCTGAAGACCTGACAATCTTGCATGAAAAAGGATCCTCCACATCTGCAGTCAAAGAAACACCACCTCTGGTGGTCAAGAAACTACTGGAGGAGTGGTTGATGAACACCTTAGGTAGCTTGCTTAAAAAGTTACCCCAGAGCCACATCAGAAATCCATCAGTGGAAGATGTCGTCGCTACCACCGGTGAACCTGATATTGTACGAACAAAAAACACCCACACCAATATCCAGGCGAATGATGGTGCACTCGTGGCAATCCTTAAGAAGATGGGAGAAATGGAGAACGAGAACAAAGCACTTCGTGACCAAATGAAAGAGCATCAAGAAAGAGTGGACAAAATCTCCGGCAGCTCCCAAGTTGCTGCCAAAACGCGACCTTGGAAGGTTTGTCGAACAACCATATAGCGAGGAGGTTGCCTCTCACCCAATCCCAAAAACCTTCAAAATGCCACCCTATTTGAGGATATATGATGTGACTACGGATCCCGAGGATCATCTAATTCACTATGTGACCGCTGTAAAGGGCAACGATTTGTCAAAAGAGCAAGTACCGTCCGTACTCCTGTAACAATTTGGAGAAATGCTGATTGGAGGGGGACTGACATGGTACTCCCAACTACCAGAAAGAACAATATCAACATTCTAAGGGATGGCGGATAAGTTTGCCACCGTCCATGCAGGAGCAAAAAAGCAGAGGCCAGGGTCAATGATATATTTGCTGTCAGGCAAACCGTGGGAGAGGGGCTCAGGGACTTCTTGGCCAGATTCAACAGGGTAAGAATGAGTCTACAAAATATATCGGAAGGCATAGCGGTTGCAGCTTTCTAAAATCGCTTGAATAGAGATGGTTCAAGGGCAACCAAACAGCTACTGAGTCGACTCATAATATATCCCCCCACCACATGGAAAGAGATTCACAACACCTATTGTGCCGAATTACGAGCGGATGAGGATGACCTCAATGGGCCGACCCAACGACTAACAATAATTCAATCAAAATCAAGAAGGGATAGATGCAACGACGGGCGACGAGAATAACTCCCGCGCTTCAATAAAAAAAGGCATCAACCTAACGTTAGATCCTCCCATCCACCACCTTCAAGGCACATCACACGTTGATCCATTCCGGAATGAAAGAGGTATGCCCGTTTTATTATCTGCCCATAACTATTGTGTGTCTCCTTCAGAAATAGTGTACGCACTGGAGAGGCTGGGCACCAAGGTTCAATAGCCGCCGAAAATGAAATCAGATCCAACCACAAGGAGGTCGAACGTCCTGTGCAAATTCTATCAGGAAAGACGACGCAAAATCGAAGACTACATAGGTCTACGACAAGAGGTAGTCACGTTGATAAACCAAGGAAATCTCAGGGAGCTGCTTAGCGATAAGGGAAAGACCAACTTCGTACGAGGGCGGGAACAACCCAAGGGCCACCGAAACCACCTTCACCAGCACACACCATAAACATGATTGTTAGAGGCAGCAACGAGTCAGCAATCAACCACGTAAATTTCACCACCACACAAAAATTGAAATAATCGCCCACGAATGGTATGACAACTTCGAAGATAGTATAACCTTCGATAAGTTCGATGCCGACGATTTCTCTTTTTCTCATTATGATGCTTTGGTCATAACTTAATGTATTTCCATACTGATGTTAAGAGAACCATGGTTGATGACGAAAGCGGCGCCTATATTATGCATCCAAGAGTCCTTGTGCAAATAATACTCGAAGATAAGATAATACTGCATTGCATAACACTGACAGGTTTTAACATTGCAGTAGAACAGACCTCTGGGGAGATATCATTGCCGATTTTAGTGGGGGAGTCAGGCTGGAAATCACTTTCCACGTCATGAAACAGAAGACGGCCTACAATGCCATCATAGGACGCCCTTGGATACACGCCATGCGAGCAGTTCCCTTAAGCTTCTACCAAGTGATCAAGTTCCCCATTCCATTGGCAGTATTTAGTATTTGGGGAGAGCCACGCACCGCATAGGAATGCTATCGAATCGCTCAAGACTGTGCCCACACAAAACAACTGAAAGGAGCAAGTGCGGAAGCATAGCAATCAGCCATGTCGGGGACTAAGGTCGACCCGATGATGGAAGCCATCAAAGATCCAGATGTCGTAGAAGCCTGCAAAGCAACGGTCGAGGATCTCAACCCATTCCAACTGGACAGCACCGATCACACAAACAAAGCCTACATCGGCCACTGCCTCTGCGACCCAAGCAAGTATCATGAATTTCTAACTAACCATGCAGATTTATTTTCCTTCTCTCATTCAGATCGCAACTCACAAGCTGAACGTTGATCCACTATATCCGCCCATGCGCCAAATCAGAAGGAAGTTCAATGCCACAATCAATGCGTCGGTCAGTGAAGAAGTTGATATGTTACTAGCCAACAGGTCTGTCAGAGAATCAAAGCACCCCCAATGGATCGTCAGTGTCGTCATGATAAAAAAGAAAAACGGGACATGGAGAATGTGTGTGGATTTCACCGAACTTAACAAGGCATGCCCAAAAGATTTATTCCCCCTATCCCACATCGACTAGTTGATCGACACCACCGCAGGACATGAACTGCTAAGCTTCCTAGATGCCTACTCCGGCTACAACCAGATCATGATGGCCAAGGAGGACCAGGAAAAGACAACTTTTATCACCCATCAAGGGACGTACTGCTACAAGGTAATGCCCTTCGGACTCAAAAATGCAGGGGCAACATATCAGAGACTGGTTACAGAAATGTTCAAGGAACAGCTTGGCAAGACCATTGAGGTCTACAGAGACGATATACTAGTAAAGTCGGCAAAGAAATAAGACCACATCGACCATCTAAAAGAAGCCTTTGAGATACTGAGACAATACGGGATGGAAAAGTGCGCCTACGGCGTAACCTCGGGAAAATGTTTGGGTTTCCTCATATCCCAATGTGGTATCGAAGTCAGCCCCGACCAGATTAAGGCAATAGACGCAATACCTAAGACTTTGAACAGCAAAAAGTAGGTACAAAAATTGACAGGACGAATAGTCGCCCTACCCAGGTTCATTTCACAGTCCTCCGACAGGTTCCATAAGTTTTTCAATATGTTGATATAAGATCACGGGTTGTAGTAGAACGAGAAATGCGTCAAGGCCTTGAGAAAATTGAGAGCATACTTATTTCTCCAATGTTGCTCGTCAAAGCAAACCCGGGAGAATCTCTGCTGGTATATCTAGCGGTGTCTGAAGTTGCCGTCAGCACAGTCTTGGTCCGCGGAAACAAAGATACACAATCTCCTATTTATTATACCAGCTAAACCCTAGTGGATTCCAAAATACGGTACCCACATCTTGAGAAGTTGGCCATGGCACTGGTCGTAGCTTCACGAAAGCTTAAACCCTAATTTCAGTGCCACCCTATAAAAGTAATAATGACCTTCCCCCTGAGAAGCATCCTACACAAGCCTGAACTACTGGGCAGGCTCGCCAGATGAGCCATAGAGCTTAGCGAGCACGACATATTCTATCACCCAAGAAACGCCATCAAGTTGCAAGTACTTGCCGACTTCAGCACAAAGATACTTCTAGAGGCGGAGCTGGAGGCCATTCGTGCCTTCCCTAGCACCGACCTTTGGACCCTCTACACTGACAACACCGCTAATGCCTCGGGATTGGGACTGGGACTCGTTCTCGATGTCCCCACGAGCGAAGTAATTTGTCAGTCCGTATGATGCCCCAAGATGACTAACAATAAGGCCGAGTATGAGGTTGTGATTGCAGGTACGAAGTTAGCCATCAAATACGGGGCTCGACGAGTCATCCTCCATTGCGATTCCCAACTCGTAGTGAACCAGGGTCACTAGGACTTACCAAATCAAGGAACAGAGATTGCAAAAATACCAACCAGAAATCCACAAGTTGATGCCTGAGTTCGACGAGTGCCACTTTGAGCAAATCCCTCAGGCGCAAATAATCGAAGCAGGCGGCTTAGCAAAACTCGTCACAGCTACCAAAAATATCAACAGGGAGAGTGTAGTCACCCTCTTCCATTCAACCATCGATCACGTTGAGGTACTCTCTTTAAATCTGACTTGGAACTGGCGCAACCAGTTTGTATCCTATATACAGGACGACACACTCCCACTCAACAAAAAAGAAGCCAAGAATCTATGCATACAAGTCGCCCGATACAGCTTGATAAATCATGATCTCTACAAAAGGACATTTGGCGAACCCCTCGCTAAATGCCTAGGGCCGCACCAAACAAGGCCAGTACTCGAAAAGGTGCAGGAGGGTCACTGTTGTTCCCATATAGGTAATCGCGCCCTCGTCCGTTGCATCATCTGAGCTCGTCATTACTAGCCCACTATGAAAAAGAGGTAGCAGAGTACGTTCGCAGGTGCGAGCGGTGCCAAAAGTACGCCCCCATGATACATCAACCAGGGGAGCCTCTCCACTTAGTAACCTCACCTTGGCCCTTCATCAAGTGGGGAATGGACATAATCGGTCCCTTACCAGCGGGACGAGGAAAGGTACGATTTCTATTAGTATTAACTGACTATTTTTCCAAGTGGGTGGAAGAAGGTGCATACGCCCAGATACGCGAACAAGAAGTCATCGCCTTCATATGGAAGAGCATCATATGTCATTTTGGAATACCCAAGGAAATCAGCTGCGAAAATGGCCCCTAATTCATTGGCAAAAAGACAACTGAGTTCTTCGTGAAATGGCACACTACGCGAATAATTTCCACGCCATATCACCCCGCCGCCAACGGCCAAGTAGAATCTTCCAAGAAAATGATGCTGAACATACTGAAAAAGAAACTCAAAGAAGCCAAAGGGCCGTGTCCCGAACTACTACCAGAATTGTTGTGGGCACATAGGGCCACGCCCAAATCCAGCATGGGAGAAACACCATACTCACTGGTCTAGAAAACTGACACGGTCATGCCCGTCAAAATCGGAGAACCAAGCCTAAGCTATTCATATACCAGCGGAGCAGATAACGACACAAATAGACTTCAAGACCTTGACAAGGCTGAAGAACGAAGGGACATGGCCCATATAAGAATGGCATCTCAAAAACAACAGGTCAAAAGGTATTACAACAAAAAATCCAAAATAAGACCACTCAAAGTGGGTGATTACGTCCTCAAAGCCAAAACATTGGCGTCAAAAGACCCAAGCGAAGCAAAATTGGGCACCAATTAGGACGGACCATATAAAATAATAGCAGCAACAAACAAAGGAGCATTCCAGTTGGAAACAATGGAAGGAAAAACACTCCAAAACAACTAGAACGTCGCCCACCTCAAGTATTTCCATTTCTGAAAGATGTGTACCGAGTCGTACTATTTTTCCCTTACCCGAGTTTTGTCTCAATTAGGTTTTCTTGGGGAGGTTTTTACCGACACGGCGGAGGGGACACCCAGGGGTATCTGAGGACAAGTTTATCATATCAGCCACTCGAGACACTCTCCGGGCCGATATAATAAAGCGACTAGCCTAGATGAATCTCCATTGTGTAAACGACTAAGACCACCATCTCTATTGTGTAAACGGCTAAAGCCACCATCTCCATTGTGTAAACAGCCAAGGCCACCATCTCCATTGTGTCAACGGCTAACTCCACCATCTCCATTGTATAAACGGCTAAGGCCATCTCCATTAAAAGTCGACCATGCTCGACGACGACGGATAACACTTCGAAGACAGACAAAGTTACATCCTATTGGCTGAGGATATCTCCATTAACGTCGACCATGCTCGACAAAGATGGATAACACTTCGACGACAGTCGAAGTTACATCCAATTGGCTAAGGCCATCTCCATTAAGCGTCGACCCTACTTGATGACGACGATTAACACTTTGACGATAGTCGAAGTTACATTCTATTGGCAAAGGCCATCGCTGATAAACGTCGACCATGCTCGACGACAATGGATAACACTTTGACGACAGTCAAAGTTACATCCTAATTGCTAAGGCCATCGCCGATAAATGTCGACCCTGCTCGACAATGATGGATAACACTTCGACGACAGTCGAAGTTACATCCTATTGGTTAAGGACATCTCCATTAAATATTGACCCTGCTCGACAATGACGGAAAACACTTCGACGACAGTCGAAGTTACATCCTATTGGCTAAGGCCATATCCATTAAACGTCGACCCTGCTCGACGACGACAGATAACACTTTGACGACAATCGAATTTACATCCTATATGCTAAGGCTATTGCTAATAAACATCGACCCTGCTCGACGACGACAGATAACACTTCGATGACAGTAGAAGTTACATCATATTGGCTAAGGCCATCACCGATAAACGTCGACCCTACCAGACGATGATGGATAACACTTCGATGACAGTCAAAGTTAAATCCTATTGGCTAAGGCTATCTCCATTAAATGTCGACCCTGCTCGACGATGATGGATAACACTTCAATGATAGACGAGTTAAATCCTATTGGCTAAGTCCATCGCCGTTAAATGTCGACCCTTCTCGACAACGACAAATAAAACTTCAACAACAGTTGAAGCTACATTGGCTAAGGTCATCTCCATTAAACGCCGACCCAGTTCGGCAATGACGGATGGCACTTCGATGACAGTCAAAATTATATCCTACTGGACAAATCCATCACCACTAAACGTCGACCCAGTTCGACAACAATAGATGACACTTCGACGATAGTTAAAGTTACATCCCTTTGGCAAAATTCATCTCCATTAACCATCGGTCAAGCTCGATTTTGACGAACAACATTCAGACATCGGTTAAAATTTTGTCTTATTTATTCACTAAGGTCGGGTTTTGACTTGTCTACAAATATCAACTCTACGGTGGTAAAGTTCCGAAAAATAAAAAAAACAACACAAAAAGAATAACAGCAAAAGTATGATTCATATATTATGGCAAAAAGATATATAAATTTGGTCCCGCAAAGGGTCCCTATTACATTCTACAAAAAGCAAAACAAATACAAATTTTAAGGAGCCTCACCATCTTTCCCATTGCCCCCGTTTGTTTGACACCTCGACAGTCACCAACAGGGCGGTAAGCTTCATTGTACTAGGAGTTGTAATCCAGCCTGTTGACGTCCTCCGAAGCATAGCCCTCCCGGTCAGGGGAATCGGAACTATACCCACAGACTACTCGAGCGGCACGAGCCTCGCGTCACTACTCCTGAACCTCCTCCTCAGTGGCACGACCTGCAACAAGAAGTTTCTTGTATGTGTCTAGTCTGGCCTCTCCATAAACCCACATATCATGCGCTTCACGACGCGCATCCTCGTCAATCTTGACTTGGGATGAAGAAGGCCGATACAGGTCTCCAGGTCTTGGTAGGACAATCTGCATAAGAACTTCGACCTTTGATGCCTTGTCTTCGAGTTCGGCAGTCAAGGCCGCAACCCTACAGTGAAAATAGGCGACCTTTGCCGCCACCCCATGACTAAGCTCCAATTCCTCTTCCCTCGATTTGAGGAGTAATTCCAGCTCACTTTTATGAGCCCAGCCTTGGCCAACTTCTTATCAGTATTCTCCAGCTCGGGTACCTAGTGCTTCAATTGCGCCTACTTCTGCTCAAGACCTTCTCGGTACACCCGAAATTTGGGGTCTTGTTGGAAAAAGGTCCACCGCCGCCTGATGCTTGGAGTGGCACCTCTTATACTTCCTCACCATTTTATTAAAAACGGTCGCTTTCTTCTGCTCGCGACGCCTCCCCTCCACCTCCACAACAAGGGCCTAAGGAGAAAACATGAGTTAGTACACATCAAAGCCAACCTCACAACACGCAAAAGAACAGAAGTTTACCTGTAAAGTAATGTCGGTGACCATTCGAGATAGCTCTGCGTCACTAACAAATTTTAGCATTTCTTGCTCGAGGGCGGCACACAACAAGGACATCTCCAACGCCGTTTGCTCGCTGTGTTATTATAAATTATAGGCCCCCGAAATCACGATTTGAGGATCTAACCCATCCGCCGTCATCTCCACATGCGTGAGACCTTTTGCCAACCCGCCCATATCTTCTTGGGCAATCTCAGGGTCTGATCCCTCAGCATCCCCGCTAACAATGGACGTTGAGCCAACCTCAGCGGCATGAAATGAGCTGGCACCGGCAATAACGCTCCCGTGATAGACCGATCTCTCCGAATGAATAATGTCGACCAGGTAGATAGGTCTAGGAATTTGACGAGGAATATTACTCCTCTCATCCCCAGTCGTCATTGCCTTGCCCATTTCAAGCCTCTGCCTTTTTCTCTCCTCAGGCTTTTCGCCCTCGGAAGGCTCATTTGTAGGCTGCGAAGATGGTGTCAATGGCGTCACTTTATTCGTAGCCGTCTCCACAGGCACAACCTCTTGTAAAGGAACTACGGGAACACCCTCCCTGACGGATGCACAAAGTATCTCCTGAGCATTCGGGCCGATATCCGATCGAACGGAGGTAGATACCGTTGAATGCTGCGACCTGTCGACACAAATATCTCAGTCGGCGAAGTTTGTGGAAACAACCGACTAAAGTCAAAAAATTACTTGAAGGCCCTACGGGTCCGTAGAGTTGAAGAAACGCAGACCATATATAGGTTTCTCCGCGTAAGGTAGAAAACCGGCTACCCATTGCTTGATACCCGTGAGGAACCGGGGTGTGTGACCTATTGCTGCAAAATAAAAGGAAAAAATAATAACGATGGTACGACCAGAACCGTCGAGGTCACGTATGACAAAGAATTCGATGAATAGAAACACTTACGTTTCAAATTCCACCTCTCTAGGAACCCAACAGGGTCAAACACCAGGTGCTCCTTTTTGATAAAGAAGTACCTACGCCAATAACCACAGCTGGCTCTGTCATCGGTCATGACGACCAGCCCCTTCGAGCCACGGCTCTTCAGATGCAACATGGTACCCGTTAGATAACTGCGTTGAATAACTGCAAAAGGTGGTGGACAGAGACCTTGCACCTAACTAGCTATACTTTTAAGGTGTACGGAGTAAGTTGAGATGGACACATGTTGTAAAAGCGGCAAAGTTCCTTCGCCAAAGGAAGGATGGGAAGGCCATAACCAATTAAAAAGGGATATTCACAAAACCTGGAATATTCCGATAGGTGAACGTTCACATAATGCGTTCCCACTGGGACCATCTCCACATAGCAGGAATGTCGAACGACGTGTGAAAACCATCTAAGTGATCTTGCGTTAACTCAAAATTCTTTGAGGGTTGTGCGGGGGAGTCCTTTTGGAAATTTTTTCTAGCAAGGAGTTGCTTCGGTAGCACGTTGTCCGCAGTAGGAGGGGTGAGGTCCTCTTCCCCTTCTCCCTCGTCACCATCAGATGGAGGCAGTACATTGGATGGTGTATAATCTCGATCCCTCGGATTATTATCCCGTTGGGGTTTTGCCATAATTTCCATTCAAGGAGCAGTGTCCGACACAACTGTAAGTGTGATTTATGGAAAAAATAGTGGGGTTCGAAGAAAGGAAGTGTTTCCTTAGAAGGTCAAAAAATGCTTGCAACTGATGGAAAGTTGGATCAAGTTAAACTCTTTCCCCATTTGTAGGGATGGGTGGCATTGAAATCGAAGAGACGAAGTTCGAACGGGCGCGGGAAACCGAGCATCAGAATGCCTTTTGTGTTTCCTCGGGAATACGTATAATGATGACCCATGCGTGCGATGATGTCACTCTAAGAAAGATTGCGCGTCAGCATTTCAATAAACTAATACGTTTGCTTGTTCATTCTCATTCACGCTGCCATCTTCAAGCATGGTCAAATTCTCCCAGAACAAGGTTCATGGTTCTGTCCATCGGGGATGCACCTCGATGCGTCACCGACGAACGGAGGGACTAACTGTATAGAGTTAAATTCGGCCCATTAGGTCTCCACGCTGGCAAGAACGGCCAACGAATATGCACTAATCGAAGAAAGGGTACGAACTAAGAATGTCGGGTTGAAGTGTATCATCGGTTCCATCGTCGCCTCGAAGGAAGGCGACCAAGCTCTGTATTATTTTATTATTTCAAGGAGGATCTCCTATTATATAAAGGAGGATCCCAATGTTATAAAGGGGCATCTTTATGTATTGAACAAGTCTCAAACTCTTTCTCTATCTCTATAAAATCTCTCTTTCTCTTTCTCTTTTGAATATCCGATCTATTGGAAGCAATAAGAAAGATAATATATATTTCTAGGTCTCATTATCTTCTATTACGATTTACCCTTGATTCACTTTGGTTATTTTCACTTACAAAGTATTTAATATCTTTTGAATCAAACCTTCAGTATCATTGTCTTTTAATGCCAAGATAAGGGATGCGGAACCACTCCGCTGTACTGTAGTAGATTAGAAGCATAAGTTCGATTAGTTTATGGAATGTTTGTCACCAAAAGCTGTCAACCCCACTAGTTTAATGAGCTACGGGAGATTGTAAAGGATCAAGTGGAGCATTTTCAGTAGATAAAATAGTGATAAATTGACAAGGTGGAATTCACCTAATATAGAGCATTGATTTTGCCTACTCCAATAACAGAACATTCTTGAGATCAGACCCAATGCAGAAACAATAGTTTTTCTACACGTCTTTCAGAAGGAAAAAAACTAGTTCTATTTATACTCTTAAATTAGGCATTTAGTGAACTCAATTAATGTTTTATATTTTAATACCATACAAGAGACGAGTTATTTATATGGTGCCTAATTTTCGCGTGTATTGAATTACCGAAAGGGTTTGGTTCTTATATTAGTTCCTTATACTATAATTGCATAATAAATAATATAGAAAGTAAAGAATATAATTATTTTTACGTGAAAAATACTCAATTTAAAAAGTAAAAAAGTCACGACTTACTTTTCATTAGGATTTTTCCCAAGCATTACATTAAACTTAGAGCCAAAACAATTTTTACAAACCTCCTGCAAACCTAAGGATTAAATTCCAACCCTTGCAGCAACAAGCCACGGGTTGTTGCGACTATTTCGAGTTAACTCTAACTTGAATAATACAACTCAAATACCTAGTATAGGTTGCTTCTAAAGATAGTTGAAAGATACAAATTAAAAACTCCTACTACAATTGAATTAGAACTAAAGACAGTTACATGGAACTGGTTCTTCAATTTGGTTCATGTAGCTTCAAGTTCGCACCCTTGAATTTCACAGGAATTGCTCACAAAATGTCTTGCTATTTTGCTCTCAATATATTCTTGCTTTACTTCAGTATGTGTGTGCGTCAAATGTAAAAGAGAACAAACTGATATTTATAAAGTTAGTAGACTAAGGATTAACTAGAGGTCTAATTCTTTACTCTTCTTTTGTGGAATAGTTCTAGTTAACTTTAACTACTAAGTCTTTCCTTATCTTGGTTAGGGTTTTCTTCAAGTAAAAAGTCATGTTCCCTATCCAATATGCAATCTTTTCGTTCAGGAATTATCAGAAATAACCACTTATACTTATCTCTTGCATATGCATGCTTTTTGCTTAGTTCTTATCATAACATGGATACAATATTCATAAACCTGGTTCATGCATGTATTCCTCTGTTTATCATCAAAACTTCTACCGCTCAAGTGAATAATTTTCCTTTTTTCGATGATGACAAACTATGTGCTTTTCATAAGCATGAAATTTTTTTCAACTCAGCTCAACATCAAACACAATGTCAGAACACTTTTCATTTAAAGTCACAAATCATCAAGGACCATGTTCATTAGGTTATAAACATTTCTTTAAAGTTAAAATTATCAAGGACCACATTCATTAGGTTATAAATTTCACAGTACAAAGCAAAAGGACACCTTAACTTTTCCCCCTTTTAGCATCATTGAAAAATTACATATGCGAGGTGCTAATTAAGGGCAAGAAAATTGGATATATATATATATGTCAATTGACACCCCTTCAGTGGAAAATTACATTGTGTAACTAGGTAAAAATTATTTTTAATGTATATTTACTATATAGTATAGTTGTCAAACAGGTGGGACGGGCCGGTCTGGGTCCTTTTTTTTACCCGTCCGGGTTCCGGGCCGGGCCGGTTCCGGGTTGGAATAGTAATGGGTTTAGCGGGCTGGGTTAATACAGGTAAAAATTGAACCATAAGGGCTACGGGTTGAGGGGGTCGGGCCGGGTTTAGTGTATTTTTACTTTTTTTGAAATTTGGTATAACTATTGTAAGTTATATTAATACTTTGTATCAATTAAAAGAATACAAATAAGATAGAAAAAAATTGCACATATTTGCAAGTGCTACTTTTTTTTTTAATTTCAAGTTTCAACTTTCAAACTTACAAAATGAAATGTTTATATTTTTTTCAACAAGTAAACTAGTGAAGTAGTAATTTCAAATGTTTTGCATCGCCCTAGTAAGTTCATCATAATCAATATGAACCGATTGACCTTCTTCTGGCGTGTTAAATTCAGATGGGTTTTCATGTGTTAATATATCTCCAAGTTCCTCGCCTTCTGGGCTATCAAAATCTTCCTTTTCTCGATTTCTTCGTTTCGATCTAATTCAATCTCTGAAACATACTAAAACTTTCAAAACATTGCTTCCCAATGAGTGGCAGGTGTCTCCAAGTTGTTGTCTTGCTTGGCTAAATGTACTCTCCAATGCAACAGTAGAAAATCGACACATTCAGCACGTCCCGAGCCATAGCGAAAAGAACAGGAAATTGCTTTTATTTTCATCCCAATAGTGAAAATTCCTTTGTACGAGGCTCCTTTTGCTTCTGCAAGTAGAATTGAAGTTCATCAATATTCCTGCTACTAGTTTGAGTGTTAGAAAATGTAGAAAAAAATATTAAAACAATCAAGGCCTTCCACAGTAGCAAAAGTGCTACATTGCATAGCAGGATTAACATTGCCTACAACACGAGCAGAACTATCACATTCATTTGCATAATAATTATATAGTTGTTGTAAATATTCATTTAGCTTGTTCATAGAAACATATAAATTTGGGGTTTCAATTTCTCCAATCTCCATATAAGTATATAAAGTATTCATTAATTAGTGACAATCAGATAAGGAGAATTTAAAACTGCACCAATTAAGTAAATCGAAGGAATTAAAAAGATGTTTTTTTGAATTTTGCTTGTATTTTTTTAACAACATCCTTATATTTTTCTTTTTTCTTAAATTTAGATAGTAGAAAAGAAATTTCAGCTATATGTACTAAAGACACAGTAACAGTAGGGTAATATGCTCCAAAAAACTCAACAATGGTTGTATAAAATTTATGTAAAAATTTAATAACATCATTAATGACATCCCAAGTATCACTTGTTAACATACGCCTTGGATCAGTACAATGTGTATTAGCAATTTCAGTTATTGAAAATCTATATTTGTAGCAATATTTTAAAAATATATATGTATAATTTCATCTAGTAATAATTTCGTCTGGTATGAATCTACACTACTGAAAAATTGGTCTACTGTAACGGTTAGAAAACCGTTCCTATAGACTATTAAACCGTTACAATAGCTATATTGGAACGGTTTACTACCTGTTACATCATTATTCGTGCCAATAGGTCCATTGGAATGTTCTTGCAGCGGTTTGCATCTTCGTGACTATAGATAGGTCTATTGCAACGGTTTTTTTCTTCTCTATTGGAACATTTATTTTTTCAATTGGAACGGTTTAAAACCGTTCCTATATCATTTATACAACGGTTCTTAACCGTTGCCATATTGATTAAAGCAATACTTATGTGAGCTATTGCTACGGTTATGTTGGATATAGCAACGGTTTCTTGAAGTTATCGTAACGGTTATATTTGTATTTGGGACAGTTTTGGAGATCATTTAGGAACAGTTTATGGGACCTATTGCAACGGCATTGCCTACTGGAATGCCATTTGTAGCCTATTGCAACGGTTTAAGTAGGCTATTGTATCAGTTCTATTAAAACCAAAATATAGCACCTATTATAAATAAAATTTATACATATAATAAATTATAATAACACTAAAATTCAAAATACATCATAAAATAAAAATAATAAAAATGTTCTACCCCATGAGTGCATAAGTTTAATAAAGCAAATAATATAAAATTATCCATCAAGCAAATAATAATATTCATAAAGCAATCTACCCCATGAGTGCATAAGTTTAGTACCCATGAGTGCATAAGTTTAGTACATTCCAAGAGAATAAATAAGTTCAAAAAAATGTTGGTAACAAAAGATTCCTAACATTCATATATAACAATTCATAATTATGTCAAGTAAGGTCTTCGTCTTCATCGTCTTCATCATCCATTGCTTGATCCAATCCACCTATAAAAGAGAAATAAATAAAGTTATTACACTTCAAGAGAACAAAATTATTGTTTGTTCGTTGGATGTAGTACTAAAGTTGTAATTGACTGAGTTACTATAATATATATTTTGAAAAGTATTTAAATTCAACAAAAGAAACAAAATTAATGGAAAGCTGATATGCGGAGAAGAATCACCATAAATTTGATGAACTAGATTGAGATTTATGATCAATTACTTAACTAAAGAAGATCAATCAAGAAATTATTGAGACATCAAGGGAAACCAACTTCAAAGCAATGTGATTTGATCAGAAAGCTTGAGAGAATTATTTCTTGAAGACTACGTTTGTGAGTTCGAGTCTCCCCAAGAGCAAGGTGGGAAGTTTTTGGAGGAAAGGATGTCGGGGGTCTATTTGGAAACAAGCTCTCTACCCCAGGGGTAAGGTCTGCGTACATACTACCCTCCCCAGACCCCACTAATTGAGATTATACTGGATTGTTGTTGTACGTTTTGCAGAAAAAGAAATAAAGAAAAAAAAAACTCTACGTTGATTAGCTCAACCTACCTCACATACATTAAGCCTGTGGCAAAATGCCAGGGCTCATTTATGATATATATACCCTTCCATTGGAAGATAAACCATGCTTTAAAGGGAGAGGTAAATTAAACATCTGTTCTCTTTAAGGTTATTTCTTATTTTCAAAGATTGTCAATGTAAAAGACTTAAGTAATCAAAGAAGGATTTGGACCACTTCTATTAATTAATATCCCAACCATAAATACATTCTTAATTTAGCTCCTTACATTCGTCAAAATTGTAATTGCATTTAAATTTCTTTATGTCCACACATCATAATCTCCAGAAGACAACAGTCGATGATGCCAAACAAGCAATGGTAGCATTCTTTTTGTACATGAAAGTTAATTAATTAGTATATACTGTTTCTTTTACATATGTTTTTCTTTAACTGATCAAAAACTCGTATATGTATTTGTAAATGCTTAATCCACAAATCAGAAACTGCAAGAAAGTTGTTTGTTTAGTTTGGAAGAGCCATGTATATTATTTCTCTAAAGTGTAAAGCCTTAACTTGTATAAGAGATGTGTGAACTTCAAAGTAATATCTGTAGCAGAAAAGGAGCATTCTACAGCAACTAGGTAGGTGTATCTCTCATCCAATTCCAATCAGTCTAGACAGAATACATAAACATATTGCATACAGCAGACATAACATTATAGCGGAGACAGTGAACAGATGATATAAATGTCAATATAGTTGTACAACGACATGATAATACCGCAATATGGACTGCCTAGTGAAAATGGAAAACATGACAATTCATATCCCCTCTTCCTTGAACCAAAGCAAAATCCCAAGTAAGGAAAGAAGAGAAGAAGTAATAGAAGAAGGTGTATAATATTTGGTACGTATTGACCTTGATTGTTACTACCAATAGATGATCGACTGTTTAGTTGAACAACAGCTTGTTGTGCAGAGGAGGCTTCTACAGGTGAACGTGCACTGAACCTTAACATGTCGGGATCAAGTCGCAAATCTGGGTTCAGACATTGAAGTCGTGCGATGACGTTCATTGTAATATTTTGTTCCATGGCATCCTTTTGTTCGTTCAATTTTTCATGCATTTCTTTGTTGCATCATCTCTTCCGTTTCCTCAATTTTCTGCTCCATCCTCTCATCAGAAGATCCAAGATTCTGCTTTTTCCCTTTTAACATAGTCTTAGTAGCCCCTCTTCCATACAACCTCATGTGACCTGGATATTCAGGTCCCATGACTGATGCAAAAGCATCATCTGAATGACTGTCATCTTCAATTTGAGAATAAATAATTAAGAATAAATAAACAATCACGACAAACTTTTAATTAAAAATTTCGTACAATTTCATACAACATAGTATATCATTTCTAAAATGTTGCTAGTCCATTAGAACATGTAACTTGGAGCTACTGTTCCATTGGCAGATGTCCAAGCTCAAAATACTGAAAAATCAGGTACCAGGCAAGTGATCAAGTTTTGACCTTGACAGTTTGAAGCTGCTTGGAAGACCATCTCAGTATGTCAAGTTTGCAGTTGCGCCAGACCCCACGGGGATCAACAACACTAGGAGCCAAAATGTTCTTTATCTCAATTAAAACAATATTAAGTCAGGACGATCAAGTAACTCCACTCTGCTTTATATTGACATTTATTGGTATTTATGTCGTACTAATTTAGCGGATGAACAAGTGAATTTTTTCTTTGCACTCTGTTTATGTTGGAAGCTAGAACTCCAAGGTTATTCCAAATCCCATAATCAGAAATCTTTTGGCTTTAGTGATATATGCAGAGACTAAAGTCCAACAATGTACATAACTTCTTGAGCAGAAGAGTACATAATGGCAAATCAATTAAATTGTTTGCATTCCTTCAAATTGTTTCCAAGAATGTGACTTGTTCCATTCAGTTGTTATTTATGTTTCCCTCCATCGTCTTGGAATACTCACACATGGAAAGCAGTTTTGGTCTATTCTTTTAGTACATGGGAGCTAACTTGTCTCATGTCTTAGGCAATCTTCTCAGTTCAGGGCCTTGAAAGGACAATCTCCATATCAAGCATAGGAACTTTAAATTACAAGTTTAAACTACCTCTAATAGTTTTAGGTGAGGTACTGTATCATTTAACTAATACATCACAACAACACAGAAAGGCGATGTTCTCAAGATCTAATGAAGAAATAAAAGGCAAAACTTAGAAGACAATTGAGGATTGAAATAGAGCAGAGAAGTGAACTTTTGAAATTTACAAACAACAAAGAAGAGGTTGTTACAGCTTAATATTTTTTATCACAACCACAATTCATCTAATAAAATTCCACCCAAGAATCATTGAATTTACAGATTGAACATTTTCCATATCCATAAAAGAGAAAAAACTCTTGGACAAGATTGGCATCACTATTGTTGCACAATAGTTACACTTCCTAGATAAAAAGGCCACGACGGACAAGTGGAAGGGTCATAATACCGTGTTTGATGCCTCATCAAGGAAGTAATCAGCAGCTATATGAATAGAAATTGAGCAGGGGATGCCAGATATTAATTTATACAATATTTTTTCCTCTGAGCAAATCTATCCAGATGGATCTGCAGAAAGTATCACAAGTTAATAATGGAACTTCAGAAGCTGATGCAAAATGTACCAGAAATTTTCCCATGGTCATGTAGAAGAAGCAAAACTATTCAAGCTGATGCAAAATTTATCAGAATTTGAAGTTCACAAAGCTGAAATCCTCAAAGAGCAAGGCTGTCGATTCCCTCTCTTGCCACCTTTCTAGATGCACTTTGTAATGAAAAGTAAAAAGTCGATTTCATGAAATTCCAAGACAACCATTCTTACACTCGTATCCAAAATGCTAAATCTTCCTCAAGGACCACAATTATAAAGAGCCATAACGGTAATGTAGGTCTGTTTTATTAATTGCTTCTCTTATGTTTTAATTAATGACAAAATAGAAGTGTTACATGCATCAATTGTGCTTCATTGGCTTGTGACAATTAAATTGCATAACCCGAAACTACTAAGTGCTAATATAGAGCAATTCCGTAACTACTTCAGCAAAACAAGTACTGCCTCCAATTAAATGTGTTAGCAAATCCTCCAATGAGCATCATTGTCACCACGCATAAGCTATTCAACAAACAACTTCTGTGCTAAAGTGAATTATAAGGTACTAATTGTGTAATTCTGATATATTCATCACCATAATTACATTACTAACTGTGTAATTCGTTTCCATGACTTTCAAATAGACTTCAAAATGACATTGCTAAAAGTGTAAGTTTACAGAGAGGAACATGCTTATAAAGAGAGTTATATGAAATGCAGGAAAGTGCAAACACCTTTTTGTTTACACGAGATATGAATGCTCCTTCAGCAGGTCGCGAAATCACATTCATCCTCATAGCGCAAGAGACCCAATAGCCAGTAATGTGTTATACCTTATGAACATATCATTACCCTATATCCAACGAATTGGTTACTTTCCACCCATCGAAAGGACTTCTAGTTCGCTAAACTAGATTGTCATTGTCGGCAACTAGAAAAGCCAACGACAAGACCAGAGTGTGCACAAAAGTACTGTATGGAAAGCTATAAACACAGAGATTTGAATACTTGCTGAAAAATGACTGCTAGACCCGATTTATATACACTGAAGCTTAAAGGAAAAAGGACTAGAATATACGCTGAAGTGAAATCATATACACTCCTCACACCATAAAGCTTAAAGGAAAAAAGAACGATTATAGAATATAATGCCCAAATAACAATGGAAAAATTACCTGAAGTTGATTTCTCACTGACTGCCTTTTGGGTCGAAACTTTCTCGCGATTTAAAATATTTTCTACACCCTTAATCGCTGCCTTTAAATTATTCCTCTATTCTTCAGATCCTTCGAGCGAAACAAATAGAGTTTGGGACTTTGGGGGTTTGGGAGTTTTGGGTTAGCAGTCGAGATTTGGGGATATTTGGTCAACTAAATGATTTGGGGATTTGGGAATTTAGGACATGGGTTTGATAAACCTTAATCAGATGAGATAAAGCAAATCACCAGCAAGGGGATTTGGGACGGTATTGCAAATGAGGGATGGTGATTTGACGAATGTAGGAATAGGTTTGCTGGAGATATAAAAAAGGTGAGAACTGAGATACACGTTTGGAACGTTTGCTAGCTGCCAGGGCTTGAGGAAGACGATATAGGTGTGGAAGAAATTTAATTAAGTTATTATATTTACCAAATAAAATAAATAAGAAATACAAAGAAAATGGGGTTATATTGGCGGGTTTTACAAAATTAAGTGGGGAAAATGAGGAGGGAACAAAATACCCGTTTCAATATTACAAATAATCCTATTGGAACGGTTAACATAACCGTTCCGATGAAGAAGACCTATAGCAACGGAACTGGAACGGTTTAGTATGTAAAGTGTACCCATTTCATCTAAATTCTAGTGGAACGGTTATAACCGTTACCATACCTACTCTATTGCAACGGTTTAATAACCGTTGCCAAGAAAACTGTTCCCATAGGCCTATTTTTCAATAGTGCTAGGTTTAAGGTTATACTGGATACACTTAGTCTTAAATTTTTTTATTCTAGATTGTCTATTATTTCCTTGAATAACACCAAATGTTCTTCTAACATGAGTAATCTCAAGTGAAAAATAAATCAAGGCAATTTTTAACAATTAAATTATAAACATGACATGCACACCTAACATGAAAAATATCATCAAGAGGTGGTTGCAAATGCATTTTTAAAATTGAAATTGCGGCATTATTGTTAGAAGCGTTATCAAAAGACATACACAATACTTTTTTGTTTAGATTATAGAATTCAACAACTTCAACAATAGTACTACTTATAAATGCAGCAGTATGACTCTGATCTTCATCATATTTAAAAGCGATAATACGTTTTTGCATATAAGTACTATCATCTATCCAATGGCATGTAATTTTCAAATAATCATTTCCATTAACAGCATGTCTAATATCAGAAGTTAGACATACTCTAGAAGGAATGTGGCTAAACAAATACATGAAGTCTAAAGATATTAGCTCTACAAGTATTTAGAGGAATGCCTTCAAATAAAGAATTGTAAATTCTTTAAATATACATAATAAGATATGATGACGAAGCAAAAGAAAAAGCTAGACAACCCAAAGCAATCATTTTTGTTGATTCCTCACGATCCCTCATTTTATCGTATTTTACTAGACCTCCAATAGTAGGGTTAATAGTTGTTTGATTTCCATCCCCATCAGTGCCCCATTATATGGGATGGTCAACTTTCAGATGTGTACTAAGCGTCCCAGTCCCACCTAAATTTCCTCCAGTCAAATGTTTAAAAAGTATCGTTATAAATTTTTCACCTAGCTCTATCAGTACCTTCTATTATTTCAAAAAAATTCCAAACCTTACTTCTTTTTCTACGAGTAGAAATCGAAGCCACAGGTAGTCTACCAGAAGTGGTGCCACGTCCACCACCCCTTGTAGTACTAGCAACTTCAACTTCAATACTACCAACTCCATCACTAGTAGGTGTAGGTGGTATCTCATCTTCTATTCCTATTTCATTATCTTCTATTCCAAAATATTCTTGTAATTGTTCATAATGTATATCTACATTATCATTAGGCAATGATTCATAAACATGGGTTAATGTGTCATTACTATTACTACCAGAAGCTCCAGGACTACCTTTTTTTTATTTACACCCCTACCAGTAACTTTTCTACACACTCTTTTAGCAGCACTAAACATATTATAAAAATTAAAGTATAAGCTAAAATTAAATATGCAATTAAAATATTAAATAAGAGAAAGAGTTGGAGGGAATGCACTGAATTCGACAATAAATTGAGCACTTGATTACGCAATTCCGATGTTACAACGAACAAACGTCAAGCAAGTATATCAATTTTGAACTTCAAACTTCAAATTCCGATTAACAACTTCCAATGAATTAAATTCAAGAAAAGAGAGCCAAATAAAAATTATAAAATTAGAAGAAGAAATCTTGCAAATTGAAGGGAAGAGAGAAATTAAGAATTTGAGAATTGAGATTCAGATATGAAATTGAGTGAAGAAATGAAGAGGGAGGGGGGGGGGGAGGTATTTTTAGATTTTTAAAAGGATTAATTTTGTAAAGTATTAAATACAAAAAATTTAAAAAAATGGCCATTTATGCAACAAATCCGTTGGCCAACGGATATGTGCTGAAAAGTCTGATTTTCCAACGGATAGTGGGCCCCACACTGCTGGAAAGTACAAAAAAAATTAAAAAAAATTTATGACCGTTAACCGGTCCGGGTTAACCGGTTTTGGCACTGTTCATGCCAACCGGGTTACCCGGGCATGGTTAACGGCTTCCCCAAAACGAACCCCTCCAACCTCGGCCTAACCCCCTACCCAGCCCACCCGACTCCCTATGAACCGGGCCGGTTCGGTTCCGGTTTAAACCAGTCTGGGCCGGTCTGGTTCCGATCCAACCCGGCCCGTTAGTCACCCTTACTATATAGTGACTCCCCTTGGCTTCTTCATGGATTTACTCCATTATAGTTTGACACCCCTTAGTAGAATTTCTGGCTCCGCCACTAATGTTAGTTAGTTGGTGAATCGCCACCCAAATCGGTAAGACAACAACAGTTCATGTCAAGAATTAATTATACATGCTCTAACAGTTTAAGTTTTTAAATGAAATGATCGCAAAATTG
Organism: Nicotiana benthamiana; assembly: GCA_034376525.1. NCBI lineage: Eukaryota > Viridiplantae > Streptophyta > Magnoliopsida > Solanales > Solanaceae > Nicotiana > Nicotiana benthamiana. The sequence continues at coordinate 82,484,119 of CM067336.1, forward strand.
AACATTCAACTTTTTCTCGTGACCAAGCGAGGCTTCTTTATGTTAATTAGCGCACTTTGGCTTCATCCACTAGATTGATGTGATGTTCCCTGGTATTTGAGCTTTTTGCGGCCAACTCATATTTTGTTGAAACCCATTACTTCAGAAAGTAGTAAAAATGCGACGTTGATACGTTCTCTTGTAGTTACATATTTGACATTCTCAAGTTCTTTGATGCCGCAATAGGACAAGCCGAGAAGCGTTTATCTAGATACTGCCTTATGGTTCGTACTTACCGTTTTATTTTGGTTTATATCGCATTCGAAGATATCTTGGTTAACTATGGAGTTGGTTCAGACCTACGAGAATGATCCTTTTCTCGACATAATAAACCTGTTTTTAAAGCTTTTTCTGATCTAGTGTTCACATCCACATCTTTATGTGCTTTTTTAAAAAAGTTTATTGATATCGTATTGCTTGTTGAACAACTTGAAAAAGAAGTGTTTTTGTTCGTAAAAGTTGAAGCAATTTTAATTCTTGATGGCACTAGAAACGAACTGATTGATTCTTAAGGCCTTTCTTCTCTTTGTAAAAATACTCGCTAAATTCTTGGCAGATTCTGATGTACTGAACACCAAAAGAAGTACTTCTACTCTGAGGTAATTTTCTCGGTAAGGAATTTAACGAGCAAGCAGTGAGAATACCAGACATATAATGCAGCTTCTATCATTAAAATCTGTTTGGTATGTCAACAAAACTTGCTTAGCGACACAGGGCCATTGAACGCCTATAAACAAGAGAACTGACAAAGGCAAAAACTATTGAATCCAATGTACATAATTTTATACATGTGAAAAGTATCACAAGAACTTACAAGAATGGGATAAGCAAGGAGCAGGATCAGCAAGAATTTTGGTAATTTCATTCCCATATAGCACCACATTCACAGCAAAAAGTGAGGAGCCCAAGGGCAAGAACTCCACGTATAAAGAGATAAGTATTACTTGCTCACTCATATTCATATATTATTTCCCTCCCATCAAGTGTATGTACAGCTCTATAGCTTGAGAGTGTCGACTAGTCAATGACCATTATATTGCCTCTCAGTAAGTACACCGGAGTGATAAACATTTAGGTGATACATTGCCTCTGGCACCAATTCCTTTAACTCAGGATGTGCAGCAAATAATGAGCGATCTACCCCCTCGAGAGCAGTGAATACTCGTGCTTGTTCCAGAGCCTCACTGTTACCAGCATGTGATACTAGGTAGCAGAGGAGAATCAATCCATTCAACTTTGATTGTTCGTTTCCTCTCAACAGTCTCATTACAGGAGGAACACCTCTGAATTCGATAATTGTTTTTGAGTGCTCCATACCCAAGAAATTCTGAGGACAAGTAAACTTCCCAAGTGCGGCTGCAGCTTCTGCTGCCACGTCTAGGTTCCTATTACTAAGTTGCTCGACTAATGGACCAATTACACGTGTTTCTCTAGCTGGAAATGTCCTAGCAAGTGAACCAACTGATCTAATAGCTGGAATCTGCAGTGTCGGGTTATCAGACTCTTTAATCACCCGCAACAACTGATCCACAACAGCCTTTGCAGCAGGGGAATTTGTCTTGAAAGCAGCCCTTCTAAGATCAGCATTTGATTCAGCAGCAGCAGTTATTTCCATTATCGTCATCAAGCAATTAAGCTGCAAATCACCTTGTTCTCTCTCAACAAGCTTAGCTAAACAAAGCAAACCTTTGGTCTCTGTTATCCTCTTACTAATCACAACGCTTCCCTTGGAAAGCATCCACAGAGCCTTAGCACAGCTGACCTTCAGCTGATACTTCGTTTCCGGCTTCTCATTCTCTTTTTCTTTCCTGTAACCCCCACCTTTACTACTCCCATCAGAATAATGCACTGACAATGGCGATCCAGGCACACGTCTATAACTATACAACCCCGACGAATTCTTCTCCAACTCCTTATTAATCTGCACAAGGGAATGTATGCTTTGCTTCCCATTTCCCAATTTCGGATCATCTATTGGAATGTCATACGATAACAATGTCACAAGCGGCCTAATGACATTCTCCCTAGCAAACTCCTCTTGAGCTAATAAACTATGGTCTGCCATTCTTGCCACTAAATCAGCCAACTCAATTTGGACCCTCGTCGGGGAATCCCCCAATAATTGAACTATTATCGGTACTCCTACTTCGCGAACAATTTCCCGAACCCTTTCTTCGTCATTGGCCAGATAAGAAAGCGCCCCAGCAGCAGCAATTTGAGCATCTGGGGATGATGATTTGTCCTTCAAGAGCTTTAACAAAGGAAAAATTCCACCTTCTTCAACTATAATTTTCTTATTTCTATCATTATCTCGAGCAAGTGAAGCTAATTCATTAGCAGACTCCATTCTATCATTCAATTGACCCAAATATAACGAAGCAATAAATGACCAAACCCAAGAAATAATCGGGTCATTACTAGCAATTGGCGGAAGAGAAAGTACAATTCCACCACCACCACCAACACCACCACTATCATAGTCAAAGATGCTGAGGAGCCACGTCATATCGGCTATGGAAGATTCCAGAAGGTTATTTACCTTACGAAAATCGGCAGCTGTGACGATTCTGACAACACGGCGGAGGATTCCCCGCCGCTTGCACTTGCGAACTAGGGTTAAGGCCCGGTCCAGATTTTTGGTAACATCGGCGACGATTCGACGGACTGGACGTTCATAAAGAGAACTGGTTGTAGAGGTGTTGAACCGGGCAACGGAGCGGAGCATCTGAGAGAGACGGTCGGCTTGTCTTCCAACCTCGGCACAGTCGGTTTTGAAGAAGTCGGCATCATCGGCTGCTTGTCTAATTCGGTCGGATATAAGAATCGGAAATGATAACACTTCTTCTATTCGCTTATCCTCCATTTCCATGGCCGCCATGGAACCACAATTATTGAAAAAACTTGTATTTTTTGACAAATAGAAACTGTTTACTGAGGTTTTGGGTTGACCGACGCAAGACGCTTTCTTTTATTGTTTATTGTTTAATGTTATATTTTATTTTTTTACTGTTCTTCCTTTTTGATATGTGCGAAAAAAATAACCCCTTTACTTATTTAAAAATAATTTATTTTTATATAATAATTTATACCCATACAAAATATATATAATACATTTTACACCACAAATTCAAAAATCATCTATCTTTTTTTAAATTTCGTGTCTAGTTAAATAATTTACGTAAATTAACTATTTTATTATTTTCTTTCTTCTGGGACCAAAGGAAGTTTTGGTTTGATTCTGTCCGTACAATATACTCCTCCATCGCATATTCGCATGTTTGTGTCGTTTGTGTTTTTAAAGCTTTTTTTCTGGGAATTTGCGTAATATTTGTTTTTTAAGGCCTGTGGACTCCGTTGAGTCAAGACCCCACGCACAGGAGTAGAGGTCTAACTTTGCTGCTATATTACGTTACTTTCTTTTTTGGCTAGATGCATCCTTGAACCATGACCTAAATTTTAGGTTTAGGTCTATTCTTGTATTAACATCTCTTAACTAGTAGTAAAAAAATTGCAAGAACCATCCTTCTGTTAGTTTCTGGACAAAAACTAGCGGCACCACTATCACGCCAGCTAGTAATGACAAAATCTGACATGCTAACTCCTTAAAAACTTAATGATCATAAGTCAGTGGCCAAATAATATCCAAAAATATCAAACACTTGGTTAAATAAGATCAAGATTAAAGAATTGTTAAACACTTCAAGCAGGGTTCTAATATCGTTACTGTTGAATCGACGGATGTTTGCTATTATTCAGAAGCAATCCTTGAAGGCAGAAGGGATTTTAGAAATTTTTATTATTGTTTTTGGGGAAAACTATGACGAATTACTTCTTTTATATATGTCAAGAAAATGGTAAAATTTATAAACTTAGTTATTGTGATAAAAATAGTGATTGGCTTCTTGCTAATGGAATATCTTATTCCCATCCAATTTTTTTAATCCTTTTATGTCTCTCTATTACCTTTTCCATGTTTGGAAGCATATTTCATAAAAGGAGTTTCAGACTATTTCTTTGTAGAAAATTGGACGGGGATAAGATAAGAAGTTGACCATTATGTACTAGTACTAAATTATTGTTCATGAACGCAAAAATAAAAAGGAAAAAGAAAAGAAAACCCAAATTGAGCAGGAAGTACAAAACAGTACACTACCATGAATTTAAAGAAGAAAAAGAACATGGAGTGCTGGTGTTAGGTCTCGAAGCCAAGTAATCTGGTAAGGGGAAAGTGAATGCAGCATGCTAAACTAGCAGGAGCAATCCAACTTTTATATTATAGGGTACATTAAAATTATTTAAGAGGTACTTAATATATAGATTTTTGGACACGTGTGTATTTCATGTCAATAAGTTCAACTTTTTAAATCACAAAAATGATATCTAACATGTGTATGATCTATGTATAATCCAAGGGAAAAAACGAAAGCTCAAAATGATGAACCGTAAGCTTATATGACCGACTTAACAGTTGCAAAATGATTTGGTAGTCTTAAATTGCATAATGATTAATTGTTTGGATACATATGATGTACGTGTATTTCCTGTAATTTATTATAAAATTTTATATAAAATATATCTTGTGTGAAATACTATATTAAACAACAAAGTTTTACCCATACATATTTTAAAAATATTTCCAAAAGTTAAATCTCAAAAGCCAAAAAGGTTAAGAAAATCAATCCTCTAACCAAAGTGGAGAATGCAAGCTTAGCGATAAAAGTGGCCTTACTACAATCCTGTCAATACAAAACTTACGATCTAAGGCTTCATTTGTTTGTACTTAATGAAGGTTTAAATTTTAATTATTCAGATTTTAGATATTAAGTGTGTTTGTTTTTAAAGTTTAAATTTTAATTTTAATATCATAATTATTAAGTATGTTTATTTTTTTACTTTATAATCATTTAATGGGTCTGAATAGGTCTGTATGATTAAGATCGATAACATCGATTGAATTACATTAATACCTATCACATATTCATTATTAATTGCCGCCACCGCCTACCATTATCAGCTACCATCATGCCACCACAATCATACTCAATCCCCACCACCACCACATGTCATCATCATCCTCAATCATAGGCGCAATCATTATCGACCATCACCACTAACTATCCCCACCACTTCGACCACCATATATCATTCTCACCCACAATCAACCTTCATCAACCTTAACTACCACAACTAACCACCCTATCACCATCAACAACCACAGTCAGCACTGTATTGGGAAAAAACTGAATTTACATTGAAGGTGTCGTGGCATGATACGTGGACTGGTCAATTGGTTAAGACATGATGGTTAGTTAAGAGGCACGAGTGACAACAGATACGTGGAAAGGATAGCTAAATAGACATGAGAAGCAATTCGAATAGTACAAGCTCCGTACCTATTTAAAGCCAACGGATCAGAAGGCATTGAAGAAATGAATCTAATGACGAAAAAGAGTCCAAATTCAGTATTAAATATCCAATACGTTAGAGAATTGGTATTAAAAAGGAATGATTGTGTAACGTCTTATTTAATGTCATTTATTGCATATAATTGTCTCATTAAGACTAAAGTATTACTCCTTTACCTAGAATCAACTATAAAAGGTGGATGTCTCATCATTTGTAAGACACACAATATCATCGATATTACACCGGAATACAAACTCTTTTACAGTTTATTTGCTATTCACAAAAGGCCTATTACATATTTTTTGTTTCCTAATTATCAGTAACCCGAATTTCTATTTATCTCTTTGACCAAAGAATCATATTTTTGGCTAAACAAATTGGTTCCGTTACCGGGAATCTGATAATCTTTTCTTTGAGGCTACGTTATATTTGTCTTTATCAACATGTCAAACAACAACAACAACAATAACGGTGATAACACATTGGGAAGTCATGAAAATGAAATCCATGAAAATCAAGGAGACCTACCAAACATTGGCGTGGATCTCTCCCCTCCAGATTCGCCACGTCAGCAAATCTCTTCAAGCTCTAGTGAATCGATTGCCAGCTGCACCACCCACACCAACCCCTAACAGTAATACATTGGAGAATCCTCGTTCTGGCCTTATTAATTCTGGAAATGGAGGAACTACTAGTGAACCACAGGAAGGGGAACCAGGTAATTCAAATAATTCTTATTTACAAAATTTAGTCCTAACCTTGCAGAAACAGATTGAGGAACAAAATGAGCGTATTGAGCAAATTCCTAGAGATCCGCCTGTAATAAAAGGAGTAGACATGGACAAATACTTACAACAACCTTGGAAACCAAGTGCTGCTGCCCTTCCCATTCCGAAAAAGTTCAAAATGCCCGACATCCCGAAATATGATCGTGCTACTGACCCACGTGACCACGTGACTGCATTTACAACTGGCATAAAAGGCAACGACTTGACCAAACAAGAAATTGAATCAGTATTGGACAAGAAATTTGGAGAAACACTCACCAAGGGTGCATTAACCTGGTATTCTCTTTTATCTGAAAATTCTCTAAATTCTTTTTCTGAGCTTGCAGATTCTTTTATTAAAGCACATTCGGGAGCTCAAAAGGTTGAGAAAAGAATGGAAGATATTTTCAAAATCAAATAAGGGGATTCAAAATTGCTTAGGGATTTTGTTGATAGATTCCAACATGAAAGAATGACTCTACCCCGTATACTTGACAACTGGTCTGCAACAGCTTTTGCAAGTAATTTAAATGTTAAAAGTTCTGGAGCCACGAGAAGACTCAAAGAAAGCCTTCGAGAATTTCCTGCAACCACGTGGAATGATGTTTACAACAGGTATTGTGCGAAGCTGCGAATTGAAGAAGATACCGTAGCTATGTTCCATAATGAAGAAAGAGGCGGTTTCAGAAGATCAGAAACCAAAAAAAGATCAGGTAAAAGCAGGTACGATCCATATATGGGACCTACAGGAAAAGACTCACGGCTAAAACAAGATAGCCAGCAATATGATAAAAAATTGAGGAGCAGGGAATCTGGTTCTTCATCAAGATTCAGAAATGATCGTAACAGACAAGATTCACGAGATGACGACATAAGTTTAAAGGCAAGGTTCGGTGGATATAACTTTAATGTCACTACCTCTGAGCTTGTGGTTGTTCTGAGAAGCATGGGAGATAAGGTACGATGGACAAAAGAGATGCGATCAAATCCAAATAGACGTAATCCAGACCATTGGTGCGAATTCCATAATGATCACGGGCATAAAACTTTAGAATGTAGATTCCTGCAGGGTAAAGTGGATCATGTATAAATTCAAGGGTACCTCACTGAGTTATTTAGTGAAAAAGGTAAACAAGCCTATGAAAAATAGGCAAGAGCCACCAAAGCCTCCTTCACCCAAGAGAACGGTAAATGTGATAAGTGGGGGAGAAGATATTCATGGCATAACTTATACAGCTTCCAACAAGATTTCTAAAGTAACGATTACACTCGAGAAACGGGTATGACATGTTTTAGAAAATGAGAGTATTTCATTCGATGATGCAGATACTGAAGGAGTGATAACCCCACATAATGACGCACTGGTAATATATTTACTTGTACATGATACTAATGTAAAATGAGTTTTGATTGATCGAGGGAGTTCTGTAAATATTATACTACTAAGGGTAGTACGGGAAATACAAGCTGAAGACAAAATGATACCAAGACGCATACCTTATCAGGCTTCGACAATTCGAGCGTGGTAATAAAAGGAGAGGTAATTCTAACAACTTTTATTGCAGGTGTTGTTATAGAAACTAAATTCCAGGTAGTTGATATGGAAATGGCATACAATATGATTATGGGGAGACCTTGGATCCATGATATGGATGGTGTTCCATCAACTCTGCATCAAGTTATTAAGTTTCTATCAATGTGGGGAATTTGTCAAATTCGAGGGGATCAGCAAGCAGCCAAGAGTATCAACGTTGTAGCAGATACGACCGTCGTAAGTAAAGAATAGCAATTACAAGAAATAGTAGAAGGTGTCAACAATCAAACTTCAACTGAGCAAGAGAAAACAGATGTAGATTCGAGACCTAATACCATTTAAGAACCCGAGGAGAACAAAAATATCAAAACAACCATCGAAGAACTCGAGGCTGTGGTATTATTCGAACAATGGCCTGAATGGAAAGTTTATGTTGTGTCTAATTTAAACTCAACCATGCGAGGTATATTAATTGAATTTCTAAAATCTAACGTGGATTGTTTTGCTTGGTCCCATACTGACATGACAGGGATACCACCAGATGTGATGATTCATAAATTAAACGAGGACCTATCCTTCACACCAATAAAGCAAAAGAAAAGAAAGCAATGAGCTTTCAAAAATCAGGTGATTCAAGATGAGGTCCAAAAGCTATTAAAAATTGGGTCAATCCGCAAGGTAAAGTACCATAATTGGTTAGCCAACACAGTCGTTGTACCTAAGAAAAATGGTAAGTGGCGAGCCTGTGTAAATTATACAAATCTTAATAAAGCTTGTCCAAAAGACTCTTTTCCTTTACCACATATAGATCAATTAATCGATGTAACTGCAAGACATGAACTTTTAAGTTTTTTAGATGCATATTCAGGGTATAACCAAATTAAAATGGACCCTAGTGATGAAGAAAAAAATTCTTTCATCACAGACATGGGGACTTACTGTTATAAAGTAATGCCCTTTGGTCTCAAAAATGCTGGGGCAACCTATCAAAGATTAGTCACTAATATGTTCCAAGAACATTTAGGAACGACAATGGAGGTATATATAGACGATATGCTTGTCAAAACCCAGCAATCTCACGATCATATTTCTCATTTATTTGTTACATTTGGAATTTTGCAAAAATTTAATATGAAACTCAACCCAGAAAAACGTGCATTTGGAGTTGCATCAGGTATGTTTTTGGGTTTCCTTGTTTCTAATCGTGGTATTGAGGTAAATCCTTCCCAGATCAAAGAAATAGAAGAAATCCCTGATATCCTTACTAGTGAATAGGAAGTTCAAACATTAACGTGAAGAATTGCATCTTTGGGAGATTTATTTCCAAATCTTTAGAAAAATATTTTAAGTTTTTCTTTGCACTCAAAAAGCAAGATCATTTTGAATGGAATGAAGATTGTCAACAAGCCCTTAGAAACTTGAAAGCTTGTTTGTCAAACCACTGTTATTGGCAAAACCAAAGGTGGGTGAAAAGCTCATCATCTATCTGGCTGTATTTGAAGTTGCAGTAAGGGCTGTGTTAATCTGTGAGGATCAAGGTAAACAATCTCCCATTTATTATGTAAGTAAATCTTTGCTAGATACTGAAACACGATACCCACAGTAAAAATTAGCATTAGCTTTGATCATGGCATCTAGAAAATTAAGACCTTATTTTCAATGTCATCCAATTGTTGAAATTACTGCTTGTCCACTTCGAAATATTTTGCATAAACATGAATTGTCAGAAATATTAGCAAAATGAGCCATAGAATTAAGTGAATGCGAAATCATTTATCAACCTAGGACCACTATAAAATTTCAATTTCAAGTACTAGCTGATTTCGTGGCTAATCTTAGTCAGGCGATGCATTTAGAAGAAGAAAAGAATTACAAGTTTTTAATGGTGCAAACCCGGGGACTTGGGTTTTATTAATTGATGAGTCATCTAATGTAAAAAGAGCAGGTCTAGTATAGTTCTCATACCACCTACTGGTGAAACTATTAGGCAAGCTATAAAATGCCATTCTATAACTAACAATGAAGCAGAGTACGAGGCTGTAATTGCAGGTTTAAAACTGGCAAGAGAACTCGGCATAAACAAAATTATAATCAAGAGTGATTCTCAACTCGTGGTTAATCAAATGTGGGACTTATACAGCTAGGGAAACTCGAATGCAAGAATATATAAAAAAGATACGGGAACTAATAAAGCAATTCCAAATTTGGAAGGTAATACAGATTCCAAGAGATGAGAATGTGGAGGAAAACGCTTTAGCTAATCTCGCATCTGCAGCTGACGTAGCAAATGACGCAAATGCTTCAGTCATACATTTATTTCATTCCGTTCTCAAACCTGACAAGAACAAGGTAAATTTCAATCATTTAGCATAGGATTGGAGAAACAAAATTATTGATTTTTTACCGCACGGAACCATGCCTAATGATAAAGAAAAGGCTCACGTGCTTTGCAAAAAAGCTGCTCGATATTGTTTATATCAAGGAAATCTTTATCGGAAGATGTTTGGTAGACCACTAACAAAGTGTCACAAACCTTCTCAAATGGAATATGTGATGAGGGAAGTGCATGAAGGACATTGCGGAAGTCACGCAGGGGGAAGGTCACTGGTAAGAACATTGATTCGAGTAGGTTATTATTGGCCCAAGATGGAAGAAGAGAAACAATTTCGTGTCCAAATGTGATAAATGTCAGAGATACAGCAATAATATGCATAGACCGGATGAGTTATTACATCATGTCATAGCCCCGTGGACCTTTATGAAATGGAGAATGGATATCGTAGGTCCACTAGCATAAGCAAAGGGCCAGGTATAGTTCCTACTTGTACTCACAGATTATTTCACTAAATGGGTTGAAGCAAGAGCATTTAAACAGGTACGAGAGAAGGAAGTTAAAGACTTCATATGGCGAGATATAATATGTTGCGTTGGAGCACCAACGGAGAACGTGTTTGCCAATGGACCACAATTCATAGGAGCTCAAATCACATAATTTCTTCAAAGTTGGTAAATTAAAAGGATAACATCTACACCATACCATCCCGTGGCTAACGGGCAAGCAGAATCCACAAATAAAGTCATCATCAATAATTTGAAGAAAATGTTACAAGACTCAAAAGGCAATTGTCCTGAGATATTACCTAGAGTATTATTGGCTTATCGTACAACGACAAAAACAAGCACGAGAGAAATGCCGTTTTCAATGGTTTATGGTGCGGAAGCTTTAATTTCAGTTGAAATAGGAGAACTGAACACACGGTATGTTCAAGAAACAGATGAATCTAATGATGAAGAGATGCGTGTCAACCTTGATTTGCTTGAAGGAAGAAGAGAAGCTGCATTGATAAGAATGGCAACATAAAAGCAAGTGATTGAACGATATTACAATAGGAAAGCACGCCTAAGATTTTTCAAAATTGAGGACTTCGTACTTAAAAAGGTATTCCAATATGCGAAGGTTACTAATTCAGGAAAGCTATGTCCAACGTGGGAAGGACCATACGAAGTTCATGACATTGCGGGAAAAGGAGCATACGAGTTGGAGACAATGGATGGCAAAGTTTTACCCTTATATTGGAAGCCGTCCATTTAAAGAGATATTACTTCAGAGAAAGTACCCATGGTCATGTATCACCATGTTAGAATCTTTCTTTTGAATTATTAAAATTTTACTAACGATTTTAGATGCTAGGCAAAAACCCTAACTCGTGCCAAATGATAAGTCACGATCTGAACAGCAAAATGGAATATTCTAAAATTTTGAGCCCAAGGTTACAATTAATCTGATGGAAATACACACGAGGTGCAGTCTTCATATATAATCACACCTCTAAGTCCCGTATATTTTTTGTTTCAGGAAAAGGACAAAATTGAAAGAAACAAACAAGTGCTCGAGGCTTTATACTTCACCGCTCAAACACTTGGCGGACTACATGTTATACACGGATACGTGCAGAAAAACATATACGAATATCGAACTAAAGTAGGTCGAGTTTGAGCAAGATTTAAAAGAAAATTTAGGTACAAAAAGACAAGTATTGAGAAAAAGTTACGAAGTCTTCAACATTCATCATCGTGTTCAACAAACACAAGGCATTTTTTCCCACGAGAAAGTCACCTCTCCAACCCGTCCTAATATATAAAGATAGGGTCATGACTATGTACTGAAACAGGTTATGAAGAAAAACCTTGTTTTTATATTATGTAAATATCTGTTACAAGAAAATCAATTAGAGAAAGTTATAGATGTATTTTAATACATGTAACAGTAAAAAAACTTTTTAAAGTTCATGAATAAAAACCGTCAAAGTTGTTTCATACAAAATATATGTATTCCTATTTCTTTCATCATGTTATAACACCACTATGAAGTTGAGACGTCTTCTTCATTAAGTGTCGATAAAATAAAAGGGCCCTCTTTTATAAACCTCATGTTGATATTCCATGAGAAGAATCATAAAGCATTTTCAAAGAACAAAAATGCTAAGCTATTCTAGAAGTCCTAAGTAAGTAAATAGGCAAGAATAGAATATGTAGAATTACCGACAAAACTTCTTAATATAAAAGACTAAGGAAAAACTTAGTCAGCAAAATAGTTATTTTTACAGATGCCCCATTATGGTAACTGGGTATTTCACCAAAAAATGTCTTAAAATTATCAAGGGATAACACCACCAATCAATAAAAAAACAACAACGATAAAGTTTGACTATTTAACTGTTTACTGAAGGGGTTGGAATATCAGAAGCTGAAGCTACAATCTCACTTTCAGAGGTAACCATAGGCATGGTAACAACTTTTGAGGGAGCATCAATATAAGCGGTTTCTAGTGGGCCTGAAATATTAAAATCACCGAGGGAAGCAGGAGTCAGGGGAACTTCAACTCCCATAAACTGTGTGGAAGAAGTTTCACCCTGGAAACCGGAATTACAACTTCAACTGCCTCAGTGTTACACCTCCTTTTTCACTCACACCCGCAAGGGGCGTAAAGGAGTTTTTTCACTTAAAGGAAAATCAGAACAAGATTTAGTTATTAATTATTCAGAGTCGCAACTTGGAAGATAAATGGTGTCCCAAGTCACCGGTTGAATCCCGAATCGAGGAAAGATATGACTTTTCTACAGTCTGCGAACTAGAAATCCGAGTAAGGAATTCTATTAACCTGGGAGAAGGTGTTAGGCATTCCCGGGTTCCGCGGTTCTAGCACGGTCGATTAACTGTTGCATTTGATTTTATTTGATTTTAATACATGCTAGCATATGTGCTTTTTATTCGTAAACCGTTTTTTATCATTATTTATTTTAAATGAATTGCGACGTCGTGAAAACACATTTCGAACCACGTCACAATCAATGCACCCGTGGTGGTCAGCACATTTCGACATCGTTGTTGGGTCACATCAATCCGCACCCGATTTTAAGGAAGTAATTTATTTAATCGCACCTAAAGGTTCTAACGTAATATTATTTTTGGAAAGTGCCGTGAAGTTCGCTAAATGGCCCTCCCAAATTCTAATCATTTTTAACAACCATTTATTGAGGGCCTCCCATTTGTTTATTTTGTTCGGTGAGGCTCGTCTTATTTTGTGAACCTCTTTTTTATCTTTATTTTATAAGAATTACGATGTCGTGAAAATGCGTTTTGAGCCACGTCTCAATCAATGCGCCCGTGGTTGTCAGCACATTTTGACTTTGTTGAGATTTGAATTTGGGTTGCATCAACGCACACCCGAGTTTAAGAAAGTAATTTAATTAAATCATGCCTAAAGGTTCTAACGTAATAATATTTTGGGGAAGGCCGTGAAGTTCACTAAACGGACCTCCCAATTTCTAATAAGTTTTAACGACCATTTATTAAGGGCCCTGCTATTTTGTTTTTTCGTTGGGTGATCCTCGTCTGATTTTATTTTAAAGTCAATACTAAGGCATCTATACTTTTTCTACTTACTTGTCTCTAACCAAATACAAAAAAAACTAACTAATAATTGTTGTAGAAACACAAGCTTTCCTTTTCCAGCTTCAGGCCCAAAAGCCCAGACGCACACAATAGTGAAATTAGGACCTGGGCTGCCTGCCATTTAGCTTGGAATAAACGATCTGATAAGGTCATTACTAATTTTATAATTTAAAATCAAAGATTGCTGTCCCAAAAGATCAAGGGCTTAATCTGCTAGGAAAAATCAGCCAATGCATGGTGTCTAGGCGTGGCTGAGGAACATGGCCACACGACCGAGCCCAAGCAGGTACATAGAATTATGCCTGTAGGCAAACCCAAACGTCCCAACCTTCTTAATGCTAATTCCTACTTCATACAATTATTTATGCTTGCAACAATCAAATTGTTATCTCAATTAAAGCAAACCAGCCTCATATTTCCCTGATTAAGTCAAAGTTGAAAATAACACTGAAAAAATCACTTATTAATTGAGCTAACTTAATAATTTATGACAGTCTGAGTTTAGCAACCTAATGAACTAAACTACAGGAATCAACTGTCATATACATATTTGACGACTAATCATCAATTCCAGCTCAAATACAAACTTGAATTAAGCTAAACAGAATATTACTATGCTATGCAAGTAACACCTATACTAAATCTGAAGCTAATTAAATATGGATTACATTCCACAATTCAACCAGTCTAGTTATATATCCAGATTAAATACATCATACAGCAAACCCAAACAGCATAAAATTTCTTGAAATGTAATAAAGCTAAAACGACATATCATAACAGAATCTTCCAATTTTCATTTCATTTTCCAGTAGAAGAGATACATAAGATTGAGTTGCATGATAAGTACTTGGGAATCATTTCAATAGGAGAAGAAGGTAGCACAACAACAGTCACTTAGCAAGGACTAAATCCAGTTCAGAACAGTTCAACAGCTCATAAATGCTTCAAAAGCTAAACAGAAATAGTGGATCTACCAAAACTTCACCAAATTGGACCAAAGATGACCCCAACACCAATTAAAACTTTTAGCAATCCAAAACAGGCTCAATTGAATTCGATTATATCTAGGAAAAAACTTAGTAAGTTAAAGAACAGTTTCAACAGAAGAAGAGATAAAAATCACTGCCTAGCTTCGAAGTTCATTATTTAGGTTTTTGATTTTTTTTAAAAGTTGAGATCTAAAGGAATTTCAGATCTTATATGCTAATTTCAGAGCTGGAAGCTTGGAGAATACTTTATGGGGGAGGGGGGGGGGGGAAGGATTTTTAGGCTACCAAACTTGTGGGTTAAGGCAAATATGATGCGACACAACTAAGAGGGTAACAAATTTTTAGCTTTGCAGCACAGTCCCTCTTCTTTTTTCATTTAAACCTCCATCTCTTGACTTGTGTTACAAGTCAATACCTTACAATTACTGAAAACCTACGCTTAAACCCTATTCTAGCAGATTCTAAGGCCTTCTACTCTAACCTACAACTTTCAAGTCCAATGTCAATTACCCAACTGTCCTGAACTTATTTTGAAATTACTATCCTAACTACCTTAGATGAACTTTTAACTATGGTTAATCAAATCCTAAATTCACACTAACTAACTGACTCCCAAATCCCCCATTATTATCAACAATCAGAACAACCTATCAAATGACCATCATAAATTTAGTAAGATCAGATTGGACCATTTTGAACAATTACAGAACAATTAATCATGTTAACGAACCACTATTAGTAACTAAATCAAGGCAAAATAATTAATTAACTAAACGAGAATTGAACTTACTAATTTCTATTATTTTTAAACCATATTTATCCAATCATCTAAACTAAATTAAACCCTAAACAAGACTATCCTTAGGTACTGCCAAATTCATCAGTTACAGAAATTCGAGAGCCAACAAGAACAATCTTCAATTATTAACCCTAGAGATAAAACTGAATCCGAGTCGAATAATGACACAGAAGAAAAAACAGAAAAAAAACCAAACAAAAATTATGAGGAACTCACTAGTATAAGACTCGACCAACTTCAATGGCATTCGGCGGCTACAAACATTTAATTCGTCACGAGGCAAGACCGAAGATCACGTAGCACCAATTTGGAGTACTTCAGAATGCCTAGGGTTTTTGGCCAGAAAATTCAAACTGAAATTCGAGGAATTCCGGCCAAGTTCGAGGAGAAATTCTTGGGTTATTAGAAATAGGGAACAAAGGAGATTCACTGGTATAAATCTGGGGTGATTTGGAAGACGTTGCGTCTTGGCCGAAAAATTTTCCAACGAAGATTCGAAGGTTTCCGGTGAGATTCGAGAGAAGGCAATAGTGGGAATGGGAAGAGGAGAGCAAGGAGGGTTAGTGGTGTTAATTTGGGGGTCATTGGCATGTGTGGCGTTCACTGACGGTGGCGGCTCCAGCGAAGATACAATGGTGGAGGCGGAGAGGGACAGGGGTACGAGGAAGATAATGTTGGTCTTCAGGGTTACTGAAGGAATTCAGACAGTTATATGTGATTTTCCACGCTTAACATGGGCCGTTAGTTTGAGGTGATTGAATGGTTGTGATTGAACGGAGCAAAACAACGTCGTTTGGCGTTAAAAGGGAGACGGACCGGGTCAGAGTATAGGTTTGGATGCTTCAGGGTTTAATTTTGTTTTTGGCTCAACCCTTTGGCCATATTTCGGGTCTTTTAAGACCAACCCCCCTTTCTATTTCATTTGTTTCTCTTATTTATTTTTTTTGTATTTCATTTTGTATTTTTGTATTACTTTTTTTTCTGATTTTATAAAAATGCAAAAATTAAAATAAAATCCTAATATATTTCAAAAATAAACTAATTAATTTCTTAAATTATTTTAAAATCTATTTCGGGACGAATTCACAATTTAAACAATTAAAAAATTATGCAAAGTGAACTATTTTTGTGATTTTTCGTATTTTGTTCTAAAATAAATTAACCCCTTATTAGTCTTAAAAATGTGAAATACATCCTAAATGCAAATGCATATTATTGTTTTTTCATATGAATTAACATGCACAAATAAAATGTAAACAATTATTAGAAAATGACACAAAAATGCACAAAATTGTAAAAATAAAGAAAAATCATTTGTTTGAATTTTTTGGGAATTATTCATATATAGGGAAAAAATCATGTGCTCATAGCTGCCCCTCTTTTCTCGGAAACATGAAATATTTTTGGGCAAAGATAAGTGAGCAAATACGAGCGATTTTTGCCTATATAAAAATTCCGTGTGAAGCATTTTTGAAAAGCTTGACCGCACCTTGCTTCAGAGGCTGCCTACATATCCTAGGCTAAACAGGAATCAGGTCAGTGTATTTTGGGAGTGTTTGGTAGCTGGGACTACCAGGAGTTTTGATTTCACTGTGATTGCTGGTGCTACTGCTCGATGATCTTCCTTATTACACCATGTCAAAAAAATAAAAGAAGTTAGACTAAACTATGATCTATGAATTACAAAAGTCCTATCTAAAGTCTTCAAACTTGCATCTTGCACTTCTTTGTTGCCTTGTTGTCTTGTTGTGGAACTCAGTATTGGTACCTCAAATTGTGAACTGAGATGTTGTTCTTTCTTTCCAAATTACCGAACTTGAATAGTCTTGGACTTGAGTGTATTCCTCTGTTCTTCAGGCGGGCTCCTGATTGGTAAACTTGAAATTGAATATATTCCTCTATTATCCAGGCGGGCTCCTGAATGCTAAACTTGAAATTGAATGTATTCCTCTATTATCCAGGAGGGCTCCCGAATTCATAAAAATAGACAAAACAAAAAAACTTTCTGCCCCAGTTTGAAAACTTGGCACATGTTACCGGATATTAATAAGAATTTGACTAAAACATGACTTGTAATACCTCTGTTATACAGGCAGGCTCCCGACTTCAGCTACAACTTGAAATATAAATACCTCCGTTCTCTAGGAGGGCTCCTGACTTCAACTACAACTTGAATATAAATACCTTCATTCTCCAGGCCGGCTCCTGATTTCAAATACAACTTGAAATATAACAACCTCTATTCTCCAGGCGGGCTCCTAACTTCGACTACTTAAAAATTTAATACCTCCATTCTCCAGGCAGGCTACTGACTTCGACTACTTAAAAATTTAATACCTCCATTCTCCAGGAGGGTTCCTGACTTCGACTACGACTTAAAATATAACCACCTTCATTCTCCAGGCAGGCTCACTTCGACTAATTAAACATTTAACACTTCCATTCTCCAGGCGGGCTCCTGACTTCAACTACAACTTAAAATATAACAACCTATATTCTTCAGGTGGGCTCCTGACTTCAATTATAATTGTATTCCTCTATTCTCTAAGCGGGCTCCTGACTGCTAAAACCTGGATTGTATGTATCTATTCTCAAGGCGGACACCTGACTTCTGAAATTTGAATTTTGTACCTCTATTCTTCAGGCAGGTTCCTAACTTCAAAATAGACAAAGAAATCGATGGAAAACTAGAATTTGAATTGTAACACCTCTGTTATTTAGGCGTGCTCCTGACTGCTAAAACTTGGATTGTATGTCTCTGTTCTCCAGGTGGACTCCTGACTACTGAAATTAGAAGCGCGTGTCTCTGTTTTCCAGGTGGACTCCTGACTTCTAAAATTTAAATTGTATGTCTCTGTTCTCCAGGCGGATTCCTGACTTCAAACTTGCAAAGTATGTCTCTGTTCTCCAGGCGGACTTCTGACTTCAACAAAATAAACAACCAACGAAAAGTTTCTGCCCCAGTTTGGAAGCTGGGTGTATGGGTGAGTGTTAAATTGAATCATATTACCACATATTACTAAGAATTGAAAGCTAAATCCTATTATCCAGGGATGTCCTGACAACTCCTAACAATTACAAACCTAAAGAATTAATCTCACTACATCATGTTATCTATAGGGGTTTTATACTACATCCTATTATCCAGGAAGGTCCTGGCAACTCCAAACAATTACGAACCAAGGTGTTACTTCACTACATCATGTTATCTTACCCGGGTATTTAAATTGCGCCCTATTATCTAGGAAGGTCCTGGCAACTTGAATTTTATCCTAAACATGCAAACTTTGCAACCAAATTATATTCCCATATGCTAATCATGATTATCTTGTGTTTTTATTCACACATACTTTGTGGTCAAACCTGATTAGTGCTTGCTTTTTCTTTATGGAGAATGCCTCCTGAACAACCTTTTCTGCCCTGTTTCTATCAAAGAAAATTCATTAGTTTAAAATGATGGTTAGTTGATCGCATTATTGCTGGACAATCCTTCCACTGCCTTGCTTTACATTGAGTGACATCCTCAAACTGACCCAGAATCGCTTGAATTTCTGACTGACTTTCAAATTTCCCAATCCCTGACAACCTACATGCTTCTGTACCTGTGCTGTTGTTTCACTTTGCCAATCTTTTTTGCATGAACCTTTACGTTTCCCACAACACTTCCGAATTAATCCACCGATAAAACTTTCGGTGACTTCCCTATTCCATCTTATATCACGTTGTTGTCGACATGATCTGACCGCTTTATGGTTTACCAATTTCGGAAGCTGGTAGTGAGCTTTGTAATCCATTCCCTCTTGTTTGAATAAAAATGAAATTGGAACATCTTAAACAGATAAACCCCCCATAAGAAAATGAAATGCAATGATTTTACGAGTTAAGATTAAGAAGAATCCAAAACTGGATGACTGCTAAAAACAAAAGGTAAAGAAACTTATCTGATCGAGACACCTGGTACCAATGGTCATGACATGCATTTCAGACTAATCGGCCCAATCTATCCAACTAACCAGCTCTCAGTTTCCATACCTCATTGCCCAGACATTCCATCACTTGTTTTCTTTACCCAAACCTTAACCTTGTTTGCCTTACGGTGCCACGAAACAGTTTCCATCAACATGCCTTTATCAGTTTGCCATTTATCAACTCACTTTCGCCTTTAGGTTCCCATGAGGGTTTTCACCACCAAGACTCTCTCATTTTATTTTTCTCTCAGCTCCCGTCACCTTACGGTGCTCGTGAGGGTTTTCACCACTAAGACTCTCTTATTTTTGTATTTTGTTTTTCTTGCTTGAACCAGAATGTTGTCCTTGTTGCGAATTAACTTTTCCTGCTCGACTTGGCATTTCTCAAAAATTAATCAGAAGGTGCTTTTTATGGACTGTAACATAGGCTTTTTGATGGGTTAGAAAAAAGGTATAAAAGGCTCAAAATAATTTTAAAATGGGTTAAAACTCTAATTTTCGAATTCCAATTACCCACAACAAACCACAACTTCTGCCCCAGTTTTTTGCTCGGGGACTTTCAATTTTTATTTTGGTGTGACTGAACCTCGGAGAGGCTGCCTACGTACCCTTTCGGGATCAAGTCAAATGTAGTTCACGTCATAGAGACTATGTTTGTTGTTATTTTTCTGTTTTTCTTTTGTTTTCCTTCTTTTGCCTTCTTCATTTTTCTTTTTCTTTTCTTTTCTTCTCTTTCTTTTTCTTTTCTTTTCTTTTCTTTTTCATTTCTTTTTCTTTTTTTTTCTTTCCTTTTATTTTCTCTTTTCTTTCTTTCCATATATTTCTTTTTTTTCCTTTCATTTTCTCTCTTCTTCTTTCCTTTCTTTTCTTTTCTCTTTTCTTTCTTTCCTTTCTTTATTTTCCTTCCCTTTTCTTTCTTCTTCTTTTCCCTTTCCTTTTCGTCCCTTTTCTTTCTTCTTCTTTTCCCTTTCCTTTTCGTCCTTTTTCTTTCTTCTTTTCAATTACTTATTTTCAGCACTTGCGTTTCTTAATTGTGCCATTGATTCTAAAAGAGGAGTATGAAAGTAAATAAACATGGCTCAAAATGAGTAACAAAGGATAATTTTTTCATATGACAGAACAAAACGTCTTCGTCATTTCAATCTTCAAAATATGCCAAATACAAAACAAGTACAATCAAAACACAGAAATCATATAGAGTAGCTCTTGGCCACATAGGAGTTGATGGCCATTTCTACAAATTTTCATTCCACATCTGTTAGATGTAATACCCCACTAGACAACACTTTGGTTACAACAAATGGCCCTTGCCAGTTTGGGGCGAATTTCCTTTTGCTTCAACCTGATGAGGCAAGATACTAACTGTCCAAATTCAAACTTCCTCAGTTGCACACTCGTGCCATTTTTATTGGTACAATTGGCCATAACACACTGATACTAATCTTTTTTTATTAATCAAAACTCAACTGTTCAAGGTGGGTAAAATGGTCATCATGTTCCAACCCATTATCACATCAGCTTCTTGTATTATTTCTTTAGGATAAGATTGGATTTCAAGACTGGGCCGATAATTCCTCATGCATGTTAAAAAAACTTTACAGAGAAGAAAAACAAACTGAAACGGAATCAAGAATGAAGAAAGAAAGACAATTGTATTACATTGAAGGAAAATATAACTGGGTTTTAACTCATCCAAATGGCCGGAACATAGTATCTGGACAACAGACCCTGGAATAACCTAGAAAGCTTAAAGAAAACAAGACCCACTACCAAGACTTCTAGTTGTTAATATTTGCCTGTAGTCAGACGAACTACACATCAGCCTTGTTTGACCCTCCCTCTGCTTCAACCATGTTTACCTCACTGAATAATCCTTTGAACCCCTTTTCCACGTCTCCATTTGTACCACTCAATGACCCATAAACCTTTGATGACAACAACTTGTTATCCCTCATTTCAACTGAAACACCACTTTCTCATTGGTTGACTCTTCATTCAAATTGGTTTTGCTAGAATGGATTACCGTCTGCGAAGGTTTCTTAGGCTTCCCTCCCCTATGCATCAATTCGATCACATGAGCCTCGTGGTGAGCTGACATCGGATTCTGGTTAATGTTTGGTGCCTCTAGGGCCTGAACCTTAATCCGGCGAGTGCAATGAGATATTGCACAACCCTTGTAAGTTTCCAGCATTTTTCAGTATCATGCTCAGGGGGCTCCCGAACAATATTCACAACTCAATGACTGGTCCAAATTTCTAGGAAGGGGATTCGTCCCTTTGGACTCAATTGGGGTCAACAGGCCCAACTGCCTCATTATATGGAAAAGACTAGTATATGACTCCCCCAACGGAGTGAATGTTCTCTGCTTCTGCACCCTCTCATTCTTAAAAGCTTGATTCCCATGGAAATTGGACCCTGAGGATTTCTGTAGGCCCTTGGGGGTGGATATGTGTTTTGTGGAGGTGGGTATATGATTTGGGGAGCCGGTGCACGCCATTGCGCATGAGCCGAAGGCTGGGTATAAACTTGAGCATGGTGAACGAAGAAATGTGGCTCCGCTGATGAGTAGTTGGGTTGTGGAAGGCCATATAAGGTGAATGGGTAATTCTGGTAGTGTGGTCTAGGTTGGTAGTAGGGTGAATGGCCTCTAGAAGACCAAGCTCAAGCTTCGACTGTTGCAACCTCTTCTTTCTTCTTCTTTCCCAACACTCCCCCAGTGCCACTTTGGATGATCTGGTAGTTGCTTTAATTGCTGAATAGCTCATAATTTTATTAGATTTCAATCCTTCCTTGACCATAGCTCCCATCTTCAGCGCTTCATTAAAAGATTTACCGATTGCCGTCACCAAGGACCAAAGTAAGTTGGCTCCAAAGCCTACAAAAAATAGTCTACCATTTCACTTTCCCTCATTGGAGAGTCAACTCTCGCAGCCTGCTCCCTTCAACGGAACCCATACTCTCTGAAACTTTCTCCTGGCTTCTTCTCAATTTTTATCAACGACAAGCGGTCTGCGACGATCTCAAGATTATATTGGAAATGGCCAGCGAATGCCTGTGCTAGATATGGATCTTGGTGCATATATACCATTCTAATGCAGACCCATTCAAACTTGCCCAAAGTATGCCACCAACAGTTTATCTTTCCCAATGGACCTTCTCATCTTAGTATAGAAACCTCGCAGGTGTGCCATGGATCGCTGTGACCATCATACAGATCGATCTTTGGCATTTTTAACCCCGAAGGTAGCTGAACATCGTGGAACAGACAAAGATCTTTATAGGTCACACTAACCTAATTGCCCAATCCACGCATATTCCTCAAAGACTGCTCCAGGATTTTCATTTTTAGAATCATCTCTTCCTGCTATTGGTTCTTATATGGCTTTTGAGTTTCTACTGGGAGCTCAAAGTGAGGGGTATAAGAATATGGCTCAGGAATCTTAAAGGTAGGCTCAGGAGGGTAATACTGACTGTCATGAGAACAGTGGCTCACTCGAAGATCTTTGTAGTGTGGCAGGTGGAGGCGCCACAAAGACACGGGTGACTGGTGTAGGAGGGTTTTGTTTGGGTGGTGGAGCTTGAGGAGGGGTATGAGGTGGTACCATAACTCTGTTGGTAAAGCGGGAAAGCTGGAGATGAATTCATAGTAAGAGGCTCCTGAGACTGAGCTAAAGGTGGGATGTAGGTTGGATTAGCGGGATAAACTGGCGCCGACTGACCCTTAGACCAAGCCTGATGCTTTTCTGACATTTGCAACCTCAACTTATGCATTTCTCCCATCATCTCATTAACATCCATCACCTTTACCTCTTTTGCCAGGTCCATAATACTGCTATCGGATTCCTGACCTATCATTATCAGCTTGTTTTTTGATCGTGTGTTGTAAAAATGGGTTACCGGAATGCCAAACAACTAACCACCTACCTGGAATAAACATCAACAACAGGTTGGTTAATCGTTAGGGCATGAGCAGATTTGATAACCACACGTTGGGGAATAAATGCACCTAAGCAGTTAACGGATTCTATTATGCATTTGCTCGACTGCTTGCATCTTCCCGGCTTTTATTTCTAATGTCAACTTTCTTTCTTTTTGTTTCTCATTTTCTTTCTTCTTTTTCTTTTCTTGCTTTTTCTTTTTTTCTCTGCCTCCTTTTCAATTCCAACCTTTGTTTTTATTTGTTTCGGTTCTCTCATTCCCTCTTGTTTCGCCATTGTTACTTTTTGATTTCTTTTTTCTCTCATTTGTTTTCCTTTCCTCTCTTGTTTTCACCCTTTTTCTGTCATTTCCTTTCTTGTTTTTCCGCTCTTTTCTTTTATTTCCTTTTCTTCTTCTTTTTTTCATCCTTTCTTGTTTTTTTTCTTATTTTCTTTTCCTTTTCATTTGGTTACAGTCGAATCCTATAAAGATTGCCCATGTATCATGACCCCGCATGAATTAGACCGGGCGTAGTTCGTGAAGATAAAAGGAAAAAAATAATAAAATATATTTTGGAACTTTTAATTTTTCACAGTAAAACAAACTTTGACTACAATGATTCAAAAACTGACAAACTTAAACAAAACTAACAGACTTTGACGAAAAGCCGAAATACCGACTCAAAAATCAAGTAACACATATACTCGTTGCATCTCGCAGTACTAACATACTCAATCACACGAATACTAAACTGCCATTCCGACTAATAGCGACAATACCGAACATATGAGTTCATAACACAATCTCACAGAATTAGCACTCTGGTGCTCATGCCATATGCGGAGACTCGGCCTCAAGTCCTCCGGACGGGTCCAACAACAACCTCACAAAGATTACATCTCGCCCCTCGATCGGGGAATATCAAGCCATCGCATCCCATATAATGCTGATCGCTCATGCAAGCAGGCGAACATGTGAAAGGAATTTTAAGAGTTACTCTTTCAAACTGAATCAATGACGCACGATAAGATTTCAAGAAAATGGGGTGTTTCCTAAAGGTTTTGTGGCCTCCCAGGATAGACACGGATGTCAACGTACCGATCCGCGAGACTCTACTAAACCGGCTCATGACTAGCGAGGCCTAGTAACCTAGGCTGTGATACCAACTTGTCACTTCCCAAACCCGATTGTGATAGCGCCCAAGCCTAAATCTAGGCATGCCTGACCAACAATCGCTCCCAGTTTAACAATAACTATCAAAACCGACAATTTAGGGAAAAATATAATAGTTTTATAATAATTATCCGGTATTTATAGAAAATAATACTGAGAAATACGAAAACCTGTTAAACACTCCCATAAGATCTGGGGTCACGAGTCTAGATCCTCTAAAAATAACTAAATAACAATATCTGAACCAAATACCCAAGTCTGGAAAAGTATATAATAATAAAACTGAAATAGAAAGAGTAGTGAGGTCCTGCGAACATCAAGAAGCTACCTCGATAACTCTGATAATCTCTGGAAACAACGCCTGCTCAGTTAAGCTTCTGGTACACCTCAATCTGCACACAAGGTGCAGAAAGTAGGGGTGAGTACTGCCTACTTAGTGAGTAATAAGCATATAAAATCTCTGAAGATAAGAAATCCACAAAATGCCACAAAGTAAAGCTAAAACTAACAATCTGATACCTTAACTACGAACTAACAACAGAACAATATCAAGTATATCAGACAAGTATAATGCAACAATGTAAAGCAATGCACATGATCCACTGCGGCGTACAACCCGATCTATTAAATGTCGACGACGCTCACTGGGGGTGCGTACACACTCCGTAGGGGCTCCTACAACCCAAGCGCAAAATCAGCCAGGTATTGGCATAAAATAGGCTCTCGGCGTCAATATCAATGTACATAATCGCTACGGCGTGTATCCCGATCCATACTTAGTCTACAGTATGCATATGAGCCACATAACAGATTCAATTTATATTCCAATTCCAAATTCTTAGGCAGAATATAATTTCATTATTTAATTATAGGAAAAGGCCTTATGCAATCTCGATTCGTTGGCAGGTTTCTCATATTTTACTCACCGCGATCGCGACCCATTATCAACAATCGCAAGAACACTACTTCAGACAAAATTCAGCAGTTAAAAATGGCCTAGAAACGGTCCGAAACCACCTTGAAACTCACCCGAGGCCCCCGGGACCTCAACCAAAAGCAGAGATAAGTTCTATTACCTTATTTAAACTTGCTCGAACCATAAAAACACCCCAATTAACTTTAAAATGATCAAATTTCGTCAAATCAAAGCTTGAGTTTAACTAGAACTTTCACAACTCGCATCCGATCAAAAACCCGAACTAAACACCACCGAATCAACTAAAATTTTGCAAGCATATCCAATATCACCTAACGGAGCTGCTGCAATAGTTGGATTTCCATTCCGACCCCCGGATCAAAATCTCACCTATCAATTGGAATTCGTCGAAATTCAAACTTAGCCAATTCAAGCCTTATTCTACATCGGACCTCCATGTCATAAGAATCGTCATGGGTTGAAACATGCAGGATTGAGCTATTTACCTTTTTGTCATCACTTATTCCATGTTATCGCTTATTATATGCTTATATTTCTACATGATCTTACTTCTTATCCTTTCTTTACTTGTTACCTATTATTTACTTATTACATATTTTGATTTATTTATTTTTTTCCTCTATATGTGCTTACCTTCTATATGTTCCTGCTTGTATTAATTGTACAATTTTACTGCATCATGTTTAACTTGCTTTTATTGACTTTATATAACTTGTTTTACATTACTATGTTATTCCAGTTTTTGTGAGTTCTTTAGCTATTTTTGTACTGGTGACTAGTAGAGAATTGCAAATAT
Source organism: Nicotiana benthamiana (assembly GCA_034376525.1). Lineage (NCBI taxonomy): Eukaryota > Viridiplantae > Streptophyta > Magnoliopsida > Solanales > Solanaceae > Nicotiana > Nicotiana benthamiana. The sequence continues at coordinate 82,510,403 of CM067336.1, forward strand.
GAGGTATTGGTTATCCTCCATTGTACATGTAGTTCTTTGATGTTCTGTACACTTTTCTCTCCTTTCATGTTGAGATTTCCGTTGCTGGTTGTGTTGAGTTTTTTTTTATGTTAGTGAGTTGATATAGGGTTCAGGTTGGACGTCACAACAATATTAAAATGAACTAATATAAGGATTGGATTGCACACTGATGGTAGGCTATAATTACGTATTTTAGTCGCTTATTACACTCAAATTTACTGTACTATAGTTGTGTTTGCGCTTAAGCCGCTAGTATTTTGCATTAACAGTATGTTTTATGCCTTGTAGGAGTAATTTCTAGCTATATAGATGTTATGGAATAAATTCAAATGATTTAAATCTTTGAAGTCTAAGTAAAAGCCTAAGTAATTAAGTTGTGATCATATTCGGGGATCAACGGAAATTAGAGCAACAAAACCATGAATCGAGTAGCTATATTGTGCACTATCTAGTAAAATGCAATAAATTTTCGGTATAAATGCCATTTGGGCTCCACAATATGTGGCTGGAAAGATAACCCAAAGCACTACAACTTTCATGTTTTATGGTTTTCCAAATTTAATATGGAACAGGGTAAAACATGTGGTCAAAACAGCAACTGCAGACCTAACACGGACAGTAACAGTAGACTTGCAATGTACTACGCATTTACCATGGTTGACTGCGACCGCGACCGCGACCGTCCAAACCTAAAATAATTATCCTTTTTCGCGTAGGAGAAGGTATAATAATTTGGGCCCGACCCTACTTGGTATATATACATGGAAGACGATATTTTAGGAGGTTGGACACACTTTTGACAATATTTTGACATAAGGAGGCGAGATGAGACCAATTTTAAACACTGATTCCACCTAAGGAGGCAGAGACACAATAGGATCAAGGCGGAGAATTCTTCTAAAAGTTTTTCCTTCCTCTTCCTATTATTACATTGTTGGTTATGACTTTTAGTATTGTAGTTTTATATACTATAATGAATATCTAATTTTCTATCTGGATTTGAATAGAATCTTTTGTAGGATAAATTCTTTTTATGTTTTTATATAATTGAGCCATTGGATTTGTCTACTTGTTCAACCATGTGTTCGTATTGTTGGTTATTGAATGGCCATAAACAGACCATGCCTATTTAGTGTGTAGTGCACGAGAAAGAGTACATATTTGGGTAGTTGTTAAATAATATCACTCCTAATGTATGTGAGAAATAAATACAAGGATTTTAAAGGATGGTTTAGAACTAACAAAGCCTTGACATGGTCATAATGAGCGATTAGATAAAGCCAACTAGCGTAGTTCAAGAAAATATGTCTACTAAATTGTTGTAGTTGCTCAAGAGAGAATTACGACATCTAAAGTACTCGCGATCAATAGAGGATACGTTAGCAAAATTGTAGGGAACATAGCTACAAGGATTCCAACAATTGGGGAAATCATAACTCTAGACCTCCTTAATTTAGTCTCCAACCATATGTCTCGTTAGTTGATAATTTTATCGTTTTCAAGTATTTGCTAGTTAATTATTTAGATGTATGAATCTCAATCTTTATAGTTTAGAAAATTGTTCAAACTTTTCTTTTTAGTGATATTAAGAATATATAGCTATGCCTTAGTTCTCTGTGGAATTCAATTCCAGACTTTTAGATCAGATTATATTTGCAGCGACCGCTTATCCTTTTTAGGACTAGAGGTTGGCGTGATCAAAGTTTGGCGTCTTTTCTGGGGAACTAAGAGTGTTGTTGTAGCTGTATATATTGCTAGGGTTAAAGTTTGAACTTTTATTTTATTTTCTTTTTTTTGTATTTCTTTTTATAACTGTTGATTTGAGAAACATGACACTTTCGAATTATGGGAATGTAGGTGTAGATAATTCTATTATTGATCCTCATACATATTCTGAAGGAAACCATCCGTATCTAAATTATCAAATTATTTCCGAAAGTGAGTTATGTACACCAGCTTAATCTTATTTATGTAATGTGTGTGATGATAAAAATGGTCATTTTAATGGTTGTGATTATATTTCTTATCTTCCCCCAACCCCTTACTATGATGATTCTATCTTTTCTTGTGAAGATTATATGAACAAAGAACCTGGGGATGCAGACCTGAAGGAGATCAAAGATATGTTAACGTGCCCTGTTGAATAAAATAATGAGAAACAACTACAGATAGAGAGGCAAGAGGCAACTATTTGCAACTTGCAGGATCAATTTGAGTCAAGTGGTTGGAGCTTTTAATGCTCAACAAGCCAATATTGATGATAATAGCCAAGAAAAACATGATTTGAGGTATTAATTGCGGAGGTCGGAGTAGAACATCAACAACCTATCCAACTACAATTTGATGATGTCAATGTTGAAGAAGTGAGGTTAGAGTATGCCAAGGACCTTTGGGATGCAAATTTATTCACTCTAGTATCATTGTTGTTGAGGATGCTGAAAGTCCTAAAGTTCATGTGTGTGAGCGCATTGGTACTCACTCTAATATTTTTCTACATTGTGCTTGGATGAAGATATCGAAATAGAGTAATCTGAGCCGATTGAGAAGTAAAGCAATGAGGAACAAGGTGCCTACAATCGTTAATTTTTCTTTACAGAAAAATAGGACTACATACCTCATCAAAAAGTCAAAAGTGAAGAATAGAACAATGGTCGCATGGGCCAATTAGATTTGTTCCTCCACCCCTAGAGAATCAACAAAAACTTGATGCCAAATTGGGGGTTCTAATTCATACGCTGGAAGTGGAGGCACAAAGTTATTTGCGTCGTGCCGCAACGTTAAATCAAGCGCTTGTTAGGAGGAAACCCAGCTTTATTGATTTTTTTATGTTTTTATTTTTTTAAATATATTATTTTTTTGTAATGTCATTTTTTTAATTTTCTTTGAGCATGGAAAGCAACAGTACTGGAAGGAAGCAACAACAAACCAAAAGGTTGGAACTAAGTGTGAGGTACCCGCATGAAGGACCAAGCATGGGAGAAGTATAAGTATCCCATGAGGTGTTAGTGCTTCGGCCTTTGGCCTACCAGGGAGTGTCTTCTACCATTTTATTTGTTATGGTGTGCATTGGAGACAATGCACAATTTTAAGTATCTACTAAAATGCACATAAAGTTTTTGTTAGAACTCCATTTAGGCTTCACAATATATGGTAGGAAAGATAACTCAAAGAGCTTCAACTTTCATGTTTTACATTTATCAAAATTCCAGATGGAACAAGGTTAAATGTGCGGTCAAAAATTCAACCGCGGACCTGACGCGGACAGAAATAGTAGCCTTGCAATGTACCGCGCCCGTACCACGGCTGCGATCGTCCAAACCTGAAAAAATGATCCTTTTCGTGTAGGAGAAGGTATAATTATTTGGATACGAACCTACTTGGTATATATACATAGATAAATGATATTTTAGGAGGTTGGACACGCTTTTGATATCTTTTAGACCTAAGGAGGCGAGAGAAGACCAATGTTTGATATAGATTCGACCTAAACAGGTAGAGACACAATAGGGGCAAGGCGGATAATTCTTCAACAAGTTTTTTCTTCCTTTTCCTATTTTTTCATCGTTCGCTATAATATTTAGTATAGTAGTTTTACATACTATTATTAATAGCTAATTGTTATCTAGGGTTTTGATAGAACCTTTTGTAGGATAAATTCTTGTTGTATTTTTATATAATTGAGCCGTGCATTTCTCTACTTGTTCAACTACGTGTTTGTTGTTGTTGATTGAATAGCCATCAATTGAACGTACCTATTTAGTGTGTAGTGCTCGAGAGAGAGAGAGTACATATGTAGGTAGTTGTTGAACAACGTCACTCCTAATGTATGTGAGAAATCATACAATGGGTTTAAAAGCAGGTTTAGAAATAAAAGCCTTGACGTAGTCATAATGAGCGGTTACATAAATCCAACTAGCCTAGTTCGACAGTAACAATAACAACAACCCCGTATAGTCCCTCAAGTAGAGTTTGGGGAGGGTAGTGTGTATGCAAACCTTACCTCTGCCATGGGTAGAGAGGCTATTTCCAAATAGAGCCCTAACATCATTCCCACCAAGAATTCCCCACCTTACTCTAGTAAATAGTTGTAGTTGCTCGAGAGAGAATTACGACATCTAAAGTGCTCGCGATCAGTAGAGAATATATTGGTAAAATTATAGGCAACATATCTAGAAGGATTCTGACAATTGAAAAAATCATTACTTAAGGCCTCATTAATTAATTCTCCAACCCTTTGTCTCGTTAGTTGATAATTTTACCGTTTTTAGTATGTTCTAGTTAATTAGTTAGAAATATAAATCTCAATCTTTATAATTTAGAAAAATATTCAAACTTGTCTCTTTAGTGATATTAAACATATAAAGTAAGCCTTAGTGTTCTGTGGGAACTGACTCCGGACTTTTAGACCGGACTATATTTGCAGCGACCGCTTATCCTTTTCAGGACTAGAGTTCAGCTTGATCCCACACCATAATAGATAGTTATATGATATGATATTGAGATCACTTTGCACGCCGCAACAATTGTTGTGTTAAATATTGGGATCGGGTTTCATGATGCAACAATTATTATGTTAAGTATCAGGATCAGGTTGTGCGCCGCAACAGAGTTTGATATGTTGTAGTTGTAAAGTTTATCTCGGTATTGTGATATAATTTTTGAGATTATGTTATTCTAGGGTACTCTTGTATTTGACCATCATATTCATTTTTATGAGTTTAGTACTTTAGTTAAATTTTTGTATTTTGTTATTTTTATTCCTACTGGTTTATTGTGAGTGTCTTGCAATAGTATCTTCACTATTTTATCGAGGTTACTCTCGGCACTTACATAGTACATGAGTTCGGTTGTAGTCATGCTATTCTTCTGAACTTCTTGTGCAGATTCTGATGCTGGTCATAGCTACGCCCAGCGTAGACTGCTCGAATCCGACTGCTACAGGAGACTTGAGGTAAAGCTGCTAGATGTTCACGGCTCCTGAAGTCCCCATCTATCATGTTTTACCGTTTATCTAGCTTCAAACAATTGTATTTTATTTCAGACAATATATGTAGTATTCTATTTATCATGTATTTGTGACTTCAAATTTTTGGAATATGTTTAGGCTATGCTATGTTTGTATTCATAACATCTATTCCAGATTATTTCAGTTTCATATTGTTAATGTTTTATTTTTAGATTGCTAAATATAGTTAATTAATTAGCTAACGTTAAATTGCTTAGTAAGTGAATGTTACGCGCCATTACAACCTCACGGTTGAAATTTCGGTTCATGACATATATACAAACTCCTTGTTACTAATATATATCCCAAACACATTAGTCATGAGAGAACGAGTGCAGCGGCAAAAAAATTGCCATCCTCTGCCACTGTATTCATAGAATATTCCACGGAGTTCCCATTATTCTTCTCTTAGTTCCCAATTGAATGGAAACTTTTCCATAATTACACAAAATATAGTTTCTTACTGAGGGTCCACTATCCCATTTCTAGCATTCTACGCTTTTCACTCAAGCGGATACGTTAGAACTTAGAAGAACCAAGAATAAATCAGTAGCAAGTTTGTTTTTACACTTGTTTTTGGTCAATAATCTTGAATTTTGCTGACTGATGCATGACCGATATTTAGCCAGATTCCTTTGCTGGAATAATTCAAAATTTGACTTCTTTGTCATGCTCCTATTCATATGCATTTGTTTTGTTGCTACTGGTATTATTTTACTTGTTCGGTAATATAAGCATTTTCACAAGATGTGTTGTTCACTTATGTCTTGTGCGTACATGTATGAAACATTTAAGTGTTTAGAAAAGCAGTGACATGTTAAAATCTTGAAACCGGACTTCCTGTAGTCTTGAATCCTTTAGCTTATACTGTGAATACGGTAAAAAAATGGAAGGAAAGGATTAATGGTAGTTTCATTTAAATAAAAACTTGTCATAACCAGAAAAAGAAAAACAAATACATATCTCATTATCTTTTACTCAAGCTATCTGAGTTTAAGCCTTTTTTTTCAAATGTTAAAGAATATTTACCAACTTTTCATGGTCGTGTAGATCAAGTCACACACACTTGTCAAATGGCCAAACCAGAATCTGAAATTAGAGGATCGAATACGATTGAAACTTCCAATAAATTTAGCAGTTTCACATGCACACATCCTCCCCCCTCTAACTCCATGCTTTCCATATCATACACACGTCAAGTTTCCACTTTGCAAGGATCTAAAGTTGTGCAACATATTATCCCCACATCACTGGTTATATAGAGATAGCGTGGCATTGTTCATGACACCTGTGGCTTCGTAGGCTTCAAAATATTCCCACAAATTTGGTAAAGATTGGTTTTCATGTGCAACCTCCTTGTCAATTGTCATTCCACGAAAGTTGTAAGATTTGTCCGGCTCATTTGCGACCTCCTTTTCAGTTATCGTCATCGTTGAGTCATGTGTTACTGTCTCCTGTCCAAACTATTGAAGAAAGCAAACTTTTTATTAACATAACATATGTGTAGTCATATCACGCAAAGGAATATAATTCATTAAATTTGCAAATACTTATAAGCACATGGATTGAAAGTGGATATATTAATTAATTAATTGAAAATTATCAATGTACACTCTCGAAACTGGGTTGGTCCATTGTATGACCAGCCGAGGCTGAAACGTGACGGGTCAGAGCTCGAGCGCGGGTTATATCGAACCAAGGCGCGAACTTAAATCGTTGAGCTTGTGACTCCAGGACAAAACAAGATCGAGAGAACTTTGTTGAGCCAAATAATAGAAGGCCAAATATTCGAGATCGGTTGGAGATAACGGCGAAATTCTCGGCACTCATCAAGGGGAAGCGGATTAATTAGAAAATCATAAGATTGGTTATCTTATATTAAATTGTATCAACAGTAGGACTCCCCTACAATATAAAGGGAGGTGTACACGGTGAAATCAGAAGACTTGATTTCCCGCTGTCGAGACATTCCGGAAGCATGCCCGGTACTTTGAGGGCAGGAGGTCGCGATCAAATTCTCGACCTCGGGACTCACTGAGGTTTGACTTAGAGGAAATGAAGAACGAAGCCAGGACTGCGGGGAAAGCTTTCTAGGCACATGGCTATGTTTGACAGGCCCGACCTATCTAGAGCCTATGCTGAAGCATCATGTCAATCCATCCCCTCACCGTACTTTGTAACTCGCTCTCACTCACTTGTGGCTGAGTCTCCCCTCCTATATAAATGGGACTCACACCACCTTGTAAAGGGATGAATTTTCTCTATTTCTCCAAAAATGCAATAATCTATCTCTCTCTCTCTCTCTCTCTCTCTCTCTCTCTCTCTCTCTCTCTCTCTCTCTCTCTCTTCTTCAAAGTGGTTCATCCTCACAGGCTCGAGACCTCCTTAGCATTCATCATTTTCTTACTTGTTTTTCGCCGTATCGTCTAATATTGGCAATATAGAGCATTGCTCAATTATACATATATATGTTATCCAATCCCCGATTATACCTGATTGCTTGATCTCGAGCCAGGTATCGACCTTGAGGTCCCATCAACTATCTTCGAGCTCGGGCCAAGGCCCATTTGGTTTGATTATTGCCTCGCCTTAAATTGCATTTTATCTTTAAACATAACGTTCTTAGCATTAAATGCTTTAGCATCTAGCTTGAGAATAGATTGTGTATTTTTAGAGTCCATTTATAAATTTAATTGTTGTTACCATTTTCACGGTAAATATTTTGGCCCACCGTAGGGCTAAAAATAATAGTGATTATTTTCTTGCTGGTTTCGCCACACAAACATACATTATCTTTCACAGTTTTTCTTGTCTAAGATTATATGATTTCAGGCCAAAATGTCTCGGTAGACGGAATTGAATCACAGGGACAATGTCGTGGCTATCCTAGCGACTGGAGCACCTCCTCGTAATTTTGATATCGCTTCCAGATCAATCCTAGCGGACGCAGATTCACAGGACGCACGACAGGTCGATGAAACTTCTCGCACCGATAGGAGCATACGGCACAACGACCAACATGAAACACGAAAATCCCCTGCCCGGATAGAACTGAAAGTTAGTCTTCATATTTTTTTTAAACATTGCAAGCAGGACTGTTGGCAATCGCTCAGCTACAAAGTTGCCCAGGGACCCCCAGCGCAATAGCGACAGAACCTCCTTACGATAAGCTAGTATCTGAGAAGTCAAGTAACGACAAGTCAGTAACCAACCCTGTCGTGGTGAAGATTCTCGGGAACCTCATCAAAAGGATTGAATCAGGCTCATGGAAGTTCTTACAACAACCGTCTCCCGAGGAAACAGTCCCGAAACTTGCTTCGCGGAGACTCGGAACTCTAGAACCCCCTAGGTGCGATAGGAATTTGGATCCCTCTGGGCGCAACACCACTTGCGCATGCTCATTTAGAGGAAGCTACACCCGAGATGATTGATTTGAACCCGAATTCCTGAGAATGTTCGAACAAACTCTTTTGAGAGGAACCGTGGCGCAACGCCATTGCCTGGCACCTGACCTCACAGACTCGCTTAGTATATCGGTGTGGTCCTCCGCATAAGCTCGCAGCAGTGCCACCAGTATCAAGAAGGCCCAATACACCTCAAAACGAAGAAAAAATGAAATAACACGGTAAGCCACACCATATCCCCTAACAAGAGGAAAAAGATCGCTCCCAATTTCGGATGACTGGACAACACAGGCCCATACCCAAAGCCTAAGCAAAGCATGCAAAACAACTTCGGGGCATTTCGAGCGGAGCTCGATCAAGTACCTAGCCGAGGTCCGGGTGAATGCCTACACCCGACATCACCCCCGAATCAAGGCCATGGACAACCCCTCAAGAACCACCGTCGGGTTCGATATATCCAAGCAGACTCCCGCCAAGGAAGTCGATGTAAAGCAGATGGAGGAATCATCCATATGCGGCGAATGTAAGAAATGACCTAAGATGCAACTTACCTTGCAAAAGTAGGGAGATAGCCCGGGGACAACATCCTCGAGGAAATTCCGATGGAACCGGATTCAACAAGGCACATCCTGTAAGGAAATCCTGCCCAGCCAGGTTCGATTTTAGCATTTCTATGCAAAACATAGTGATCACCATAAGCGAATCCGGAAATGCCAGGCTGCTCAGACCTATTCAACCAGGACTCCCCCAAGAGAACTATGGCCCGGCGCAAGAACCACAGGGTGCACGAGGTCACCGGCGCAAAAGAACAACAACCATATTATTCAATTGAGGTCACCACCAATAATTATCGAGCAGTCTAGCTCGAATCCAATTCCAAGGGAGGTAGATATCAGGAAGAACAGAGCTGATGAGATACACCATATCGTCACGACAGTATAAGGCCGGCGGCACCCTTCGAATATCCGTAAAATGTAGAGAGCAAGTTCCTACCGCAAGGAAAAGGTTGGTCCAGGCAATATACCCAAAAGATGCCCTCGCATACAGTGAAAAGGACGCCGAGACTTCGCCTTGACCTCATGCTCACGCATCGGTAAACCCCTTCCCCATTTAATCTATTCCAAGTAAAGCATGTGTTCATGAGTGCAGGTATTTCCACCAGCTATGACAACGGCGCCACGCCAAAGCCAATAAGATAGCTTGGAGTAATGAACCAAATCAGTCCCACACCTCAAAACCTTGATGGGTTCCAAAATCTGATAGCCACAACAATCAGGAAGGACATTTCTTCTATACATCTTGATTGAGCTCTGACTTGAATGACGAGTCCGTAAAGCGCGGCTGCTTTTATTCACACAACAATGGGTGCACCACCGAGGGGACATTTTCACCCCTCTCTACCAAAATGGTGAAACTCCCCGACAACGATGGGCTTAAGGCATTCGACAAAATGCTACACGCGACAAGAGTAAATCCCTCACCATGTAACCCGTCGTCGGCATTGACGACTCCACCCTCGAAGCAATTGAAGATTAAGTAGAACTGCATCATTAGGGAAGCCTAGTTTAACGCGGCAGAAGGCTGTATTAGGGCTCGCGCCTCGAAGTGGCAGGAACATGCCTGACCTCAAAAATGCGTAGCCTACACACCTCGTGGCAGAAAGAACTACTCCGCTCCTTTGTTTTTTCTCTTCTTTTACTAACATACATCAGGAAGTCGGCCAAGGGATTCAGAAGTTCTAATCCCCACCCCACCCCACCTCCCCGGGATTTGAGGCCTATACAGGACTAGTCAAGATTTCTCTCTCCTCGACCAAATTTTTCAGCCTAGAAGTCCTGCTAGCAAGATTATAAGTAGAGCAACGCACCCCTAAGAAGGTGATGACATGATCACAGTCCTTTCTTCTATAGTAAGACAACATGCGGTGATCTCCTTTTAAAGACACCATCCCCTAGGAATGGCCAACAATTGGCAGGCTAAGTTCAAAAATCGGATCCATGTATATGGATCATATAATCAGAGGAGCCGCACCTATGCGGACCGAGCTCGCGACAACGAGAAAATATGTATTTACATCATATATTTACATCAAGCAATAAATAATACCCTCTTTGCACTTCTTATTTCGGGAAGATTTTGACATATTTGTAGCAAATTTTTCTCCTTTAAATGAGCACTGATATACTTGGAGACTCACCATAATCAATTCGACAACTTGCATGACCTCAAGGTTGGAACTACGGGATCATCAAGTCCCTGGAAGGCAACTCCGAGGTCATAACAAGCTGTCTTCAAGCTCAAACAAAGTTGATGACTTGGAGACTGTTGTAAATTGCCATTCAATTGGAAATCCCAAAACTATAAGACCCCTAGCGGGCAACCTCAACGTAACCAGATCTATTCTACAAACTGTAAGACCTCAATAGGCATGAAAAACTATAAGACCACAACAAGCATGAAAATCTAGATATTTATGCTATACATCGTATTTGTAAGAATACATAAAGCGCATACCCTCGATGTAGATGCCTAAACTATCACAAGGGAACAAAAATGGCACGGGCTAAACGCACACGACTATGGTCAAAACGACTGATACAACCAAAGTAATAAGACTCGGGGACGCCGATTGTCGCTAAAAATCGCAGGCCACTACTCTAAATATACTTTGAAAAGAACCGGTTAAAATAGGCTTCCCTCCACAGGAAAAAACGAGCTCCGCCAATATCGCCTCCATAATGCAAGAGCGTCGATATACTCGACCTACAGTATATGAACCTTACGAGGTGCTTAAAACATCGCCGACAACAAATTGAATTCGAGGTCTCTCTGCAATTGACAATGGGTCAAGCAAAAATACAATAAAAATTACCTTAATGAACGGATACGAAGTCTAGAAAAGCCCCTAGGCAAAATATAGCGTAAGATCCATTGTCGCCTACTATGCAAGCCTACGAGACACATATTAAAAGGTCTCTACGACCAAATAGTGTAAAAGCCATAGTCACCAGTGATAAAATCTTGACAACTTGAGTATTAAAGTGAGCTCGAATCGTAACCCGATTTGGAGACCGGATCTAAAATAAATAACTATGCAATGCCTCCGGACCACACAATAAAATGTCTCAAACGACCAAACGGCATAAACACCACTATCGCCGGCTAGGGAATCATGGAGATTTACGGGTCGATTATTGCTCGAATCACAATGCGACTCAGAGACTGGACCCAAAGATTGCATTATGACAAAGGCCATGTCATTAATGCCATAATCACAAGGGACTCATTGAAATTTAAAGCCCGATTACAGCTTGAATCGCAGCCAGACTCAGAGACTGGACCCCAAAATTGTAAAACGCCCAAGAGCAGGAAATAAAAACCACAGTCGCCAGCCCGAACGAGTGCAAAGCTCGAGGGTATATTAAGCTCGAGTCTAACGGCATGTCATGAATATTACAATCGCCGGCCAGAGAATCATGAAAATTTATGGGTCAATTACAACTCGAATCGCAATGCCACTCGGAGACTAGACCCAAAAGCTACAATATGTCTAAAGGCACTACATGTACGTCACGACCTCCATCCAAGTGAACCTTCGAACCATGCGCCCGTAAGGTCACTTTGACCCAAAAAGCACAAAAGCCATCATCATCTGTCACAAGGTTAGGAAAGGGACTGAGGGTCAATCGAAGTACGAGCCACAATGCAACTCGGGGACTAAGTGTAAACGACCAAGCCAGGCGTGGAGGACCCAATACCTTGTCATGCCAAAGATCGCACTAAAGGACACTCGAGTCTGCCCAATCCATTTTCGAATTCGAGAGGACCTCGCGAGATGCCAAAGCCGTCCTGACCGTTCGGAAGCAAAGACAAAAGGAAAAATAGAAAAGAAATTTCTTTTTTATTACACGCGCGCAAAGGGCGCATACTCCATCTACAGGCATGTCCTACGTATATAAAAAACAAGCAACAAAACAGCAATATATACACTTTGCACCAAAGGGATACAGCTTGTCGAGATTTCCCTTTGAAACGTCAACAAGAACTAATCGAATGGCATGCTCGTCCGCCCTTGCTCGAGCTAGTTCCTCCAAATGAGGAAGCCCCTTGCACCAACCTCCCGAAGTACCTTTCTCCGAGACCTACAGCGTACATATTCCTAAATCCTCTTCTCCCGATCGATGGCTCACTTCAATTCAGCTTGGGCATCAGCAGTATCTTTCATACGGATTGACATCTCACGATCAACCCTTGTTCGGCTTAATGTCATTTTTGCCCGGGTATCGATTATCTCGGCTCTGTCTTTCAAGAGATCGGATTCATGTTTCCTAATCATGTTGGATTGAACTTTTGCATTGTTAGGAGTCAAGCTGAGTTGAGCCTCGAAGGAAGGACCCTTGGCCGAGGTTCTCATGTCTTCTAAAGGTTAAGCATGCACCTGATCCCTTAGCTCCTCGCAAGCAACTCTTACGCGACTGACATCGCCCTTGAGGTACTCCAAGACCTCCGACTTTTTCTGCAACTGATACAGAGAAAGGGAATTAGCCTTATGATTAGAAGGGGGAAAAGTACACACTACAAGAAGTTACCTGCTCCACTAAATAGCTCTCAAAGTTTGATCTCCGGTACGCCTCATATCGCTGCTGCTGCAGCTCAGCTTCCTTCTCCTCTCTAATGAGCTTGAGAGATTCACCCTCACCAAGAATTTTCTAAATCTCGGCCCTTTGACGGAGCAGCTCAGACCTGAGCCCATCACAGGACTGCACGAGGAATATTAAATAGAGGAAGAAGGACAAGGGACACAGGGAAACTATACAAAGAATTTACCATAAAGTGTAGCCGACAGACTTCCTCGAAGTCAAAACACACTATTGTTGGTCCTACCCCTGAGGCCTTGGAAGAATGTATCTCGGGCACAGCATATTCGCTCAAAGCAACTGCCAGTTGGGAATCATTCAGTACTTTAGCAGCAGACTCGGGCGACGCCCTTTCCTTCGAAAAGTGAGCCCAACTAGCGCCACTTAAGACTTCATCACACCACAGGTGCAGATTTCGCTTATTGCTATCTCCATTCGGCTCAGAAGTTGATGTCTCCTTCCCCTATTAATAAGAACATTTCCCCGTCCCAAGGAACCACCAGACATCTATAAATGACATAAGTGGAAGAGACAAGGGTTGCCTCAGATATACAAAAACAAGACAAAGGCAGCATATGCACCTACCTTGGTACCGTGCTCCCCATCCGATACGAAGTATTGCTCGCCATCTGCGTTCATCAAAGGATAAATTGGTCACCAGCATCCGGACCCAGTCGGGCAGGTCATGAACCTCACCTGGCATCTATAAAGTTGCTGTAATAGGTGAAATAACATTATTATTAAGTTGATTTTTGCTATGTGCAGAGTCTGAATAAGCATCAAAATACCTCACTCACGTGCATAATTCCATCCTTCGAAAATGGAAGAAATTCCACAGGAATAACATCGATTGTCCGGACCCAAATAAACCAACTGTCCCACTCTCGATCCCTGCCGTCCTCGTTGGCAGAAAAGGGCCTGGACGAATGACACATCAGAGTTGGCAGGCCTCGATTATGAAAGGGTCGATATAGCCTGACAAGGTGGTCAAGCGTGGATTCAAACCTAGCCTTCTCCGTAAACAATCTGATCATCAGCACCGTTAACTAAAATGACAGATGGATTTGTGCCAGAGTGACCCGATACTTCATGCAAAAATCAAGCACAACCTTGTCAGGGAGGCCAAATGCCAAAGTGTATAGGTATGTGCTAATGAACCCATCAGTGGAGTCCACGATGCTCTTATTTAGTGCAAGCACCTGTAGTGTTACCCCCTCGCTCCAGCCACAGTACCTCCTCGCTATCTCTAGGTGTTCCTTCCTTATCAAAGATGTCGTCTCCAGAATGAAGTCCCTCGGTTCCTGAGCATCAGGAGTAGCGCCCCCCATCACTTGCCGGATCGGCCCCGAAGTGGTTCCCTTGAAACTTACTAGTCAAGGCAAGGGCGTGCACCAACGGTTTTCGTGCCTAAAGATATGAAGTATCCCGTGCCAAAGCGAAAAGGAAAATATCTAAAAATAGTGAAGTCTTGCCAGGGAGTGAATGCTGCCCCACATATATGTGAGAAGCAACAACGATTCACCTGCCCGATACGAGCTCTGAAAATCCAATAGCCTGGATAACCTGATCCGGAGGGCACTCTCCAACGAAGAATCATTACTCGATAGGCCATTCGTATTATCTCCAAGCTCAAATGTAGCACTCTACTTCAAGAAACCCCGACTCAAAGAAGTCAGACATCGGGAAGCTTTCAACGCCATTAATCGATGCAAGGCAAGTAACTGATCTCACGATTCACTCTTTCCAAAAAAGAGGAAGAAACGCAAGAAGCTCCGATTGCAAAAGCTACACAAATGTCTGAGAAAGCGCCCAAACATATGCAAACTCCTCAGCAGAAGCCTGTCTTATACAGTTTAAAGGGGTCATCTACACCAAGACCAATAGGGACCCCTGGGTACCGAAGACGACCTAAATCCAGGGTACCGCCCCCAAAGGCCCCAGAATTTGAAGAATGAACTTCAAATAGCTCGGAGGCCTCGATACCCTTGAACTACCAGGTTGATCTAGAATTGCTACCAAATATGATGATAGGGTCGAAAGGGATCCATGTCTGTCAGCAGAATATAAGAATAAACACTTGCGCCCAAGTTAGATATCAGTAGTTAACAAATAAGAAAATGCATTCGAAGAGCCTCAAAGGGTATGAGACCAAACAGAAACAAAGCAAAGTTCGAAAGCGGAAATCAACAAAGTTCACTCTTATTCATAAAAGTTTGTATACAAGCAGCACTCGAGGCGTCATTACATATAATTGCAAGGGCCTACTGGATTTCTACGCCAAAAGGGAGAGAGAAAAGGATGCACACATAAGGTGAAGACACGGAGACTAATCCATATCTGAAAGTCCACAATATGCCCCTACTAGAATGTCTCCTCGAAAGTTTTATCTCAACTTTCCACACTGATATCCCCAATAGACAAGGTGAGTGACATGGAGGGATACAAAATTTTATAGTTCTCTGAAGCTCGAGGAACTTCTTTGTCCAAGGAAGCTCGGAGAAATAGCGGACCAAACAAACCTCGTTCCCGCTTGCACGGCTACTTTGAATCCACTTCTTGGAAAATCCAGGCGTGCAAGCCCCCAACTCAGGGGAAAGCTCCATGTCGAGCCGGGGTATGAAGGTGAGCAGTGGTGTATAGACTGATACCTCTTTTGAGTAGCGATGCATAATCCGAAAAACTGTCTACATAAAAAGGAAACTGACTCCACATCCATGATCGCTCGACCCAGCAGTAACACCAAGGACGAGCATAGCAATTACCACAGTAATAGCGGGATGATATGGTTATGTTTGAAGAAGATAGACTCCGGCAGGAAGCCACTATGCAAGATGAGGGAACTCCTCCAAATGGCATTAAAGGCATGAGCTCGTAACATGATGTTCAAAGATGAAAGAAAATAAGAGGATGGAAAAGGCAAGCCAACAAAAGCGTTGTGATAGGAGAAACAAGGCCAAGCCATCCTTTATTGATAGGGGATTACGAAAGGGTCATCTATTCTTTGAAAGATTCACCGACGGGTGCTGTTAATGCATCTATGAAAAACTGAATTAACGGCGGTACCTGTACCTCGAGAAGCAAAAATCAGGGAAAGAAATGAAGGAGGCCAAAGAGCATAAGCTAGGGGTCGCATCATCGACATGGCATCGCCAAAAGAAGCTCAAGGAGTTGAGTGTCAAAATCATTCCCCATCTTTTTGATACGGGAAATGCGGAGACCATCTATACGCAGTGAAATAAGAAGACTTGATTTCCCACTGTCGAGATATTCCAAAAGCATGCCCCGGGTCTTCGAGGGAGGGAGGTCACTACCAAATTCTTGACCTTTGGACTCGCTGAGGTTCGGCTTAGAGGAAACGATGAACGAAGCCAGGACAGAGGGGAAAGCTTTCTCGGCACATTGCTACGTCTGACAGGCCCAACCTATCTTGAGCCTACGCTGAAGCATAACGTTAAGCCATCCCCTCACCGTACTTTGTAACTGGCCCCCACTCACTTGTAGCCAAGTCTCCCCTTTTATATAAAAGGGACTCGCACCACCTTGTAAAGGGCTGATGTTGCACAATTTCTCAACAAGTGCAATAATATATCTCTCTCTATCTTTTCTTCTAAGTGGTTCATCCTCACATGCTCGCGTCCTCCTTAGCATTCATCATTTTCTTACTTGTTCTTCGCCGTATCGTCTGATATTGGAAATATAAAGCGTTTCTCAATCATACCTTTATCTGTTATCCCATCCCCGATTATTCTCGATAGCTTGATCTCGAGCCAGGGTATCGACATCGATACAACGGGACCACAGATCCCAATGAGCAGGTCACTGCCTATACGTGTGCAGTAATGGTCAATGACATAGAAGACGACGAGATGGATTCTGTCTTACTGAATAAGTTTGGAGAAACACTCTCGAAGAGGACCATGATGTGGTATCACTAACTAGTTCCCACCTCCATAGACTCTTTTTCTATGCTAGCAGACTAATTCATAAAGGCATACGCCTGTACTATCAAAGTTGCAACAAGGAAGTCCGACGTATTCAAGATTAAGCAGAAGAAGAATAAAATGTTGTGAGAATTTGTATCTCGCTTCCAAACAGATCGAATGGAAATACCCCTAGTATCCGATGACTGGGCGGTGCAGGCATTCTCTCAAGTCCTGAATCAACAAAGCTAAGTGGCCTCAAGTCAATTGAAAGAAAATCTGATCGTGTATCCCGCCGTAACATGGTCGGACGTCCACAACTGATATCCATAAAAGATCAAGGTCAAGGATGACCAGCTGGGAGCCCCCTCAGGCTCAGTATATCTGAGCAGACTCCTGGAGAAAGAGTCAAACTCGAATAGAGAGAGGTATCAGCCGTACCCCGACGATATGAGGAATCCACAAGAAGCAATATGCCTCGCCACGATCGATTTGTTAACCGAGGACAGAACCCTCAGTGACTCATCAGCATAGGAGGATTCGATGGGGATGCGGGGCCAAATAGGGCACCTCGCCTATCGGAATACTACTGCGACATGGATGTGTCAGACATCGTGCTCGCCATAAGCAAAATCAGGTCTGTACAGTCGGATCCTTCACAAATGAACTATAACTTGACATGCGAGTTTCACAACTCACACAGACACAGAACTGAGGATTCCTGGCAACTCCAGGAGGAAGTAGCTAGGCTACTCGATAACGGACACCTTCGGGAATTCCTCATTGACCCATCTAAGAACCAATCCCGAGAAAGAGAAACAACCATAAGAACAAAATGGATGAATCCTAACATGTCATCCACACGATCTTTTTAGACACTCCCTCAATTGTATTCAAATAAAAGACCACATCTCGTCCACCAAACAAATACTGAAATCCAAGAGTGCCATCGCCACTAAGGTATAATCATATCCCCCTTTTACTATTTTTTACTTTGCGATAACTTTTGAACAGGCCGTCGACTAAAGCATCTTTCGTTGCACTCTTTTGCTTCGACCGAGTTTTTATCCCGGATTGGGTTTTTACCGGCAAGGTTTTTAACAAGGCAACGTCCACATGCTACCTAAGGAGGATCCAACAAGCATACAAGGTTTCTTTTGACATCAACCCCAAACATTGGAGGGCATCCCCTCGAAAAGTCATCCACTCGAAAAAACTAAGGATCGCCGACAAAAGTTCCAATAGAAAATGATGTACCAATCCAAACAGTAAACTGAACCATGTCCGCATAAGCTGGACCCAGGACGACAAAATGACATGTACTAATGCCAGCAATCAAATAATATCTTTCGCCAAAGCATGTCATACTCTAAAAGAAACTCAGAATTTTCACAGCAAAGATCCCTCCATCGAGAACACCCCAAAATACTCGAAGATGGGCATCAACAACTCGGCACCCACGTAACATCTGGGTTGGAACTCCAAACCCATATGCTTTCAATGAGGCATCATAGAAATTACGAAATATCTCCAGGTAAGAAAAACGTCTCGAACACTCAGAGACTGGCGTCATGACCTCAAGGTCGGAATATCAAAAATCGTAAGCCCTCAATGATGTAATTCCAAGCTTACGAGTAATGGCTCCCAAGCATAAACAAACTGGATAACTCGGAGACTATTGCCAATTGCCATTAATTAAAAAACTCGAGCTCGTAAGACCCCGAGCCGGAAGACTCGGTCTTGTAAGGCCTACTCAAAGCAACAATGAAAACTGTAAGACCTCAAACGGGGCATGAATCATACTTGTACCAAGTATCACCGAAAAATCTAAGACCTCAAGAAAGATATGAATCATACTTATACCAAGTATCACCAAAACTATAAGACCTCAAAAGACATAAAAATTTTGTAAGACCTTACTACAGGCATAAACTCAATCCCGAAGTTTAGGCTATATATCACATTTGTAAGACTCCCAAACGGGCATACCCTCGAAATAGACTCCTAAAGTACTACATAGGGACCAAAAATGGCTTTGGCCAAATGCAAATTACTATGGTCATATGGATTTACCAGCCGAATTAACACGACTCGGGGATGCCCAACCGTCTCTACAAAATCATAAGCCATTACATCGAATCTACTTTAAAAAGAACCTGTTAAACAGGCTACCATTGATAGGCAAAAGAGCTTCGACCATGTCATCTCCAAATCACTGGGATTCAAGCTACTCAGCCTACGATCCAAACCTTTCGAGGTGCTCGAACATCGCCACAAACAACGTGAAATCTATCTTCTTTCCAAGCCAATGACGGGTCAGGCAAAATTATTGCAAAATTCCTTAACAAGAGGAAAATAAAACATATATTAAAAGGTCGCTTCAACCAAAAGAGTAAGAGGCATTGTTGCCAGCTTACATAAAAGGCCGCAGCGGCCCAAAGCGTAAGAGCCATTGTCGCCAGCTCATCTATAAACTTAAGGGTCAATTGAGCTCAAGTCGTAACACGATTTGGATACAGAACCCAAAACAGTTAATAAATATGTATGCCAAAGGGCAAATCGTAAGAGCCATTGTCGCTAGCTCATCTGAAAACTTTAGGGTCAATTGAGCTCGATTAGTAACTCGATTCAAAGATAGAACCCAAAACAGTTAACTACATGAGCCAATGGGAAAAGAATAAGAGCCATTGTCGCCAGCCTAACGAGCCTCAGGGCCCCACACATAAAAGGTCGCTTCGACCTAAGGCGTACGAGTCATTGTCTCTAGCCCACACAAACACATAAGTTGAGAGTCGATTGAGCTGATGTGGAGACTGAACCCAAAATAGTTAAATTCCATATGCTCAAGGGCAAAGCATAAAAGTCGTTGTCGCCAACCTAATGAGCCTCGGGGCCATATATCAAATTTAATGATTTCTACTAGCTCAAAGGTCAAATCGACCTAGTTAAAATCATGACAAACATAAACACAGAAGGCACAATTTGTCGAGTTTCCCCCTTATACATACATGTGACAAAATACAGGCTCTGTAAAACATACTGTGAAAGCTATACACACAAGAACAACGCAGGAAATAAATGTCCCCCCCTTGGTGATTATGGTACGACGGCCCTGTCCTCGCCATCTTCAGCGTTGGAAAGAAGGAACTTGACATCATACTCCTCCCCCTTTGTTTGCTCGATCTCTTCCGAGAGATCAAAGGCCCTGGCGTGAATCTCGTTGAGAATTTCCCTCCGAGAAATTCATTTCGCATACTCCTTGCTACCACTTGTACTATCGAGGGCTCTCTTCAATCCACCATTAGCAATAGTAGCACTCTTCAAATAGGCCATCGCTTTCTCTCCTGCCCTGGTGCTGCTCATCACAACCTCGGCCTAGACATTTACCACCTCGGCCTTCGCTTTCCAATGCTAGGATGAAAGCCTTGCGATCACATTCGCCCGTGCAGAATCATTTGCACGAACGGTCAGGATTTGCACCTCAAGAGAAGAAACCATGGCTAGAGTACTCTCTTTGGCCACAAAATGGGTACATACATGCGCCTGCAGGTTGTTGAATTCGAATTTGGCTTGACCAACCTTGCCTCAGAGTTGTCCCAGCTTCTCCGCCTTGTTCTCCAACTGAAATATCAAAATATTAATCCGCTGAGATGAAAAGGGGAGTGCAAGGCAGCATGGAATGCAGACTTGTCTTTCTAGGCAACTCACATGGCTCCGGCTCTGGTCCACCTCATGCATCAGGTAAACCAGCCCACTTCCCTTTTCTACACAAAGGAGTTTAAGTATTTTTTCCCTATCTAAAGCCTCACGCAATGGGGCCTCACAGTGAAGCAGTTTGGATTGGAGCATGTGAAAGGCCTATGAAAGAAAACTAAATAAAAAAAAGAGCATGGGACCGGAATAATCTCACCATGACACCGAGCCGCTGAGCCTTGCTAAAGGCCGGGCCACAGAGCCTTGCTAAAGGCCGGGCCACAGAGCCTTGCTAAAGGCCGAGCCAATATCCGATGGCTTACTACCTTCGGAAGATAGTCAATCGAAGATATACTGTAAAATCATAGGGTCCAATTTCTCGTCATTAAGGCATTTCTAGAAATCATCTCGAGATCTCGAGGCTGCAAGGTTGCGGTCAAATTCTCTCCCTCGACGTCCATTTACGCCCGACCCAATGACGATGCCAGGGATGGGGAGTTCCCAAGTCGAGCAGATAGAACTGGCAGAGCCTGGTGTTACGTCTAGTCGTCCCATCTCCATACCATTACAAATAATACATTTTATACTATGTTGGGACATAAAGGAGATCCTTGCCATTTTGTAAAACTCTCATGTTGTTGTTGCTCCAACTTGTCTGCACGAGGTAAATATCAGCTCTTTCTCTCCTTTTTTTCTAACTTACTCTCTCGATTGCCCTTATTTGTTGACTTCATACTTGTTCTTCATTTATTGCTCTTTATAGGCCATACATAGCCTCTAACAATTATATTCTAACTGTTAACCCTTTCCCGATTATCCCCGATACTCGAGTTAGAGCCCAGGCATTAACCTCGAGGCCCCGCACAGTCAGTCCGAGGCCAGAATTGCTAAATCCTCCAGTTCGATTATAATTCCATTTTAGCTCGTATTTCATCTTTTATCTTCACACGTCTAGCATCAATAGCTTAACAACTAGCATCAAAATAGATCACGTATATTAGAGTCCCGACAATAAATTTAATTATTATTACTGTTTTTACAGGAAACAGAAAGTTGCGTTGTCCTTCCTTAGAATTGCAAAATTTCACGTTACAACTTCGACCAGTGTAAATCACGCATGCAATCTCTCTAGACCTTGCATCTATCATAGCATGCATCTTAATGATTTGTGTGCATCTGAACTACCACACTTATTTACTGGAATTTTTTAACTCTACTACTTGCTGGACATAAATTTCCTCTTATGATTTTAGAATCTTGATTATCTCTCCTATACTTGGTTGGTGTTACATGCATCTTTATATGCTGAATTCTTGATTGTGAAGTGGATAAGTTATTTGACGTGATACCTTCGAATACTAAACAATATTAAAAAGGAAATGTAAATCCTTAAAAGACTAAATAATATTATAAAGGAAATTTAATCGTTGTATGTGCTCTAATAGTGTGACACCTTTTTTCATATCACATAAGTTGTGGCTTTATAAACCATTTCAGGAGCTTCCACGCGGGGGCCTTTGCCCCCACTTATTAATTATCCACAAAACCTTTATTACATGGTTAATCTCCCATTATGCTAATAATAAATTAATTTTTCATATAATTAAAAATTATCTCAAATTACTTAGAATACTACTCTCTTTTAACATGCCTTATACACCTTACTATCATGGTTATATAGTACCTTCAAGTCCATAAATACAAGTTATTTTAGCTCGGGCCATATTTTATCAAGAAATGTCAAACTTCGATGAAATTCATTTTCTTTGATACGCTTAATCTTCCACATTCACGAATTTACTTATCACCTGTTTGAAATAGCGTAATACTTATAATCCCAAAATAATCTCATTCCCGAACTTACGTCGATTAACTTACGATAAAACTTTAACATACGAAAATGTGGGATGTAACATTTTATTTTCGAGCTTTAATCAATTTACAGCATATTTCCACGTATGAAAATATGGGGTGTAAGAAATTTGGGGGAAATTCTAGAGGAAATGAAATGAGAAGTGATCGAGGCTAGATCTCTCGAGGGCTCATGAGAAACGGCTTCGACATGCCTATCAGACCTAAAGAAGCACCATGATTATGAGAATAATACTTTAATGTTTATGCAACTGCAATCGTATCGGCTATCAGGCGCAACAAAGATACCAAATGGCCTCGACCTTTACAAACCTGGCCAAATAGATCCCAACAAAATGTGCAAATACCATGGCATTCATGGCCACATAATGGAGGATTGTCGACAATTGAGAGGAGAAGTATCCTGATTATTCAACAACGGGCACCTTCGAGAATTCTTAGAGACCAAGCCAACAATCATTTTAGAAACAGAGATTACAATAAACAAAATGAGTAAGTAGAACCTCAACACATCATTCATATGATCATCGGAGGGGTCGATGTTCCTTAAGGTCCAATATTTAAGTGCACCAAAGTATCAATCACGAGAAAAAAGAGACTCATGATTACATACCAGAAGGAACTTCATCTTTCAATGACGATGATGCAGAAGGAATCATGCAGCCCCATAATGAAGCACTGGTAATATTTTGTACTCATGAATAAAAATCGAATTAAATATGTGTTAATTGATCCAGGTAGTCACCAACATCATTCGATCGAGGGTCATAGAGCAACTCGGCCTAAAGGACCAAATCCTGCATAGAGCCCGAGTGCTAAACGGATTCAACATGACTTGTGAAACTACTACAGGAGAAATAACGTTACCGGTAAACGAAGCCAGAACCACCCAGGAGACCAAGTTTAATGTGCTCGAAGGGGACCTGAGGTACAACGCCCTATTCGGGAGACCATGGATCCACAACATAAGGGATTTGCCCTCGACCTTCACCATGTATTAAAATTCCCAACGCCAGAGGGGATTAAAATGATCTACAGTGAGCAACACGCCGCAAAGGAGATGTTTACCGTTGATGAAGTAATTCTGATGTCAACACCCTCATTAACAAAAGGAGCGAGGTTCGAAAGCAAAATAGGAAGCCAAATAGCAATCATAGATGTCATCCTCGACCCAATTGTACAAGCAGGGGACTCACGAAGATGATGATAACGGGGTTCCTCGATCCTTTTTATCCCCCAATGGTTCCGACGCTACCAAATAAATGGTTGAAAAGCTGGAGCAGTATGGATCGAATATCTACCCGATCAAAAGGTATACATGGGCATGGGGTTATCTTTCGAGCTCAAGAAAAAAACTCGTTCAATTTCTTATAGCTAATATGGATTGTTTTACTTGATCCCGTATCAACATGACAGGGATCCTACCAGAGATTGCTACTCATAAGCTAAGCCTGAACATGAAATTTCATCTGGTCAAGCAGAAAAGAAAACCCCAGTCTGAGATCAAGCACGCTTTCTTTAAGGAGGAGGTAACTAAAATCATTAAAATATGGCCCATCCGGGAAAAGACTAAGAATACATGTGGATTATAAAGATTTAAATAAGGCATGCCCCAAAGACTGTTTTCCTTTATCCAACATCGATCGCTTGTTCGATACCACGGCTGGCCACGAGATCCACAGTTTTCTCGATGCCTACTCTGGGTACTACCAAATACTGATGAACCCAGATGACCAAGAAAAGACCTCCTTCATCACTAAGTATGGCACATACTACTATAACATAATGCCATTTGGATTAATAAATGTCGGTGCCACTTACCAGCACCTAGTAAACTGAATGTTCAAAGAATAAATAGGGAAATCCATGGAAGCCACATTGATGATATCTTAGTTATGTCCCTACGAGAAAACGACCATTTAAAGCATTTGCAGGCAACCTTCAATATATTGAATAAGTACAACATAAAGCTGAATCCAAAAAAATGCACGTTCAAAGTCGGATCAGGTAAATTTCTTCGGTTCATGGTGCATAACCGAGGAATCGAGATCAAACCCGACAAGATCTAAGCTATCGAGGATATCATGATAGTGGACAATGTGAACGACGTACAAAGGCTAACTAGATGCATTGCCACCCTAGAGTGATTCATCTCAAGGTCCTCCGATAAAAGCCATCGATGTTTCTCATTACTAAAGAATAGAAACAACATTACATGGACCCCTGAATGCCAATGGGCCTTGGAAGAACTTAAGTGATATCTATCGAACCCATCACTTCTTCACACGCCGAGGGCAGACGAACGACTATACTTGTATTTGGCAGTATAAATAATAGTGGCAAGTGGAGTCGTATTTTGGGAAGAACAAAGTATGCAATTTTTGATTTATTATGTTAGCAGGACCTTAGGTGAGGCCGAAACTAGATGTCCTGACCTAGAAAAGATAGCGCTCGCTTTGCTAAGTGCATTAGGAAACTGAAACTATATTTTTATTTCCATCCTATATGTGTTATGACAACTTACCCATTACAACATACAATGCATTAATCGGAACTCTCAGGGTGATTGGCATAATGGACCGTAGAATTTAGAGGGATCGATATATAATATCAACCCTGATCCTCATCTATACTCGATAAAGGGCCTTAATGTCCCAGCGAGCAAGTTTGATTAATCCCCATTGATAGAGTTGGGAACTGTATAGGTGCATAAGATGGTCGAGGGTAAAGGGATACCCCTCGATTTTGTTTACAAAAAACAGAGATTAATCACTATCCTCTAGAAAGAGCGATGAATTTTACCGACGGTCACCTGGTAACTTTTGAAAAAGGCGATAATGACGGGGTCTAAAGGAGCCAAGGTGAAGGGGTAAGTATTAGCACTTCAAAAACCTCCACGTGGGTAGTACTTACTTCCTTAGGCGAAGGCATCACCACGTGCTTATCGGCCCAGTTGCAATCCTCTTTGACCTGAGAGAGAAGATCATCGGTGATCGAACATATATATCTCAAGACCAGCTCGCATCGACCCGATACCGAGGAAGTTTTTTCGACCTTGAAATCAGCACCGGTCGAGCATCTTCCAGGAATGAACTCTCAAGGTGTGGTTCAGCTGCAGTCCCATCGCCGACAGGTCGTGATGAAGTGGCGATCTTCTTTTGTGGAACAATTTTAGAAGTTCTCGTCCATTTTAAAGTAAAGATGAAAAGAGGAAATTAAGAAGCTACACTTAGTGGTTTGCAAAAGGTACAAGAAATCTGGGTACAAAAGTTAGAGAGTGAAGATATTCTTAAAGAACAAGAGTGGAAGAAGCAATCAACATAAAGTTTGAATAAATGAAACTTGGAATATTTATAGTTTTCTAATGTCAAAACTCGTAGTGGCCAATCGACAAGTAATACGCATTTAATGCCTTGGAGATTGGACTGACGGGACATTTCAGTAACATTTTGTCACTTACGTCATGATCTATCGAAGCAAGGTTTAGAAATTCATATCATTTCTCGATATCTTCTCTCCAAAAAAAGAGGAAACTATCTGTACATGGTCGAAATTGGGTTCGTCCATTGTAAGACCGGCCGAGGCTGAATTGTGATGCGTCAGAGCTCGAGCCAGGTTATATCGAACCAACGCGCAAAGCTAAATCGTCGAGCTCGTGACTCCAGGACCGAACAACATCAAGGGAACTTTGTCTAGCCAAATAACGGAAGGCCGAAATATCCAGGATCGGTTGGAGATCACGGTGAAATTCTCGGCACGCATCAAGGGAAGGCTGATTTATTACCAAATCATGAGATTGGTTACCATATATGAAATTATATCAAGAATAGGACCCCTTACTCTATAAAGGGAGGTTTAATTATTTGTAAAATACATTATAATACGTAGCAAAGAGCAATACGCTGTTATTTCTAGCTCTTATCATCTTGTTATTTTGTTCTTACATCAGTGGAGGCATTTTTTGGTTTGTATTTATTTTCCTATAATTAATTTCAATATTAACTTATTTTCTTAATGTATCAAGTTATATCAGGTAGCCTTAAAATCGCGTATAAGTTCAATTGTTATCTGATTTTGAGGATAAACAATTAGTGTTTAACAAGGTATCACAAGGATAAAAACTACTCCCTACTTTCAATTTATATAATGCAGTTCGAATTTCGGAATTCAATACAAATTTTGTTTAGGTTTTTTTAAATAAAATTTATATACTAGAGAAGCATATAACAAAATTTTAAGTCAAAATAATTAATGATTTAAAATACTTAAAAGATATATAAAAATAATGGTAGAAGAAAAACTCATTTAACATTCAAAATTCGATTTGTATCATATAGATTGGGATAACGAGAGTATAATTTATTAATACTTAAGTATTCACAGTGCAAAAATTTTATAACATAATTATGTCCTTAATGTTATGAAATAATGTAAAAGACAAGAACAATAACTCAAGAACAAGAGCAAATAGAGAGAAGAGTAGAGAGAAGTATTCTTATTAATACTTGGGGTGATTTACAATGGGGTAAGACCCCTCTATTTATAGGAAGAGAAATGACTTAGCTTCAAGCTAAAACTCTTAGACATTCACTCTAAATAGACTTCTATTTTATAACACTCCCCCTTGAATGTCTGTTCAATGATGTGCCTCATAAAACCTTAAAACAAAACCCAATGGGAAAAATTAAAGTAAGGAAAAAGAGTACACATGTTTGAATATGCGCCTTATTGGTTGCCTCGTTAAAAACCTCGCAAGGAAAACCCGGTGGGACAAAACCTTGTAAGGGAAAAAGAGTGCAACGCGCATTAAACTCCCCCTGATAAGAACATCAATTCATGTCCTTAAGTCTTCGCATCCCGATCTTGTGAACTAGCTTCTTGAAGGTTGACTTTGGTAGAGATTTTGTAAACAAATCAGCCATATTGTCTCTTGAACGAATCTGTTGAACATTGATATCACCATTCTTTTGAAGATCATGTGTGAAGAATAACTTTGGTGAAATATGCTTCGTTCTATCTCCTTTTATGAATCCTCCCTTCAATTGAGCTATACATGATGCGTTATCTTCATACAAAGTTGTGGGTAGTTTATCACACTTCAAACCACATTTGTCTTGGATATGATGTATTATCGACCTTAACCACACACACTCCCGACTTGCTTCATGAATAGCAATTATCTCGGCATGATTAGATGAAGTAGCCACAATTGATTGCTTAGTCGATCGCCAAGATATGGCGGTTTCTCCACAGGTAAACACATAACCCGTTTGAGATCGAGCCTTGTGTGGGTCGGACAAATATCCAGCATCAGCATAACCAACAAGATCCGGGCTGCAATTCTTGCCATAAAATAAGCCCATATCGGTAGTTCCCTTTAGGTACCGCAATATGTGTTTGATCCCATTCCAATGTCTCCTCGTAGGAGTCGAGCTAAATCTTGCTAAGACATTAACTGAAAAGGATATGTCAGGTCTTGTAGTATTTGCAAGATACATTAGTGTGCCAATTGCGCTAAGATATGGTACTTCAGGACCAAGTAGCTCTTCATTCCTTTCTTGTGGTCGGAATGGATCTTTGTTCACATCAAGTGATCGAACAACCATCGGTGTACTTAAAGGATGTGCTTCATCCATGTAAAACCGTTTCAATACCTTTTCTGTATAGGTAGATTGATGAACAAAAATTCCATTTGCCAAATATTCAATTTGCAAACCAAGACATAGTTTAGTCTTCCCGAGATCTTTCATCTCGAATTCATCCTTTAGATAATCAATTGCCTTTTGGAGTTCTATAGGGGTTCCAATAAGGTTTATGTCATCAACATATACGGCAAGTACAACAAATTCCGATGTTGTTTTCTTTATAAAAACACACGGGCAAATGGCGTCATTTATATAGCCTTCTTTTAACAAGTACTCACTAAGACGATTATACCACATTCGTCCAGATTGCTTTAGACCATACAAGGATCTTTGCAATTTAATTGAGAACATTTCCCGAGATTTTGAGTTGTGCGCGTTTGGCACCTTGAGTCCATCGGGAATTTTCATGTATATCTCATTATCAAGTGAGCCATAAAGATAGGCAGTAACCACATCCATTAAGTGCATGTCAAGCTTTTCATGGACAGCAAAACTTATGAGATAACGAAAGGTTATCGCATCCATTACAGGCGAATATGTCTCTTCATAATCGACACCAGGCCTTTGAGAAAAACCTTGTGCAACAAGGTGTGCTTTATATCTTTGTACCTCGTTTTTCTCATTTCTCTTGCGTACAAAGACCCATTTATAGCCGACAGGCTTAACACCATTAGGTGTTTTAACTATAGGGCCAAAAACTTCACGTTTTGCCAGCGAATTCAATTCTGATTGAATTGCTTCTTGCCACTTTGGCCAATCCTGTCTTTTTCGACATTCTTCAACAGATTGAGGTTCGAGATCCTCACATTCTTGCATAATGCTAGATGCTACATTATAAGCAAAGGCATTATCCACCACAATATCCACTCGATTAATATTTGCCTCAATATTAATTGGATTTAGGGATAGTTCCATATTTTCCAGAGTCTCGGGCTCAATGGATTCTTCATGAATCTCAGAATTTGTTAAATCATGAGATTCTTTCGTGGTGTCATTTTGATCGTTCTTTTTCCTCTTTCTAGGATTTCGATCTTTGGAACCTAATGGTCTGCCACGCTTCAGGCGTGCATTCGACTCATGGTTATGACACTAGATGATTGTCCAACAGGGACATCAATACGGATTGGAACATTTTCCGCGGGAATGTGGGATTTCGTTATCCTTTTCAAGTCCGTAAATGCGTCAGGCATTTGATTTGCTATTCTTTGCAAATGGATAATCTTTTGTACCTCTCTTTCACAAATAGAGGTATGTGGATCAAGATGAGATAATGATGCATTTTTCCACAAAATTTCCCGTTTGGTTTCACCAACTTCTCCCCCTAATTTTGGGAAAAGTGTCTCATCAAATCGACAGTCTGCAAATCGTGCAGTAAACAAGTCGCCTGTCAATGTTTCGAGGTAGCGAATGATGGAGGGCGATTCAAACCCAACATATATTCCTAACCTTCTTTGCGGACCCATTTTGGTGCAGGATGGCGGTGCTATAGGCACATATACTGCGCATCCAAAAATCCTTAAATGGGATATATTGGGTTCATGACCCAAAACCAATTGCAACGGGGAATACTTGTGGTAATTCGTCGATCTGAGACGAATTAGCATTGCTGCATGTAAGATGGCGTGACCCCATACCGAAGTGGGCAGCCTCGTTCTCATAAGTAATGGCCTTGCAATCAATTGCAGGCGTTTAATTAACGATTCTGCAAGACCGTTTTGAGTGTGAACATGAGCTACAGAATGTTCAACTTTTATCCCGATTGATAAGCAATAATCATTAAATGCTTGGGATGTAAACTCAGTAGCATTATCCAGTCTAATGGACTTGATTGGATTATCTAGAAATTGTGCTCGTAGTCGAATTATTTGTGCCATCAATTTCGCAAACGCAAGGTTGCGTGATGACAACAGGCACACATGAGACCATCTACAGGATGCGTCTATCAAGACCATGAAATACCTAAACGACCCACTAGGTGGGTGAATAGGTCCACAAATGTCCCCTTGTATACGTTCCAGAAACGTGGGTGACTCAGTCCCAACCTTTGTTGGTGATGGCCTGATAATCAACTTGCCTTGATAACACGAAGTGCAAGGATATTCATTATTCGAAAGAATTTTGAAATTCTTTAACGGATGCCCATAGGAGCTTTCTATAATCCGTCTCATCATGACCGATCCTGGATGTCCCAATCGATCATGCCAAAGTACAAAGGTATTGGAATCAGTAACCCTTTGGTTTACTGTTGAATGTGCCTCAATCACACTAATTCTTGTCCAATACAGGCCACAAGATAAAGACGGGAATTTCTCAATAACCCTCTTTTGGCCGGAGACATTCTTTGTGATGACGAGATATTCAATATTATCTTCATCCATTGTCTCAATATGATAGCCATTCCGGCGTACATCTTTAAAACTCAACAAGTTTCTCTTAGACTTGGAGGAGAACATTGCATTCTCTATGATTAACGTCGTGCCCTTGGGCAGAGTTACAATTGCTCTTCCGGAGCCTTCAATCAATTTACTACTTCCAGAGATTGTAGTAACGTTTGCCTTACACATATTTAGTTGAGAGAAATACTTCCTTTCTTTGAGTATTGTATGTGTAGTACATGAATCAATTAGGCAAATACTTTTACAGTTGGATGTTGATCCAAGTTAGCTTTGTGAGATATCCATATTTGCTATCCCATAGTTTGACATACAAAAGAGATACAAGAACATAAGAATAAACAAGTTCAATTCTTTTGTGTCACATAATATTTTCAAAATCTGCTGCTAACAGTTGACTAACAAAATCAGATATGTTATCCATTACTTTGCAGTTTGAAAATTTCAGTTTAAACGTTTTCTTCAAACAATCGATTGTTACTTACGAACAATCGATTGTTGAACATTGACAATCGATTGTTATGCATAGACAATCGATTGTTAGCTATTTTGAAAAAACTTCAGATCACACTGTCTTAAGACAATCGATTGTTATGCATAGACAATTGATTGTTGGCTATTTTTGAAAAATTCCAGAGCACACTGTTTCAAGACAATCGATTGTTAGACAAATACAATCGATTGTGGATGATTTTTGAAAAATTCCAGATTACACTGTCTTAATGACAATCGATTGTTAGTCAACGACAATCGATTGTTGATCAATTGTTTTTCAACTTTAATGCGAAAATAGTAGATAATCGACTAGTTTTTCAGGCTAGTCGATTACCCCTACTGGAAAATAAAAATTTTATTGATATTTGAGCATATTGAAGATATTCTAAAGAACTACTGCTAATATTGCATCATGAACTAACTAATACGAGCTAATACTAATGACTATTAGTTTATTCACTAACTAATACAAATAAGTAGAACAAAATCAAATAACTCCATCTTCTTTCATCACGGATCCATCGCCGATTAGGTGGTCTATTTTCCCCTCGGGTTGCTCAAAGAAGTCTGCCACATCCAGGTGGGTGATGTCCTCATTGTCGTCATAGACAAAATTTGTTTCAGGGCCTTTTCTCTTTCGAGATGCTTGATAAAGGTCAACCAAGTGTCTTGGTATACGGCAAGTCTTTGACCAGTGCCCTTTCCCACCGCAACGATAACATATCATTTCTGAACCATTTTCCTTAGGATCTTCATGACCCCGTTTCTGCTTTCGGCGGTTATCTCTCTTCGGGGGGTGACGGACTTCATTGGAATTTCTTCCTTGTCTACGTCCCTGGCTATGACCCCGTTTACGACCATGACCATGGTCCTTTTCATGTTTGGCATAATGAGAGTGCACCTTATCTGCTTCAGGCAGTGGTGTAGACCCAGTGGGTCGATTTTCATGATTTCTCATGAGCAGGTCATTATTTCGCTCAGCCACTAGTAGAAGAGAAATCAGTTCAGAGTACTTTGTAAAGCCTTTCTCTCTGTACTATTGTTGCAGTACTATATTGGAGGCATGAAACGTTGTAAACGTTTTCTCAAGCATATCATAATCGGAGATATTATCCCCGCATAGCTTCAATTTAGAAGTAATTCTGAACATAGCAGAATTATATTCAGAAACGGACTTAAAGTCCTGGAGCCTCAGATGAGCCCAATCATATCGTGCTTGTGGCAGAGTGACCAACTTCAGGTTGTCATATCTCTCCTTTAAGCCGTTCCACAAGACGAGTGGATCCTTGACGGTGAGATATTCAATCTTCAAACCTTCATCAAGGTGGTGGCGCAAGAAAATCAAGGCCTTCGCACATTCTTGGGTAGATGCTTTTTCTCTATCTTTGATGGTGTCTCCGAGACCCATAGCATCTAAGTGGATTTCAGCATCCAACACCCATGTCATATAGTTCTTGCCCAAAATTTCAAGGGCAACGAACTTTCTTTTCGTAATGTCAGACATAATCGAAAATTAAATTAGGAAGAGGGAAATACCTTAGATTTCTCGAGAATGGTTCTTGAGACGGTAGAGTCTCGTGCTGATAACGTGTTATGAAATAATGTAAAAGACAAGAACAATAACTCAAGAACAAGAGCAAATAGAGAGAAGAGTAGAGAGAAGTATTCTTATTAATACTTGGGGTGATTTACAATGGGGTAAGACCCCTCTATTTATAGGAAGAGAAATGACTTAGCTTCAAGCTAAAACTCTTAGACATTCACTCTAAATAGACTTCTATTTTATAACACTTAATTCGTTATTCATATGCGGGCCTCTTTATTCCGCGGAAAATGGTTCAAATTTACCATAAATTAATTAAAATTATCTATTTGTACTCTCAGTTAACAGCTGAAGTCAAAATTGCCCTTGCCGTTACCACACTTGCATACATTTTCTCTTTTCACTCACATGCAATTATTACCACCACAAGTCATGTGATTTTAATCGATTAAAAGAAAATTGATCATTTTGCATAATTAATAGGTATATTTGGACCTTTACCCAAGAACGAAAAAAAGGAAAACATTCACTTGCTTATCTTTCCCTTTCATCATTAATCTAACTAGAATAAATCAATATTACTTCACATTGGAAGAGAAAAATATTTTATTTATGGTGTTAAAAGTATTTCTAAAGATAAGTCATTTCTTAAAAATAAAAACACAAACTATGTGATAAGTATGACTAGTTGGTAGCCAAGAAATCGAGTTTTATTCAATAATTCTAACCTAAATCAAGAACAAAAATTGTGACGATTCGATCGATCACTTTGAGCTTTGACATTTCATTCAGCAGTTTGAGATCTTGAGTAATTTTATATTATGTGAAATGATTTGCATACATAGTTTATTTTAATGTTTGCAAGACTCGTAAATTATTTGATAGAGTGATTCTCAATTTGGATGCTTTAAGTTGGAAGAGTTTCCCAATGTTTAACTTTTAAGTAATAACCTGAGAATCCAGATTTGAGGGGTTAAATAGGTTCTTATGGTGATTTTGGACTTGGACATGTATTCGGATTTAAATTCGGAGGTTCGTAGAATGTTTTGGCTCCACTTGGTAATTCGAAGAACTAGATTCTCGTGTTTGACCGGGAGCTAGCTTTGTTGTTATCGGACTTATATTATGGCTTAGATACCTTGGACAAGTTCATTTAGATTACTGGGACTTGTATGCAAAGTTTTGATTCTAATACGGAATATCAAAGTGTGATTCAGACGTATTCGGCGAAATTAGAATGTCGGAAAATTACGAGAATAATTCAATTTTCGATCCATGAATTCGATTCCATTTGAGTTGTTTTGAGCCTTTCGATGAACTTGAATAATGTATTTAATTTGTTAGTGTAATTAGATTGGGTTCGAAGTATCACAACCCAAACTGGAGGGCCACAATGGGCATCCAGTCATTACTTGTTGGCCACCACCCCAAAGTACATCAATAAACATACTAACAATCATAAGTAGGCCGAAAGGTCATCACGAGAAAATCCTGAATATAACTTGAAGAATACTCGACAAGGTATGCCCCCAAATGATATACATGAGATATATGGGCCTATAAGGTTGAACAAAATACATATAGACATGCCATCTATCTACAATCCTCTAAGGAGTACATAAACATCATAAGGTCGGGACAGGACTCTACCATACCCATAAACATATGTATATAAGTACGCTGACTTAAGAAGGAAACTTCTGAGCAAGTAGAGTGCAACAACACATTCTGCTTAACTTATACTCGACAACCTATCTATGGTGACATGTGGGCATGAAATATAGTGTAACTAGGAAAAAAAGGACCTCAGTACAAGTAAAGTACCAACACAAGGTACGACCCCAAATGACATACATGAGATAAACAAAATACCTATACACATGCCATCTGTCTTCAAACTTCTAAGGAGTACATAAACATCATAAGGTCGGGACAAAATTCTTCATACCCATAAACATATATATATATAAGTTACTGACTTATATAGGAAACTTTTGAGCAAGTGGACTGAAACAACACCTTCCACTTAACTTGTACATATTAGAAGGACCGACAACTTCTCTATCATGACTTGTGGGCATGAAATACAGTGTCCCTAGGCAAAAGAGACCTGAGTACAAGTAAAGTAACAAGTACATAAGGCAGATAACAATATAAGATAAAGACATCTATGTAATAGAGGAATGAAAAACTCAACATTTGCTTTGTACTGCCACTATAGGCAATGATAGATATTAATATAGCTTATAAGCGCAAATAGTGCTATCATATGTATATGTTTATATATATACACAGACACACGCACATATAGTGCCTCCAACTCTCTGTGGGCATCATCATCATACTATCCACGTGGTCGGGGTGCGTCTATAGAGGCATTGTACCATATATATACATATATAACACCATCGGATTCACACACAGACACATAATATCTCTCGTGTGTGTGTATGCATATGTGTGCGTGCATATATATATATATATATATATATATATATATATATATATATTTGCCAAGCCTCTATGGGCATCATCATCATCATCATACCATCCACGTGATCAGGGTTGGATCTATAGCGATGTCGTACCATATATATACATATATAACAACACCGGAGTCGCACACAAACTCATGATATCATGTGTGTGTACATATACACACATGCACGTGCGATGTGCAAGATCCATTAAAAGACATCATAAACTTATTAGGGTGACGTAAGGTCGGTAAACCTCCGAATAGGTTATGTGAGCTAACTCGTCAACATATGATGTCATAAAACGCAGAAAAATCTATTAACATGTGCCTTATAAGAGATTCCAGGAATCAGAATATAGACACAA
The DNA here is from genome assembly GCA_034376525.1 of Nicotiana benthamiana. Taxonomy (NCBI): domain Eukaryota; kingdom Viridiplantae; phylum Streptophyta; class Magnoliopsida; order Solanales; family Solanaceae; genus Nicotiana; species Nicotiana benthamiana. The sequence goes on from CM067336.1 coordinate 82,545,875, forward strand.
TCATATAATCTTCATTGAAATGAAGATTTTGCAACTTTTCAAGCTACTTAAAATAGAACTTTATTATAAGGGCATTCGTTTATGTTATGTTCGTTCGGAATCATGTCAAAAGAAAAAAAAGAGTGTTTTATCATGCCTTAACCCTGTTAAGTCTTTAATAATTTCCAAAAAACTCTTCAAACAACTCAACTTAATCTACAATTGAATGTTGAGATTTATAATAAGTGTTAAATAAAGGCTAGGTCCGTAACATAAGCTACTTGTTTACGTTAATTCAGGCACCATGTCCCTTGTAACAAGGGCCTATTCCAATACCATATACCAACAACAACTAGAGCAATCCAGCAAGAATAAATAACAATAACAAGACACAATATATCAACAACAAGTCACAACTACTTCAGGACAAGCGCCAAACTCTGATTGGAACTCGCATAGCCCATATCTTTGTAAAGCTTCTTAAACTCTCCATCTTATATTAATTCAGTTAAGATGTATTCCAATATGAAAGTATGGGGTGTCTCATCCTTCCTCCCTTAGGAACATTCGTCCCTGAACGTTAACCTTAAAGACTTGCAAAAATCACGACAAAGACACCTCTGTAAACTGGACTAAAAACAACACACATGCAACCACTAAATATACCATTCATGCCACATAGGAGCAATGTATAGAAATGATAACACTTGGCCTGACATGGTCGTCAATCTAGAGCCATATAATCAGTTAGAAATAGGTGGCCGGTTTTAGATTTCATCTCTTCTATGGCATCCCATGTCATTTCTTCAAGGTTCTTATTTTATCATAATACTTTCACGGAGGCTACCTGGTTGATCATCAACTTACAGATATGTCGATCAAAAATAGCCACTAGAATCTCCCTGTATGATAGACCCTCTGTAATCAGAACTTCATCTACTGGTATAATCCGAGAAGAGTCTCTAATACACTTTCTTTGCATGGACTGACTCTAACTCTGGAGGCAATTGAAGCTCATAAGCTACTCTACCTATCAGTCGAGTGACTCGATAAGGCACCATATATCACGGGCTAAGCTTTCCCTTCTTATTGGATCCTATGACACCTTATATAGGCGACATCTTAAGGAATACCTCGTCATTATGACTTCCATACATTCTCACTTTAGGAGTTTTCCATTCTACCACCTTGGCCATCATGTAATTTTTATTTTGGTTCTCTTAGAACAAAATACAGTCATCACCTTGGCTCTCATAGTTCTTTTTCTACTTTTATTAAGCTTAGTTATCAGTTTTTTAGTTGTAACATCGCTATTCAACCCTTTTTAGCACCTTGTATGTGGATACATGTATATTTCTGCTCCGCCTGGGAAGTGATTGATTTATAATAGGCTTTAGCTTCTCGGCCTCGTATTCTATTCTCTTGACTTATTCCAGTCTCGTAAAAATTTATATATTACTTTTCATCTTACCTCGCTTACTTTTTTATCTTTTAAATTAATGTACTTCTGTAAAAGCTCGCACGTTGCTATTTTTAGCATAGCTTGTCCTAACTGACACTTTTGAACTGAATGATGGATATGGAGAATCGTTCATCCAAGCAATAATTTATAGTCCATGATCATCTTTGTATACCGACCACATGACATCGCTCGTCTCATATAATGGCTTCTTATTTCAACAATATTCTAGATTACGACTCTGCTCTCATTTGTGTTCTTTACTCGAATAGTAATAATTATTCTCCCTCACCCGGGTAATATCTAGGAGCCTCCTAGTCTTCCAGGAGTTCATCCAATATATTGTATTTCCATTCTTTGAAAGTATTTTCATGATAAGTCACATGTTTTGGACATCAACATAGTACAGTCAGATGATAACATGGCATATGAGGAAGAATCGATGGCCATTTTGCAGGTTCAAAAACTGAGATCTAAAGATATTGCATTAGTCAAGGTTCAGTGGAGAGGTTAATCGGTGAGGCTTCTTTGGAGACCGAATCAGATAAAACAGATATCCTAATCTTTTTGGCATCTTTGTATGAAGCTAAACCTATTCGAGGACAAATATATGTTTAAAAGGAGAAGGATGCAAGGACCTGGTTGATTGTTTTGTGTATTTGAGCTTCATTCCTATATTTGATGCTTTCCTTATGTGTGTTTATTGTTTCATGACTTGCGGGGTTGGTTGGTTTGGTTTCGGGGAGTTTTAGTGTGCATTTGGAGACTAAGTCTCCTTTTGGAAGCTTAAGTTGATAGAGTTGTCCAAGGTTAGACTTTTGTGTACACTATTTTGGATAAGAGATTTAGTTATTACAAAAGTTTCGTGTGGTAATTTGGACTAAGGCATATATTTAGATTTGGATATGGAGGTAGAAGATTTTGAGCTTGTTTGCCGCAAGGACACAATTTGAAGAACTGGAAAGTTCTTATGTTTGACTGATAGTTAAATTTGATAATATGGGGCTTTGAATATTATTCTAAACCCTGGAATGTGTTTGTGTTATTGTTTGGAACTTGTGCGCAATGTTTTTCTGGAACCTCTATTGGTTAGGCTTGAATCGAACGTTTGGTTGAAAGTTTAGAAGTTCTTTAGCTCAATAGAAGTGAAACTTCTGATTTGAACTTTGATTCGTTAATATGATGTTATTATGTATTTTGAGGCTTAGTGTTAGACCCTAACTCTTTGTCATTGGGCGTGGCAAGGATTTAGGCGTGATGGCCTTTTCAGTGGCCTATGTGCGGGCAAAACATTCATGTGGGTGACGGATAAGACATCGTCATTCAGGGCTGTTATGGGCATGTATTAGCCAAGGCCTTGGGACAAGCAAGGGGAGCTTGGTAAAGGCTTAAAAAGGTAACATGGGCAATGTTAGGGCGCCATCGCACGACATGCGCGCCAAAATCACTGGCATAGAACTTAGGGTTGTGGCAGCTAGTGCGGGATAAGCTAAGCCAAGGCCACAATGCGGGATGATGGTAATGGATTTCAATAGCTAAGACATGGCTATTTGAAGAAAAACACAAGCAATGGCACGAGGGAAATGAAGGTTGATATGGGCAAGGCAGAAACTAGGCCAAGGCAGTGCGCGGGCGGCAGTGGCGTCGGGCGTGTGCAACAAAATCATGGGTGACGGATTGCGGGAAAGGCATTGGCGTGGAGTAATATCGAATTGAGCTAAATCTTGGCACAAAAAAAGCCTTGGGAAAATTCAGCTGGCCAAGTGAAGATAACATATGCATTGCACATGAAAAGTTGTTTTGGCGGTTACCTTGTCATAACCTCTTTGTCCCATGATCTGATTATGCTTCTATCCATTATCCATTTCGTGTATAATGTGGCCTAAGTAGTTAGGGATGTCAATTACATGTTAGAAAAAGATTTAAACTTAGCCCGACAAGTGGCAAAAGCTATAGACGACAAGTGTTATTGTGTTGTGAAGTTTGAGGGCTACCTAAATTCTATAAATAGGGCCTTTGGGAATTAGTTAGATTTTTGTGGTTAATTTCGTGTGAAACTATAAGTGGGAAGCAAGAGTGAAACGTGAGGGTTTCAAAGTGTTTCAAAAGGGCTAAGGTTCGGCTTGGGCAGATCTTAGTGTTGACCAAGAACGACTTGTGTTCTTTGTTAAAAGTGGGCTGTGAGCGGGCTGTGTTCATAGAAAAGTGAGGATCCTTTGTATATTTTCAAAGTTAATACAAATATTGGGATTTTTTCCCGTATATGCTTGTGTTCTTATTGATTGCTGCCTAAAATTTGCTTAAGCCAAAACTTGCTGAGATTTGGGTAAGTGTTAAGGAAAGCTGATTCAAGTGCGGGGCTCAACTACCGTGCGGGTGTGACTTTAAGCCGACCAAATATACCCTCGTGAAAATAGTATCAGAGCGGAGTAGGTTTGTAGCAGTGGAGAGTTGATCAGTAGCAGATTTCGTGGGGCTATTTAAGAACATGGCTGGTGGAACAAATGCTGAAAGAGTGGAGCAGTTGGAAGCAGTCATTGGGCAGGTTTTGGAAATAGATGATGATTCTTCTGTAATTTGAGAATGGCACGTTTGGAGGCATATTATGCGGCGAGGCATGAAACTATGCTGGCAAAAATGTCCTTGGTACGCCAAGAGAAGGAAGAACTACGCGAGGAGGTGGCTCAACTTCGAAGGGCATTGCAAAATTCTTCTCCTAGAAGTGATGAACGCACTAAGTTGGGGATTCCGGAACCAAAGGATTCTTGTGGGAAATAGAGCAATATTTCCAAGCTGCTTGCGTACCGGATGATGAAAAGGTTGTGATCACGCCTATCTATTTATATGATGACACAAAGGTGTGGTGGCGTCACGAGTTGCGGATGGGGAAAGTGTTGGACTACCCAAAATTGAGACTTAGGAAATGCTGAAGAAGGAATAAAAATACCAATTTCTTTTATCAAACTCGTCATGGGTTGCACGAGATGGACTGCGTCACTTGAAACAAAGTGGCACGGTGAGGAAGTATGTCAAGGAATTTTTGTCTTTGATGCTGAATGTAAGTAATATGGTAGAAGAAGACAAATTGCATTACCCTATGAGAGAATTGAAGGGCTGGGCACAATTGGAGTTGTGAAGGCAAAATGTTTAAAGCCTGTCTACGGCCATTGATGTGGCAGATGTGTTGGTGAACCTAAACATAGGTGATGACCCTGCTCAAACTTCGCATTCAAAGTTCGACGGAAGGAAAGACAAAGCAAATAATAGAAGAAAAGCGGGAATGGCCAAGCTGCTAAAAATGAAGAATTTGCCGAGAAAGTAAGATAGGAAATTCACAACGTCAAGGAAAGGAGCGAAAAATTCAAAGGCCGCTCTACTTGTGCTAGACTCCACTTGAAGAAGGACTGTACGGTGCAGGCTAGGGTGAACGCAATGCTACCTGCAGAAAAACATGAACAAGTGACGGAGGCAAATGCTATAGTGGTAGATGTGAATGGACCACCAGAGGCGTTGTTTGTCAATAACATTTTGGGGCTGATTAATTTAGTTGGCTCAATGAGAACGTCAATTTCAAAGGGTGGGGGTGGTTTGTTAGACCCTTACTCTTTGTCATCGGGCGTGGCACGGCTGTGGCAAGGATTTAGGTGTGATGGCCTTGTCATTGGCCTATGTGCGGGCAAAACATGCGGGAGACGAACAAGACATATTTATTGAGGGATGTTACGTCAAGTATGGGCCAAGGACATGGGACAGGCAAGGCACTAAAGGCTTTACAAGGCAGCATGGGCAATGTTAGGGTGTCATGGCATGGCAAACGCTCCAAAATCAGTGGCATGGCACTTTGGGTTGTGGCAGTTTGTGCGGGCTAAGCTATGGCAAGGAGGAAATTTTGGATGATGGCAATGGCTTTCAATAGCTAAGGCAATTCTATGTGAAGGAAAATACAAGCAATGGCACGAGGGAAATGAAGGTTGACATGGGCAAGGCAGATACTAGGCCAAGGTAGTGCGCGGGCAGCAGCAACGTCGTGCGTGTGTGAAAAAATCATGGGCGGGGGATTGCAGGAAAGGCAATGGTGCAGAGCAATATCAAATTAAGCAAAGTCTTGGCACAAATCAAGCCTTGGGCGAAATTCACTTGGCCAAGTGAAGATGATACATGCATTGCACATGAAAAGCAGTTTTGACGGTTACCTTGTCATAACCTCTTAGTCCCATGATCTCATTATGCTTGTATCCGTTATTCATTTTGTGTATATTGTGTCCTAGGTAGTTAGGAACATAAGCTACATGTTAGAAACAAAATTAAGCTTAGCCCGACAAGTAGCAAGACGACAAGTGTCATTGTGCTGTCAAGTCTAAGGGCTGCCTATATTCTATAAATATGGCGTTTTGGACTTACTCCGATTTATTTGGTGAATTTCGTGTGAAATTCTATGTGGGAAACAAGAGTGAGACATGAGGGTTTCAAAGTGTTTCAAAAGGGGCTAAGGTTAGGCTTGGGCAGATCTTACTATTGGCCAAGAATGACTTGTGTTCTTTGTCAAAAATAGGCTGCGAGCGGACTAAGTTCATAGAAAAGTGAGGGTCCTTTGTATATTTTCAGAATTAATGAAAAGGTTGGGATTTTTTCTATATATTCTTGTGTTCTTATTGATTGCTGCTAAAATTCATATAAGCCAAAACTTGCTGAAATTTGGCTAAGTGTTAAGGAAGGCTGAATCAAGTGTGGGGCTTGACTGTCGTGCGGATGTGACTTTAGGCTAACCAAAAATGCCTCTATGACACTTAGGATAGGTTCGGGTCATGTTTGTTGACTTGTTTAGTATGATTGGATGGGGTCCAGATGGCTTAGATAGGGTTCAAACTCCCCAAAGCATGTTTGAAGTTTGCTGATATGCTAGTATCTAGTGTTGACCACGTATGCGAAGGGATTCTCGCATTTGCAATAAAAAATTTAGAGCTGGGGAGGATTTGTTCTTTGCATTCCCCTTGGAGTATCCAGTCGTAGTATCTTGTGGAGTTGTTCTTCACTTTCGCATCTAAAGGCTGCATTCGCGATGTACAGTTGGGAGTTGGGGGCTTTGGCTTTGACGTTCGAGGGTGCTTGGTCATGTTCGCATAGGAGGCTGGTAGGAAAGCTTCGCATTGCAAAGTGTAATTTCAGAAAGAAGCATATTTGTACTTCGTGAACACGAGGCTTGGGCTACCTTTTCAAAGGGTGCCCCTGGGAAGAATATTTAAGTTATCATTTCAAGATTTTGCCCCATTCTCTCATATTTTGAATGCTATACTTGGAGAGGGGCGATTTTGTGTAATGATCTAGTCAGTCGTTTTGAGCCACATTATTCTGTTAGGCGGTTTGATACTTTGAGTCATATGTTGCACTTTTATATATGGTTGGTTCTGATGTTCGAGGAGTTCAATTGATTTGTCATAGTGATTTTGAACTTGGAAGCTTGGGATTTGATGGTTTTAATATGTTTATATGGTGATTTTTGACTTGGACGTATGTTTGAATTTGATTTAAATTTTCCTAGTTGATTTTGACATTAGTTATTGAAAGATGACAATTTGCAGAATTAGAGAGTTCATAAGTTTAACCGGAGAATGACAATTTGCAGAATTAAAGTGTGATTCAGATGCATTCGGCAAAGTTGAATTGTTTGAAAATTAAGAGAATGATTTAATCATTGATTCTTGGTTTTGAGGTTATGTGTGGTATTTCGAGCCTTTATATAAGTTTCAATTAGGTATATGGACTTGTTGGTATGATTATATTGGGTCCTATGGTGATCATGTTACTTTTGGGATAGTTTCAGCCCGTTTCTAGGCCCCTTTTAGCTACTACTTTTTACTTATAAGAGTATACGTTGTGATCATACAGCTCTGGGCGGCGTTTCGGAAGAGTAAAGTAGAGTTTTTGTTTTGTGAATCACATTTGTAGAGGGAATGTTTGCGATGGCACAGAAGAAATTTCTGATGTCACAAGGGTGACTTGTTAGTATGATTATATGGGGTCCCATGGTGCTCATGTGAGTTTTGGGATAGTTTTCTACCATTTCTAGACCCTTTTTAGCTTCTTCTATTTGCTTATTAGAGTATACGTCGCGATCACGTAGCTCTGAGCGGCATTTCGGAAGAGTAAAGTAGAGTTTTTGTTTTGTGAATCACGTTTGTAGAGGGACTATTTGTGATGGCATAGAATAAATTTCTTATGTCACAAGGGTGACTTTTGAATCTTGTATTTTGCAATCTATAAGCAATTTAGAGAGGATCCAAAAATGAATATTATTGCCCTTTGTGCCTCATTTATCAAAAAACATATCGTTTCTTAAATTTAGCTTTTAACAAAATGTTATGGCCATTAAACAAGAGGCTATCGGGAACACATTGATCGAGTTTATTAAGGTTTTCTCTTCACGATTGCGAAGCTTCTTGGCCGCAATCTTGAAGGATAAAAATATGCTGGATATTTTGTGGACAACAGTCGGCGAGGTTGGTGACTACTAGGGTGTACATAGACCGAGTTGACTCGAATTTTTCAATTATCAAAATAAACCAAGTGTCTCAGATTTTTAAATGTTTAAACCAAACCAAACCAGCAAAATGCAGGCTTTTCAATCTCAATTTTTCTCAGATTTTTTGGTTTTCTCGGGTTTGTTGGATATTTTCGGATAAAATCATCATAGCATAAAATATATATTTTTTTGTCTAATATTTCTTAGGTCCTAGTAGAATAAAACTATATATGATGTTTTTCATGAAAATAATACAATATAATGTGAGATGAGTCATGATTACTAAAATACTACAAGTCGCATAAAATAAATATTGCTAATGAAGAAGCCATAATGAAAATAAACATAATCTAAAATTATTAAGCCATACTAAAATAAATAGTAGCTATTAGTTGCATGACTAAATAATGATAAAAATAAGTTATGCATTTTCACTATCTAAACCAATGCAATACTAAAAGAATAAATATACAATACTATTGTCATTCCTACTTCTTAGTATTGATCGATTTTCTTTCTAGCATTAGTATTGATTTGATTTTGCTTTGGGCTTTACTTGAGTTATTAACATTTGTGGACTATAAAACATATTTGATCATTCAAAAATTCTATGTTCTAGCTTGAAATAATACATTAAAAGAGAGAACTATGAAAAAGTTTTAAAATATTTACAAAATTACATTACAATAATTATTTTTATGTATAATATTTTTCAAAACTTGTATTCATATTATGTCGGGTTGGTATGGTTTCTGGTTTGACTTGTTTCAGATAAAACCAAACCAATTATGGTTGAGTTTTTTTTTCTGACACCAAACCAAATCATAGTAAGGTTTTCTCTGGATTTGATCGAGATTTAATGATCTGGCCGATCGTTTTGACAGTAATAACCTCGATCCTCTATTTACTTCTTCCCTTAATATTTCCTGCTTATATGATTAGCCGGGAGGTTTTGTTTTTAGTCTCTGAGTGATTTGGGACCCTTAGTCGTCATAACGGAAGATTAAGTTCTCAGATTTTTACCATAGTCAAAACTGTATGAAGACGACTCCGGAAGAGAGTTTCACCGATTATATTAGCTCTTTTGGATGATTTTGGACTTAGGAGTGTGTCCAAATTGTGTTTTGGAGGTTTGTAGCTGAATTAGTCTTGAAATGGGAATAAATTGAAGTATGTGGGCCTGAGTCGGATTTCGATTCCAGAAGTTAGAGTAGGCCGATAATGTCGAATATGCCATGTGTGAGAAATCGGATGTGGTGTGATAGGTTTCGGCATCAGTTATAGAAGTTTGAAGTTTCAATATTCATTAATTCTGGATAGGAGGGTGATTCATGTTTTTGTTGTTGTTTGAAGTGTTTTGATGGCTCGACTAAGTATGTATGGCATTTTAGGACTTGTTGGTATCTTTTGTTGAGGTCTTAGGGGTCTTGGGTTGATTTCGGATGGTTAACGGATTGAACTGGAAGTTGGAGGAATGGCTAAAACATTGCAGTTTCCGGTGTAATTGCTTCTGCGGTAGGGCGACCACAGGTGCGAACTTGGACATGCGGAAGGGAGCTCGCAGATGTAGCCCTGATCTGAGTAACCAATGGTCACATGTGCGACAAAAGGAGCGCAAAAGCGGAGCCGGTCCTGCGAAGAAGGAATTGGAGGAGAGGAAGGCGAACTGAGAGAGGACTTCGCAGAATAAGACCATTATCCGCAAGTATGCACGCGCAGGTGCATCCACCACACTGCATAAGAGTACCTAGACCTCTTAAGTCATTTTTGCACCTACGATGGAATTTCTGCGAGTGCAACTAAAGGCTGGCAGGTGCGAAGATCGCTAGGAAGAAAGGGATAAGATCGAGGGTTTTTCTCCCATTTTCATTGTTGGACCTAGAGAACTTGTACTAAGGTGAAATTACAAGGGTTTTCTATAGGAAACATTTGGGTAAGGATTATATACTTATTTTTTATTAATATCCCCTAATCCATTGTTAATTAAATAATAAATTAAGGATTTGGGTTGAGAAAATTGGGAAAAAAGTTGAAAAGTTCATCAATAAAATTTTTGAGTTTTGATTGGGATTTTGACATCAGATTTGAGTAATTTTGGTACGAGTGAACTCGTGATGTTCATATTTTATGACTTTTATCCAATTTCGATAGTTATACCCGAGTCGACCTTTTGGGGCAATTTTCTAATTTCATATTTAAGGCTTGCTTTCATTAACTAGATTAGTTTCTTATACTTTAATTTATGGTATGTAATTGCTATTGGCTAGATTTGGGCCATTCAGAGTCGGAATATCGTGGAAACAATACTGATTTATTAAGCTAGGTTTGAGGTATGTTGGTTTCATAACCTTGTGTGGGGGAAATCCCATTAGGATTTGGTACTATTCTGATATGTGAGTGATGTGTAAGTGAGGTGACGGCTACGTACACGGGATATGTTTTTGTAAAATTTGATATTTATTAAGTAGTAACCTGTTTTCATCTTAATTGAGTTATACCAACATGTGTAGTTATCCTGTTTAGCCTAATATCGCATGTCTACGTGCTTTAAATGCTTATATGAACTCTGTGCAATATGCCTAGTTGATTTCCTATTTTTTCTTGATCTATATCATATTAACTATATAATTCTTGTTATTAATTATTGTATTCATCGATTTGAGCTGTGTCATTACTTTGACACTATGAGGCACTACATCGGGGATCCCCCTGCTCATTTACTTTTGACAATACGAAGAGGTACCTCGGGAGATTTCCCTGCATATTTACTTTTGATAATACGAGGCGGTACCTCAGGAGATTTTCTTGCATATTTACTTTTGGGAGTACGAGAAGGTAGCTCAGGAGATCCCCCATTGTTTTATCCCTATGTCATGTACTGTTATTTTTCTGTGGTTTTCTCTTTGTTAAATTCCAGTGTCTTATTAAACTGCAATATTTTTCTACCTTATTTATTATATATACCAGTACGACCCTAACCTGACCTCGTCAGTACTCGACCGAGGTTAGGCTTGCCACTTACTTGTTACCGTTGTGGTGTACACATGCTACTCTTCTGCACATGTTTATATAAAGATTTAGGTGCTTCGTATCAGCCTTGTCGTCACTGAGCAATGATACTTTTGAGAATTCAAGGTATATCTGCCACGTCCACAGACCTTGGAGCCCCCCTCTATTCCCTCGTACATCATTTACTTTTATGTACTCTTTCTTAGACTCTGGTGCATAAAGATACTAGTTTTTCTTCTTTAATTCGTGACATATGATTGTCTTTATAAATATGGTACAAGCCGAATAACATTTTTACCAGTTATTTAATTATATGTTGTAGTCAGTTGTTAAATTCTTTTCTTCCATTTTTGTTATTCCCCAAATGTTAGGCTTGCCTAGTCGTAGTACAAGGTGTCGTCATGTCATCATACGGAGGAATAATTGGATCTTAACAAATTTGTATCAAAGCTCTAGGTTCATAGGTGTCATGAGTCACAAGTAGGTTTAGTAGAGTCTCTCAGATCGGTATGGAGACGTCTGTACTTATCTTCGGGAGGCTATGGAACTGTTAGGAGAATTTCACTTCTTTTGATTCCTTGTCATGCAAAATTTTCGACTTCGAAATTATAAACTTGTGTCTTTTATTCGCTCATAGATGGTGAGGACACATACAGCCGAATAAGATGACCAGGCACTCATGCCCCCTGCTAGAGCCGGGAGAGGCCAAAGACGTCCATTTGGTGCAGTCAGAACACCCGTGCGAGCTGCTACAAAGGATCCACCAGTAGCTCCAATCGGAGTGTAGGCACCTCAGATGCATGTTACTGCACCAAATCTTCACGAGACCCTTGCATAGTTTTTGAGCATGTTCGGTACTCTAGCTCAGGTGGGGTTGATTCCACTTACTCCTCCCATATCTCAGGCCAGAGGAGAAGCACAGACTCCTACCGCCCACACCCCAAAGCAGCGGGCTCAGGTCGATCAGGTTCCAGAGGTTATACCAGTGTAGCCAGTAGCCATAGTTGGGCCCGAGGGTAGGGCAGCAACGTCTAAGAAGGAGCAGCTCAGGCTCGAGAGGAATAAGAAGTACCACCCTCGTACTTTAAATTTCTTGGCAACAGAGAACGCCCAAGTGTTTCTTGAGGACTACCACTGTATCCTTCGTACTATGGGTGTAGCAGAGTCGAGTATAGTTTCTTTAACTGTGTTCCAGCTTAGAGGAACGGCCTATCAGTGGTGGAATGCTTATGAGTTAGGTAGTCCGGCCGAGGTAGCTTCACTCACCTGGACTCAGTTCTTGGATATGTTTTTGAGGGAGTATGTTCCCCATAGACTTAGAAATGAATGATGCACCGAGTTTGAGCAGTTGTGCAAGTGTGCTATGACTGTGTCAGCGTATGCAGTTTGTTTCAATGATTTGGCTAGACATGCACCAGCCTTGGTTGCTACAGTTTGAGAGAAGTTCTGTCAGTTTATCGAGGGGCTCCATCCTAGCATCAGATTTAGCATGGTCCGGGAGTTGGAAATAGATATTTCTTACTAGCAGGTTGTGAGTATTGATACTCTCAAATTACACTTTGAATAAATAGTGTAAGGCTTTCAATCTCAAATATAATAATTTAACAAGGTTGGGGTCAAATCCCACGTGGAATAGGTGTGAAAAGGTCACTTCAGTAGTATGAAACTTGACTTAAGTCGTAATTCTACTCTTTTATCTTAACAAGAGAATAATATAATTGTAATGTAACAAGATAACTACTTTGTTGTGAGAATGCGATTAATTTTATTAAGGAAATCAAGGTTCTGTCCCCATCAATGAAATGTAATGCTATAGGTGTTAATATTATATTTTTCTAATAGAAGGTCCTTTGATATGCAGATGGTTTCTAAATGACTATCCAATATTTTTAAATGGTTGGGTAGTATTTTTTTCTTTATAATTTTTCCAAATATAAAAGAGTTGTAGTTAAGAACAACCAATTTATGCCAAATAGAACCAACTGTTGATACCCAGTTTTTTTCAAGGTTTTTTAGTACTAAAAAACACTTCCAAAATAACATGTATGTGCGTATATAAGCACACCCAAGAGGTTTGATACTTTTCCAAATTTATTATGATTTCTAAACCAACTTATTTCCTATTTTAACACCACAAAATCCAATACTTTATTCCCAAAATTATTAATTTGTTGAAAAAAATATTTCATTCTCATATTTATACCAAAATAATTAATTTAATTTTTACATATTTTTATATATTTATTTGGTATTTTTAAAGCAAAATGGCATGTAATTGAAATTATATCCCACTTTATGATTAATAGAATTTTATAATTATAAATCTAGTTCCAATATTTTAAATTGATATTTTTATAGTATTTGTTTGCTCAGTATTTTTAATTTACTTTTTAAATCATTATTATTATTTTTATAAAATAAAAAGTGGTAACCTAGCTATTTAACACTTAGCCCATTTGTGTTTCAATTACAACACTTTTTCCTTTCAATTCTAGCCCTCAATTTGGCCCAATTCCGCCCCCAAATTAAACGATCCAAATCCTAAAAAACCCAATCCACGACCCGATCTTAAAACCCGCCCGGTTTCCCTTTAAATCCATATTGTTGATCATTTTGATCAATGGCCGATATTCTTTATTTCCTTTTTTAATTTCCTAACCCCTATGTCATTTGCACAAAGACGTCGCCTTTGAATTCTCTTGGTCTCTCAGATCCTCTCAAGCTTCTCTGAGACCCTAATTGCCTCCCACCTGCTCCTACCTCATTTCCACCGAAATCCATGGCATCTCCGGCCATGACGAGACTCACTCTCTCTCACAACTAAGCCTAAGTTATTTGTAGGTTGGAGGCCTGACCTCAATGGTCCTCCTTCAGATCTGTCTCAGATCTGTAGATCTATGGTTTCTCCTGCCACACTCCGGCATATTCAAGCATTAGAGACCTAACTCTTGATCTGCTTGACTCAGGATCTGAGGTCTTCCAAGTCTTTCTCGTTTCTACGGTTTCTCTGAATGTCATGCTATTCGAGGTTCTTTCTTTGTTTGTTTTCCTATATCTATGTTGAAACTATGCTCTACTTGACATTTTAAGTGTTTTCACTAAAAGTTTCTTTTCAAAATCGTTTCTCTTCGATTTTAGGGTTTCTGAAGGATTTTTTTGAAAGAAAATATTTCTGATCCTTCTTCTTCTTTGCTTTAAGTGTGTTTGCCCATGCCCTGTTCATGTGATTTATTTTATTTTGGCATGTGTTGCCCTCCACATTTTCATTCCTACTATGAATATTATTCCTGTTAATCCTTCCTTAAATGAATATTATTCCTGTTAATCCTTCCTTAAATGAATATTATTCCTGTTAATCCTTCCTTAATTTTATTTACTCTTTTACTATGTGTGTTTACCGACAAGATTATTTGATTTCGTTTACTGGACTCTGTTCATGTTCCTACATGCTTCATCTACTTGTTTTCACATTTGTATTATCTCATTCTTCTGAACTTGTTAGTTGCCAAGTTTTCTCAAATATAATCTTCATAAGTTTTTCCTATGTTTTTCAAACAAGCTATCATATATGTTTCGTTGGAACCCTGAAACGAATGGCTTGCTTTCCCGCTTCCATGTCTGGTTCAATTTTGAATCCCTAAGATTTTGGGGTTTCCTTTGACGATGTGGGTTTTTTGTTGACGTTATGGCTCCACTGTGGAACCCTAAACTCTCAGACTCATTATGAGTCTGCAAATTAAACCTCTATCTCTTTGCTTATGATTCTGAATTTCTTTTCGATTAAACACTATTTAAATAATTCGAATTTCTCTTCTTAATTCACATGTTTGTGTGTTTTATATATGAGGACTCTTCTTTCAAAAGGTTTTGACAGCTAATTAATTGATTCCCTTTGATGGGGTTTTGACTAATTGCCACTGATTTTCCTTCGATTGAACCTCCTCTGCCTTTCTTGACTAGGTTCTTTCAAAACAAGCTTATAATTTTGGTTTCATGATTGTTTAATTGATTCCTTTACCATATTTGGCACAAACTGTGTACTATTGATTGTTTTCCTTAAACAACTTTTATATACTTACCTATTTTGCGCTACTTTGGAAGTTTTTTATCAAATTTTCTTTTCTTAACTTATTTTCACCCGATAAAATTAGAATCCGTTAAAATCAGAATCCCTTCTTAATGACACCTTCTTGCCTTCTTTATTTGTTTCTCTGCACTATATAAAAAGATGTCTTTCTACACTTTCAACACGATCAATTGGAATACTTTCAAAAACATGACTTCCAACTGAATACTTCAAACACACTTAGAATTCAATATTTTCACGAGCATTTGAGTTATTCCATCAACTCACACTCACACACATGAAGTGTTCTCTGTGATTGTGGCTTGTTTCCAAGAATCTTGCTCTCTTTACTTATCTTTTTGAAACTGGTATGTTCTTTATTTAATGTTTGCCTCACCCCTATGTACTTCTATAGTTCATTCTTCGTTTGGCTTACTATTTATATGATATAACTTTCTGCAAGCTTTACTTCTTTCTTTGTTTCTACTCTCATATGAATTCCTACCCCTAATTCCCTTTGTATGGCTGAGTTGTGGTTCAAAAACATAGCAATACTTGAATTGTCCATGGATATGAATTGGACCTTCTGAGTCCTGAGCTCTTTTAATTCCCATCCCCATTCCCTTTACATGTATGCTGAGTTAAGGCTTTGGTCAGACAGTGTCCTAATCACTGCCCAGGCCATGGTCTGACCTTCAATAGGTCTTTACTCTCAATTTTTTGGCTGACAGGCTGGTCAGGGGTGTGCCAGCCTACCATATGGCTTGGCATGACCACCAGCCTACCTTGGCACTCCCTAATCCCCTCTATTGCACTTGCACTTGTTCCTAGAATCTAAGTTCTGCCCCCTTCTTGTGAGCCTTGCCTTGGGACCTATGAGCTCCCTCTGAACTTGGACACTGGAAGGTTGGCCTTTGGCCTTTCCACACTGCACTTTAATTCAGTTCTAATTGATATCTGGGGTGTATGCACTGCTTGGAGTTCCTAAAACTCTTTGGAACTTTGAAACACCCTAGATAAGGGAAGGCTTTGGAAATCTTGATCCCGAAAGTGGGTCTTCTCATATTATTAGACATTGAGTCTAAATTATGCTTCTCTGATGTAGCTGTAACTTCTGATGTTTTTTTAACTTTTAGTTTGATTTATTGGGCTGTAATAATTATTAATAAACTCATGGGGATTTAGTAAATAAAGGGAGGGGGTTTACTTTTATACACGAGGGTAGATACCTGCCTATAGGGGTCAATTTCCGATTTTTTTTTGTAAATACTCATATAGATATTATGTCTATAAGCTCTTGCATATATAAACGTCATTAGGTAAACCATTTGTAGGTTTAATAATAAAGCTGCATATAGACATCATGTGCATAATACTTCTATTAATGTCTGTATGGTGTTAAATCACTAAACGTATAGAAAGCATGCTTATAAGAAATCTCGAATTTGAACAACCTCATTCATTTAAAACAATATCAATTGTTGGAACTCATATTTATTTTACTAAAACTCGTAATCTTCTACCTCTTTTCTAAAACCAGCTAAAACTGGTAAACCTTTTCTATAATCGATCTGCATTTTTTCTGAAACTCGTAAACCTTTTAATCAGTCTACATCTTTTCTCAAACTTGTTTCTTTCTATTAAAACTAGTAAACTCTCCTACAATCAGTTTGCACCTTTTCTGAAATTCATTTCTTTCTGTTAAACTGGTAACTCTTATTCTAAAATCAGTTTGCATCTTTTTCCTAAAATCAGTAGATCCCCTGCCTAATTTTATTCAACAATAGACAAAAGGTTGGCTAATAATCATTGGGTCAGCCTTATACAACTGCATCCAAGCGGACCTAATGCAGACTTCTTGTATAAAAATATGTGTTGAACCAGTCTGTTTATCACTTTAATTTAAACCCAGACCAAATCAGTACGTGCAAGACATGCTAAACTACATGCTTTTATTTGATTTAAAGAGGCTTACTTGAGTCTTTTTTTATTTGCTTCCTCATACTTGCATTACGTGTTTTGAATATCGTCTTAGTATTTTGTCCTTTGAAAACTCTCAAAAGATCCAAAACTTCTTTTCCCTTTAGGATTAGTAGTTCTAAAATTCTCCGGGACTGATAGCATTGGGACGGGTACTAGCATGCAATAAATAATGATACGTTAAGTGGTTTAAATACCTTAACGCAATGGAAAGGGAAGAATATGGATATGATGACCAGCGCACTAATATCACGTGCATCTCATCAGTGTACGCCGGGTATTGCACTGATGTAATCCATATTATTTGCAAACCTAGGACCCCCTTTCCCTTTTACTTGTTATTCATATAAGATATTCAAAATTATCTTTCTAAACTTTATACTCATGTTATTTTCAAATTCTTAAACTTACCTGCAATATTATGTGGAAACCCCTTCTACTTGAGACTTCTATTTGTTTCCTTGTTGTTTAAAGTCACAATTGTAGTATAGTCGGGAACCACACTAGTGGATCATGAGGGGTGCCTAACACCTTCTCCTCAAGATAATTTCTATCCCTTATCCAAACTCTATTTTCTTCATCTCAAATTCTTCTTAAAAAGTATCCTAATGCACTATAATCATTAGGTGGCGACTCTCCAAACTCTAAAAAATACCAATTCTCGAAATATAATAGAGTTGTCCTCCAAAATATCGTATATCCGATTTTGAACGATTTTCGCGAGAAAAAGGGGGCGTCGACACTCACTTGTTCCTAAGTGATTCTATTAAATAAGGTTAAAAGTCCTGAGTTCTTGACATTCACTTGTTCCAAATCCTAACCCACTTTTCCAAGTAAAGAAAGAGTAAAATGGAATAAATTAATGTTTGCAACCTCCAACAATAAATAAAGCACAAGAAATGAATAAATATTAAGTAGCCATTAAATATATATTCGATATTAAATACTCATTAACATTATACCTATTTAGTATCCACAACCTTAGTATTTAAAATTAGTTACTCATACTAGAATACAAAAGAAAAGCAATAAATAGAGTTATAATGCTTACAAAATTTTAAGGTTCCATATTCAAAAGCTTCCAAAATAATGGTATATTTAATTACTTCAATGTAGTCCCTTTTTTTAACTTAACGCACCACACAAATCCTAGTAAATCTATTTATAGTGGACTAAAAGTCAGGGTCAAGATTTGACAAAAATGCCCCTGTAGAGCTCTTATGCCACCACATAATATTCCAAGACCATTTATGTGGTTCTCTTAGTTGACATATGCGTCACAGAATTTCAGATCCTCAAGCCTGGATTCCACCGCATTTACATTATGCGATCAAAATATCAGTTATGCTACCGTATTTTCCATCGCAGAAGTGCTATACGCAAGTTCTTCAATTTCAATTATGCGATTCGCATACTTGCAGCATTTTCCAAATATCAGTTATGTGACTGTATTTTCCATCGCAATTGCATAATGAATCGCACAATCTTGCCTTCAGTTGTTCAAAATAGTTGCTTCAGTTTGCGGTGATTATGCGGTCACATACTTGCAGCATTCCTGCTCTTTTGTGGATTTTTGACTTCTTTTCCATGTGTTTGGATCTTCAAGTCTTTTCTACTCCAAAACACTAAAATTTTATAAATTTTAACTACAAATGCATTGAAAGGCGAACTAAAATCTATGTTATTGGTATCAAAAGTGTCGAAATTCTACGGCACACCAACACCCCATCTTAAACTCTTTCTTGTCCTCAAGCAACTACAACAAAATTATCCTATCTTATACTACTTCTATTCTGACATGTCACATAACAGTAGTGACTACAAATGGCTTTGACTGACAGCTAACAAGCATGTAACTTCTTTTATTTACCCTTTCTGGAGGACAACTATCATTTAACAATAAGACTAATCGACTTGTGAACTTTGAGCCTCAACCAAAATGAAAAAAATACAATTCACATCTATGTGTGCACTTGTATTCTATCTCAAGAACCTAACTTCTGCAAAATTTTGGAGTTCGTGTGCGTTCACAACAATGAAAATCCTCAACTTACACATATGTACATGAGATGCAATCAAAATACTCTTGCACTCGGAACGAAAGCTACACGCTACAAATATCAGTCCATATGCTTGCCCTTACTTTAAATTGTTGCTATTCTCAGAAATGATTGGCTGTGGATAACAAAGGACTTTTCACGGGTTATAATGTAGGCTTTAGGATGGGTTGGATGAATATTTGAGAATGTAGTGGTTGTATCCTCCTTGAACTCTACATACATTTTGCTTTTTTACTACATAGTACTTTTTGACATCGAGTTAGCGATAGTATATATATAAAAGCAAAGACTGAATTTCTGAAATAAAACAGGATGAAAGAAATTAAGGGTTGTTAAGGTAATATAAAGACCCTAAGTAAATGGGGAATAATGCCACAAAAAGATAGTAACTGACATTGCAAGCTATGGTTGGTACACTGGCTGACTTCACAATGCTTCATGTCAAACGATTAATTTTGATAAGTTAAAAAGAATTCTCTAAAAATTGCTCTCATGTGGCTATCCTAAATACTTTTCACATGAAGGAGGGTAACCAATATGGTAAATATTTGGGTTTTTCCATTTTTATTAACAAACCTACTAAAAATGACGATCAATTCCTAATAGATAATTTTCGTAGTAGGTTGACTAGTTGGAAAACTAACTTCTTGACGAAAGTAGGAAAAATTACCTTAATATGTCCTACTTTGAATTCACTTCCTAATCATGTTATGCAATATATAACTTTACCCCCTTACATTATTACTTCTTCAAATAGATACCAAAAAAATTTCCTCTGGGGTACCACACCTACTAAGAAAAGGTTGCATCTTATAAATTGGAATATAATTATACAACCTTTAGATAAGGGAGGGCTAGGTATACAAAATATTTCCCTAAAAAATAAAGCATTCCATGCTAGTCTTGCATAGAGACTTTTCATAACCCTACTCAATTATAGGCACAAGTGCTACTGCATAACTATATTAAACCTTCCCATCTGCAAAGGAACAATACTTCCTCTATTTGGAAGAATATTATGCAAGGGTGGATTTCTTGTAAGCTAGGACTGAAATGGAATCTCAATTCAGAGAAATTTGTTAAATTTTGGACAGACCCTTGGATTGACCACACTATTGCACTTAAAAATTGTATATGCCCCCTTCTAAATGAACAGGAACATAACATTGTGTCTAACTATTACTATAATCGTCATTGGCATTTCGAAAAAATTCCCTTTGTTTTACCATCTCAAATATAGGTTCTCATTCATAATATTTATATGGCTCTCCATCCTTCTACTTTTTACCATCTCTAATGGAACCTTACCTCCACATGTTTATTTTCAGTTAAATCCATATATGCTTCATTTACACTTAATTAAACTATCTCTACTCAATCAACAGAAAGTTATAAATGGATATGGCAGCTATACGTTCCCCCCAAAATATCCCATTTTATTTGGTTAGTCTGTCATGATAGGCTTCCAACAGTGCCTTACCTTTATAGATTACGCGTTATTAACTCGTCCATTTGTTGGCAATATAAATTAGCACCTGAAACTGTACAACATATTTTACTTTGGTGCCCCCTAGCAACAGGTATTTGAAATAATCTTCAAATCTCGATAAATTTTATAAATTCCTCACAAACATTCGATAATAATCTTCCGTTATGCAAGGTTCTCATTCATCAAAATCTACCTCCGCACACCACATTAACACCTTTTGTGTTATGGGAATTATGGCTTCATCGGAATAAATACACGTTTGAAAAGAGAACTTTAGGCTTAGAACTAGATGTCATCTTCAAAAAGGCAGCTAAATTTTATTACCTCAGCAACTCCCACTACCTGGCTAAGACTATTTTACCACTTTATATTAAATGGCACCATCCAAATACCCATATTTACAAACTTAATATCTATGGTTCTTTTTCCAATAATAGTTTGAAGTGTGGTATACGACGTGTTTTTCGCAATCACAAAAGCCAATGGATCATGGGCTTTGCCGGTGCAACATTCTGTGGAACATCCATTCAAACGGAACTATTAGCTTTGCTCAATGGATTGATCATTGCTCGACAAATGAATTTAACACCACTTATTATTGAAAGAGATGCACATGATGTACTGACTTTGTTAACTTCTATGGCACAACAACACACTAACTTTTAAATGATTGTAGGTTGTTACTCCTCCACCTGCATAAGCCGACAATCACAAGGGTTTATCCGGAGCAGAATAGTGTTGAGAACATTTTGGTAAAGTTTGGTGCTCAACAAGAACAAGGTTCCTGTATAATGTATAATCAACCACCATCTTTTGTGACATCTTCGTACCATCGATACCAGCAAGGACTACTTCGTAAATGGCTAGTTAAATTGACTATTAATAAATATAGTAGTAGTGGAAGTCTTACATTGTCTTTTGTATATAGTAATGCTATGTATGTGTTAGGAACTAATGGATTTTCCACTAAGGGAACCTCTTTACTAGGTTTTGCTTCTACAAATGTAAATCTGATGCCTTTAATGCATCACCTTAATTGCTCATTAAGAGCTTGATCTATATGTTTGGCTAAAAAGTTATGTAAGTACTTATATAGCTCAAGAACAATCGAAAATAATAAGGGTTAATCAGAATCAAGAGCAATACGAACTAGAGAAAACTGTTTTGTTAAGATCTGTGATAATTGTGAAGGTAGCTTAAGATGTAAGAACAATAAAGCAAGTAATAATCTTTTCACAAGAGAGAGAGAGAGAGATTGAGAAAGAGAGAAAGAGAGAGAGAGAGAGAGAGAGAGAGAGAGTTGTATATTCTTAATAGCAAAACACACACATGCCCCCTTTACAAAGGGAAGGTCCCCTTTATATATTAAGGGACCTTCCTCTAAATAATCAAAGAAAAGTACAAGGGTTGGTGATTTTAGTGTACGGGAGAATCAAGGCTTTAAGAGACGTCATCTTGAGTCATTTCACTTGGCCCGCCCGCTTACTATGGCCAACCTTATTCGAGTCGGCCTCAATTAGGCCATTCTATATGTCAAAGGCGTGCGTATATAACATGAGAAACATGAGGAACCAAATTTGCCCAATACAGATAGTCCCTCCGTTTGTTGGGGATGTAGCCGAGAAACGTCTTCAACGAACGGATATAGGTGCTCGTCCTTTCTATAAATTTGGCTGTTCCCCTAGATAGTGTGAAAGGGGGTGTGATCATATGTGGAGGGGTTACGCCGTTGGCATAAAACCTCCTTTTAGGGATCATTTTTAGGATGACATCATCGATCACATGCGTGATCATTACCTTTTCTCCCGAGGCGGTTCAGGACATGACATGATGTTTTGGTTTCCCGCATCGACTTTCGAACCAAGCCTTTTTTATTTCCGTGCACATTTCCTTATAAATAGAGGAGAGTTTGAATCCTACTCAACTTTCGAACTTTTTAGAGAGTGCATTCTCAACCTTTTCCTTGTCTTTTTCTGGCACTCGTTGATCTTTTCTTTTAAAATCTTCATTCCCGGGAATCGAACCTTGTAGCCCTAAAATGCATTTCTCTCATAACATCCATCATGGCTAATTGTCGCCACGATAGTACCAGGACCAAAGGTGACACCCTCTCTAGGGTTTCGTCGTCCTCAGATGAAGGGAAGCTAAAGAGGTTCTCGTTACTCTATCAACGGCCAATATACTTCCATTAGATATGGCTTCACGGAAGAATTTTAAGAACCAGTGTAAACTTCCCCCTTGGGAACCTAGTGAACTCATTCCATCTCACTTGGCTACTCTCAGGGAGTCATACGATATCCCTGATCACATCGAGAACGCTCCCGCTGGGATGGACTATGCCAATCTGCACAGTCCTAAGTATTGCACATTCTACGAGTATGCTTTTCAGATCAGATATAGCCTCCCGATTAATCCTTTGGAGGAGGAGCTTTGTTGTTAGTACGGGGCGTGTCCGGCCCAACTAACTCCGTACGCGTTGAAGGTGTGTAGGATTCTTAACACTTACACGGCGAAGGCTGAGAAAGAGGTTACCGTTCACCAACTCTTGCAAATGTTTGGCGTGAGCTTTATGACAGTATCAATGCTCCAGTTAGTACATTAGGGTAAGAAGAGTTTTGTGGTGCAAGCTGACGACAAGTCCAGTCGTAAATGTTGGAAGAGATTTTTCTATGGGCGTACTGAACACCTGGTGTCTAACCCTGAAGGGTTTCCGGAGGCATGGAACGAAGCATGTAATCATTCCTGAATGCAACTTTTACCGCAATCTTCTTTCGTTGGTTTTAACCATTGTAGATTTCCTTTTGCCTTTATGTAGTGACTGTTTTCCCTGCTCGAAGGATTGATGAAATTAGGTTGTGGGTGCGAGCGTTGATACTCTTTGCGAAGGAATGTCATACCTGGTCGGAATTCCTCAGGCTTTATGGCATGTAAGGTAACGGCCTTGCTTGATTTTTCTTTCCGTTCTGGCTTCGGGGCTACCCATAATTTTCTTGCCCATCTCATACATATATTGGTAGGTCGGGGCACCTCTAAGAAGGCGCAGAATAAGAAGAGGAAGAAAACTGTGGCCGACCCATCTAGGGAGTCGTCTAACCTTGGTGTGGAGGATATGATCCTCGTAGGTACGTCTACCAGCAGTGTTTCTCCCCCTCACGACAAGAGATCGCATTAGAGACGGCTCCAGAGTTAGTGTCTGAGACAGCGTTAGGGGCCATACTTGAAACGATGCCCGAGGAGATACCGGCGGGAGTGCCTAGGACCGTCCCTGGGGTTGCCCCCATAAGGACGCCCATTGTCGAACCGTCTCCATCTAAGCCCGGTATTCGTCCCATGGTGAGGGACCTTGAAGAGGAAGAGACATTGGAGATGAGGAGATGCCGGATTCTAACAAGCAAGGTTGTGGTCACTCAAATGGGGAAGGTTAAACCACCCCGTCCTGAATCTATGCCGGTTTTTATGGTTGAGGCCATTCGCTGGGGGAGGTCCGCTCTTATGAGGGAGGCCGCGGAAAGAAGGGGAAAAAGTGCAGATGTGGTAGGCCCGTAGGCCGCTATGGAGGACGCGGGCAGAGAAGGCGTGTCCTTGGACCAAGTGGAGATGGTGACTGGCCAGTCTTCCCGTTGCATAGTGATCCTAGTCATTATAATTTGCTGGAGAACTCCGAGGAGGCGGCCACCAGCATGACACTTCTCTATGTGCGGGCGCGGAGAGCGCGGCGCTGTTGGAGCTTAGAAACAAGGGCTTGGCCCGAAGAGTGGAGGGCGCGGCCTTGCAGGTATGTCTTGTGTTTTGGTTGATGATTTTTCTTTTTCATTAGTGGAGGGTGATTTTCCTTGTACTCATCTTTCGGTGTTTTCCAGACTCTTATCTTGGAGGCGGAGAGGGGTCGAAGCCTCAAGAAGAAGGTGGCCAAACACAATTGGTTGGTGCAGAAATACAACAGGACGCGTGAGGCGCACCAGACCTTGGCCGATGTATACAAACAGGACCCTAACTTTAGGGTGGTCTGCAGTCCGAGGAGTAGCTGAAGAAGAGGGTGGCCGAGCTAGAGATTGTCGATGAACAACTCATGGCCACTGTTGCTCAGACTGCGGAGATGACGGTCCTTATTCAAGCTAAGGACGAAGAGTTGCAGCTGGTTGCGTAATAGCGGAGGAGGAACCGGAATTGTACACTCGAGTTGCGACCTTAACAGCGAAACTTGATGCCAAAAGGGCCGAGGTTGAGGACCTCAAGCGAACTCTTGCACAAGCTGACGAGTCTCGTGAGGCACACGAGATGTGGGTGTACGCGGAGGCCAGGCTAGTTGTGCTTCAAGAATATTTGGTGGTTGGGCGAGCATTTGAGGTGGAAGTTGAGAGACAACGCCAATTGGTTAGAGCTGCCCGTGAAACGGCCGGCTATAGTCCCAAATCGCCGGCCCGAGAGGAGGGTAACTCTGCAGATGTCAAGTGTTTGGAGTCCAACTCTTGGATTTCCAAAGCGTATCCTCCTGGGAATGAAGATGGGCCGCATGAAGGCCAGGCAGGGCAGGATAATCAGAGGGGCGGAGGCTTTTAGGATCATTGTAAATATGTTTGTAAATACTGATTTTTGTATCATGGGTGTTGACCCTTTTGAGGATAAAGATATATGACTTTTGCTATAATTAATATTTTCTATTTTCTGGAAGGTTGTTGTATTTTTGTTTTTGCCGTAGTTGAAACTAAGTGGGCCATTCAGTGGCCTTAACCGTGAATAAATCATAGTCATAACCAAGTAAAGTTCGACGACCATAGCCGTGTAAAATTCGATGGCCTTAGCCGTGTTAGAACAATGGCCTTAGCCATGTTAAAACAATGGCCTTAGCTATGTATGATTCGACGACCTTAGCCGTGTAAAAATGATGTCTGTCGCCCTGTAAAAATTATGTATAGCCATGTAAAATTCGATGGTCTTAGCCGTGTTAAAACAATGGCTTTAGCCATGTAAGATTCGACGGCCTTAGTCGTGTAAAATTTATGGTCGTAGCCCTGTAAAAATGATTGCCTTAGCCATGTGAAATTCGACGGCCTTAGCCGTGTTAAAACAATGGCTTTAGCCATGTAAGAACAGTGGTCGTAGCCCTGTAAAATTCGATGGCCTTAGCCATGTTAAAACAATGGCCTTAGCCTCTTCATACATTTTGAGTTGGTTCTAGCCATTTCATCCATTTGGAGATGGTCGTAGCCTTTTCATTCATTTGGAGATGGTCGTAGCCTTTTCATTCATTTAGAGATGGTCATAGCCTTTTCATTCATTTAGAGATGGCCATAGCCTTTCTATACATCTGGAGATGGCCATAGCCTTTCTATACATCTGGAGATGGCCGTAGCCTTTCTATACATCTGGAGATGGTCGTAGCCTTTCTATACCTCTGGAGATGGCACTAATCCAATCCATGTATCATGTCGGTCTTGGACAGTACATGGAGAGGTTGATATGATAAACTTGTTCTGCAAACATCTCCAGTTGTTCCCTTTGCAGCCTCATTAAAAACCTTCCCGAGAAAACCCAATTGGGACAAAACCCGGATAAGGGAAAAAAAGTACGACTGAGGGGACGCTTTTAGAAGTGGAAATGTTTGAGGTGAGCGATGTTCCAGTTATTCTGGAGCATTTTTCCCTTCATTGTCTCGAGCTGGAATGCTCCTTTCCCGGCTAATGCTGTGATCTTGTAGGGTCCTTCCCAGTTTGTGCCCAGTTTTCCTTCATTTGGGTCATTGGAGGCCAATGTCTTGTCTTTGAGGACATAGTCTCCTACTTTGAGTGGTATTACTCTTGCCCTTTTCTTGTCATATCTTTCAATTTGTTGTTTTTTGGCTACCATCCTGATGTAGGCGATTTCCCTTCTTTCTTCGGCTTTATCAATGTCTTTGAGTCTGCTAGTGTCATATTCTGTTCCATTGGTGTGCGAATACGTTAGGCTGGATTCGCCTACTTCGACAGGTATGACTGCGTCGTTTTCATAAACCAGTGAGTACGGGGTCTCTCCGGTGCTGGACTTGGGTGTAGTTGTATGTGCCCACAAGGCTTCAGCAGTAGTTCGAGCCATAGCTCTTTGGCGTATTCCAGATTTTTCTTTAGTATGTTTAGAATTGTTTTGTTGGAGGATTACGCTTGGCCGTTGGCAACGGGTGGCATGGTATGGATAGTATCCTTTTGATGCGTCATTTCTCGAAGAACTCTGTCATTTTTTGACCGATGAACTGGCGCCCGCTGTCACGATTTATTTCTTTGGGATGCCGAAACATCATATCATGCTCTTCCATATAAAGGCGATGACTTCTTCTTCGCGTATTTGTGCGTACGCACCTCCTTCCACCCACTTAGAGAAATAGTTAGTTAAAACAAGTAAAAATCGTACCTTCCCTCATCCTGCTTATAGCGGGCCGGCTATATCCATTCCCCATTTGATGAATGGCCAGGGGGAAGTGATGGAATGGAGGGGTTCTTCTGGTGATGTATCATTGGGCGTACTTTTGGAATTGTTTGCATCGGCGGGCATACTCAGCTGCCTCTTTTTCATGGTGGGCCGGTAGTAGCAAGCATATATGATGCACCGCACAAGGGCGCGATTGCTAGTGTGAGTGCCGCAATGGCCTTCGTGTACTTCCTCGAGTACTGGCCTCATTTAGTGTGGCCCTAAGCATTTGTATAGGGGGCCACTGAACGTCCTTTTATAAAGATCATTACTGATCATGTAGCATCGGGCAGCCTGTACGTGAAGCTTTTTCGATTCCTTTTTATTGGGGGGAGGGGGCAATGTCCCGTCCTGCAGATAAGATATGAACTCGTTGCGCCAATCCCAAGTCAGGTTTAAGGAAAGCACCTCGGTGTTGTCAATGGGTGAGTGGACGAGCCTGACCATACTTTCTTTGTTGATGTTTTGGTGGCTGCAGCCAATTTTGCCAGGTCGTTCGCTTCGACGTTTCGTGCTCGGGGAATTTGTTTGAAGCGGCATTAGTCAAATGTAGCCATCAGTTTGAGGATTTCTATCTGGTACATTTGTAGCCTCTGCTCTTTGACTTGATAAGTCCCAGTGACCTGATTTACCACAAGTTGGGAGTCTCATTGGAGGAGGATTCGCCGAGCCTTGTATTTGGTGGCTAGTTTCATGCCTGCAATAACGGCCTCATACTCGGCCTCATTGTAAGTCATTTTCGGCCATCGTATGGACTGGCAAATTTTATTGCCCCTAGGAACCTCGAGAACGAGTCCTATCCCGATCCCGATACATTGGCAGCGCCATCCGTATAAAGGAACCATAGGTCATTATTAGAGGATACGCGTTGCGCCTCAAGTTCTGCCTTTGGTAGGACTTCCGTGCTGAAGTCGGCAAGAACTTGCGACATGATGGCGGTCCTCACAAGGTATGTGATATCATGCTCGGTGAGCTCAACGGCCCATCTAGCGAGTCGTCCTGAGAGTTCGGGTTTGTGTAAGACACTCTTTAAAGGAAAGGTCGTTACTACCCTTATGGGGTGGCACTGGAAATAGGGTCATAGCTTCCGTAAAGCTACTACGAGCGCCAATACCAGCCTCTCAAGGTGTTGGTACCGGGTTTCGGTGTCCACTAAAGTTTTGCTAATGTAATAAATAGGAGATTGCGCACCTTTATTTTTGCGCACTAGGACGGCGCTGACTGCAACTTCCGATACAGTAAGTACACCAACAACAGTTCGCCTGGGTTGGCTTTGACCAGTAGGGGTGGCGACGACAGTTATGCCTTCAAATTTCTCAGGGCGTTGACGCATTATTCATTCCATTGTAGTCCTTGGTGTTTTTTCAATACACCAAAGAATTTGTGGCACCTGTCAGAGGAGCGTGAGATGAACCTGGAGAGGGCGGCTATTCGACCCCTCAGCTTCTACACTTGTTTTTTGCTGCTCAATATTTTCGGGATGGCTTTTATCGCCTTGACCTTGTCTAGGTTAACTTCGATGCCTCTTTTTGATACAAAAAACCCTAGGAACTTTCCTGAGGCTACGCCGTAGGAACACTTATTGGGATTCATCTTCATAACGTATCTCCTTAGTATTTCGAAGGCTTCTTTCAGGTGGTCGAGGTGGTCCTCTTGTTTCGATTACTTCACTAGCATGTCGTCGATATAAGCCTCCATCTTCTTGCCGAGTTGCTCTTTGAACATTGTAGTCACTAGCCTCTAGTATGTAGCCCCCGCATTCTTGAGCCCGAAGGGCATTACCCTGTAGCAGTATGTTCCTTGGTGAGTGATGAAAGTCGTTTTCTCCTGATCCTCCTCGGTCATCATGATCTGATTGTAGCCAGAGTACGCATCAAGGAAGCTCAGCAATTCATGTCCTTCCGTTGCGTCTATCAACTAGTTGATGTGGGGTAGTGGGAATAAGTCTTTTGAACATGCTTTTTATAGGTCAGTGAAATCTACGCACATCCTCCACTTACCATTTTTCTTTTTGACCATTACGATGTTGACGACCCACTCCGAAAACTTGGATTCCCTAATGGAACCATTAGTCATCATCTTGTCTAATTCTTCACTCACCGCTTTATTGATGGCGGCATTGAATTTTCTCCTCGCCTGCCGCACGGGCAGGTGTAGCGGATCAACATTCAGTTTGTGGGAGGCAATTTGTTTTGGAATTCGTGGCATATCTGTATGGGAAATAGCAAACAGGTCTGCGGGGTTAGATAGAAATTCACGATAGTTACTTGGATTTGAAAGACCTTAGCCAATGTAAGCCTTTTTTGTGGAATCGTTGTTGCTCAGCTGGACCGGGTTGAGGTCTTCGACCGTGGCGTTGCTAGCCTCATTGTCGTCTGGATCTTTGATGGCGTCTTCTGCCGGGTGGACCTTAGTCCTCGGCAGGGCTGATTTCTATGCCTCCATACTTGCTCCTTTGAGCTTCTTAGTGTGAGTGTGATCTTGAGCAATTTAATAACACTCTTGAGAGGTGCGTGGCTCGCCCCGTATACTGTACACCCCCCATGGGGTTGGGAGTTTGATCACTTGATAGAAACTGGAGGGGACTGCCCTCATGGCATGTATCCATGGACGTCCGATGATGGCGTTGTATGTCGTTTCTTTGTTTATTAGGTGGAAAGTGGTTTCCATCGTAACTCCTCCTTTTAGGAAGGGCAGCATTACCTTGCCAAAGGTTCTTTCCACTACATTCTTAAAATCGGTTAGTGTTATGCAGCATGGAATTATCTTATTCTCGAGTCCCATTATTACAAGGACTCTTGGATGAATGATACATGTGATGCTGCCATCGTAGACCATGATCCTTTTTACATCAATATCTACTATGCGTAAAGTAATAACTAAGGCATCATAATGGGGGACAAAACCGCTGGTATCAGACTTATCGAAGGTGATACTATCTTCAAAGCGTCATACCGTTCATGAGCAATGGTTCGCTTTAATTTGTGAGTGATGGTGAACATGACATGGTTGATTGTTGAGTCATAACCGTCCCCAATGTTCATATTGATGGTGCGTGTTGGTGAGGGCGGCCTTGGTGGGCCGTAAGGGTGTTCCCGCCCGCGTGCAAAGTTGAGTTTTCCTTTGTCGCTGAGCTGTTCTTTCAAGAACCCTTGGTTCAGCATCCTGACCACCTCCTGTCGGAAACCTACGCAGTCTTCAGTTCTGTGCCCCTGTTCCTTGTGGAACTCACATAGGGCGTTTGATTATCGGGTGGTGGGTTCGGACTTCATCTTTGCTGGCCATTGTACTTTCTTGCCCAGCTTCTCCAGTGCGTGCGCTACTTCTGAAGGAGATACACAAAAGTTATGTGCAGATAATAAAGGAGGCATACCTCTGTCGTTCCTCAGTGGAACCACATATCGTTGTATGGTGTCTGCGTGCCTTGGTGGTTGCAAAGATCTGATGTAGGGTTGATACCTCTCCCTGTTGAGGCGTGGGACTTGTTCTCGCTGTCCCTCATTGCGTCGATGTCTTCGGATTTGTGGGTTTACCGTTATTAGCTGCCTGGTTCGGCCATTAAGGTCGTCGTCATCTCCTCATACCTCGGCGCAGTAGGCGTTGTTAATTTCTTCCCAGGTGGTGGGGGATATTTCATAAGACGGCTAGGAAGTTTTCTGGTCGCCCGTGAGCCGTCCCTGCTGAGTCTGTTCCGAAAAGCTGCGACTGCCATACCTTCAAACACGTTTGGTAGGCTCATCCTGACCCTGTTGAACGTGGCTAAGAACCCTCTGAGCCCTTCTCCTGAGACCTATCGGACAACAAAGATGTCTTTGACCCATGCTTCTGCTTTTTTGGATCCTGCGTGGGTGGTGACAAACTTATTTGCCATTTCCTCTAATGTGGAGATGCTTTTGGCCGGCAGTTGGGAGTACCACATTAGGGCCCCTCCTTTTTAGTGTTTCACCGAACTTTTTCAGAAGTCTGGATGGTACCTGTTCCTTTGACAAATCATTACTTTTGACCGCCGTGTCGTATTGAATAAGGTGGTCCTCGGGATCTGAGGTCCCATCATATACCTTCAAGTAGGGGGCATTTTGAAGGTCTTTGATGGGGTAAGGTGCAGCTCCTTCTGTGTAGGGTTGTTCAACGAACCTAACCACGTCTTGTTTTGGCAGCAAACTTATGTGCACCCGGGATCTTGTCCACTCTTTTTTGGTGCTCCTTCATCTGGTCGCGAAGCGACCTATTTTCGTTTTCCATTTCTTCCATTGTTTTGAGGATGGCTGTGAGCGTCCCCTCGTGAGCTGGAGCATCGGCGGGCACATTGTTTGTTCGTGTGGCCTCGAGTTCATCTTCGGTTATGGCATGGTCCGTCACTGGTTTTGGTGTGCATCTAGCGTTTTGGGGCGGCTTTCCAGCTAAACTACTCAGAGCATTTGTCAATTATTCTTACAATAACCTCTTTATCTCTGGGGGGTTCTTCTTTGGTTGTAGATGTAGAAGCCTCTTTTTCTCATGGAACCACCAGATCTTCAGAATGGGAAGGTAAGTTTTCCACGCTTATCAGGGTACTAGGGGTTGCGTGTGGAGCATCCCCCTCGGTAGCCGCGTTGAAAGGGCCCATAAGATCGGCTCTAGCATCCATGATAGCTTTCATTCTTGCGTTGTTTTCAGCCATTCTAGGTTTTAGAAAGTGATTTTTGAAGGATCTCTAGAAGAAAACTACAACTTTGATTCACGAAATCCCCACAGACGGCGTCAAATTGTTTGGCTAAAAAGTTATGTAAGTACTTATATAGCTCAAGAACAATCGAAATAATAAGGGTTAATCGGAATCAAGAGTAATACGAACTAGAGAAAACTGTTTTGTTAAGATTTGTGATAATAGTGAAGGTAGCTTAAGATGTAAGAACAATAAAGCAAGTAATAATCTTTTCACAAGAGAGAGAGAGAGTTGTATATTCTTAATAGCAAAATACACACATGCCCACTTTACAAAGGGAAGGTCCCCTTTATATATTAAGGGACCTTCCTCAAAATAATCAAAGAGAAGTACAAGGGTTGGTGATCTCAGTGTACGAAAGAGTCAGAGCTTTAAGGGACGTTATCTTGAGTCATTTCACTTGGTCCATCCACTTACTGGGACCGACGTTATTCGAGTCGGGGCCAATTCATGAATGCGGACACTGTATTCTAACCAAATAGGCGTATTCTCCGTGTATAAACTTGTCAGTACTCTCTTACCAAAAATAGAAACATTATTAGCATAAGACTCGAGGGTTTGGTCATAAAGTGGGTTGGTGGTAGTACAGGGCACGAAAATAACAAATTTCATTTCACCCGTATTATTAACTTCTATCTTATTTATGTGATGGACAAGATTAGCCATTGACTTGATAGGGAAGGTGGATACTGAATTTAAGTCAATGAAATCGGAGTATTGTAGTTATTACCAGTATTTGTTTGTAAGAATAAGTGGGAACTAATTCAAGATAAGGATATATATGACTTATGAGGTGTGCTGGCTGTTGTGGAAGGCTTCTTTAACCACTGAGATTCAATGTTTTAATATTATGGGTGAACTTTAACATAATTAAGACCAATCATTATTTGATCTTACAAAGTGTCCCGATCTTGGTTCTCCCTTCGTGAAACATCATGACAGTACCTAGTCTCTACAACTATATAAGTTTAAAATGCGAAAAAGTAAACCAAATATACGAAAGAAATGAAAAAAAAAATTCAAACAAAATTAGAGTATAAAACAACGTTTAAAAATGCTGCTCGGCATACACAATAATCAACTCTCAACTAATATATATGCCCAAAACCCTAAAACCCTTGAATCACAAGCTACGGAACATAGTAAAATGCTCTAACTCCGGAATGTCTACATTAATAGTAAAGATAGAAGGACTATCACTACAAGATAGAATAGAGATAGAGACTCCTCGGTCTGCGAACGCGGCAGATATACCTCGAAGTCTCCGTAGAATCTCCTCGCCTAAAAAATGGTAGGCCTGAGTAGAGGTACCTGGATCTGCACATGAAAAATATGCAAAAAAGGAATGAGCACACCGCAGTAATACTCAGTAAGTGCCAAGCCTAACCTCGGTCGGATAGTAACGAGGAAGATCAGGGCCCTATTGAGGTTATATTAAATATAAAGTTCAACAGTATAGAAAAGAACAATATAAATAAGTGCATCAAGAAAAGTAATACAAGATATAAAGGGCAACGACAACTATTATAGATATAAGATAAACATAGAAATGAAATAAGGTCCAGCACAAATAACAATCGGGGATCTCCCGGGATACCGTCCTGTAGTCCCAAATACACATATCCAGTAGATCTTTCGGGATCCCGTCCCATAATCTATCTCATAGTGCGCGGGGATCTACTGGAATCTCGTTCCGTAGTCCCAAATGTAAATACCCAGTACTGGGGGAATCTACTGGATGCATTCCCATAGTTCCATATAACTGTGCCGAAGGATCTACCGAAATCCCACACCCGTATTCCCAAATGTAAATAGACAAGGGGGAGCTATCGGAATCCCACAGCAGTAGTCCAAGTGTAAATATACAGCAGCAACAGGAAAGTAATCAGAAATGTCAAATTGCATATTATGGTAATAAGTAATCCTAACCTAGCATGCTGCACAAAATTTAGGCAAAGCAGTTATGAACAAATAAAGCAATTAAATCACTTACATATACTTTCCTAAGCTAACACATGCTTAATAGTGCAAGTAGTACAAACAGAAAATAGTACATACTAGTATTTACTTAATGAAAATCCGTATTTCTAACAATTAACGCAAGTATGTACTCGTCACTTCACGTAAAGGGCATTTCAATTAACAACAATAACAAATCCTAAGGGGGAGGTCCCCACACAAAGTTAGACAAGCCACTTACCTCGAACCAACTCAATAATCCAGCTCAATAATCAATCTGAAACTATGCTCTTGCCACGAGTACTCGACTTCAAATGGCCCCAATCTATTCAATTAAATTTTACAATGTAAATAATACTTCAAGTAACCGATTCTATAATTAAATTTTACAATGTAAATAATACTTCAAGTAACCCCTCGGGCCCACAACTTGAAATCGGGTAAACTTTACATTTCCAGAATCCTCACACTCTCACGAGTCTAACCATACTAAAATTAGCCAAATCCAATGTCAAATCCCCAATCAAAACTCAATTTCTTGGTCTAAGAACTTTCCCTCAATATTCATATAAATTTCGAAATTAAATGATGAATTCATGTTTAGATTGATGGGTTACAAGCAAAAAGGAGATAAGAATCGTTATCTAATCGATATCTCTGAAAATCCCTCAAATCTGAGCTCACAAGCTCTAGTTTTCTCAAAAATGGCTATACCCTCGATTTGAAATTTTATTTTCTACCCATGTCTTTGTACATCGCGATCATGTAGAATGATGTGCAATCGCAAAGAGGAAAATCTAATGGTGCCTGAACTGGGCTATGCGAAAGCGTGATGAAGCACGTGAACCCGGAAGAGGAAAAAGGCAGGCTTACGCATTCGCGGACTAGGCAATGCGAACGCGAAGGGAAAATGGTCACAGTACCCCCCGGCTCCTAGTTCTACTACACGAACGTGAATGGAGGGATGCGAACGTGAAGCAGGAGGGGGCAAACTTCCGCGATCGCGAAGAAAAACTAAATTATCCTCCGAAATTACACTACGCGAACCCGGAGGGAAGGGCGCGAAAGCGATAAGGAAACCAGATACCAGCAGTTGTCCGACGAGTTCCAAAATGACTCGTTCAGCATCCGAAACAAACCCGAGGCCCCTAGAACATCAACCAAACTTGCGAACCAATCCTGAAGCATCATTCAAACTTGTTCCAACCTTCGGAACGCTCAAAACAGCATCAAAACACCTATTTTTCATCGAATTCAAGCCTAAGAATTTCAAAAACTCTAAAAACACGCTTTATATCAAAAAGTCTATCAAACCTCGTCTGAATGACCTGAAATTTTGCACACACGTCACATTAAATACTACGGAGCTACTCAAACTTTCGAAATTCCATCCCGACACTCGGATCAAAATCTCATTATTGAACCGGAAACTTCAAAAATTCAACTTTCGGATTTCAGGCCTAAATTAGCTACAGACCTCCAAAGCACAATCCGAATACGTCCCTAAGCCCAAAATTGCCCAATGGAGCTAATGGAATCAACGGATTTCCATTATGAGGCCGTCTTCACACTGTTCTAACTACGCTTAACTTTACAACACTTAAGCTCTCATTTAGGGACTAAGTGTCCCAAAACTCTCCGAAACTCAAAACCGAACGTCCCAACAAATTAAAATAGCAGAAATAAACTCGGGGGAAGCAGTTAATAGGGGATCGAGGCGTTAATTCTTAAAACGACCGGTCGAGTCCTCACACAAAGAGAAATTGCGCATTTACTTTGGAACTATAGGAAATATCTAAGTTTTTATCAGTTATGAATACAACCTACATTGTAGCTTTTCTACTGATCCTTGGATCTTTGTTTTTAAGTACAATTAAATCTTTCTATAATAGTCCCGTTTATATTGAATATTTTTAGTTGTTATAGCGAAGTGTTGTAATAAAATACATATATTATAATAACATAAAAATTAATTTCGAGAAAACTTAGCTTTTATATTAAAATATTATTATATAGTAATGCAGTTATAAAGAGGTTTGATTGTATTACAAATCACATGATAATTCAACTAAACTACTTGCTTTTTAGATGCATGTTCTCGTAGCGCATAAAATTGACTAGTGGAAAAGTGTTGCAACCAGGTAAAAAATATAGTGGAAACAAAATAGGGAATATTAGCCTGAGGTGGGAATTGGTAACATGCGTCCTGAGATTGAGATTATCTCAGTGGCGTACGCAGAAATTTTTATGAGCGATGTAGGTATTAATATCATATTAAAAAATTAAAAACACAAACTCTAATATATGAATAAAACACAATTAAAGTACAATATTAATTTTTAAAATGTATTATTAGTGTCGTTAGAATTAATACTAAATATTTTCTTTTGCATAATACACCAGTTCACAATCACTAAAAAATATAGCATTCGTTTGCTTATGCATAACATGCCCAACTCTAAAAAATCACAAATGGCATAAAATGGTAAAATAATTACCTTTCACAAGAAATTTATTCATTGTGGCCCTAATATTGTATGCATATCATGATCTATTAATTTTTTTTTTTCAAATCTTACATTTTATCTTTTTAGCGTATACTGTGTGGATTAAAAAAATTTAAAACTAAGCAACAAAGAATCGAACCCCCGATTATAACAACGAATATGTAGCGCTCGATCAAGTGAGCTAAGAACTTTTTTTGACAAGTGATGTAGCTTTTATTTATTTGTATGGTGTTTAGGTTGCATATCAGTTTTAGTAAAATTTTCTGGTCACCGCTTGAGTCCAAGTGCATCCGCTCCTTCACTTGGTGAGACGTTCCATAGATGACGATAGATCGTTCAAACCTCATCAGTGGCATAGTATCATCTTCCTCCTTCCTTCGTTTGATGTAATAAAATTTTTATAGAAAAGCAAATGGTAACCTTATGTTCATCTGAGTTTACTATAAAAATAGAATTGTCAAAAATTAATCCCATGAAATCACAAGCATTGTTCATCCTGCAATAATATGAATCCAACGTAGCTAGAGGTCAGGGCATAACAGTTTCGACGTACCCACATTCAGGGGAGGGACTGCATAAATACATAAATAATGATACTCCTGTTCTAAATTGAAAATATATATTTGTTTAGGAGTATAAGATATGGCCATCACTTTTTGAAAAGATAAACGAAAATGAAAATTTGAAGCCCACAAGTATGGAATCTTAGCTGACATATACGTGGGGTCTCACTTCTAGTTTATCCGATCCGGCCCGGCCCGGCCCGAAATCTCACTCGTTCTCCCTTGCCTCTTCAAACAAGTATATAAATGAGTTCTGAAATGAAACTTCCATAGGCTTGAAGAAGTCACTACGGTAAATATCATCTTCAAACCTCTCTTCCCTCTTTCTTCATAGGTGTCCCACTTGTTCTTTTCGAAATTCATACAGACCCATCTTTATTACCAGCTCTAATATCTCAATTATATCATGGTTGGAACTTCCATTAACTCTCATAAATTACCCTTTAATAAGTCCACTAATATCAAATTCCTCTCCAGCTATGGTGGCAAGATTCTTCCCCGTCATCCTGACGGAAAACTCCGTTATTACGGCGGCGATACCCGCGTCCTTTCCGTTCATCGTTCCATTTCTTTTGCTGGTATATTACCCATTTCTTCCTCTTTTATTCAAGTGTCCCTTGCTACTCGTTAAGATCAATTAAGGAATGTTTAAATAAGCTAGCCAATAGATGCAAAATGTCATTGCACTTATTTTTGTTATAAATAAATATATATTGTCTTTTTTAAAATAGGATTTATGTGGGATGTGTGATTTACAGAGCTGATGGTGAAGCTAGGGGAGATGTGTGGAGCAATGAGTACTTTAAGGTGTCAATTGCCAACAGAAGATTTGGATACACTTGTGTCAATCACCTCTGATGAAGATCTCATCAATCTCATTGAAGAATATGATCGTGCTGCGACTGCATCACCGTCGTCTTTCCTCAAGATCAGAGCTTTTCTTTCACCCCCCAAATCCACAAAAAAAGTTGTATATTCTCCTTCTTCCACTGCTTCTTCATCATCCACAACCACCAACACTGTTTCTAGTAATTGTGATGCCAGCTCGCCTAAATCATTTTGTACCACAGCTGCAGCTAGTCCTCCAACTACTGTAACTTCATCAAGGTATCGTGATCAAGTTAATTTTAATGAGATGTGTGTCCGTCACACAATGGCAAAGCCGCAGATGGTTGTTCCTCTCTGTTATCAGAAAACTGCAGGAAAGCTCCCCCAGCATGCCTACCATGGTCGCGGGAATACTAGTAGCCATATTTATCTGATACACCATGGTAACCATTGGCAATAATAGCATATATTCTGTTCACAAGGAGGAAATGAACTTGGAATATATATACCTAAAATTGGTATTACCTAATGAAAGGAAAAACCCAACAAGCAAAAAAGAAACTATAGGAGTATATATGTATATTTATATAGATTTATGTATTGTACGAACTAAGAAGGGCGTGTAAATCATTAATAGGATTGGTGTATTTTCACTGTCAATCCGTCCTTGGCTTATTAATCAAAATAGTTTTTCCAGTCGGATAGAAATGTATCCAATTTTGTCTACTTCTGATGGTGAGTTCTTTAATTTGTCTTAGATCTCCTTTGATTTTGAAATGGAGGACTGTCTACAGTCTGGACACTCTATATTACCTGTTCGTGTTATGTGTACCATCGCTAAAACTCTTCATCTTCTCGGCATTTTCCATCGCATAAGCCTACAATCTATTTATCTTGTCTAATTATCTCTACTGCCACGCTGATCATTATACTTACTCTTCTGAAACTATTCATTCCTTGATTCCCCTCTGGCCTCCAGGTCCAGCAACCTCTTTTTTTATTTGTTTCTTTATCTGGTTGTCTGGGGAAGGGGTGTATCACGTGATGATATGAACTTTCCTGTTTCTTTAGATTGATTTCTATGTTCTGTTCTCTGTTACCATGTCAAGATTTAATTTTCTTTTATCTTTATTTCTTTCGGCTAAGTTTCTACTTTCTGTTTTCTTGTGTTTGCAGGCAGGAGGTTAAGAAATTGAATTTTTCTTCAATAAATTCGACTGAGCTCGACATAGATAATTATTGGATATTGGTGAGGCTTAAAACTCTTTTATTTTAAACTCCTTTGGGATAGGGAGGCCGGGTTGGATTAAAGGGAAGAGAATGATCCGATCAAAAGTAACTTGTACTTTTAGCATACAAGATAGTACTCCCTTGTTTTTAATCAAAATTACATGGGAGAATGGCGAGGAGAAAGGGGTAGGATAACCAACAAAGGATGTGATGCAGTGTATGTGATTGTTCTTTTATTAACCGGAGGTTTTTGGTTTGAGCTCCGGGTATGAAAAAATTTATCGTAGGGGATGCTTTCCCACGAATAGGGCCTACGCAGCGTAAATCCGGATATAATCGAACTCCAATGGAGGTACCTGACACCGGATGACAAAAAATTAAAAAAAAAGGGGGAAGGGGATGATGCACTACTAATTGCATTGGTGAAAATTATATTCGCCACGTGGGTCTATTGAAATGGCGATACGTGTCAGCAAAGTTTGAAGAAAAGCAAAGAATGACATGTAAAGATGATATGTGAAACACCCCCGGGACCGAACACACTTGTATCGTGCCTGTTAGCCATGGAATTAATCATCATAAAATAGTCCAGAACAGGTGCGAGAGAATATCTCATAATTACAAATGATGAGAGAATCAATTACTTCGAGATTATATGAGATTTACCATAATTATACCATTAGCTACAAATCAATTATGTAACGTACAATAAATGCAATAAATGATTGTAACGGTTAGAACAAGGAAATTAATTATAAGATGGACTCAACAGGCAGGAGTTTGACTAACAAGCACGAGATTAACTAAATAGGTATAGGATTGACTCACTTAACAGGCACATGATTAACACAACACGCACGTGATTGACTAAACAGGCACAAGATTAACTGATCAACATGCACGAGATTGACTTAATAGGCACACGATTGACTCATTAGTTGTGGAACTAACTCATCAGTTATGGAAATAACTAATCAGTTACGGAATTTCAGCATTTACACAGTTGTTACAAGTTTTTCAATAGTAATACATGGATTGAGTAAATGCTCATAATGTACCCATAATTCAAGGAGACTAGTTACTTAGATTTAGCCGTATAAATAGACACATATTTACAACCAGATGGGGGAATCTAATTTTTTTCTCTATAATTCTATACATTGTAATATTCATAGCATCTTGCTCCCAAGTTAGCCATAGTTCGTCGCTTCAAGCTCTGTTCGTCTCATTGTCCAATCAAGAATCATTCGATAAGAATTCTTGTTTCTCTTGTTTATTTTTATTATATTATCTGTCATTGAATTTATTCCCCACTCCTCTATTACATTGTATTAACAAAACTTTATATTTTTCGAATTGAATCAATTGCTTGTAGTCCGTCATATAAAATTATAGCTTTGACCGAAATATTATTTTTTGGTTAAACACTATTGAAGTTTGTACCCTCCACCTCGAACTATAAAAGGCAGGTAGTTCACTTGGTAAGCTAGCCCTCAATCCCACTCCCTTCCAATTTTTGTAATCCTATCTTTTTTAAATTTTTTAGAAAAATAATCTAATCCTAAATTTTGAAAAAAAGTTAACGAATTTCTCATTTGCCTTTACAATCTTTTATAGTCATATAAATAATATGATATATTTATGAATACAAGATATTATATCATATTAAAAATACAAATTGTAAAAATTTATTTTCTTTTCAAAATTTTGTGCCCAATCAAATGATGCTTCAGCAAAAGTTAGCGCATAGTTTTCATCTTTCAACTTTCAAAACTCTATTGCTTTACCAAAATTTAGTACTTAATTTTAAGCGTGAACCTATCTTCCAAATGTAAAATTTCAGCATGTTATACATTTTACTCCTGTTCAATCGAAACAAGACTACATTATAAAAGAACCATGACTGGTGGGCAAGTGAAAAGTCAATGGTTTCGTTCATGAGCATCTTCAGTCTTCAAAATCAAATGCAGGAAAGATTAACACCAAAAGCGCCAAAATGAATTGGACTGAGTTGGAGTTATTGGATGTAGCCGATAGATAAAGGCAATCAATTTCAGTTTCCACTTTTAACTATTTCAAAACTTATGAAAAGGAAGAAGGAGGTGACATTGTGGGCCATGACAGCTTGTAAACGAAAGGACCAATTAATTTCGAAGACATTATAATACAACGCCATAAAGTTAATAAACATTCATACTAAAGGTATTCAAAAACAAAATAAAAGAGAGAAATCAAGAATTAATAAAAGAAGGGGACCAGTTGGAGTTTAATATCGAGGGCATTCAATAGGTGTTACGGTCAAGCATCATCATACAATTGTAGATTTGTTATGAACCATAAAAGAAGAAGAATAATATTACAAAGAATAGTAGAAAGAGGAAATTCTAATTTATATGAGATGAATTATAATGGAATAAAACCCTTTATTTATAAGAAAATGTTGATTTAACTATCAAGTAATAAACCTTAGAATTTCTCTAAATATGGATATTCATCATAAATAGAATTCTATTTATAACACCCCCATCCCCCTTAAATGTCTATTCAACAAATAATGTGCCTCGTTAAAACCTTAACTAAATAAAACTTAATGGGAAAAACATTCTAACGAAGGAAAAAGCGTACACATATCCAACAATACGCCTTTTGTTTGTCTCGTTAAAAACCTTGCAAGGAAAACCTAGTGGGACAAAACATTGTAGGAGAAAAAGAGTGCAACGCGCATTAGCTCCCCCCTGATGAGAGCATCAATCACATTCTTCAGCCTTCATAGTCCAATCTTGTGCACCATCTTCAAGAGATCTATGGTTGAAGTTTGATAAATAAATCAACCATATTAACTTGAATGAATATTTTGCACTTTGAAATCATGAGTCGTGATAGATATATAATATCTTCACAAATATCGTGGAATGACTCTTCAATATCCCCATAGCAGTGTATCCTCTCTATCACATTATCATGCTTATGGTTATTGCAAGATACACTTGCGCACAAATTGCACTGATGAAAGTGGTATTTCAAGATCAAGAATTGTATATGCTTCAAGAAACTTAAATCCTTCATGGATTGTCTATAAGTTAAGTCATATAAGCCAAAAGTCATATAAGCCATATAATAGACTTAAGATGCATATCAAGTTTCCATATCATGCTAGACGAATATGATATCTAAAACTAATTGTACATACCATTAACTTTATACTTTCAAGTGTCTGAACTACATGTCTTTCATATTAAACCAATTTCATTTGAATTGTTTAGCGTCTATTTGGCCAATATTTTTATATCTGTATCAACAACCTTTAGATCCCCCATCTATACTTAGCGCTATGATAGTTGTCGTCGACGAACATTTTATATCAGTTCCAATATATTTTCATAAAGATATAACATAGAGATCTCTTCATTCATATATTCAGGTACCCGAATCTCTCATGAGATTTTACGAAGTGTTATGTCATGTGATCTTTTAGATCACTTGACTCCTTATTATGATCAATTTGATCATTTGCTCATCTTCTTTATCAAGAAATTTTATTTGAAATCGATTTATCTGTACACTTTAAGGGGATCGTAGACTTTTTCCTTCTTGGACTTAATATGACCACTTGCAACGAGAAATATAGTTACTTTGTCAGCAAATGCATATGGCATGCTTTCCATTATATTGCAAAATGAATTATCTTTTTATGAACTTCAAGTTAATATTATCGTATTCGAGGATCTAGATATAAAATGATTTCCACTTAATTTTTTCTCAACTGTTTATCTTATCTCCCCCTCATATTAGAAAAATTAACCTTTTCCCTCAATTTTGTGAATCTATCTTTGTGTGTTATGGTTTGAATCAATATATACATCGCACATCAATAATAACAAGAAGGAATTATTTGCTTCCTGAACTACTTGTGATGGGAGAATATATCCTATATAATGCATATCAAACTGATATAGATAATCTCGTTTTCATAAGTAATATTTTAGCTATTAAGTGGAGGCACTCAATTAATTATTTTTTCTAAACCAACTGTGATGTAAACAAACTTATCAAGATGAACTTCTTGAATAGAAAATTTGAAAATTACGCTCCAAGTTAAATTATTGAGCAAGTTACATCGCAAAACACCATGTTGCGGGTCGATAATAATCGGATATGTAACCATCTCATAGATGCATCTTATGTGGTATACATGGCAAGTGAATGAGCCCATATTCACTATTGACATTTTTGGCATTCATGGGATTCAATCCCAATTTTAGTTAGTCATTTAATTAATGAGAACAAGCAATATAAGAGAATTCGTAAAAAAATTCCTAGTTCTTTAATATTTACCCATGTGAATTCTCTATTAGTTCTGCACACCATACTTAAATTGATATGGTTAGACCAATTATGCCAACTGAATAA
Organism: Nicotiana benthamiana; assembly: GCA_034376525.1. Classification (NCBI taxonomy): domain Eukaryota; kingdom Viridiplantae; phylum Streptophyta; class Magnoliopsida; order Solanales; family Solanaceae; genus Nicotiana; species Nicotiana benthamiana. The sequence goes on from CM067336.1 coordinate 82,589,080, forward strand.
ATTATCAATATTGATAAACTTCAGGTTTACACCATGACGTGTGCAATTATAAAAAAACTCCAAGTTTGTTATGATATGTGTTTTTAAATTAATAAATATCCCCTTTATTACGGTATTCTTTTATTTGTGTAGTACAAACGGGAGAATAAAGCGGGTAATTTTTCACATACATATTACCCCCGCTAAAAGTTGTAGTAATAGAACATATCAAATCTTTCCTTTATTTATAGTCTCAATATAATCAACCGCTTTCGCGTATAAGTCGGAAATCGAATAAGCCTCTTTGAGACTTACTACAACTAACACGCTCATACTCTTCCAAGAATGAATATGTATTCATAAATCACATGTTGTCATATTCACATCATGAATGAACCATAATCATCTATATGTGCGTTACAAAATCTCATGTCAAATCGATGACAAATATTACTAACACATAGTGAAGCATTATTTTGAGAATACTTATTGTTCCCATTACCATAATAATGGCGATTATAATTTTGTCTATTGCCACGTCCGCGTCCATTAATACATTCATAGTAGTAATTATTTCTTCTTTCAGACTTATCACATACTGCTATCCCATTTTCTTAATGGAATGAGAATGGAGCAAACTTACTGGGACGGATTTTCAATTCTTGTGCTCACGATCATACACGACTTAGATCATGACAAGACACAAAAATTTTACTACTTGGGGTGGTTATAATTTCTTTCAAACTATATTAGAGTTGCAATAAAAAATTATTGTCTTTACTTGTATTTAAAATCAAATTATAGAATGTCAAGAATTTGAAAGACAAAAGTAAAATACTTACCTTAAATCCAGAATGTTAATCATGAAGGAAGTTCATGGAACAATTAACAATCATTATGCTCAATCCCAAAGCTTCTACTCAATTCGCTAGAGTCTCGTGCTGATAACATGTTATGAACAATAAAAGAAGAAGAATAATAGTGCAAAGAAATGTAGGGAGAGAGAGAGAGGAAATTCGTATTGATTTAGGATGAATTACAATGGAATAAAACCCTCTATTTATAAGGAAATGTTGACTTAGCCACAAAGTAATAAAACCTAGAATCTCTCTAAATATGGACATTTACCATAAATAAAATTTCATTTTTAACAAGATTGTATATGTGCAATATGTTAAGAAGTAAGCTAAGGGGTCGTTTGGTTAAGTGGCAAATTATCGAGGGATTAATAATGCAAGAATTATAATGTAAGGATTAATTATACGAAAATTGTAATGCAAAGATTTGCAACGTAGAGACTACTATGAGAATACGTAATGGTTGAATTGTAATGCAAAAATTAAAAATGTATAAAATGCAGTAATAAGAATTAAAATATGCCCTGTTTATCTTGTAACATTTAATTTTATGAAACATGAGAGTTATTGTGGTCATTTCATTATTTTATTTCATATATTAGTAATTTTGATATGCTTGTAGACATCAAAATTACACTAATGAAGACTCTAAATAAGTTTGGGCTAGGCCATTAAGTTGGACACCTATAAGACAAATATATTTATATTGTTCAAACCCAAGAATCCACATTAAAAAATTGTTTGGAGGCTATTCTACTGCAAACCCTAACTCATATCTCTATAGAGGGGAATGCAAACCCTAGCTCATATCTCTATAGAGGGGAATAACATTTCTTTCAAGAGGCAACTCGAAAACTCCTTATACTTAGAATATTGATAAAGAATTCAAGATATAAAATATTGTGTTTCTCAGAGTATAATTGATCAAGAGAATCTTCCTCTGATAAAATTGAAATGCGACCGAATGTTTCTGGACAATCAAATAATACAAAAAGATCTATAATATCATTTGTTAGAGAGATATGCCACTTTGGCCTCGATTGATGAAACATGAAGGAGAGATTAAGAGAAATCGCTCCTCGTAATCAATCCGAAATAATGTCTGAATTTCATAGAGGTCAGATATATCCTAAGAAGATTCTCACAACCTATGTTTGAGAAAATGTTGTTCTCGCCCTCGATTTATGGAGAATAGTTCGAAGAGAAGAATCAACATATACAAAAAATTAGACTCACAATTAATTAATAAAATTACTTTTTGTATTTTTATGATATTCCCTTTTCTGCATAAAATATTACATTAATATTTGATATGATTGACGTAAATATTATTTATGAGGACAATATAAGTTAAAACCAAAAGATGTATGAACGAAGCAATGAAACGAGCACCAACCAAGTATAAAGACAAGTCCTTATCCTCCTGACTAAGATCATAGACGGATATGCTCCATTGTAGGGTTTGCAAGTAGAGCTTTCTTTTTGCTTTTTATTTTATCGACAAGCAAAAGACGTTAATTAAAATTTTCAAAGAGAAAATATCGAATCTAAATTGAAAAGGGCCAAAACTATGACGGCTCAATTTTTATTCGAGTCGTAACCGGCACTTGATGTTTTAACCGAGCAAACCATCTTCCCTTTCTTTTTTCTTTATTATTCGTAAATGTAAAACCCTACGCAACACAATGCTATTCTTCAAGAAAACATAAAACATCTATCTATCTATCCATCTATCCATCTATCAATCTATCTATCTATCTATCTATCTATCCATCTATCTATCTATATTTATTATATAATATTATAAAAGCAAGAATAATTTATACTAAATGTTGAATTATTAAATATTCCTACAGACATTTATCGACTTTTATAACCTTAAATATTTATAATTTAAGGATACTTTTGTAAATCACCTAAGGTTGGAATTCTTTTCCATTTAAACTACACATACTAAGTAAGGATACCTAGACTTCATGTCTTCTTCGGCCTCCTAAGTCATTTCTTCCCCATTGTTGTTTCTCCAAAGTATTTTCACGGAGGCTACCTCCTTATTCTGTAGCTTGCAGATTTGTTGGTCTAGGAGGGCAATCAGAATTTTGTCGTATGACAAGTCCTTTGTAATTTGTACATCATCGGTGGGCACCACTCGGGTAGGATCGACAATGCACTTCCGTAACATAGATACTTGAAAAATCGGATGGACAACCTCCAATTCCGAGGGCAATTCTAACTCATAAGCTACTTGGACCACTCTCCAAATGATCCTATAAGGCCCAATATACCATGAGGCCCAACTTACAACACATTTTTGGAGGTCATTTCAGAGAGGTCTAGGAACTCATGTGAATCACAACACAAATTTTCATCCACAGACCGATAGACAAGTCGAGTGCACAATTTAAATGCTCGAGGATATGTTACGAGTATGTGTATTGGATATTAAGAGAAGTTGGGATGTACATCAACTTCTTATCGAGTTTGCATATAAAAACAGTTACCACTCCAATATCCAGATGGCTATGTAAAAGCCTTTGTGTGGGTGCAGGTGCAAATCTCCTATAAGGTGGTTTGATGTTAGAGAATCTGGGTTACATGGGCCAAACTTGGTTCAGTAAGCCATAGAAAAAGTAAAGCTTATCCGGGATCAATTGTTGACAGCTCAGAGTCGTCAGAAGTCATATTCTAACGTGCGACAACAAGATCTAGAGTTTGGGGGCTAATGATTGGGTATTCTTAAAGGTATCAGCTATGAATGGTGTGATGAGGTTTGATACCGTTTTTTTAACGACTCAAATCGAAGGGCCACGATGAGTGCCCGAGCTCTGCCTGTCGAACACCCGTAAGCATGAATTTAAGCTATAAAACTGATTATCATCTGCTGAATTATGAGAATAACATACATGAAGGAAATCTGTCCAAAAGACATATATATGTATACATGTGGATTACAGCGGATGAGCCGACAAGGCCATGATAGACAACTGTATATCCAAAATGAAAGCCGGCAATGCCACATACTATCCAACTATATATAACTGTCTACAGACGTCTAATAGAAATACAACTGTGTAATGATGTGACTGAGCCACATCATAACAATATATGTATACAAGCATATCGTACCAAAATCAGAATGAGCTTCGTACCAAGTGGATCATGCCAATTCTCGTTGATCAAGGATCCTAAAAAGGGGAACCGTCAGCTTGCCTACCTGCACCCACGAGCATGAACCGCAGGCCACATGAAATAGGGCACCAGTACGAAAAATGTACTGAGTATGTAAGGAATGAAAATGTGTACGTAAAAGGCACAAATGAAATATGGAATAAAAAAATCCATCTGTAAATCTGAATAAATTTGGAAATTCTGAAATATTTATGTTATGAACGTACATATAAATGTCGTGTCATGCATGGGTATAGGTGTACCTAACATCATCAAGTCACTGGTGGCATCCCATCATATCATCTCGGCCATTGTGGGCAATATCATCAACATATACCAACTGATCGGGGGTGCAGCATATATAACGCTGTACCCATTTTTCCATATCCCATATACATGAATATATACATATACTACGCGTATATAATGCCGTCTATTCATGGGTCAATGTACATGCATAAATGAATAATATACATAAAAATATGTTTAAAATCTGATTATTCTTTTCGAACAAACTTTTTCATCTGTGTAAATTTTGAGACCCATGAATAGAAGATATCATAAGATTTCATATGGTGAATAAATAACAAAGAAACACCAAGTATTTCTATAGATAAAGTCGATTATGCAAACTGTGCGTTGGCTCATTTCTTCTGTATAACTTCGATCATGCCAAAAAGAAGGAAGGGATAACCTTAACGTGTATGGAGTAGGAAAACTCCGTATATTACTTTTGGAGAAGATTGCACGTATTCCTTTAGAACCGCAAAATTTTACGTTGCTACGATTCTAACAAATGCATGTTAGAATTGTTTTGTTGCAATTTAAAACCGCAAAACTAGATTGAATTTTGTAATGAACGACAGGTCATTTTGAGCTTTTACACTTTCATTGCCAATTCTAGGGCATGACTTACCCCGTGCTATGCATTATGACTGATATGGATTGTTGGTTTTGATTTTGGGATAATCGGAATGAATTTGAAAGAATAGTCTCAGTTGGAAACTTTGAATTTGAAGTGTTTGACCAAGAGTTGAGTGTGTATACGAGCACGGATCAAAGATTTTATGATTTACTTAGCTTCGTCGGGTGATTTACAACTTAGGAGCGTGATCAGAATTTGTTTTGGAGGTCCGGTATGGAATTTGGCTTGAATTGGCGAATTAGTATTTTGGCGAATTACGGTTGATAGGTGAGATTTTGATTCGAGGGTCGGTATGGAATTCTGAGATTTGTTTTAGCTTGATATGTGATTTGGTATGTGTGTGAAGAATTTCATGTAATTCAGAGGTGATTTGGTTGGTTTTTTTTTTTATCAAATGCGTATTTTAAAAGTTTTTGGAAAAATTAGGCTTGAATTCGATGTGAATTGATGGTTTTGATGTTGTTCGAGGTGTCTTGTCGATTGAACCAAGTTTTAATGATGTTTTAGGATACGTTGGTGGTTTAGGTTGAGGTCTCTGGGGCCTCGGGGTGATTTCGGTTGGTCAATCGGACCAATTTTGGCCTTTGAAGATTGCAGGTTTATCCAACTTTTTGTTGCAGAAAATAACCCTTCGCGTTTGAGTAAGGGTCATGCATTCACAAAGAAGGAATTTGGGAGGCTGATGGATTACTCTTTTCATTCGCGTGTGTGGGTCCCTGTCCGAGGAGGGATAGTTGTTTGTGCATCGTGTTCGCGTGGCAGTAGCCGCGAACGCGTATAAGGAATTGAGCTTAGGGGGATTTAATCTTTGCATTCACACCTGTTCTATCGCGTTCGCATAGTGAGCTATGAGGAAGATTCGCTTCGCAGAACCTGGACCGCATTCGCGAAGGGCATTTTTGGGCTGATGGAAATTTGAGCATCGCGAACGCTAGAATGGCCTCGTGTTCGCATAGAGGAAAATGTCACCTGGGTAGACCTGTTTTTATATTATTTCATCCACCAGCGAGGTCATATTTCAACCATTGTTCGACATCTTTAAGAGCTTTTCGACGGGAATTGAAGAGGGTTTCAACTAAAATATATTGCAGGTAAGATTATTTAACTTAAAACACGTATGTATTGTGAAATTGGGCTAGAAATTCATAGAAATGTAGCTAAAATTGGAAGAACTAGGGCTTGAGTGGAGTAATTATCTAGGCCACATGCCAGTAAATTTAGTTCGACCTAAAACACAAAAGGGCATCGTCATCCACGCATACAGGCAGAAAATACCTTGAGGGTCAATGGAAGCTCGAGTCATGATGAGACTTGGAGACTGGACCCAAAACAGTTGGAATGGCAAATGACCGAGGACAAGAGGTAAAAACAAATACTACCTACACGTGTGAGCAAAAACGATTCAAGTGTAAGAAGGCTCGAGCTGAAGCCCGACTCTGAGACTAAGCCTAAACAGCCAAACCAAGCACGGAGCCCCCGGCACTTGCCCACGTCAATGATCACGATTAAAAGCCCCTGGACCAGTTTTGGGCCTACGAGGATCCTGACAAACATCAGAACCAGCCCCCACCGATCAAAAGCAATAACCAAAAAAGCTACAGAAGAAATAAAGCAAAATATTTCTTCTTATATATCACATGTGCAAAAAGGCGCTTTCTCAATATACATGCATACTCCGCAAAAATTAAAAACAAAATGACAAAAAAACATATTCTACACTCTAGATCGACCTCCTCGAGTGCCCATATTTGGGATCTGCAGTGAACATATTCCTCGATCCTCTTCCCTCAGTCGAGGGCTCGCTTCAGCTTAGGGGCATGAGCAGCATCCTTCATACGAATCGACATTTCCTGATCAGCCTTGGTTTGACTTAGTGCCACTTTCACCCAAGCATCAGTTATCTAAGCTCTAAAACATCAATAGATCAGATTTAAAGTTTTCCAAATATATCCGCTTGAACTTTGGAGTTGTCACGATTGAAAAGGAGTCGGACCTCGAAAGTAGAGACCTCGGTCGAGGCATTCGCCCCCTCCAAAGCTTGAGCCCGTACTTGAGCGCTTAGCTCCCCACAAGTAACTTTGGTGCGGTTGACGTCGCCCTTACGGTACTCCAAAACCCCTGCCTTTTGTACAGCTGATATAACAAAAAGGGGGTTAGACCTAAGGTCAAAAAGAAGCGAATAGCATACAGCACGAAGTCACCTGCTCCATGAAATAGCTCTCGTCGTTTGGCTGGGTACGCACCATATCGCCAATTGTACTCCTCATCTTTCTTCTTTTAGCTAAAGAGCCTAAGAAACTCGCCCTCATCATAAAGTTTCTGAGGCTTGAGCCCGTAACATAGCTGCTCGTACCTAAGCCCATCACAGGCCTACATAAGGAAGGTTCAGAAGAGGGACGAAGACACGGAATGCACAGAAGAATCCTGCTAAAACTCGACATGAAGTAAGATCGGAAAACCTACTCGGCGACTAGACACATTCCTGTTGGTCCAATCCTACTAGGCCTGAAAGAAAAGCAACCCCGAAATCAAGGTCTTCGAAAACACGCGGTTAAATCGATACATTCTCCACAGAAGCATAAACGGCCTAAGCTTGATAAAAAGTTCCATCACATCACGAAGCACATATCTCACTATTGTCGTTGCCCACCTGGAAATCTGCGACTCCCCGAAGGGGGCACAACCGCACCCTCGAGGGAATGTCCGACAAAGCACGTACGAATGCGACAGAAGAAGGAAAGCAAGGTTGCTAATTTCATAAACATCATAGGTAGAGCCGGCAAAGTGCGGGGCGCACCACCTTAAGGGCATCATTCCATCTCATCAAACAAATGAGGAGGGTTTTGGAGGTGTTGCACCATCAGCAAACATCTATAAGGAATAGCTCGCTCGAGCCCGGTATTTGCCTTCCCCAAATAAGTAGCCATTAACGACAAGTTCCGAAGACCCCTCAAGAGGCAAGTACAGCCTCACATTGCATATGAGAAAAGTGGCAACTATTCGAAAACAATTAGGGCACCAGCCATTAGCACCATCTCTAGCGCAAGTATAATAGTCAGTCCCAGAGGCTCCCATCACGAAAGGACAAAGCCCCAAAAGGTTAGCAACGCCTTCGCCAACACAAGATCAGTGCACAAAGGATTCCACCAAAGTAATCCAACTTGCAAATACCATTGTTTTTAGCATACACTCATATAGAACATGCACCGGATCGTCAAAATAGAGGCAGACCTCCGTCTAGAGACCGCATTCAAAAAGCCACCAGCGTCCCTTAAACAAGCAAGCATCCTCTTAAAGGCCACTACAAAGTCTAAAGACATTACTGACGCCTTCATGGTAAGGATCCGGCGGCCCTAGTTTACTGGTCTTATTCATGGTAAGAACATGAAGGACCCTACGCAAAGCCATATTTATCAGTCAAAGGCTCCAGGAAGGATCGAGGTGGTGCCTGAGCATGGACAACTTCTCAATAGAATTCAATTGCATATGCTCCAAAAGGCTATCAAAAATAAGTCCAAAAGGCACCCCTGGTACCTAAAAATAACCTTCACTCAGGAAACCATTCCTGGGAGACCCGAGACTCCACCATCTATCTCCATGCGATTCTGAGAACCCGACGACCCGAGACTCACATTTGAGCCAGGCATTGGCAACTAACAACGGAGGAAGATGTTCAAGGGCCTCGAAGGGCATAAAAACATACAAAAGCGAGGCAAGGATTGAAAGCAAAAGTCAAGAAAAAGTATATCTGCATTCATAGATATCCTTACATATGATTACAGAAGCTCGCAAAGGGATCATCATGCAAAAAAAGGGAATCCAAAGATATGCATACAACGAAAGCCTAAGAGTCTAGCCTATTTTTTGTGCGACGTCTCTATCGTCATCCCCTCTAGCATATGACCTCAAAGACAATATCTCCTCATCTCGTTTCCTTAGAATGACATCTTCAAAAGGAAGAGAGGGGAAGGAAGGAGACAAGAATTGGCTGGGTAAAAAATCTGGCTGTCATGAACCCCGCCAGTATCAATCCTACCAAGCCACTTCTTAAGACATTTTCCTCGCCAGGGAGGTAACCGCCTGTGAGAACCGCCACACCACCCAGGAATCAAAAAGGGGTGTAACGTGCCGAGCCAAGGTAGGAGGGTGAGAAACAGTATATAATCTGAGCCCCCTCTTGAGCACCGATGCATAGTACAATAGTACCCGTAGGGTCGGAAGGAATAGACCCTCTGCCTCGTTGCCCCGAGCTGATAACAACAGCACCAACCACAATAATAGCAGCAACATCATAGCGGCACAACTCCTTCCAATGGAAAAGAGATCAACAAAGGAGTCACGGTGCATATCGCGTAAGATCTTGAAGCCTGAGGCCTCAAACACGACAAGATGGTGGAGATTCAAGATAGGAGGAAACAAATAAGAGATAGGTATCGAAGGGAGTTTGAATAAAAAAACAAGCCACAAGGAGCCCATTCATAGGGAGGGAAAAGCAACCGACGGTACCATTACCGCCCTTGAAAAATGTAATGATAGGCGCAATAAATGCATCCATAGAAGCTGAACCCGATAGTAATGGTACGACTCCAAAGAATGAAGGGTCGTAATATATCGGGTGATCCTGAAGAAGCAAATACGTGAAGTACCCAGATACCTGTCAAAGGAGAGCTGCGCCATCGGCACAACGTCGCTGTAGGAGATTAGGAAATGATATGCCAATACCATTTCTTATAACATCCCTCCAATAAACACGGAGACTATCTTTGTGCAGTGAAAAACAGGGGACCAATTTCCCCTTTGTCATAATGCTTCAAAGAGTGATCATAGAAGCACGAGATCTCGGGTCAGTCGCTTCCTTCGAAACCTATCGATTTCCTGCTAAGAATAAACATCGGCTCAAGCCATGACGAACGCAGGAATACCCCGAGGAATGTACCAGGGGTCGATCAAATCTATTCAAGCGGCACGACGCCGGCCCACATACGACGTAAATCTAACGGGTTGTCACATCTCATTCTCTTTTGTCATACTATGCACTTTGTACTAAGTTCGAGCGTCCCCTTTATATAAAAGAGTGGTCACCAACACCTTGTAAGAAGATATCCAATTATCCTATTCAAGTGCAATAATATTTTCTCTCTATTTCTTTTCTCTAAATTGCTTATTCTCCTTGGATAAACGCCACTTACCTTTGGCCATTCTTCTTGTTTATCACTTGGTACCGGCCCGAGGCCGTCTCTGTGTTTATCGCCTCTTAACTTGTTCATTATTATATTTCGAAGAGCCCTATCTAGTTTTCTCTTTAACTGTTATCCCATCCTCGGCTATCCCCAATAGTTTGAGATCGATACTAAAGCTGACCCCAAGGTCCTATCGACCATCTCGGCACCTGGGCAATAGCCCCCTTCAGTTTGGTTACTGCCTTTTTTTAACTCGATTTTCATCGTTAAACTTAACATTCTTAGCACCAACTGCTTTACAACTAGATTGAGGATAGATCACGTATTTCCAGAATCCTATTTCCAAATTTTATTGTTGTTACCATTTTCACGGTAAACATAGATCATTTGAGAAGCCAAAAACAAAATTTTGATGATGGCATGCATTAAGCAAACTGTATGCAAAGGGTGGAAAGCAAATCATAAAATGATTAGACGTTTAAATGTAAAGACCAATATAAATGAAAAATATTGATTGAAGGTAAGAAAGAGAACCGATTTGCAATTGTATGGGTCAAAACCGGACTCGTGATAATTAATAAGATTATTTCGCTCTTAAGCATATTCGGATTAACTAATGGAACAACCATTCATTAGTAATAAGAGCTCGAAGATCGCTCAACCCAATCAATGAGGCCACGGCCTACTTGCAATTGACGGGCATCCGCTCGACACGGCCACGGCTGCCTAACGCCAGCTGGTAAGATTCACAGCTATAAATACTAAGAGAAAGAACCCTAAAAGGAGGGGTTGCTTCTTCTTCTTCACCTCTACTTCTAAAAGAAGAGAGAGGATCATTGTAAGGCTCTGAACCTCTCCCATGAGAAGCAGACCAAACTGATATCAACAATTAAAATGCTTCCCACCCGCATCATCTTAAGATACAAACCTACTTCTCATTCTTTTATTCAGTTTTTTGGTTTCTTATTACGTTCTGCTATGGTTTGACCATATTTTATTTTCGATAGTTTTATGCGTATAATGTGTGCAATAACTTTGAGCAAAACAATTTGGCGCCGTCTTTGGGGATTTCATAGAAGAATCGCGTTATTCATCCTCAGACCAAAGAAGAAAGGAAACACCCAAAAGAGAAAGCAACCCAGCTCAAATGAGCCAAAGTAGCACAGCAGGTGAAGGAAACTCGAAAGCTCTGGAAAGAATCCGAAGCCTTGATTCCCCCCCCCCCCCCATTTTCAAGAAAGCGAAATAAGAAGAAGGAGAAGCAGACCCCCCCTGCGGGAGAGCACATGCGAGATACCCCCATCCCCTCGATACAGAACCTTGCCGAAAAGTGGCACAAAGGAATCTAGGACCAAGATCTACAACAGAATGACCTATGCAAACTAGTCAAGAAGACTATATACAAATCAGACAATATCTAAAATGAAAACCTAACCCCGACACCCTGCACACAACGGGTCACGCAGAGAGACAAAAGTTCAACTATGAGTTGAACTGGGATTCAGGCTTTGTGCCTTCGACATCGAAAATTACAAAGGTTCAACTACGATTAATAAACAACTCGGGATACGTGCCCTCACCAAAAAGTTCAACTATGATTTGAACTGGGATTCAGGCTATGTGCCTTTGACATCAAAAATTGCAAAGGTTCAACTACGGTTAACAACAACTCAGGCTACGCGCCCTCACCCAAGAGTTCAACTATGAGTTCAAATGGGGCTCGGGCTACATCCCTTCGACGTCAAAAATTGTAAACGTCAAACTACGGTTTAACAACAACTTAGGCTATGTGCCTTCGACATCAAAAATTGCAAAGGTTCAACTACGATTGAACAACAAGCTAGGCTACACTCCCTTGCCCAAGAGTTCAACTATGAGTTGAACTGGAACTATGAGTCGATGATCGCTCAGCCCAATCAACGAGGCCACGACCTACTGACTATTGATGGGCGTCCCCTCAATACGGCCACGGTTGCCTGACGCCAGCTGCTAAGATTCACAACTATAAATACTAAGAGAAAGAACCCTAAAGGGGAGGAAGGGGGAGGGGGACTGCTTCTTGTTCTTCTTCTTCACATCTATTTCTAAAAGAAGAGGGAAGATCACTGTAAGGCTCTGAACCTCTCCCAGGAGAAGCAAACCAAACAGATATCAATCAATAAAATGATTCCCGCCCCATCATCTTAAGATACAAACCGACTTCTCATTCTTTTATTCGGTCTTTTATTTTTTTATTATGATCTGCTATGATTGGCCCTTATTTTATTGTATAAAGTGTACAATAACTTTGAGTAAAATACTAATGAGAATAACTTACAACAACAACAACAACAACTACCCAGTATATTCCCACCAGGTGGGAGTCTGGGGAGGGTAATATGTAGACAAGTCTTACCCCTACCCGAAAGGGCAGGGAGGCTGTTTCCAATCGACCCTCGGCGCATAGGAATGAGAATAACTTACAGAGAAGTTAAAAAGTGAAAAGGAAGGTAGAAATCATATTTTGGGTCTCCTTCACATACCATCAGTTGTATTAAAAATATCTTGCTTTTCGTTTTGGCAAATATGTCAACCTGTCCGGGATACATTCTTCATTTAGAAAAGACGAAAATCCAATCAATCTATCAATTCACCGTACTGCCAAATTAGATGGTTATTCCACTCTATCCTCAATTATCAAGGCTAGTCAACAAGTCAACTGCAGTAATACAAATCAGCACTCTCATAACTTGACAATAATAGTAAAGCCCTTTATCTAGACCAAATTCACTACTGCTCGCCGAGAAGCTTGAACATTCTAAGGAATCAACATTTTAATAAACTCACTAACTAATGCGTGCTATGCGTGGATCTTCTGTTAAGTTGCGACCTTTCTATTTAATACAATAGGCACACTATTGCCATGGAAGGGCTACCACGTAATCTAACTTTTGGCGATTTTAAACTTTATTCAATAACTTAATTAAGTAACATTCTGCTATCCAATAATTAATCAATTATCCAATAATAATTAAAAATTACTTAAAATGTTACTCACTTGTAATAGACTTTATACACCTTTCTATAATATATGGTGGTCATGTGATGCCATATAAAATTAATACATATATTATTATTTTGGATTACTACTTCGCTTGCGTGTGTGTTTGGATGCCCCCTCCCTTCTCCTCCCTTACCCTTACCTTATTTACTTATTTGCGGCAGACATCCGGCGATCTCACCGTTGTTAACCACTTCCGGCGACCCTTTTCTGCTTACTTTAGTTGTCAGTTAGGACCTTCACAAGCCAAAATTTATTACAGTGTCATCTCTACATTTTTCTCCAGTATCTTTGTGGTACTATTACAAGGTTTTGGTAAAGGTAAGATTTGTTAACTGAAATTTTGTTTCGTGAGTCTTGATTTTATATTCAGTTTAAAACCAGCTAGAATAGCCGTCTGCCGTCCGCCTTGGTGGGTTACTGCAGGACTTCAATTTTTCTTTTCTTTAATTTAGTCAAGGTCAGTACAAAACTTTGAGGTTTTGTCTCGTTTCATTACAAAACTTTGTACAAAAGTATCGGCAGCTTCAACCCCCCCCCCCCCCCCTTACCCCGGGCTTTTCTTTTCTTTTTCTAAGCTTGGAAACACCTTTGCATCATCAGGGTAAGGGTTGCGTACATATTACCCTCCCCAGATTCCAGCCTGTGAAACTATACTGGATAATTATTGTTGTTGCATATATTATTATTTTATTAATATATCTAAGTTAAAAGAAAAACACATATTTTTTTCATCTCATATATAGAGTAAAAAATTTTGTTCGCATAATTCTTAAAATGGTAAAAAGATAACCTTCTTTTCTTGTACAAAAAATAATTTCTATATTTAAAATAAGGAAAATCTCGTAAGTTTTCTCATATTTTGTGTATAATTAAAAGTAGTAATATTAATAACTACATAAAATTATAATCTTTTTTTCAAATTATTTTACTAAAATATTTCACTCCAAATACCATATCAAACGCATATAGCGATGTCAATGTTGTTAAACTCACAGTGTGTAACATTGGTCCCACTGACCCCCGAGTCCATAAGGCATGCTTGTAAAATGTCTTCTAATATCTTAATAGTGCGCTTGGGCACCCCATCTGTCTGAGGATGAAATTCGATACTTAGCTCCACCCCATGCCCAACTATGTTACATAACTCTCCAAAAATGAATTGTGAATGGCTTGCCCTGATCAGATATGATGGAAACACACCGTGTAGGCGGATAATCTCCTAAATATAAATCTTAGCCAATTGCTCTGAAGAATATGATGTCATCACCAGAATGACATGTGAGGACTTAGTCTTTCATTCCATAATAACGCAAACTGTCTCATATTTACTTAAGGTCTATGGTGAGCATGCCACAAAATTCACAGTGATGCGCACCCACTTACGCTCTGGTATCTCAAATCTCTGATTCAACCCACCCGGTTTCTGCTGCTCGTACTTTGCCTCCTAACAATTCTAACAATGAGAGACATAATCAACAATATCTTTCTTAATACTCAGCCAAAAAATATCATTTTTTCAAGTCACGGTACATCTTTGTGACACCTGGGTTAATGGAATAGCTGTGAGCCTCTTCAAGGATCATCTCCCTCAACCCTTCAACATTTGGGACACAAATCCGAACTTGAAGATGCATAATACCATCATCTCTAATCACAACCTCCTTGTCACCATCCCGCTATACCATATCTTTCAAAAACAACAAGTAAGGATCATCAAGCTGGCGCGCCTTGATGCGCTCCAACCAGGATGACTATGGCACAACACAAGCAAGAACCCGGCTAGGCTCGGGCACATACAACCTCATGAACTTATTGGACAAAGCTTGGAAATGCGTGGGCAGTGGCTTATCCACTATCGGTAAATATGCCAAATCGCTTATTCTCTTTGCCTTCCTACTCAATGCATCGGAAAATATGCCTTCCCCCGATGGAATAATATGGTAATATCCTAGCCTTTAATCAACTTTAATCATTTCTGCTACCGCAAATTATGGTCTTTCTACTTGAACATGTGCTGGAGACTCCGATGGTCGGTATAGACATTACATGGAACACCGTATGCATAGTGCCTCTAAATCTTCAGTACATGAACAATGATTGCCAACTCTCTAAATCATGCGCATTGTAAATCTTCTCATGAACCTTAAACTAACAAGATACCTAGGAAATCACCAAATTGTCATGCATTAATATTTCACCAAGTGTAATACGCGGTGCATCACAATACGCAATGTAACATCCTAAACCTATAGGCAAAACCAAAACTGAGGTTGTATTTAATGCAGACTCAAGCTTTTGAAAGATCACCTCACACTCATCGTACCATCAGAAAAGTGCACTCTTCCGGGTTAACTTTGTCAATGGTTCTAAGATAGATGAAGATACCTCAATGAACTTACGATAATAGCCCGCCAAATCCAATGAGCTTTGAATGTTTTTAGCTAATGTAGGTCTAGTCTAGTTCTGACCTACCTCAATCTTCTTAGGATCCACCTTAATACCCTCGGAAGACACAACATGCTCTAAAAAAGCAACCGAATCCAACCAGAACTCACACTTTGAGAACTTGTCTTATAACTTACGATTCTTCAAAGTCCGATGTATGACCCATATGTGCTGCTCAGGCCCTCTCCTCTGCATGAGTAAACCAAAATATTATCAGTGAAAATGACCAAGAAGGAATCTAGATAAGGCTTTAACACCCGATACATCAAATCCATAAAGGTGGGCATTAGTAAAGCCAAATGACATAACCAAGAACACGTATTGACCATGTCGGACTTAACTCAATATTGGAAAACACCTTGGCACCATAAATCTAGGCAAATAAGTCATTAATCCTCGGTAACGGATACTTGATCTTGATAGTGACCATGTCCATCCGTCGATTATCTATATACATCCTCATTGATCCTTCCTTTTTCTTCACAAACAACATCGGTGTACCCTAAGGCAAGAGAATAGGTCTAATAATTCCCTTGTCAAGCAAATCATACAGCGGGTCCTTCAATTCATTCAATTCAACTAGAGCCATATGATATGAAGGAATAGAAATGTCCTAAGCGCCTGCAACTAAGTCAATGCAAAAGTTGGGTCTTGACAATAGCAACCGGATCCATGGAAGGAACCTTTGCACTAGAATCACAGATATAAGCGAAGTACACCAAACATCCCTTCTCGACCATACGCCAAGCCTTTATATATGTTATGACCCTGCTAGTGTAGTGACAAAGATCCTTTTCCACTCCACCGTGGGCATCCTCAGCATAGATAATGTCACGGTCTTGGATTGACAAATTAAAATATCATGATATAGGAACAACCAACCCATACCGAGAATAACCTCAAAATCCCACAATATCTAATAACACAAGATCAATTACGGTATCGTAGTCCCTAATAGTGACCATACAAGAGTGATAAACATGGTCCACCACAAATGAGTCCCCAATAGGTGTAGACACGGAGTATCCAATGAATCATGAGACATATCCAAATAGGATTACACATACAAATAAGTGGAACCTAGATCAAATAAAATTGATTCATCTCTATGGAAAACCTGAACAATACCTATGATGACCGCACCCGAGGTCTCCGCCTCAAGCACAGCTACAAATGCGTTGCAACAGTCTTGAGCAACACCAATATGACCTCTATATCTTGGACGACCTTGCACTAATTGACCTCCACCTCGAGCTATATATCCTCCATCTCAGGCTACCCGACCCCTCTCTATGTGGCCGTGGCGTTACTTAGAGTATGGTGACCTGTATCACCATACTTTATGTAACGCCACAGCTAGCATGACTAATGAGTCAGAGACGGTCCCTGATGACCTGAATGAACATCATAGTAACATTGTAGTGGTGGTGTACTAATAAGAGCTGAAGGACCATTAAATACCGGCTGCTCGGAATGAGACCCATATGCACCATGAGTACCTGATGAACCATGAGAAACATGAAGTGCTGACTAAACGGTCTTGATAGGCCAGTCTCTACAAAATGAATCTCTGTCTCTAGATGATGGACCATTGAAACCACTGAAATGATGAAGCCTCTTCTAAGATGTCCCCTCTCTACCTTGGGCATGAATCTTCTCGATCTTCCTAGCGATCTTACAAACTCAAATGAACGACATATCTTCCTTGATCTCTCTTTCGATCTATAGCCTGTACCATAAGGAAGTCCATCTATCAACCTCCATATCCTTTCCCTCTCAGCAGCAATCAAGATAACTTTATTGCGTGAAAATCTACGAATCTGTTCCCGTACTAAGTAACGATCATGCTACCTTGCTGAATGTGGTCAAACTGGCTACGGAGGTCCTCTCTCTGATTGGAGGAGATACACTTCTCCAAGAATAATGTAATACCCCAATATGTTATGTGAGTACATATTGGACATTTGGAAAATAATTTAAACAAAAAAATTAAAAAAAGAAGGAACAAACAAATAAAACAAAACAAACAAAATAAATAAATAAATAAAATAAGAAACAAAGAAAGAACGCTAGTGGCCCTAGCCCATCTGAAGACTACTGGTGTGATATAAAAGGCAAGAAAAACTATAATTAGAGAGGAGTTAGAAATGTAAAAACATAAAATCTAGAGGAGGACTTATACGGGTAAAAGGAAAAGAAGGCAGAGAAAGGATTTGGTGAAAATCCTTTAGTCAATACAAATCAGAAAGGTTGATGGTGTAGTCTTGGTACCGAAAAACTCACACCCAACTGGAAATTTTTTATATTTTTGCGCCTTAGTGAAAAGGTAATTACATGCATTATTCCTTTTTTTTTTTAGAAAACGCTATTATTTTATTTACATGATTCCCTATGGGACTGAACGGATATGAGGTTGGTATTGAACTAAAAGTTTAAAAGATAAAGTTAAGAAATTTTGGAGAAATTCATGAAACTATTAAGTGAATTAACAAAGTATATTATATGGATGGGTTGTACTTAATAGATTTTGAATTGGTTTAAGTTAACTATACTAGTAAGTTGGGATACTGAAATAGGTCTTGATATTTCAAGTAGAATAAGAGGGATTTGTTGAGTAATTATAATTCGATTAATTAAGATTCAAATATGAACCCCGATGATTGGGTTTTCTAAACTAGCTATGAATTAGCCTAAGTAAGGAAATTAACATGAGATTGATATTATGTAATTACAGATTGATTGGAGGAATTTGTATGAATTGCTCGAGGTGAAGCGTTTGGTATTTCAGCACGAGTACTATGAGTAGTAATCTTACCACAATTTGTGTTTTCATAACCTGCGTGGTTTATATATGATATTTGAAAATAAATGTATTACCGATGCTTTGAAATTTGCATGTGGGACAAGTCCTTTACTTGATATGATACCGTATAATTTTTTTGAGATGTTTACCGATTAATCAATATATTTTCACTGTTACTAGATATGTTTTACCGTTACTTAAGACATGATTACTGTTACCGAAATAAGATTTACAAGATTTGAAAAGGAATGATATGCCCTTTATTATTTTGAAATTTCTTCTCTATGAGTATTTGTGGTTTACAAGAAAGAATATAAATGGGAAGAGACTTTGATGGATCCCGTAGCTAACGATGGGTTCGTTAGTGCACCTTGTATTTACCGATTACTGGATACAGTTATAGCCCTCGCTAGTGGGAAGGTAGAACTAGCATACAATTACTGTTTTTCCTCGAGTAGGGACCTACTGCTATATTGACTTCTTTTACGAAGGGGTCCACACAGTTGTACAGATTACATGATCCTTTTATGGAAACCTCCAAAAATATAAAGATTTTCTATGACTTAGTATTTACCGATTTTATTACTGAATTGTTAAATTTATTTTGTTACAGGATACACATGATGAGGCTGAATATTATTACAATTTAAAAAAGGGCATTGTATTTTGTGATTATTATGCAAGCATGTTTTCTGACTTGCCCCCAAATTAAAAACAGTTGTGGTTAAGTGTTATTACTCACTGAGCTAGCGACTCATTTCCCGCTAAATTCTTTTGTACAGAGACAGCAAGTGACGCAGGTGAGAATTTCGTTAATTAGAGTGCCAAGTTGATAAGTTCTCGATGAGCCTCGCATTTGTTCGCGTGGGCAGAGATTTTAATTATTGTTATGGTCTTTTCATTGAACTCTTACAGTCTCTCCATAGTCATTATTTTAGTGTCATGATTATTCTTTGGTTATTATAGTCTTATGTTGAGTTTCTTTCTCCTTTATCAAAGTTGGAGATAAATTAGTATTTTCTAGTGGTTAGTTTGTAGTTTAGTCATGGTGGAAACTTGTACTGATTAATTGACAAGTTGTCAATTGTTTGGTATGATATTAGGATAATTGGTTGTTGATTTGAGAGAGGAAAAATTTTTGGATGGTCCAAAAATAGGGGAAACTCTGTCCGATTTTCTGTAAAATACCGATAAGTCTTACTTGGAGCACTTGCTCCTAAGTGCCGGTCACAATCATAAATTGGGATGTGACAAAGTTGGTATCAGAGCCACAGGTTATTGTTGTGACTAATGGAGAACACGTCGGTAGCAGAATCTCAATTATGGTTATGTAGCCGGCCATTCCCATTATCGTGATTCTGTGAGGGCGTGATAGGATGTGTCTTGTCTTTCTTTCTTATTCCATCGTACGTGTGTAGCGATTAGGGTCAAATAACTGAATTTATTATTACTTATTCTATTCGTGTATGACTCGGACCAATTACCCTATAATAGGATTTGGCTAGAGGTTCAAAGTTCAAAGATGTCAAATTTAGCTAATGGACATGCAACCATCTCCGAGAAAAGAAATGCTACATAAGTAGTATACAATACAAGTGAAAGGTTCATTGTGACATATGAGGTACTTTCTGGTAAGATTTGTAATAGAATCCATTTCAGAAATTTATACTAGTCCACCACTACAGCAATAGAGGAGTGCTATCATAAAAAAAAAGTACTTACTTCCATGAAAAAGAAAACAAAAGAAAGATATCTCCGTGGATATAATAGATAAACATGTAACATTTGAGCAACATAATGGGTGGCTCTAAAGTCCTCATGCACCTAGAAGATTATGTGAGACAACAAAATATTCTTAATAAAGTTACTAAAGTTGAAACTACTAAGTTTAATATTTCTGATAATTCAAAGAATCCTTAAATGTTTTAGTAGAATACTTACCACATTATGAGCTATAAGATATTTCATGAAGAGGTCTATGGGACAAGTAACTTTTAGACTATAAAATATAGCGAATGCATGAATTGCTACTATTCTCTTAGAAATGCCAACAAGAGCAACACAACTAATTTGAGAATAACTTCACTGAAGTGTTTATGAATCACTTCCCCTTTTGACAGTTTGTGACATGAACTTGCCTTCTAGATCATTTAAGAAATTGATTTAGACATTAGGTATACTTACATATAACACCAAACTTTCTGAGCTGGATACGCAAGTAACATCTTAAGTTTAGAGGTATGTTGAAAGGTTCGTCAATTGTTTAAACAAGGTAGTAACTACGTATAAGAAGATTGTAGACTAAAAACCTATTTAATAGCAGTTGCACTTACCAGAAAGATTGAAAATATAGATATGATAGGCGTGCAAAAACTCACATAAGAAGATCGAGATTAGAATATCTTTTAGTATGGATTTTAATATGTAAAAATTAAGAACGCAATAAGATATTAAGCGAACCTTTTAGGGTTGCCACATATGTGAAAATTTGTAGTAGTTAGACATATGTTTAAAACCGTTGAAATTCAAGCTAAGAGAAGGAAACCCTTGCTAACCAAGTTGTACTTGATATGGTTGACTCTAACATACAAATGAATATGGATTAATTATCTTCTTACCATGCTACCCTCGATAATAATGGTAATACTATTAGGTTTGGTAAACTTTAAAAACTAGTTTTGTCCAGAAAAGGATTACAGTTTTGTCGCCAAAAAAAAAGGATTATAGGTTTTAGAGATGAGCAAAGTATAGATTTTGAAGGCTTAATAGTTATAAAAGAAATTGTTTAGGTCTCATAGATACGATAAGGAGCATAAGAGAAGAAATACTTAGTTTGAGAGAAAGAAATCATAATGAGAGATTCTCTAATGTATTCCTAAGGATTTACTAGGACTACCCCAAATATGAGAAATAGACTTCGATATGGAGCTGACACATTATATACAAACTATATCATATGGAACTAACGGAGTCGAGCTGGCTAAGTGAACAATTGCAAAAACCAATTGAATAAGAGTTTTATCTTACCGAGCGTTTCATTATGGGAAGCACCAATATTTTTGGGGAAAAATAGAAAGAGGGGGGGGGGGGGGGAATAGGTCCCATAAGAATGTAAATCGACTACATACAATTAACTAAGATAACAATATGCAATATGTACTCATTGTCTCGTATCGATGACTTGTTTGATTAGTTACAAGGATCCTCCTACTTTTAGAAGATTGATCTTAACTCTTGTTATCATCGGTTTAGAATAAGAAAGGAAAATATTTTGATTTAAGCCTCTAGAACGCAGTACAAATATATTTGTGATGCCTTTCGAAACGAGCAGTTCTTTATCCGCATTCATAGATATAATCAATATGGTATTCAAATTGTTTCTGAAAAAAGTATCATGGTCCTTATTTATGATATTTAGTATATTCTTGTAGCTAGAAAGAACATGAAGAATCACTTGGAAAAAAACTATGTTATAGATACTGTTAAAAAATTAGATTTTCATCAAGTTTTTGAAGTGAGTAATTCAGCTAGACTCGGTGGTGTTCATAGGACACATGATATTAGATTCTGTGAAGATAGAAGCACTTCCTAAATATTCGTGACCCATTTCTCCTAAAGAGATTGATTTTTTTATTTGGCTTGACAGGCTACTACAAGCATTATTTGTATAGGATTCCTCTAGAATAGCACCACTACTCACCAAGTTAACATAGAAAGTCACCAAATTTCAATGAATATAGGGATGTAAGACAATATTCCATAAGCCCAAGGCATATTTGACAACCATACCCGTGTTATCCTTACTCCAATAGGCTCTAAAAGATTCACAATGTTCCGTGATACCTCGAGGGTAGGATTAGGATATTTTCTCATGCAGAATTGTTGTGTAATAGCTTATACTTCAATAAAGTTGAAGAAGTGAAAGTTGTATGATGCCACTCATTAGTTGGAGACGGACACAATGGTATTTCCATTTAGAATTTAGAGATGCTAATTATACGAAGAAACCTATGAGATTTATACATAGTATAAGGGCCTAATGGCGATGGAGGGAATTACTGAAGATATAACTGTACTATTTTATATTGTATGGGAAATATAAAATATTATAGCTAATGAAAAAAGGGGCGATTTTGACCATATGGCTCCCGTAAAGATACTTCTGGACAAGATATGCATAGACTAGAGGGTACACATAGTGGATTTAATATAAAAAAAATTCAAAGAAATTATTGGCTATTGATCAATCATGATGTAGATTCCATAAAGACTAGTCAATACGAGGAAGAGCGATTGTTTAATTACCGAGATTAGTTTCTAGATGGTAAAAGTGAGGATATTTACTGTTAATAGTAAGGGTATTCTCTGACTATATAATTAATTATGTATAGCAAACATATATGGGTTGCGACATGCTATTCGTGATTGAGCTCACAACTCT
Organism: Nicotiana benthamiana; assembly: GCA_034376525.1. NCBI lineage: Eukaryota > Viridiplantae > Streptophyta > Magnoliopsida > Solanales > Solanaceae > Nicotiana > Nicotiana benthamiana. Next base: position 82,611,921 of record CM067336.1, read on the forward strand.
AAATACACAGTATATTTCATGTCTATAAATGGAAAATGACTATAAAAAAATAAATGATTGGTCGAAAAACAAAGAAGGAAAAAATAATCGTTAACTTTGTTTCTAACTATCTGACATGTCTTTATATTAAGGCAAGAACTTGCGACTCACAGTCCCACTACAACAGCACAAGATTCTGAAGTAGAAACGTAATAAAATTACAATACATATATGTCTAAATTGTCTAAACCATTAGAGGCTGGCTTACATAGTAGGCAAGTTTCTTGCTAGTCAAAACTCTTATATAAAGGAAGATATGAACAGATATACATGAATGGAAAAATTATCTGACTCAATAGAGCTATATTGTCCATCATCTCTGATAGATGATCACACGAATTGGAAATCTTTTGAAGAGACGTTGGGCACACGAGTAGATCTTACTACTAGTTTTATCACCCAGAAACGCGAAGTCCAAATATACTATTAGATCTTGGTGGATATGCTGAGAGATTATATTCTTGAGTTTGGAGGTTGTTGGGATGCCTATCTATCTTTAGCTGGATTTCCCTACAATAATAACTTTCAATCCAACATTCAGATAGCACCATACGAGACATTGTATGGTATGAGATGTTGTTCTCCTATCGATAGTTTGAAGCTGGTGAGACTAACTTATGGGGACATGGCTAGTATGAGAAGCTATTGACAAGGTCGAATTGATTAGGCAAAAAACAAAATTGCTGAAAACTAAAAGTAGACAAATGTTTTAGCTGGTAAAAGGAAGAAGGACTTGAAATTTTTAGTCGGAGATTATGTTTTACCATGTATCACTCAAATGAAAGGTGTAGTGTGATTCAAAAAAAGAAAATTAAGTCCTAGATTTCATACGACCGTACGAGATAATTGAACTCGTAGGAGTTTTGGCATATGGTTTGGCACTTCCTCCTGAATTATCTTTTATTCATACAGTGTTTCACGTCTCAATGCTAAGAAAATGTATGTCAGACTCTTCTCAGGTGCTTGAAACACCTATTGTACCGCTCAATGAAATGTTTTCTTGAAAGGAGGAGATGATGACTATGTGGTTAGACAAATAAGAAAACTACATTCAAAAGAAATTGAGTTCATACAAATCTTATGGAGAAATCATACGGTTGAAGAAGCTATTTCGAAAATAAAGGATGCTATGTGAGTCAAATACCCCCATTTGTTTCAGTCTATAGGTACGTACTTGAGTTAAATTCAGGGACCGAATATCATAAGGTGGGGAGGATGTAATACCCCAATATTTTAAGTGAGTACATATTGGAAATTTAGAAAATAATTTAAACCCAAAAACAAATGAAAAAAAATAAGGAACAAACTAATAAAACGAAACAAACAAAATAAGTAAATAAATAAAATAAGAAACAAAGAAAGGACGCTAGTGGACCTTGCCCATCTGAAGACTAGTGGTGTGTATAAAAGTCAAGAAAAACAATAATTAGAGAGGAGTTAGATGTTTAATAACTTAACACCAAGAGGAGGACTTATACGGGTAAATGGAAAAGAAGGCGGAGAAAGGATTTGGTGAAATCCTTTAGTCAATACAAATCAGAAGGTTGATGGTGCAGTCTTGGTACAGAAAATCTCACACCCAACTGGAAATTTTTTATATTTTTGCGCCTCGGTGAAAAGGTAATTGCATGTATTCTTCTTTTTTTTAACACTATTATTTTATTTACATGATTCCTTATGGGACTGAATGGATATGAGGTTGGGATTGAACTAAGAGTTTAAAAGATAAAGTTAACAAAATTTGGAGAAATTCATGAGACTTTTCAGTGAATAAACTAAGTATATTATATGGATAGGTTGTATTTAATAGATTTTGAATTGGATTAAGTTAACTATACCAGTAAGTTGGGATACTGAAATGGGTCTTGATAGTTCAAGTAGAATAAGAGGGATTTGTTGAGTTATTATAATTCGATGAATTAAGATTCAAATATGAACCCAGATAATTGGGTTTTCTAAATTAGCTATGAATTAGCCTAATTAAGGAAATTGACATGAGATTGATATTATGTAATTATAGATTGATTGGAGGAATCTTTACGAATTGCTCGAGGTGAAGCATTTGGTATTTCAGTACGAGTATTGTGAATAGTAATCTTACCGCAATTTGTGTTTTCATAACCTGCATGGTTTATATATGATTTTTGAAAATAAATGTATTACCGATGCTTTGAAATTTTCATGTGGGAAAAGTCGTTTACTTGATATGATACCGAAAAATTTATTTGAGATGTTTACGATTAATCAAAATATTTTTACTTTTACTAGATATGTTTTACCGTTACTTGAGACATGATTAGTGTTACCGAAATAAGATTTACAAGATTTGAAAAGGAATGATATGATATTTATTATTTTTAAATTGCTTCTGTACGAGTATTTATGGTTTACAAGAAATAATATAAATGGGAGGAGACTTTGAAGGATCCCGTAGCTAATGTCGAGTTCGTTAGTCCTTGTACACCTTGTATTTACCGATTACCGAATACAGTTATACTCCTCGCTAGTGGGAAGGTAGAACTAGCATACAATTACAGTTTTCCCTCGAGTAGGGACCTACAGTTATATTGACTCCTTTTACGAAGGGGTCCACACAGTGGTACATATTACATGATCCATTTATGGAAACCTCCCAATATATAAAGATTTGTTATGACGCAGTATTTACCGATTTTATTACTGAATTGATAAATTGATTTTGTTACAGGAAACATATAATGAGACTGATTATTATTACCATTTTAAAACGGACGTTGTATTTTGTGATTATTATGCAAGCATATTTTCCGACTTTTCCTCAAAATAAGAATGGTTGTGGTTAAGTGTTCTTAATCACTGAGCTAGCGAATCATTCCCCTCTAATTTTTTTGTACAGAGACAGCAGTTGCCGCAGGCGATAATTTCAGTAATTTGAGTGCGAAGTTGATAGATTCTCGGTGAGCCTCGCATTTGTTCGCGTGGGCAAAGATTTTAATTATCGTTATGGTCTTTTCATTGAACTCTTAGAGTCGCTCCATAGTCATTATTTTAGTGTCATGAGTATTATTTGGTCATTATAGTCATATGTTGAGTTTTTTTCTCCTTTATGAAAGTTGGAGATAAATTAGTATTTTCTAGTGGTTAGTTTGTAGTTTAGTTATGGTGGAAACTTGTAGTGATTAATTGGCAAGTTGTTAATTGTTTTGTATGATATTAGGATGATTGGTTGTTGATTTGAGACAGGAAAATTTTTGGGATGGTCCAAAAATAGGGGAAACTCTGTCCGATTTTCTATAAAATACCGATGAGGCTTACTTGGGAGCACTTGCTCTTAAGTGCCGGTCGCAATTCTAAATTGGGATGTGACAAATAACGGTGTGAATTGAGTCCAAGTGAGAGGAGGTAAACCTGCTAGTCTACCCCGAACATACTCCTACCACCACCTCTGGGCAGATCCAGTCATCTAAAATACTATGAAATCAATACCATTAGTCTCCACTACACCCATATTACAATATGTCATGGAAATGGTCTAAGAAATCCCGGGGATCCTCAAAAAGTGAACCACTAAACTTAGGGGGGAAAAAATTTAAACTTGTCTAACCTATGCAGGCCCTCAGCCGACATTGTCGGCCTCTCCTGGGCTTTGTTGCAACAACGGGCTGGGTAGTGCAGACTGGTAGAACTTGTGGGGTATAATACCCATGACCCATCTGCTCTAGAGTGTGAGTAGCAGGAGTCGAGGCTCCCGCATCCTGAGAGACGGGTGGATCCATAGGGAACACGTCAGCGTGGACCTCACTCTTTATAAAGCCAACCAAGTGGACTAGGGCGTCCTCAAGCACTGGGGTAAAAATGAACCTCTCTGGGATCTGTGTTGGTTCAAATGTCACGATGAGAACAAGGATCTTGTCATTCTGCTCGGTATAAAACTCGACAACTAGTGTTGTTGCGCATGCTCTAAGCTGAGCTCTGCCTCTGCCTATGGCTGTACCCTGGCCGCGGCACCTACCCCTTGTAGTTTCTGCAACCTAGGACTCCGGCTTCTGATTAGCTGCAAATGTCGTACGTGTTCTCAGCATCTGTAAGAGTTTAAAATAATCATAATTTAAACCTCTACAACAGAATAAAATCGCACAATCGAGAAAGAAAGTGAAATTTTCCTAATGCCTAATAGTTTATAGAAGATAAGTACAAAAGTCTCAGTACAACCTCAAGACTCAACTAAGCTTGCTTATAAGTCCGGAGACCAAGGCAATCTAGTGCTGTGATACTAACTTATCACGATAAAAAGTTCCACCAACGGATCATGATGACACCTAACATCCGCTTTTTAGGTAAGTTATTATTCCGTTGTTGAGACTATTTAACACTATGAATTAAGTTTGTTCCACTTATTAATTGATGGCCTGCCCAGCAATTCATGTTAAGCGCCGTCATGACTTTGGTTGGATTTTTGGGTCGGGACACTATTATTGCTCCTTGTGTGACACTTGTTATTTAGCTAATTTGAAGAATTATTGTAACCCTCTAATTTTTATAGTGGAGCTTTTTAGATTATCATGATCCGTGATTTTTACCTTCGACTTGAAGGGCACGTTAAAATTTGACCATCTCTATCTTCTTGGTTTTTGTCTTTGTCTATTTTTCACATATCATGAACATGAACGTAACTTTCCTTTGAATAAAAAGTTTAACTTGATTTCACAGCATTCTTTTCTTAATTTGAATATCTCCTATTTTCACCAAGCAAAGAGTTCTGCGATTTCAGCTCGAGTTTACACTTCTTATAAGATGATACACAATGTAAGAATTCAAAGAGAAAAAATCTGCTGAACGAAGTCCAAATTTGTTATGCGCGTTGGATGACGACTAAATTAAACACAAAATATCCGAGATTTTCTTTTTGTAATCTGAAACAATGAATGGATTGAGCAATGGCCACCACTGCTAATTATTCTTCATTGTCAGCCACCACATGGTATAAACACTTTTGCATAATTTTCAAGCTGAAAAGTTCTTATCCTCTCTAATTCTCTAATGATCCAGTTACTGTTTGGATGAAGTCACTTTGGATTATGATTGATAAACGTATTCATGATAAAGTGATGAGAACACAAAATAAAACGAAAGAGTAATTACGCATTCAAGGATTTTATAAATGGTGTGACATCATCAGATTATGTTGATGATAACCAGATAATGTTAATCACATATTTAAAGAAGAATGAAATATGAAAAATACAGTCATTTGATTTGAAGACTAATAGGAAGTTTGGCAAAGCATTTTGAAGGCGGGAAAAGTACTTTTAGACAGGCAGAAAAAAGTACCTTCTTCAAGAAACAAAAACAAAAAATATTCTTAACAGAATATAGTATATGCCAAAATAACCTTACTTTTGAACCTAGTACTTAAAATATTAATTTATGTATTTTGTTTATTTTTTGTAAAGCTTTCAAATATATTGTGACTTAGGGTGTGAATATTCTTGTATTTGGTGAATTATTTTTAATATATTTAAATCATCTTAAAAGATTTATAGTACTTTTTAATTTTATTCAAAACCAATATAGTACTATTTTTACTATTATCAAAAGCGTTTTTTTCTTGTTCATCAATATTGAGCAATTAGAGATCGGACCAAGGCTGAACATTACACTAAGGTTGGAATCATTCCCCTCGCATGGTTTAAATTTACTATATCTTTATTTGTTCATTCTAACTCAGTTTATCGTCTTTTATCAAATTAATCTGTGTGTCCATAAATCTATATACAAATTTAATTGTTATCCGATTTTAAGGGTAAATATCTGTTATACTCATATTGAAAAGTTTTTATATTCATACAAATTTTATAATCTTACAAATTTTGTACCTTGGACTTTTAAGATCGCAAATTTTAAAAGTATTTTTTTTAAATTTTAAATCCAATCAAACAATCTTGTATAAATTGAATACTTAAATCTATATGAGCTATTTCTTTCACAAATATATTGTACCAAAAACTGTGCGAGTTACTAAAGTAGCGAACATCTTTGGATCTGCCGCCGTCCAGATTCCACAAATGATGACATATTCCTCATTTTATTTGTTTATATACTAAAATAGCGACTAATCAAAATTAATTGGGCATTTAATAGAAAGAAAAAGACAAGCATACGTCAATTGATGATCAACCTGGTTCCCACCAATGAACCTTTAATAGAAAGAAAAAGATAAGCTGGCGGAGGTGTATGACCATGCAGATATATATATGGAGCAAGCTAGCACTAGCAATAGTGCACTCGGAGGACCGTAATATACTTGAAAATATATTATCACTTTTACTTTTTCATTTGGCAAATAGAGAGTCAAATAATTTCTTTTTTTTTTTTCCTGTTTCACCTTTATCATCAATAATTTATTGTCCAAATCATTTTCCAAAACTTTTTGAGTTGATATAATTATTATGAGTAAAATTATAAAATACATACTTTGTATATGCTCGGGACCGGGTTCATCTATTGCGGGACGGATCGAGACCGAAGCATGATGGATTGAAGATTGACCTCGGGTTCCAACGAAAAAAAGTCAAAACATACGTCATAAAAAATCATCGAGCCCATGGCAGCTTCCAAGATCGACCCCGATTCCGATTAAGCTCGAGGAAACATTATCGCACCACGTACTTGAAGGCCGAAATATCAGCGATTGGCCGGATATCACGGCGGAAATCTCGTCACATATGAATATAACACCAATTAATTAGCAAATCATGAGATTCCTTGCCTTTTATAGGATTGTACCTAAAGTAGGACTCCCCTACTATATAAAGGGGATCTAATTCTTTGTAATACACGTTCTAACACACATCCAAAAGCTATATACTATATTTCTAGTTCTTGTTATCTTAATATTATCTTCTCGATTGAGGCATTTCTTGACTCGAGGGTGAGCAATCTTCAAGGCTAACACTGTTCAACTTGTGTTGTTTGCGTTCACTTTTCTATCATTGATTTCAATATTAAAATGTTCTATCACTTTATATCAAGTTAAATCATCTATCCTTAAAACCGCATATAAATTCAATTGCTATATATATTTTTAGGGTAAACAGTTTGGCGCCCACCGCAAGGCTAAGGTTAATAGCGGTTATTTGATATGAAGTTCCATAGCACGTACTATTTTTCACATGTTCTTTCAACTGTCTTTGATTTCTGGCTCAAGGTCAAAATATCAAACTCACAATTAGCACCTCTACATACTGATAATAAATCTGGTCACAACGGTGAAAATAAGAACATTGCGCCCGATAACGAGGTGCTGCCCATTGATCCCTTCAGAGTTCCAATTGCGGACCTATTGAATGCTACTCACATGTTGCTATCGACACAAGCCTCCTTGTTGACCCAAGAATAGCATCTGTGGTGGAGTCTGGTCGGCGGCAAAGAACACTTAAAACAATGAAGGGGACGAGGCCAATCTACAGATGATCTTCGAAATGTTACTGGCTCAACAGGCGGCAATAGCTCAGTTACAAAACTAGAGCCACACACCAAGCAGGATCGAGCCGTACCCATCTCGTGAGATCCCTCGCAGGGAGGAACAGGTCGCGGAAAGGTCGAATGGGAACGAGTCGGGTAGTAACCCCGATATCATAAAAATGCTCGATGAACTGAAAAAATGAATAGAATCAGGGAAAAAGAAACTCAACGTAAACGATAAAAAGGTGGAGAGCTGATGCGATATTGAAAGGCTTGGACTCCATGAAGTTTGTACAAAAGCTCTAAAGTCGGTCCCATAAAAAATTTTCATGCTGAGATTGATATGTACAATGGAATCAATAACACAAACGAGCATGTCACTTCATATGCATGCACCATCAAAGGAAATGACATGGATGATGATGAGATTGAGTCTGTCTTATTGAAGAAATTTGGAGAGACCTTAACATAAGGAGCCATAATATGGTATCACAATTTATCCCTGAATTCTATCGACTTATTTTCTGTAATTCTAGAATCTTTTGTGAAGGCACAAGATAGAGCAATCAAGGTCGAAACTAGGAATTTAGACCTATTCAAAGTAAGGCAAAAGGATAATAAAATGCTCTAAGAGTTCATATCTCGCTTCCAAATAGAATGGATAGACTTGTCGCCGGTCACTGATGACGGGGCCATTCAAGCTTTTACCCTATGACTCAATATTCGAAGCTCGGTGTCTTCACAATGGTTGCAGCAAAATCTGATAGATTATCTGGTTGTCACATGGCTGATGTGCATAATCGATATCAATCGAGATCAGAGTCGAAGATGGTCAACTTTAGGCTACTTTCAGGTTCGTTTATCATGTTAGACCTGTTTATAGAGCCAAGAGAGATATTGATCGTGAACTAAGGTCAAACAGGGATTAGTATCTATCGTACAATGAAGATCGAAGAAGCAATGGGTCCGGATTGAGTTCTATAAAAAGACTTAAGTAACCGGGAACTCATGAGCAAGAATGGGTTTGACGTGTCTATCAAACCCAAAGAAGCACCGTTGTAGTAAGAATACAAGTTTAACATATGTGTTTCTACTATTGTACTAACTATCAGACGCAAAAAAAATATCAAATGGCCTCGACCTCTACAATCTAACACAGCCCGAAGGAACCCAATCAAATGTGCAAAAATATTGTGGCACTCACGGACACATAATAGAAGATTGTTGACAATTTGGGAAGGAAGTAACCGTGTTATTCTGATGACCCTACCCGCCGTTTCATGTATTTCTATCCTATTTTCCCGATTTTATTCTTCTACATGTTTCATTGTACGTGTTTGGTGAATTTGAAGTAATCCGGATAGAGTTTGGTTTGAAATGGGACAACTAGTCTATTTAAGGAAGCTTTTGTTTGGAAAAGTCAACCGAATGTCGACTTGTGAGTCAGAGGGCTCGGAATGGATTTATGATGATTCGATCAGTTTCGGGGGAGGATTAAGGCGTAGGAGAGCAATATGAAGTAATTTTGGAGGTTCGGTGTAGAATTAGGCATGAATTGGCTAAGTTAGCATTTTGGCGATATCCAGTTGATAGGTGAGACTTTGATTCGAGGATCGGAATGGAATTTTGAGAGTTGCAATAGCATCGTTAGGTGATTCATGATGTGTGTGCAAAATATCAGGAGAATCGGAGGTGTTTAGTTTGGGTTTTTTATTGAATGTGTGTTTCGGAAGAATTTGAAAAATTGAGGCATTGATTTGGTTAAAGTTGAGGATTTTAACCTACAATAGTGTTTTGATGGCTCGAGCAAGTCTGAATAAGGTAATAGATCATATTTTTGCATTTGGTTGAGGTCTCGGGGGCCTCACGGTGAGTTCGGGTGGTTAAATGGAGAGTTTGGAGTTTATTGCATAATTTAAGTTGTTGGTTTTGTCACTTTTGCATTTGCGGAAAAAGGGACCGCATAGGCGGTTCTGCAAATGCGGCTCGGTGGTCGCAAAAAGCGGTCCTTTGAGGCCTAGGGAAATTTCCGCAGAAGCGGAGGTTTCCGCAAAAGCGGAGATTGCATATGTGATTTTGGACCCGCAGAAGCGGTCTGGCCGTTTTGGGAAAAACTGCAGAAGCTGTTGGAGGACCGCAAAAGCGGTGACCGCATAAGTGGAAATTTGAGTGCAGAAGTGAAAAGACCTAGACAGATTTAATTTAAGTATTCTTCGTGAATTTTGAAAGAATAAACATTTTGGACTTTGAACCAAGAGGGGTTTGGGCAATGTTTGAAGAGGGTTTCCAGGTAAATCATCAAGTATGGATTCATGGAATTAAATTATGAAATTATGGTGTTTAAACATAGATTAACACTGAAAACTCAAGGAATTTAAGGTTAAAAATTGGGGTAGGGCTTGAAACTTAAGAGAGCTTAAATTGATGATTTGAGGGGCCAATGGACTCCCATTTTTGTGAACTTGATATGTGTAGACTCGTGGCAAGATAAGGGTCGTTTTGATGTTAAGTTTTGAGGATTTTGAGAAGTGAGCCTGGGGCTTAGGTTTTGCAAATTTCGTGGTTTTTTGATATTTTCCGAGTCTTTTCGATTGGGTTATATTCCCTTAGCCTATTGTATTGTATTCGTTTTGGTTGTTGCCAGATTCGACGCGCGAAGAGGTCTATTCCAGAGGCAAAGGCATTGCGAGCTAGTTATTGGCCGGCTAGAGGTGAGTAATGGATGTAAATGCTGCTCTGAGGGTTTGAAATCCCAAACTTTCACATCGTAATACTATATTTAGGCGTAACACGCATTCCACGAGGAGTGCGGGTTGTTTACGGTTGGGGATTGAGACTTAGTCCATCCCAAGTATAATTTCTACTACATTGGCGATTGAGACGCATACTTTATAATTTTGAATTGGGCTTATTGCCGTATTTGGGGCCTCATGCCGACCTATAGAACTCTTAGGGGATCCTTATGTGTTTTTCCTCACTTATGTGCAACAAATATACACTCGGTCATGTTTTTCAACTGTTAAGAATAATATAATAACTGTGTTTTTATATATGAACATTAAATGAATAAGAATGTGAGGACTAAGATCCCTATAATATGTCAGGCCCAATAGGCTGTGAACTTATTTGACTGAGATGGGTTGGGGACCCGGAAGCGAGGATCATTCATTGACATGGATCGGGCTACACACCACAGGGATTACATATATTAATATTGAGGCCGAGAGCATGTTTTATGCCAATACCTAGAGGATATTACTCTTGGTCTGTAGGAGCCCCTCCAGTACACACCCCCCACTGAGCACCATCGACGTTAAATAAATGGAGCGGGCTGCACGCCACATCGGGTACTAATGTGTTAAGCTATATGTGTTGCATTCTTTCATGCATTATTTCTTGAATATATTATTTTTTGTATATTGTTTCCACTGTATTAGATATGAACTACTAGATATAGAGTACTTTGTGCATTTCCTGCGTTTTCTTACTTTCAGACTATAGTTATGTTTATTACTCGCTCTGTCGGAGAACTCACTTCACTCCCTCCACATTGTGTGCAGATCCAGGGCAGTCTCAGGCTGAACAGTTCCAGCTGATCCAGAGTTCTTTCAGGGACTATTCGAGGTAGCTGCAGGGCATTCACAGCGGATGATTTTCCCCTCTATCCCTCTCATTTATTGCCGCATTTTATCATTTTTATACAGACTTTGTAGTAGGATTTTTACTTTTTCATTAGAAGCTCATGTTCGTGACACCGGGTCCTAGTTGGGCTGTCATGGTATTTTGTTAGATGTTCCTCATTATTATATGTATTTCAGACTTTTGACTTAAATGGCATTATCTCTATTTGTTTAATAAATTGAAGTTATTGTTATAAATGGTTGGGCTTGCCTAGTAGTGTGCTGGGCACCACAACGACCGGGTTGGGGTCGTGACAAGTTGGTATCAGAGCCTAGGTTACTTGATCTCGCATGTCATGAGCCTAGTTAGTAGAGTCTCGTGGATCGGTACGGAGACGTCTGTGCTTATCCTAGGGAGGCTGCAGAACCTTTTGGAAATTTCATATTCTTGGAATTTTTACTGTGCGACATTGTTGATCCGAGAACTAAATTATGCTATTCTATTAACTCGTAGATAGCGAGAACTCGTGCTATAGGATTTGGCATACGACCACGTGAACCACTTATTGAGGCTATGAGAGGTCATGGACGCGGCCGCGGTCGAGGTCGTGGTTGAGGCAGAGCCGAGGGGGCAACCCTGTTTACCCACCAGTTGCCCCGACTGAGGAGAAGGCTCCAGGTGTTGAGACTCAGTTAGCACCTGTTTAGGCACCAGCTATGCCTATTGTGATTCCGGGTCTTCAGGAAGCCCAAGGTCAAATTCTATCTATTTGCGCTGGCCTAGCTAAGGTAGTCAAGGCCACTACTGCAGCAGCTACTTTGCAGGCCAGCGGAGGCAATCAGACTCCCGCTGCTCGCACGCCTGAGTAGAGAATGGAGGGTTTGCAGACACCATATATGATCTAGCTATGCCAAATGATGAGCAGTGTAATCATCAGAGGTTCAGTAGGCTCTCACCTCGTACTTTTTATGGTGTTCTAGGTGAGGATTCCCAGGGTTTTCTGGATAAATCTCGATATATGCTTTGTATCGCATGGATCTTGGACTCGAGCAGGGTATCATTTACTGCTTTTCAATTTATTGGACCAGATTTCACTTGGTGGGAGGCTTATGAGCAGCATAGGAAGAGAGGTGCAGCGCCTTCGTCAGGGCAGGAGTTCTCCACTCTCTTCCTGGAGAAGTGGGTACCGCAGTCTCAGATGGAGGAGCTGCGGACATAATTTGAGTGGCTTCGTCAGGAAGATATGACTGTGCCATAGTATGAGGTCAGGTTTTTGGAATTGGCTCGTTATGCTCCATGGAAGGTCCAGACTAACAAGGAGAGGATTAGGAGGTTGGTGGACAGAGTTATCTATCCCGTCCGTATCTGATGACCCGAGAAAGGATTCTGAGATATATCTTTGAGTATGCAGTGGATATTGATCGTGATATTGAGATGGCTCACGGTCAGGAAAAAAAGGAGAGGGACGTCATGTGGCCTCGAGGATCGGGTAGCTTCTGTGGTGCTGCTACTAGGGGCCAGGTTCAGTAGAGTAGAGGTTGTTCTTTCAGGCATCATCAGTCGGCTCATCCCGAGTATCGTGGGGATTCTTTCGACTATGTCTATCAAGGGTTCTTGTAGGGCCAGTTTTCACTTAGTGCCCTACCAACTCATAGCTCTTCACATGGCCCTTCAGCTCAGGGTTCTTCTGCGCATGGCACATCGGCTGGTCATTCTGGTGTAGGGGGTTCCCATTAGTCCCCTTCTCTAGCTTCTGGTATTTTCTTGGATTATGGCGAGTTTGGCCATATGAGGAGGCAGTGTCCTCGACAAGCTAGTCTCAGCCAAGGGATCAGCCCTCGTCTCATGCTCCGGTTTCTTCAACACCACCCAACCGAGGTAGCTGCAGGGCGTTCGCAGTGGATGATTTTCCCCTCTCTCCCAATCATTTATTTCCACCTTTTGTCATTTTTAGATAGACTCTGTATTAGGATTTTTACTCTGTCATTAGAGGCTCATGTTCGTGACACCGGGTCCTAGTTGGGCTGTATTGGTATTTTGTAACATGTTCTGCACTATTATATGTATATTAGACTTTTGACTTAAATAGCATTTTCTCTACTAGTTTAATAAATTGAAGTTATTGTAATAAATGGTTGGGATTGCCTAGTAATGTGCTGGGCGCCATTAGGACCGGGTTGGGGTCGTGAGAAGTTGGTATCAGAGCCCTTGTTACTTGATCTCGCGAGCCATGAGCCGGTTGAGTAGAGTCTTGCGGATTTGTACGGAGACGTCTGTGCTTATCCTAGGGAGGCTGCAGAACCTATAAGAAACTTCATATTCTTTGAATTCTTACTGTGCGACAATGTTGATCTGAGAACTAAATTATGTTATTCTATTAACTCGTAGATGGCGAGAACTCGTGCTATAGGACGTGGCATAAGACCACTTGTACCACTTATTGAGGCCATGAGAGGCCGTGGCGCGATCGAGGTCGTGGTTGAGGCAGAGCCGAGGGGGCAACCCTGTTTACCCACCAGTTGCCCCGACTGAGGAGAAGGCTCCAGGTGTTGAGACTCCAGTAGCACCTGTTTAGGCACCAGCTATGCCTATTGTGATTCCGGGTCTTCTCGAAGCCCAAGCTCAAATTCTATCTGTTTGCGCTGGCCTAGCTAAGGTACTCAAGGCCACTACTGCTGCAGCTACTTTGCAGGCCAGCGGAGGCAATCAGACCCCCGCTGCTCGCACGCCTGAGTACTGAGTGCAGGGTTTGCAGACACCATATATGATTCTAGCTATTCCAAATGATGAGCAGTGTAATCTTCAGAGGTTCAGTAGGCTCTCACCTCCTACTTTTTGTGGTGTTCTAGGTGAGGATGCTAGGGTTTTCTGGATAAATCTCGATGTATGCGTCGTATCGCATGGATCTTGGACTCGAGCAGGGTATCATTTACTGCTTTTCAATTTATTGGACCAGTTTTCACTTAGTGGGAGGCTTATGAGCATCATAGGCGGAGAGGTGCAACGCCTTCGTCATGGTAGGAGTTCTCCACTCTCTTCCTGGAGAAGTGGGTACCGCAGTCTCAGATGGAGGAGCTGCGGATATAGTTGGAGTGGCTTCGTCAGGAAGATATGACTATGTCATAGTATGAGGTCAGATTTTTGGAGTTGGCTCGATATGCTCCATGGAAGGTCCAGACTGACAAGTAGAGGATTAGGAGGTTGGTAGGCGGAGTTATCTATCCCGTCCGTATCTGATGACCCGAGAAAGGGTTCTGAGATATAGCTTTGAGTATGCAGTGGATATTGCTCGTGATATTGTGATGGCTCACGGTCAGGACAAAAATGAGAGGGACGTCAAGTGGCCTCGAGGATCGGGTAGCTTCTGTGGTGCTGCGACTAGGGGCCAGCTTCAGTAGAGTAGAGGTTGTTCTTTCAGGCATCATCAGTCGGCTCGTCTCGAGTATCGTGGGGCTTCTTTAGACTATGTCCATCAAGGATTCTAGTAGGGCAAGTTTTCACTTAGTGCCCAACCAACTCATAGTTCTTCACATGGCCCTTCAGCTCAGGGTTCTTCTGCGCATGGCACATCGGCTGGTCATTCTGGTGTGAGGGGTTCCCATTAGTCCCCTTCTCCAGCATCTGGTATTTTCTTGGATTATGGCGAGTTTGGCCATATGAGGAGGCAGTGTCCTCGACATCGTGGTAGCTAGTCTCAGCCAAGGGATCAGCCCTCGTCTCCTGCTCCGGTTTCTTCAACACCACCCAACCAAAGTAGCTGCAGGGCGTTCGCAGTGGATGATTATCCCCTCTCTCCCTATCATTTAATTCCACTTTTTTGTCATTTTTAGATAGACTCTGTAGTAGGATTTTATTCTGTCATTAGAAGCTCATGTTCGTGACACCGGGTCCTAGTTGGGCTGTATTGGTATTTTGTTAGATGTTTTGCATTATTATATGTATTTTAGACTTTTGACTTAAATAGCATTATCTCTACTTGTTAAATAAATTGAAGTTATTGTTATATATAGTTGGGATTACCTAGTAGTGTGCTGGGCGCCGTAACGACCGGGTTGGGGTCGTGACAAGTTGGTATCAGACCCCTTGTTACTTGATCTCGCGAGCCATGAGCCGGTTCAAAGGAGTCTTGCGGATTGGTACGGAGACGTCTATGCTTATCCTAGGGAGGCTGCAGAACCTATAAGAAACTTCATATTCTTTGAATTCTTACTGTGCGACAGTGTTGATCGGAGAACTAAATTATGTTATTCTATTAACTCGTAGATGGCGAGAACTCGTGCTATAGGACGTGGCATCAGACCACCTGTACCACTTATTGAGGCCATGAGAGGCCGTGGCGCGATCGAGGTCGTGGTTGAGGCAGAGCCAAGGGGGCAACACCTGTTTACCCACCAGTTGCCCCGGCTCAGGAGAAGGCTCCAGGTGTTGAGACTCGAGCAGCACCTGTTTAGGCACCAGCTATGCCGATTGTGATTCCGGGTCTTCAGGAAGCCCAAGATCAAATTCTATCTGTTTGCGCTGGCCTAGCTAAGGTAGTCAAGGCCACTACTGCAGCAGCTACTTTGCAGGCCAGCGGAGGCGATCAGACCACCGCTGCTCGCACGCCTGAGTAGTGAGTGCAGGGTTTGCAGACACCATATATGATTCTAGCTATGCCAAATGATGAGCAGTGTAATCTTCAGAGGTTCAGTAGGCTCTCACCTCATACTTTTTGTGGTGTTCTAGGTGAGGATGCTAGGGTTTTCTGGATAAATCTCGATGTATGCTTCGTATTGCATGGATCTTGGACTCGAGCAGGGTATCATTTACTGCTTTTCAATTTATTGGACCAGTTTTCACTTGGTGGGAGGCTTATGAGCAGCATAGGCGGAGAGGTGCAGCGCCTTCTTCATGGTAGGAGTTCTCCACTCTCTTCCTGGAGAAGTGGGTACCGCAGTCTCAGATGGAGGAGCTGCGGACATAGTTTGAGTGGCTTCGTCATGACGATATGACTGTGTCATAGTATGAGGTCAGATTTTTGGAGTTGGCTCATTATGCTCCATGGAAGGTCCAGACTGACAAGGAGAGGATTAGGAGGTTGGTGGACGGCGTTATCTATCCCGTCCGTATCTGATGACCCGAGAAAGGATTCTGAGATATAGCTTTGAGTATGCAGTGGATATTGCTCGTGATATTGAGATGGCTCTCGGTCAGTACAAAAAGGAGAGGGACGTCAAGTGGCCTCGAGGATCGGGTAGCTTCTGTGGTGTTGCGACTAGGGGCCACGTTCAGTAGAGTAGAGGTTGTACTTTCAGGCATCATCAGTCGGCTCGTCCCGAGTATCGTGGGGCTTCTTTAGACTATGTCCATCAAGGATTCTAGTAGGACAAGTTTCCACTTAGTGCCCAACCAACTCATAGTTCTTCACATGGCCCTTCAGCTCAGGGTTCTTCTGCGCATGGTAGATCGGCTGGTCATTCTGGTGTGAGGGGTTCCCATTAGTCCCCTTCTCCAGCATCTGGTATTTTCTTGGATTATGGCGAGTTTGGCCATATGAGGAGGCAGTGTCCTCGACATCGTGGTAGCTAGTCTCAGCCAAGGGATCAGCCCTCGTCTCCTGCTCCGGTTTCTTCAACACCATCCAACCGAAGTAGCTGCAGGGCGTTCGCAGTGGATGATTATCCCCTCTCTCCCTATCATTTAATTCCACTTTTTTTGTCATTTTTTGATAGACTCTGTAGTAGGATTTTTATTCTGTCATTAGAAGCTCATGTTCGTGACACCGGGTCCTAGTTGGGCTGTATTGGTATTTTGTTAGATGTTTTGCTTTATTATATGTATTTAAGACTTTTGACTTAAATAGCATTATCTCTACTTGTTAAATAAATTGAGCTTATTGTTATATATAGTTGGGATTGCCTAGTAGTGTGCTGGGCGCTGTAACGACCGGGTTGGGGTCGTGACAAGTTGGTATCAGACCCCTTGTTACTTGATCTCGCGAGCCATGAGCCGGTTCAAAGGAGTCTTGCGGATTGGTACGGAGACGTCTGTGCTTATCCTAGGGAGGCTGCAGAACCTTTAAGAAACTTCATATTCTTTGAATTCTTACTGTGCAACACTGTTGATCCGAGAATTAAATTATGTTATTCTATTAACTCGTAGATAGCGAGAACTCGTGCTATAGGACGTGGCATAAGACCACCTATACCACTTATTGAGTCCATGAGAGACCGTGGCACGATCGAGGTCGTGGTTCAGGCAGAGCCGAGGGGGCAACACCTGTTTACCCACCAGTTGCCCCGGCTCAGGAGAAGGCTCCATGTGTTGAGACTCGAGCAGCACCTGTTTAGGCACCAGCTATGCCTATTGTGATTCCGGGTCTTCAGGAAGCCCAAGGTCAAATTCTATCTATTTGCGCTGGCCTGGCTAAGGTCGTCAAGGCCACTACTGCAGCAGCTACTTTGCAGGCCAGCAGAGGCAATCAGACCCCCGCTGCTCGCACGCCTGAGTAGTGAGTGCAGGGTTTGCAGACACCATATATGATTCTAGCTATGCCAAATGATGAGCAGTGTAATCTTCAGAGGCTGAGTAGGCTCTTACCTCATACTTTTTGTGGTGTTCTTGGTGAGGATGCCCAGGGTTTTCTGGATAAATCTCGATATATGCTTCGTATCGCATGGATCTTGGACTCGAGCAGGGTATCATTTACTGCTTTTCAATTTTTTGGACCATTTTTCACTTGGTGGGAGGCATATGAGCAGCATAGGCGGAGAGGTGCAGCGCCTTCGTCATGGCAGGAGTTCTCCACTCTCTTCCTGGAGAAGTGGGTACCGCAGTCTCAGATGGAGGAGTTGCGGACATAGTTTGAGTGGCTTCGTTAGGAAGATATGACTGTGTCATAGTAGGAGGTCAAATTTTTGGAGTTGGCTCGTTATGCTTCATGGAAGGTCAAGACTGACAAGGAGAGGATAAGGAGGTTGGTGGACGGAGTTATCTATCCCGTCCGTATCTGATGACCCGAGAAAGGATTCTGAGATATAGCTTTGAGTATGCAGTGGATATTGCTCGTGATATTGAGATGGCTCATGGTCAGGACAAAAAGGAGAGGGACGTCAAGTGGCCTCGAGGATCGGGTAGCTTCTGTGGTGCTGCGACTAGGGGCCAGGTTCAGTAGAGTAGAGGTTGTACTTTCAGGCATCATCAGTCGGCTCGTCCCGAGTATCGTGGGGCTTCTTTAGACTATGTCCATCAAGGATTCTAGTAGGACAAGTTTCCACTTAGTGCCCAACCAACTCATAGTTCTTCACATGGCCCTTCAGCTCAGGGTTCTTCTGCGCATGGCAGATCGGCTGGTCATTCTGGTGTGAGGGGTTCCCATTAGTCCCCTTCTCCAGCATCTGGTATTTTCTTGGATTATGGCGAGTTTGGCCATATGAGGAGGCAGTGTCCTCGACATCGTGGTAGCTAGTCTCAGCCAAGGGATCAGCCCTCGTCTCCTGCTCCGGTTTCTTCAACACCATCCAACCGAAGTAGCTGCAGGGCGTTCGCAGTGGATGATTATCCCCTCTCTCCCTATCATTTAATTCCACTTTTTTTGTCATTTTTTGATAGACTCTGTAGTAGGATTTTTATTCTGTCATTAGAAGCTCATGTTCGTGACACCGGGTCCTAGTTGGGCTGTATTGGTATTTTGTTAGATGTTTTGCTTTATTATATGTATTTAAGACTTTTGACTTAAATAGCATTATCTCTACTTGTTAAATAAATTGAGCTTATTGTTATATATAGTTGGGATTGCCTAGTAGTGTGCTGGGCGCTGTAACGACCGGGTTGGGGTCGTGACAAGTTGGTATCAGACCCCTTGTTACTTGATCTCGCGAGCCATGAGTCGGTTCAAAGGAGTCTTGCGGATTGGTACGGAGACGTCTGTGCTTATCCTAGGGAGGCTGCAGAACCTTTAAGAAACTTCATATTCTTTGAATTCTTACTGTGCAACACTGTTGATCCGAGAATTAAATTATGTTATTCTATTAACTCGTAGATAGCGAGAACTCGTGCTATAGGACGTGGCATAAGACCACCTATACCACTTATTGAGTCCATGAGAGACCGTGGCGCGATCGAGGTCGTGGTTCAGGCAGAGCCGAGGGGGCAACACCTGTTTACCCACCAGTTGCCCCGGCTCAGGAGAAGGCTCCAGGTGTTGAGACTCGAGCAGCACCTGTTTAGGCACCAGCTATGCCTATTGTGATTCCGGGTCTTCAGGAAGCCCAAGGTCAAATTCTATCTATTTGCGCTGGCCTGGCTAAGGTCGTCAAGGCCACTACTGCAGCAGCTACTTTGCAGGCCAGCAGAGGCAATCAGACCCCCACTGCTCGCACGCCTGAGTAGTGAGTGCAGGGTTTGCAGACACCATATATGATTCTAGCTATGCCAAATGATGAGCAGTGTAATCTTCAGAGGCTGAGTAGGCTCTTACCTCATACTTTTTGTGGTGTTGTTGGTGAGGATGCCCAGGGTTTTCTGGATAAATCTCGATATATGCTTCGTATCGCATGGATCTTGGACTCGAGCAGGGTATCATTTACTGCTTTTCAATTTTTTGGACCAGTTTTCACTTGGTGGGAAGCATATGAGCAGCATAGGCGGAGAGGTGCAGCGCCTTCGTCATGGCAGGAGTTCTCCACTCTCTTCCTGGAGAAGTGGGTACCGCAGTCTCAGATGGAGGAGTTGCGGACATAGTTTGAGTGGCTTCGTTAGGAAGATATGACTGTGTCATAGTAGGAGGTCAAATTTTTGGAGTTGGCTCGTTATGCTTCATGGAAGGTCAAGACTGACAAGGAGAGGATAAGGAGGTTGGTGGACGGAGTTATCTATCCCGTCCGTATCTGATGACCCGAGAAAGGATTATGAGATATAGCTTTGAGTATGCAGTGGATATTGCTCGTGATATTTAGATGGCTCATGGTCAGGACAAAAAGGAGAGGGACGTCAAGTGGCCTCGAGGATCGGGTAGCTTCTGTGGTGCTGCGACTAGGGGCCAGGTTCAGTAGAGTAGAGGTTGTTCTTTCAGGCATCATCAGTCGGCTCGTCCCGAGTATCGCGGGGCTTCTTTAGACTATGTCCATCAAGGGTTCTCGTAGGGCCAGTTTTCACTTAGTGACCTACCAACTCATAGCTCTTCACATGGCCTTTCAGCTCAGGGTTCTTCTATGCATGGCACATCAGCTGTTCATTATGGTGTGAGGGGTTCCCATTAGTCCCCTTCTCGAGCATATGGTATTTTCTTGGATTACGGCGAGTTTGGCCATATGAGGAGGCAGTGTTCTCGACATCGTGGTAGCTAGTCTCAGCCAAGGGATCAGCCCTCGTCTCCTGCTCCGGTTTCTCAACACCACCCAACCGAGGTAGCTGCAGGGCGTTCGCAGTGGATTATTTTCCCCTCTCTCCCTATCATTTATTTCCACCTTTTGTTAGTTTTAGATAGACTCTGTTGTAGGATTTTTACTCTGTAATTAGAACCTCATGTTTGTGACACCGGGTCCTAATTGGGTTGTATTGGTATTTTGTTAGATGTTCTGCGTTATTATATGTATTTTAGACTTTTGACTTAAATAACATTATCTCTACTTGTTTAATAAATTGATGTTTTTGTTATAAATGGTTGGGATTGCCTTGTAGTGTGCTGGGCGCCATAAGAACCAGGTTGGGGCCATGAGAAGTTGGTATCAGAGCCCTTGTTACTTGATCTCGCGAGCCATGAGCCGGTTCAGTAGAGTCTTGTGGATTGGTACAGAGACGTCTGTGCTTATCCTAGGGAGGCTGCATAACCTTTAGGAAAATTCATATTCTTTGAATTCTTACTGTGCAACACTGTTGATCCGAGAATTAAATTATGTTATTCTATTAACTCGTAGATAGCGAGAACTCGTGCTATAGGACGTGGCATAAGACCACCTATACCACTTATTGAGTCCATGAGAGACCGTGGCGCGATCGAG
The DNA here is from genome assembly GCA_034376525.1 of Nicotiana benthamiana. NCBI lineage: Eukaryota > Viridiplantae > Streptophyta > Magnoliopsida > Solanales > Solanaceae > Nicotiana > Nicotiana benthamiana. The sequence continues at coordinate 82,633,004 of CM067336.1, forward strand.
GTCGTGGTTTAGGCAGAGCCGAGGGGGCAACACCTGTTTACCCACCAGTTGCCCCGGCTCAGGGGAAGGCTCCAGGTGTTGAGACTCGAGCAGCACCTGTTTAGGCACCAGCTATGCCTATTGTGATTCCCTGTCTTCAGGAAGCCCAAGGTCAAATTCTATCTATTTGCGCTGGCCTGGCTAAGGTCGTCAAGGCCACTACTGCAGCAGCTACTTTGCAGGCCAGCAGAGGCAATCAGACCCTCGCTGCTCGCACGCCTGAGTAGTGAGTGCAGGGTTTGCAGACACCATATATGATTCTAGCTATGCCAAATGATGAGCAGTGTAATCTTCAAAGGTTCAGTAGACTCTCACCTCATACTTTTTGTTGTGTTCTTGGTGAGGATGCCCAAGGATTAGATAAATCTCGATATATGCTTCGTATCGCAGGGATCTTGGGCTCGAGCATGGTATCATTTACTGCTTTTCAATTTTTTGGACCATTTTTCACTTGGTGGCAGGCATATGAGCAGCATAGGCAGAGAGGTGCAGCGCCTTCGTCATGGCAGGAGTTCTCCACTCTCTTCCTTGAGAAGTGGGTACCGCAGTCTCAGATGGAGGAGCTGCGGACATAGTTTGAGTGGCTTCGTTAGGAAGATATGACTGTGTCATAGTATGAGGTCAGATTTTTGGAGTTGGCTCGTTATGCTCCATGGAAGGTCCAGACTGACAAGGAGAGGATTAGGAGTTTGGTGGACGGAGTTATCTGTCCCGTCCGTATCTGATGACCCGAGAAAGGATTATGAGATATAGCTTTGAGTATGCAGTGGATATTGCTCGTGATATTGAGATGGCTCATGGTCAGGACAAAAAGGAGAGGGACGTCAAGTGGCCTCGAGGATCGGGTAGCTTCTGTGGTGCTGCGACTATGGGCCAGGTTCAGTAGAGTAGAGGTTGTTCTTTCAGGCATCATCAGTCGGCTCGTCCCGAGTATCACGGGGCTTCTTTAGACTATGTCCATCAAGGGTTCTCGTAGGGCCGGTTTTCACTTAGTGCCCTACCAACTCATAGCTCTTCACATGTCCTTTCAGCTCAGGGTTCTTCTATGCATGGCACATCGGCTGATCATTCTGGTGTGAGGGGTTCGCATTGGTCCCCTTCTCCAGCATCTGGTATTTTCTTGGATTATGGCGAGTTTGGCCATATGAGGAGGCAGTGTTCTCGACATCGTGGTAGCTAGTCTCAGCCAAGGGATCAGCCCTCGTCTCCTGCTCCGGTTTCTTCAACACCACCCAACCAAGGTAGTTGCAGGGCGTTCGCAGTGGATTATTTTCCCCTCTCTCCCAATCATTTATTTCCACCTTTTGTCAGTTTTGTTAGATAATACGCTTAACGCTAGAAGGGGGGTGAATAGCGTTATAATAAAAATTAGCGTAAACTTGCGGAATTTAAAAATTGCAGGAAATAAATAAGTGCGATAAGTAAATAAATTAGAACAAACGCACCGATATATCCTGGTTCACCACAACCCGTGGCTAGTCCAGTCCCCGAGAGACTCTCTCGATATTTCCACTAACTTGTTAAGCTTACGGGTGCTCAACAAATCGTTACAACTTGAGGACACAAGCTTCAACAACCTTTGCTCGGCGATACAACACTCCAAGACTTCAACCAAGGAAACACAAGTTCCTTCTTACAACACAAGGGACTAACACTTCCCTTCAAGTGTACAAAAACACTTAGCACTCAAACAAGACACTCCTTTAAGAGTAGATACGAGTAGAAAGAATACGCTCAATATCGCAACAACTTTTGACAAGAATTTGGCTCTCTAAAGCTTATGTAATGAATATAAAATGATAAGCAATAAAGTATGCAAGCTTTAGCAATTGTATGATCAGTTGTTGTGTGTTGTTGTACTTAAAAGACTGAATTGAAGCTGTATTTATAGTTGAAAAACTTTGTATTACCATTGCCTAATTGCCAATTAAGAATTGCTAATTTTACTCAGTGACAATCGGTTGTCAAATTACCACAATCGATTGTTTGCCAGTTCTTCCAAAAATCAATCCCAGATTTTACGCTTAACAATCGATTATCTAAGATCAATAATCGATTACTGGCAACGTTCAAAAAATCATTTCCAGATTTTACGTAAAACAATCGATTGTCAGAAATCTACAATCGATTACTCAGCAACGTTCAAAAAATCATTTCCGGATTTTAGTTAAAACAATCGATTATAAGAAATCAATAATCGATTACCTGACGGTATTTGAAAACATTTTGGCAACGATCAGTTATTCAATCGATTATATTAAGTTAACAATCGATTATATATCAGTCTTGAAAAATCAATTTGGACACTGCCTCTTGACAATCGATTTCTATAGGTTCAAAATCGATTATTTTATAACTTTGTAAAAGTCTGGAAGACACTGCCTCAACACAATCGATTGTCATATGTTCACAATCGATTATTTTGTGACTTTGAAAAATCTGATGGACACTGCCTCATCACAATCGATTGTCATTAGCTTCACAATCGATTATTTTGAGCTTTGAAAAAATTTGATGGACACTGCCTCATCACAATCTATTGTCATAAGGTTCACAATCGATTGTCATGAAGATTTAAAAAATCTGATGCTCACTGCCTTAACACAATCGATTGTCATAAGTTCACAATCGATTGTCAAGCAGCTGACTTAAACATAATCGATTATCATAAGTACATAATCGATTATCTTAGTCCAGATTTTAGAGGCATGTTTAAAAATCATTTTGACTAAAGTAAATAAGCATTATTTAAAATCATTTTGCTCTAAATTAAATATGCATGATTTGTTAAAAATATTTTTCGAGAGAAGCCAAGTCTTGAGTTTAAGTTGTCGGATCAAGATCACAATTAAATACCGACTCATATAAAACTTAATCTCGATCTTTGTCTTGTGCTTGAATCTCGTTATATATCAATTTTACGCTTGCGCTTGGACCTCGTCATATGTCAATTTGCGCATAGTTTGTCATTCATCAAAACCTACAAATATGAACATACGTTTAGTATAATGCCTTGAGAACGTGTTTCCAACAATTTCCCCCTTTTTGATAATGGCAAACTTTAAGCGGGATATGCATATTAGGCAATTCATAATAACGATTCAAGACAAGTAAAGATATGCAACAAGTATATAGATATGCAATTTGTTTCCCCTCAATATATGAATTCCCCCTCAATTTATGCCGATAAGTATTGAGAGTGCATACCCGTTATCTTCCCCCTTTTGCCATTAGCAAAAAAATATAGAATAATTAAAAAAAACTTGTTTATTTATGAAATCTGCAATTTCAGAAATAATAACACAAATAATGTCAAGACAATCGATTATTGATACTGGATAATCGATTATATAAAAGAAAGTCGATTGTTCTGTGCGTCAAGCTTTATAATTCCCCGTGCCTTTAGGGCGATACCTGCAAAAATACGTTAGACGTCTCCGACGCTCAAGTTAGAAAACATGTTAAAGGGAAAATGCAATGCATGACTTAGATCAACGTGGAGTCAAGGATCCCAAGTTCACTACGAATTCGGAAGAAGGACTCTTTCTTTAAGGGTTTTGTAAAGATGTCGGCCAATTGATCTTTGGTTTCAACAAATTCAATTTCGACATCGCCCTTGAGAACGTGATCCCTTATAAAATGATGTCTAATTTCAATGTGTTTTGTTCGCGAATGAAGAACGGGGTTCTTCGTCAAGCATATGGCACTAGTATTATCACATCTAAGAGGGATATGATCAAGACTTAGGCCATAGTCCAAGAGTTGTTGTTTCATCCAAAGGATTTGAGCGCAACAACTCCTCGCGGCTACATATTCAGCCTCGGTTGTGGACAACGCAACACTTACTTGTTTCTTGCTAAACCAATAAACGAGAGAGCTACCGAGCAAATGGCAAGTGCCACTAGTGCTCTTGCAGTCCAATTTGCATCCAGCAAAATCGGAATCGGAATAGCCAACAAGTTGGCATGAAGAACCTTTGGGGTACCATAGACCCACATTTACAGTACCAACAAGATACTTCAATATCCGTTTCACCGCAGTTAGGTGAGACTCCATCGGACACGATTGATAACGAGCGCATAAGCACACGCTAAACATGATGTCCGGAGGACTAGCAGAAAGATAAAGGAGAGAGCCAATCATACCTCTATACTTTTTGATGTCGACTTCCTTACCTTTCTCATCTTTGTCTAGATGATCGGATGTGCTCATGGGGGTTGCCATTGCTTTTGCATTGGTCATTTCAAATCGTTTCAGCAATTCTTTGCAATATTTCGCTTGGCAAATGAACGTACCTTCTTTCATTTGCTTTACTTGTAATCCCAAAAATAATGTTAACTCACCCATCATAGACATCTCTAATTCGCTTGTCATTAAATCGGAAAATTCCTTGCACAAAATATTGTTAGTAGCACCAAATATAATATCATCCACATAGATTTGAACTAATAAAATATCATTGTTTTTATGCTTAACAAAAAGAATAGTGTCAATTATCCCCCTAATGAAATCATTTTCCAATAGAAATTTACTCAATCTTTCATACCAAGCTTGGGGAGCTTGTTTTAATCCATAAAGAGCCTTTTTGAGTTTGAAAACATGATCGGGAGATTTAAAATCTTCAAAACCGGGGGGTTGTTCAACATAAACTTCTTCTTGAATAACACCATTTAGAAAAGCACTTTTCACATCCATTTGATATAAATTGAAATTCATAGAAGAGGCAAAAGCAAGCAGTAAAAGAATAGCTTCTAATCTAGCTACGGGAGCATATGTTTCTTCATAGTCAATACCCTCTTCTTGATTATAGCCTTTTGCTACAAGCCTAGCTTTGTTTCTAGTGATTACACCATTTTCATCTAGTTCGTTTCGAAAAACCCATTTCGTACCAATTATGGTATGATTTTCGGGTCTTGGCACCAAATCCCAAACGTCATTCTGTTTGAATTGGTTAAGCTCCTCTTGCATTGCCAAGGTCCAAAATTCATCCCCAATTGCTTCGGAGATGGTTGTTGGTTCAATTTGAGAAACAAAAGCAGTATGTCCTAAGGTGTTCTTAAGGGAGTTTCGGGTACTTACCTTTTCTCCGACGTCGCCAATTACCTGTTCGAGAGGGTGATCTTTGATTGTCCTCCACTCGTTAGGCATTTTCGTTTCTTTCTCCAGTTGTGGCGTTTCCTCCGTTGATTGTTCCAAGATTTCATCTTGAATTTCCTTAGGAGTTTCCTCTTGTACTTTGTCTTTTAAACTATTTAGAATACCTGTAAGATCAGAACAAGAATCCGTTCTCGCCAAGCGAGCATTATTTTCGGAAAACACAATATGAGGGGATTCCTCCACAGTTTGGGTTATATTATTAAATACCCTATATGCTTTGCTACGTGAAGAATACCCAATAAAAATTCCTTCATCGGATTTGGCATCAAATTTTCCCAATTGATCTTTTCCATTGTTATGAATAAAACATTTACAACCGAATACTCTAAAATGGGAGATATTTGGTTTCCTTCCCTTGTAGAGTTCATAAGGGGTTTTCATGAGTATTGGCCTTATGACTACTCTATTTAAAACGTAGCATGCGGTACTCACGGCATCCGCCCAAAAATGTTTGGGAATCTTAGCCTCTTCGAGCATGGTTCTAGCCATCTCTTCGAGACACCTATTTTTCCTTTCCACCACCCCATTTTATTGTGGTGTTCGTGGAGCGGAAAAGGTATGCTCGATACCGAGTTCGTCACAAAAGTCCGCAAAGAGATTGTGATCAAACTCTCCCCCATGATCACTTCTAATTGAAGTGACGGTTGTTTCCTTTTCGTTTTGAACACGTTTAAGAAAATATTTAAAATTCTGAAAAATATCACTTTTATGGGCAAGAAATAAAGTCCAAGTAAATCTGGAATAATCATCAACAATAACAAATGCATAACGATTTCTACCAAGACTTTCAATGCGAGATGGTCCAAACAAATCCATGTGAAGCAATTGCAATGGTCTAATAGTTGAAACAATATTTTTCGATTTAAAAGATGCTTTTGTTTGCTTCCCTTTTTGACAAGAATCACAAATAGAGTCATTTTCAAATTTCAAATTTGGAAGACCAACAACTAAATTTTGTGAAACCAATTTGTTCAAAAGATGCATGTTGATGTGAGCTACTCTACGATGCCATAACCAAGAATCATCCTCTTTGCTCATTAGACAATTCACATATTCGGGTGAAGAATTTGCAAGATCAAACATATAAATGTTATCCATTCTAAAACCACGAAGGATAATTTTATGATCGCTACGTCTAAAAACTAAGTATTCATCCGAATCAAATAAAACAAGATTTCCCTTGTCACATAATTGACTTATGCTCAAGAGATTATGTTTTAAACCTTTCACAAGTAATATATGCTTAATGGAAGAAATTTCATCCTTACCGACCAATCCGATGCCGATAATCTTTCCTTTGTTGTTATCACCAAAAACAACACTTCCCCCTTCCTTGTGTTCTAGTTGAAGGAATTTGGATTCGTCTCCCGTCATGTGCTTGGAGCATCCACTATCAAGGTACCATAGTACACTTGATCCCTTCAAACATACCTACAAAATAGATTAATGAGTTTTAGGTACCCATGCCATTTTGGGTCCTTGGGGGTTAGGCAAATCATAGTGATGTGATTGAGTGTTACGTCTATGTCGTGTAAAACACGCAGGAGCAATATGTCCAATTCGTCTACAATAATGACAAGTCACATTAGGATTATTCATCCTTCTAGGTTGATAGTAATTGGACGGACGAAATTCATTTGCTCTATTCTTGACAATATAACTATTGCGCAAATCATGAAAATCATTTCTCCTACCATTTGTTCTAGGATATGCATCATTTCTAGAATAGTTGTTTCTAGGTTGGAACTCATTTCTAGGTGTTCTAAAAGGTTCAAAATTCTTTCTAATGTTTGGCCTAGAATGTGCATTATTTCTAGCATGATTATTTCTAGGTTGCGATTGATGAAAACCATTTCTAGGTTTGTTGTATCTAGGATGAACATTTGTTTTATTTATCCTAGGTTGAGCCTTAGGTGGTTGGGGGTTGGCTTCAACTTTCTTAGGCTCGTTTCTAAAACCTATGCCATGCTTGGTCGACTTCAAATTAACAAGCACTTCAATCAAATTTTTATGAGAAGAGTTAAACTTATCTAAGGTGCCCTTAAGCCTTTCTACTTCATTTTTGAGATGCATGCAAGAAGTACAATTTCTAGAACTCTCGGGCTTGTCGGCGCTTCTCTTGCCAAAAAATTTGTTTTCCTCTTTCAACTTCTCATTTTCTAAAATCAGTTTTTCCAATTCCTTTTCTTTGAAAGAGAGTTGTTTTTGAAAATCTTTTTCTTTTAAGGAAGCATTTTCTTTTATACTCTTATTAGTTTTTGAAGCTTTAATAAATTCGCTATACAACTCATCAAAAGCATTTTGCAATTCTTCAAGGGAAAAGAAATTTTTGGAAGAAATTTGACATACCTCTTCTTTGTTGTCTTCTTGTGCCATAAGACAAAGATTTGCGGCTTTGTCTTCTTCTTCCTCACTTGACTCGTCACCGGAGTCGCCTCCCCAAGATATGTATGCTCGTTGCTTCTTGAAGGGTTTCTTCTCCTTTTTAGCATTTGGGCAATTTGATTTAATGTGCCTGGTTTCTCCGCACTCATAGCACTTTATTTGATCTCCTTGCTTTTTGCCCTTTCGTTCATACTCTTTTCGCATGAACTTTTGAAATCTCTTGATAACGAGTCCGAACTCGTTGTCTCCGTCCTCATCATTTTGAGGTTGGCTTGTGCTTGCCTTGAGAGCGATTCTTTGCTTCCTTTGATCATCAACAAGAGGGTTAAGTATAGTAGATTCATAAGTTTTATGATTACCTCTTAATGCGTCGATGGTGACATTTGAAATGCCAATGGATTCTTGAATCGCGTCGGCCTTGGATCGCCATTCCGGAGTGAGACTTCGGAGAAATTTTCGGACAAGTTCCTTATCCGTGAAGGTCTTCTTAAGAGCATGTAAATCATTTACGATTTTTGAAAATCGTTCAAACATCTCATCGACCTTTTCGCCTTTCATATGCATGGGTTAGGAAATCAATTTTGGCTTCCCTTACCTGGTCCGTACCTTCGTACGTAATTTCCAGCTTGTCCCACATTTGCTTCGCCGTTGTGCAACAAGATATCTTCCTGTAATCATCAGCATTTATAGCACAATATAATAAATTAATAGCTTTAGCGTAATTTTGCACCTTTAGGATATCATCCGCATCGTATTCATCTTCGGACTTTGGGACCCATTCATTTTCAACCTTCTTGGTTGGAATTTGTTCTCCATTCATTATGACCTTCCAAAGATGAAAACTATTTGATTGTACAAATATTCTCATCCTCTCCTTCCAGTATGTATAATTTGTACCATCGAATAGCGGTGGTCGGGTGGAGCATTGTCCTTCACCTATTCCTGCAAAAGAATCACGAGTAGAAGCCATGGTTGTTTCTCTCAAACGGTTAAGTCTTCAGAGAGTTGGGCTCTGATACCAATTGTTAGATAATATGCTTAACGCTAGAGCGGGGGGGTGAATAGCGTTATAATAAAAATTAGCGTAAACTTGCGGAATTTAAAAATTGCAGGAAATAAATAAGTGCGATAAGTAAATAAATTAGAACAAACGCACCGATATATCCTGGTTCACCACAACCCGTGGCTAGTCCAGTCCCCGAGAGACTCTCTCGAGATTTCCACTAACTTGTTAAGCTTACGGGTGCTCAACAAATCGTTACAACTTGAGGAAACAAGCTTCAACAACCTTTGCTCGGCGATACAACACTCCAAGACTTCAACCAAGGAAACACAAGTTCCTTCTTACAACACAAGGGACTAACACTTCCCTTCAAGTGTACAAAAACACTTAGCACTCAAACAAGACACTCCTTTAAGAGTAGATACGAGTAGAAAGAATACGCTCAATATCGCAACAACTTTTGACAAGAATTTGGCTCTCTAAAGCTTATGTAATGAATATAAAATGATAAGCAATAAAGTATGCAAGCTTTAGCAATTGTATGATCAGTTGTTGTGTGTTGTTGTACTTAAAAGACTGAATTGAAGCTGTATTTATAGTTGAAAAACTTTGTATTACCATTGCCTAATTGCCAATTAAGAATTGCTAATTTTACTCAGTGACAATCGGTTGTCAAATTACCACAATCGATTGTTTGCCAGTTCTTCCAAAAATCAATCCCAGATTTTACGCTTTATTATCGATTATCTAAGATCAATAATCGATTACTGGCAACGTTCAAAAAATCATTTCCAGATTTTACGTAAAACAATCGATTGTCAGAAATCTACAATCGATTACTCAGCAACGTTCAAAAAATTATTTCCGGATTTTACTTAAAACAATCGATTATATGAAATCAATAATCGATTACCTGACGGTATTTGAAAACATTTTGGCAACGGTCAGTTATACAATCGATTATATTAAGTTAACAATCGATTATATATAAGTCTTGACAAATCAATTTAGACACTGCCTCTTGACAATCGATTGTTATAGGTTCACAATCGATTATTTAATAACTTTGAAAAAGTCTGGAAGACACTGCCTCAACACAATCGATTGTCATGTGTTCACAATCGATTATTTTGTGACTTTGAAAAATCTGATGGACACTGCCTCATCACAATCGATTGTCATTAGCTTCACAATCGATTATTTTGAGCTTTGAAAAACTTTGATGGACACTGCCTCATCACAATCAATTGTCATAAGGTTCACAATCGATTGTCATGCAGATTTGAAAAATCTGATGCTCACTGCCTTAACACAATCGATTGTCATAAGTTCACAATCGATTGTCAAGCATCTGACTTAAACATAATCGATTATCATAAGTACATAATCGATTATCTTAGTCCAGATTTTAGAGGCATGTTTAAAAATCATTTTGACTAAAGTAAATAAGCATTATTTAAAATCATTTTGCTCTAAATTAAATATGCATGATTTGTTAAAAATATTTTTACGAGAGAAGCCAAGTCTTGAGTTTAAGTTGTCGGATCAAGATCACAATTAAATACCGACTCATATAAAACTTAATCTCGATCTTTGTCTTGTGCTTGAATCTCGTTATATATCAATTTTGCGCTTGTGCTTGGACCTCGTCATATGTCAATTTGCGCATAGTTTGTCATTCATCAAAACCTACAAATATGAACACACGTTTAGTATAATGCCTTGAGAACGTGTTTCCACTAAGTTTTAGATAGACTCTGTTGTAGGATTTTTACTCTGTCATTAGAAGCTCATGTTTTTGACACCGGGTCCTAATTGGGCTGTATTGGTATTTTGTTAGATGTTCTGCATTATTATATGTATTTTAGACTTTTGACTTAAATAACATTATCTCTACTTGTTTAATAAATTGAAGTTATTGTTATAAATGGTTGGTATTGCCTAGTAGTGTGCTTGGCGCCATAAGGACCGGGTTGGGGCCATGAGAAGTTGGTATCAGAGCCCTTGTTACTTGATCTCGCGAGCCATGAGCCGGTTCAGTAGAGTCTTGCGGATTGGTACAGAGACGTCTGTGCTTATCCTAGGGAGGCTGCATAACCTTTAGGAAACTTCATATTCTTTGAATTCTTACTGTGCGACACTGTTGATCCGAGAACTAAATTATGTTATTCTATTAACTCGTAGATAGCGAGAACTCGTGCTATAGGACGTGGCATTAGACCACCTGTACCACTTATTGAGTCCATGAGAGGCCGTGGCGCGATCAAGGTCGTGGTTCAGGCAGAGCCGAGGGGGCAACACCTGTTTACCCACCAGTTGCCCCGGCTCAGGAGAAGGCTCTAGTTGTAGATACTCCAGCAACATCTATTTAGGCATCATCTATGCCAATTGTGATTCCGGGTCTTTAGGAAGCCCTAGCTCATATTCTATCTATTTGCACTAGCCTGGCTCAGGTCGTCAAGGCCACTACTGTAGCAGCTACTTTGTAGGTCGGCGGAGGCAACCAAACCCCCGTTGCTCGCACGCTTGAGTAGGGAGTGCAGGGTTTGCAGACACCAGATATGATTCTAGCTATGCCATATGATGAGCTGTATAATCTTGAGAGGTTCAGTAGGCTCTACTTTTTATGGTCTTCCGGGTTAGGATGCCCAGGGTTTTCTCGATAAATCTCAACATATGCTTCGGATCGCATTTATTTTGGAGACGAGCAGGTTATCATTTACTATTTTTCAATTTTTTTGAGAAGTTTACACTTGGTGGGAGGCTTATGAGCAGCATAGGCCAACAGGTGCTGCGCCTTTGTCATGGTAGGAGTTCTCCATTCTCTTCCTGGAGAAGTGGGTACCGCAGTCTCAGAGGGGGGAGCTGCGGAGACAGTTTGAGTTGCTTCGTCAAAGAGATATGACTATGTCACAGTATGAGGTGAGATTTTTGGAGTTGTCTCGTTATGCTCCATTGATGGTCCCGACTGATAGGGAGAGGATTAGGAGGTTTGTGGACGGACTTATCTATCCCGTCCGTATCAGATGATCCGAGAAAGGATTCTGAGTCATACCTTTAAGGATGCAGTGGATATTGCTCGTGATATTGATATGGCTCACGGTCAGGACAGATAGGAGAGGGAGGTGAAGAGGCCTCGAGGATCGGGCAGCTTCAGTGGTGCTCCGTCTATGGGCCAGGTTTAGTAGAGCAGAGGTTGTTCTTTCAAGCCTCATCAGTCGGCACGTCCCATGTATCACGGGGCTTCTTCAGGCTGTGGCTATCAGGGATTCTAGCAGGGCAAGTCTTCACCTTGTGCCCTCCCAACTAATAGCTCTTCACATGCCCCTTCAGCTTAGGGTTCTTCTGCGCAGGGCACATCGGCTGGTCATTCTAGTGTGAGGGGTTCCCATTATTCCCCTTCTCCAGCATCTGGTATTTTTTCGAGTATGGCGAGTTTGGCCATATGAGGAGGCAGTGTCCTCGACATCGTGGTAGCTAGTCTCAACCGAGGGATCAACCCTCGTCTCCTGCTCCATTTTCTTCAACACCACCCAGTCAGAAAGGGGCGAAGGCCAGGCAACTAGGGGTCGCCTTAGGGGCAGAGATCGATCAGGAAGGGGCGGCAAGGCTAGATTTTATGGCTATCCTGGGCAGGACAAATGCCGTTGCATCCAATGCTATTATCACATGTATTATTCCAGTCCTCCACAGAGACGCCTCTGTCTTATTTGATCTTGGATCTCCCTATTCCTATGTGTCTCCATATTTTGCTCATCAATTGGGTACAACCCGAGGGTGTCTTGCTTTACCTATTATCGTATCTACCCATGCGGATGATACTATTGTTGTGGACCATGTGTATCATTCCTGTCTTATTACTATTGGGGGTCTAGAGACCCGATTTGATTTATTACTTTTGAGCATGGTAGACTTTGATGTTATTCTGGGCATGGACTGGCTATCTCTGTGTCATGATATTCTTGACTGTCATGCAAAGACAGTCACCTTGGCTATGTCGGGTATTCCGAGGATCCAGTGGTGTGGTATGACTAATTATTTCCCTAGTAGGGTTATTTCTTTCTTGAAAGCCCAGCGCATGGTTCGGAAGGTTTGTCTATCATATTTGGCCTTCGTGCATGATGTAGGAGCTGAGGCTCCCAGTATAGATTCTGTTCCCATTGTGAGGGACTTCCCTGATGTATTTCCTACAGACGTGTTGGGTATGACCCTGGGCAGAGACATTGATTTTGGTATTGACTTGGTGTTGGGCACCAAGCCCATTTCCATTCTGCCTTATCATATGGAACCAATGGAGTTGAATGAATTAAAAGATCAACTTCAAGAACTCCTAGAAAAGGGATTAATTCATCCTAATGTGTCTCCGCAGGGTGAACCTGTGTTATTTGTGAAGAATAAAGATGGCTCAATGAGAATGTGTATTGACTACAGGCAGTTGAACAACGCATCGATGACTTATTCGACCAGCTTTAGATAGCGAGGGTGTTTTCTAAAATTGATCTCTGTTCAGGGTATCATTAGTTGAAGATCAACGAGTCAATTATTCTTAAGACTGCCTTCAGGACTAGGTATGGTCACTATGAGGTTCTGGTTATGTCCTTCGGGCTGACCAATGCCCCAGTAACGTTCGTGCATCTGATGAACAGTATATTTCAGCCGTATCTGGATTCGTAATTTATTGTTCTCATTGACAATATCTTAGTATACTCACGTAGTCAGTAGGAGCAGGAAGAGCATTTTCGAGTGGTATTGTAGAGATTGAGGGAGGAGAAGTTGTATGCCAAGTTCTCCAAGTGTGAGTTCTGGCATAGTTCAGTGGCCTTCTTCGGACACGTGGTGTCCAGTGATGGCATTCAGGTTGATCCAAAGAAGATTGAGGCAGTTCAGAGTTGACCTAGATCGTCCTCGACCATAAAGATTTGTAGTTTCCTCGGTTTTGCAGGTTAGTGTCACCGGTTCGTTCATGGTTTCTCATCTATTGCCTCATCCTCGAACAAGTTAATGTAGAAGGGTGCTCCGTTTGTTTGGTCAGATGAGTGCTAGAAGAGCTTTCAGAAGCTCAAGAAAGATTTGACCACAACTCCACCATTGGCCTTGGCATCGACTTCGGGTTCTTACACCATTTATTCTAATGCTTCGAGAGTCGCGATTGGCTCTGTATTGATTCAGGAGGGCAGAGCGTGGTTTATCGGTCTTCCTTGTATGATTGAATCAGAGATCGCCACTATGATGATTTCTATTTGCTTGTCCTCAAGGACAGAGTTCAGCATGGAGATGCTAGAGATGTGACTATAGGTGATGGTGGTGTGTTGAGGATGAAGGGTCCGGATTTGTGGGTCCAATGTACATGGGCTTAGAGAATTTATTCTTTGGGAGGCCCATAGTTTGCGGTATTTCCATCCATCCGGCTGCCGCGAAGATGTACCAGGACCTCAGAAAGCATTACTGGTGGGGAGGATGAAGAAGAACATTGTGGGATTTGTGGCTTGGTGTTTCAATTGTCAGCAGGTAAAATATGAGCATCAGAGGCAGGGCGGTTTGCTTCGGCTGATGGTTATTCCTGAGTGGAAATGGGAGAGAGTTACAATAGAATTCGTGAGTAGTCTTCCTCGGACTTTGAAAAAGTTCTATTTGATTTGGGTCATTATGGATTAGCTGACCAAGTCCGCGTATTTCATTCCAGTGTGTACCACATATTTTTCGGAGCGGTTGGCAAGGATATTTATTCGTGTGATTGTCCGATTGCATGGTGTTCTAGTTTCTATTATATCGGATAGAGGTACTCAGTTCACTTCTCAGTTTTGGAGGCTATTCAGCACGAGTTGGATACTCAAGTGGAGCCTAATTTAGTATTTCATCCTTAGACGGACGGACAGTCCGAGCGTACTATTCATATACTGGAGGATATATCGCGTGCTTATGTGATTGATTTTGGAGGTTCTTGGGATGGGTATCTACCTCTTGCGGAGTTTTCCTACAACAACAGATATTAGTCTAGCATTTGGATGGTGCCGTATGAGGCCTTATATGGGAGACGGTGTAGATCTTCGTTCGATGGGTTTGAGCCCGGCGAGGTTAGGTTGTTGGGGGCAGATTTGATCCACAATGCCTTAGAAAAGGTCAAGGTGATTCAGGAGAGACTACGTACAGCTCAGTCCGGCCAGAAAAGTTATGCAGATCGGAAGGTTGGAGAGGTATGTACTCGGTTGGTGAGAAGGTCTTGCTTAAGGTTTCCCCCATGAAAGATGTTATGAGGTTCGGAAAGAAAGGGAGGTTGTGTCCGTAGTTTATCGGGCATTTTGAGGTACTTAGGAGGATTAGGGATGTGGCCTATATGCTTGCTTTGCCACCCAGCTTGTCGGGAGTTCATCTGGTGTTTTATGTGTCTATGCTCCAGAAGTATGTTGGAAACCCATCTAATGTCTTGGACTTCAGTAAAATCCAGTTGGATGAGGATTTGACTTATGATGTGTAGCCAGTGGCTATTTTGGGTCGACAAGTTTGGAAATTAAGATTAAAGGGCATAGCTTCAGTGAAGGTATAATGGAGAGGTTGGCCCATGGAGGAGGCCACTTGGGAGACCGAGCAGGAGATGCGGAGCAAATACCCTCACCTATTTGGGACTTCAGCTATGTTTCTTGACCCGCTCGAGGACGAGCATTTGTTTCAGTTAGGGAGATGTGACGATCCGACCCATCATCTCATGTGTTTCTGTCCCGTTTTCCCCGTTTTATGCTTGTACATGTTTCATTGTCTGTGTTTGGTAAATTTGAAGTAATTCTTATATAGTATGGTTGGAAATAAGACAATTAGAATGATTCGGTTAGTTTCGGGGGATGATTTAAGGCTTATGAGAGCAATCAGAAGTACTTTTGAAGGCTCGGTGTAGAATAAGGCTTGAGTTGGCTAAGTTAGCATTTTGGCGATATCTGGTTGATTGGTGATATTTGATCCGATGGTCGGAATGGAATTCCGAGAGTTGCAATAGCATCTTTAGGTAATTCATGATGTGTGTGCAAAATTTCAGGAGAATCGGAGGTGTTTAGTTTGGATTTTTGATCGAATGTGTGTTTCGGAAGAATTTGATAAACGTAGGCTGAAAGTTGAGGACTTTGGTGTTAACGATAGTGTTTTGATGGTTCGACCAAGTTTGAATAAGGTAATAGATCATATATGTGCTTTTGGTTGAGGTCCTAGGAGCCTCGTGGTGAGTTCAGGTGGTTAAACGGAGAGTTTGGAGTTTATTGCATGATTTATGTTGTCGTTTCTGTCATTTCCGCATCTGCGGAAAAAGGGACCGCATAGGTGGTTCCGTAGATGCGGCTAGGTGGTCGAAAAAGTGTTCCTTTTCGTCCTGGGCAATTTCCATAGAAGCGGAGGGTTTCTGCAAAAACAGAGATCGCATATGATATTTTGGACCCGAAGAAATGGTCGGGCAGTTGTTGGAAGACCGCAAAAAGCGGTGACCGCATAAGCGGAAATTTGAGCGCAGAAGCGATAAAACCTGGATATATTTTAGTTAAGTCTTCTACGCGAATTTTGAAAGAACAAACATCTTGGACATCGAACCAGGAGGATTTTGGGCAATTTTTGAAGAGGGTTTTAAGGGCAATCATCTAGTATGGATTCTTGGAATTAAATTATGAAATTATGGTATTTAAACATGGATTAACACTAAAAATGCAAGGAATTAAAGGTTAAAAATGGGGGTTAGAGCCTGAAACTTAAGAGAGCTTAAATTGATGATTTGAGGGGTCAAATGGACTTCGATTCTTGTGAACTTGATATGTATAGACTCGTGTCGAGACAAGGGTCATTTTGATGTAATGTTTTCTGGAATTCGAGAAGTGGGACCGGTGCTCAGGATTTTGATATTTTGTGGTTTTCGATATTTTTCGAGTCTTTTTGATTGGGTTATATTCCCTTAGCCTATTGTAATGTATTCGTTGTGGTTTTGGCCAGATTCGACTTGTGAGGAGGTCAATTCGAAAGGCAAGGGCATTGCGAGCTAGCTTTTGGTCGTCTAGAGGTGAGTAATGGATTTAAATGATGCTCTGAGGGTTTGAAACCCCAGGCTTTCACATTGTATCACTATATTGAGGCGTGACACGCATTCCACGAGGAGTGCGAGGTCGTTTACGGTTGGGGATTGAGACTTAGTTCATCCCGAGTGTTAATTTCTAGTATACTGGGGATCGAGATGCATACCTTATCATTATGAATTGGGCTTATCCGTGTTGGTGCTTCGTGCCGACGTGTAGACTTGTTAGGGGATCCATATGTGTTTTTCCTCACTTGTGTGCATCACATATACACTCAGTCATATTATTCAACTGTTAAGAATAATATAATAATTGTATTTTAATATATGAAAATTAAATGAATAAGGATCCGAGGGCTGAGATCCCTATATTATGTCACGCCCGATTGGCTGTGAACTTATTTGACTGAAATGGGTCGGGGACTCAGAAGTGAGGATGTCTCATTGATATGGATCGGGCTGCACGCATCAGTGATTAAATATCTTGATATTGCGGCCGAGAGCCTGTTTTATGCCAATACCCTACTGATATTGCACATGGGCTGTAGGAGCCCCTCGGGAGTCCATACTCACCCCAATGAACGCCATCGTTGTTAAATAAGTGGAGCGGGCTGCACGCCACAGTGGATACTAGTGTGTACCGCTATATGTGTTGCATTCTTTCATGCATTATTTCTTGAATGTATTATTTGTTGTATATTGTTTCCACTATTTTGGATATGAACTGATGGATATAGCGTACTTTTTGCCTTTCCTGCATTTTCTTATTTTCAGACAGTAGTTATGTTCATTACCCATTGGGTCAGAGTACTCACTTGACTCTCTGCATCTTGTGTGCAGATCCAGGGCAGTCTCAGGCTGAGTAGATTTAACAGCTTGTACAGGTGACTGGCGAGCATTATTTATAATTCTTGCTGCTATTACCTCGCCGAGGTTAGTTAGGATACTTATTGAGTACATACAATCGGTTGTACTCACACTATCGTGTGGATCTTGGAGTTGTTATTGTTTTATATGGTGGGAGCTAGCATTGAAGATGTACTTGCATTCCATTTATGGCTATCAATTATCTTGGTAGCTTTAGATTCGAACTCTGTTCATGTGCATTTGAAATAGATTTTGTAATTATTTTATTTCAATTTTGTAAACCTTAGTCTTAGTTGCTCAAAACTTGTACTACCAAACCGTGAGTTATTGTATAAAAGTTTAGTTATTTCATCATTTATTTCTCATTAATCTTATTTGGAATATATTGACTGGTAATTGGCTTACCTAGCGGGTTCGGTTAGGTACTATCACACCCAGTAGGTTTTGGGTTGTGACACATTCTGTATACACAAAAGTCCAAATCTACTCTTTTCTATTAACTTGCTTTGTTTCTTTCTGCTTACGTATTGTTCTTACCATCGCTTCCGGAGATGTTCATTCTATAGCCAGGATTGTATTTTACTAAAATTTATTTAATCAATAAGTTTTTTGTTCTTAGTTATTTTATATTATTTGGATTAAATTAATTTACGTGTCAATAAATTATATTACAAATTAAATTATACCATTTTACGGGTAAACACGAACACATACCCAATTCCATTGTTAAATTACCCACGGCTAGTTTCTGTTAGCAAAAATCGTTGGTAATATGTAGGGGCTGCAAACAAGTGGGTCGGTTGGATATGGACGAGTTAAAAATGGGTAATGCAAAAATGGATAAATTATCCGGCCTGACCCATGTTTAATACGGATAAAAAAGGATTAACCGTCGGATAATATGAATATCCATATTATCCATGACTTCTTGAATATGATCGCCTTGGTGAGAATTCCTGAAACTTGAGGAACCCCCAATTTGAGGCTTCACAAACATAAAAATTAAACCCCAGTAGTTATCCATTTTTAAGTAAATAATATGATTCTTATACATATTTGGCCCGTTTCTATGTGGATAAATATTTTCTTTCAACCATTTTTCCACCCCTAAATTAATATGTTAGTAATTCGCTCACTAAATTGCGCGCAAAAATTTCCCACAATATTACCAACGAATCCTCAAGCTGTTGGTAATTTACCAATGAATAAATTTGGGTTGGTAAATATTTCGTTGGTAATTTGTTTGCAGTTAATCACTGTATTAGGCGCCATATTTTTCCCGCATATCGTTGGCAAAACGTAATTGGTTATCTGTCAGTAAGTCGTTGCTAAATTATTGAAATTGTTTTGGTTTTTAATCCGCAGGTAATTCATTAGTAACTTACCAACAGATTTGGGTGGTTAGCAAATTCGTTGGAAATATAAAGTTTATTATTATTTTCACTTGTTCTTGTTATCGCACTTTGGGTAAAGGAACGTATTGGATTAAACATATCTTCAATAGGGTAGATTTTAAATTTCGATGCAAAAAATGTTATCTTTCGTGACAACTCTTCGACTTTTCAGATTTACATTCTAATGTGTCCTCTTATAGACATTTTTCTTTTCTTTTTTCTCGACTTTTATAATTGATTTATTATTGACTAAAATGGAAAAATAAAATTTTTTTCAAGCATAAATTGTACCAAGGACACACTTTATACTTAAATTCTTGCTCGCCCTGAAGTAACTTAAAACTTCATTACCCCCAAAATAACTCAAAATACCACATCATGAGGGAGCACATAATCATTAAGCACAGTACATGTATGACTATGGTCAACAATTAAGTATGCGTATACATAGTTAACACACTTCCAACTCTCACATTCCAAAGCGTAATCTTATAAATTCAAAATTTTCAAACAATCTGCCATAACTACCTAACCTCAAAGGTCGATTCATCGCCACTAAGCATTCTCAACTTGAACGCTCACCCCAACAAGAGAAGTCTAATAACGTCAGTTGTCCATCATAAGATCATATATCCTCACCATAATATATCTGGTCCACACATTCGAATATGAATTCGAACATAATTTGAGGATTTCATATATATGAATAAAATTTCATTCACTCTCACAAAGATATTCATGTGCAGGCTTAGGTCATACCATAATCCTACTCGTAATGTATACCTCTATTAATCTAAGCTTGCAAAGTCTAGGATTAGATAGGACTTTATTGATTTCAGTGTAGGCGAAGGAACTGGTAGGATGTATTTAAATAGTAGTGACAAACCCTTCTAAGCACTTTAATACACTACACCTAAACTTTCAAGTACATACTACTCATGATCAATTCGGATGCTATACCACAAAAATATACATAATTTGGCCTTTTTCTTTAACCACATCTATTTATTCACTAGCTCAATTTAAGAAGAATAAGAGGCATGTTTTCGATTTGGTACATTTTTTTTCCTTTTCTTTTCTCTTTTTGTCTTTTGTTTCTTCTTTTTTTTTTTCTTCAACACTCTCCATATGTTTTGGTCGTCGACTAGAGATTCTTCATAATATATGTGTGTACCTTTTAGTCTTTTTATTGTTTCACTCAAAATCTACTCTACCTCTTCCTTATTCTTTTAGCGATTAAGTGCTTTTGGAGATAAAGTTTAACAAGATTTAGTTAGAAAAAAATAGGATTCGACTTGTAATGTGGGTGCCAAAGAAAAAGGTTACAGGTTAAAACTAGCTAATTAACAATACATTTTTTTCAATGGTAGGTAAATTCTCAAAAGTCAAAGACATGCAAGTCTTCTCCTAGACTCACAAGACAATTATTTTGCTTCAACTAGCACACGGTACAAGCTCTAGACTAGTACATGATAGTACAAAATACAAACTAGACCTCATGTCACACAATGCATATGACCCTATTCGGGACAATTTCATTCTGCTCATCAAATCAAAGCAAGTAATCACAATGTTATGAAATATTAAGCAATAAAGAATTAGATGAACAAACGAGTCAAGAATAGAAAGAAGGTTCACAAAGATGTCATTTAATATATTAACGACATCAAAATCTTAAAAACATGTGAGGAAGGTGATTCACACACAAAAGCCTAAACATACTAGCATCAAACATGTTAAAAGACACCGCCGAGTAATTCAATATTCTTTCTTAATACTAAACCAAAAAGATAAAAATATGTGATTCAAGTTGCATCCACTGAAAAAGAACAGATTCCCAAAGAAAACCCAACAAGAATTATTACCTACCTAAGACTGAGACTAAAACAAAAATAAAATATTTTAAAATTTTTCCATGGGACCTTAATCGCTTAAGAGAGTTGTGCAAGAGATCTATCGTCCAGAAAATTTCATTTTTCACTTTTTTTTCTTTTTCAATTTTTTTAATTTTTTTGGCTGAAATAAAAATTAAGCTAAAATAGCTCAAAAAGTCATACATAGAATCCTCCTACCCCAAGATTAAAATTGTGCATTGCCCTTAATAAAAATAATAAATAATAAGAGGGCAGGCTAAAGGCTGAAGCAATGGCCGCTCACATGATACTCAGACTTCTCCTGGTCATAGTCATATATGCATGCATCGCACATTTAGGGCTAATCATCTGGCTTGCTTTTTCACACTCCTAATTGTTTTGATTATGTGCTCTTACTCCTACAAAATCAAAGGATGAAATGACCCGATCAGTCATTTTGAGCTCCAATATATCTTTCGGCGGTTTGAGACCTTGAGTAGCTTCACTTTATGTAATATGACTCGCATATGTGATTGGTTTCGATTTTAGAGAAGTTCGAAGGTTATTTGGAAGAATAATTATAAATTCAAAAGTTTTAAGTTGGAAGAGTTAATCCATGTTTGGCTTTTGAGTAAACGACCTCAGAATCGAAATTTGCAGATTATTTTATAGGTATGTAAGGTGATATTTGACCTGGGTGTACGTTAGAGTTGAGTATTAGATGGTCCGGGAGTGATTCAGCGCTTATTATTGAGAGTTTGCATTTTGACTATTTTGAAATTTGCTAAGTTTAACTTAGAGTGCACTTTGGTGTTGTCGGACAGTGGGCGATGTTTTGGGACATTGGATAGGTTCATTTTATTGATAGAAACTTGTGCATGAAGTTTGGTTGTAATCCAGAATAGTTAAGTGTGATTCGGACGTATTTGGCAAAGTTTGAAGGTCTGAAAGTTGAAATTTATCGTCGATTCTTGATTTTGACGTTGTTCATGGCGTTTTGAGTCTTTATAAACTATTATATTATAACCCAAAATTCAACTAGTCGTGACGGTATCAAACCCAACCTGATAGGTAAGCCAATAACATTAAACACATTTTCATAATAAAATTAAGAGTCAAAGGGAAATAACAGAATCTATATATAATTCCCCAAGTACTAGTAGGACAAGTCATGAGCCATTTAGATTAAGATTTAAAAACTGAAATGAGAAATGACTCAACATCTGTTCGAAATGTACATTAACAGAATCTCAAATCTAGAACTACTCATAACTAGTGGTATCAAAAACTAGAACGCGGTATATATTCAATGCCACCTCCTGTCATTCCCAGCAACATCAGCTCCAAAATCTGCACGCAAGGTGCAGAAATATAGTATGAGTACAACTCACACCATGCACTAAATAAGTATCCTAACTAACCTTGGCGAGGTAAAAGAAGCAAGAACTATAAATGATAATCACCAACACCTATGCAGTTCATAATTTCAACAAGTATAGAATAGATATATGGTCAAATAAGGAATTATCAGGTAAAACTACTTTGATGCTCACAATTATTTGTTTCAAAGTATTCTGCTTAGTCAACAATCCAACATATAAGAAGATATGCAAGTAAACCAGGTAAACAGTCAAGGAAATGAAAGTAAAGATGAAATAAAATAACCACATATTAGTTTGTTGTGGCACGTAACCCCATCTGATATTCTATTTTATTTGCTCTACTGTGATTTCTTTTATCTGGGGTTTTTGAGTAGCTTCTTTACTGTGTTCTTTGCTTTTCTTATGCTTTTCGGGAATGTTTATGTTCTTTCTGAGTTCATCTTCGCCTATGATTTCTTCTTTACATTCGAAATGCGATAAAAATACTAAATTTTGGGGGTTTTTCGAGTTTTGTGTGTGATTGTCTGCTGCCTGATTAATTTCAAAACCCCAACTGTCTATACTCGTCTCATGCTTCTGATTCTTGATTAATTTCAAAACCCCAACTGTCTATACTCGTCTCATGCTTCTGATTATGCTCCTGTATAAAACCAGGTCAATATCCTTTCACAAACGTCGTCTCCGGTCAAAATTAGTCATCTTATCTTTACCCAACAACTCTTTCATCCTCCTCAGGTAAAGAGGGGCAGCTGTTGATACCCAATTTTTTCTTATGTATTTTTATACTCAAAATACTTTCAAAATAGCATGTATATGCATATATAAACATCCACAAAGGTTTTGGTATTTTTCCACATTTTTGAGTATTTTTAATATCAATTTATGGCCTATTTTTCACTATAAAAACCAACAATTATTCCTAAAACTTGTTATTTTGGTGAATAATTTATTTTATTCTCACATTTACACAAAAATATAATTATAGGATATTTACATAATTTTACAAGCCCATTTGGTATTTTTAAACTAAAATTGCATGAAATTGATATTTTAGCCTATTTCTCGATTTAACAGCATTTGTAATCACAAAATCATTTCTAATGTTTTGAAATTTGTACTTATGCATTGTTTATCAACTCGGTATTTTTATATTTATTTTTGAACATTATTTACTATTTTATCAAAATCAAAATGAGGAAAATAGGGTATTTAAGTTGTAGCCCTTTTAATTTTAATTTTAGCCCTAATTTCAGCCCCCAATTACACTACCCAATTTCAAAATTACCCGACCCATACCCTATTAACTAACCCAACCCCATCTTTAAATCATGGCTGTTGTTTGTTTTTATCAACGGTCCACATTTCCCTTTCTAGAATTAAACCAAACCCCAAACCTAATCCCCCTCATTCTCTCTTCAACAACTGCCTTTGATCCCCCTTTTGCCTCTCAAATGCTCTCAACCACCCTCTGAAACCCTAGCCTTCTCCGGCCTATTTTCGACCTTGTTTCACCGAAAACCATGGCTTCCCAGGCCCTGTGTAACCCAGATCCACCCCCACTCACCCTTATCCTCTCTTTATTCAAAGATCCAAGGCCTGACCTAGAATATCCCTGGTTTAGAGGTCCTCCGATTTGGGTTTTTATGGCCTTTTCCGGCCCGTTTGTGGCATGTCCTAGCCTGTGAGTCCACCTTCGACTCGGGACCAGCCCTTTCCATGGCCTTTCTCATTCTCTAGGGTTTTCTTTAAAACCCTAAGTCTTCGAGGTTTTTCTTCTTTTTTTCTCTTTAACATCTACTTCATATCTATGTTATTTTCTATGTTTTCCACATATTTTGTCGATTTTATTTTCGAACTGTTCACCTTCTTATAACTTAGGGTTTCTTCGATTTTCTTTTTTATTTGCTCTACTGTGATTTATTTTACTTTTTCTTTAATTCCTAAGTATTTCGATTATGATTACTATGTATTTTCTTTACCGTGTTGTTTATAGGGATTCCGAGTAGCTTCTTTACTGTGTTCTTTGCTTTCCTTATGATTTTCATGAATGTTTATGCTCTTTCTGAGTTTATCTTCACCTATGCATTCTTCTTTACATTCAAAATGTGATGAAAACCCAATATTTTGGGAGTTTACCGCGTTTTTTGTGTAATTGTCTGTTTCCTGTTTAATTTCAAAACCCTAACTGTCTAAACTCGTCTCATGCTTCTAATTCTTCCTAGCTCTGAAAAAATCTTTAATTCCATTTATGGCTATGTTCTTCTGCTCTTTGATTACATGAATACTCAGTTTAATTTAGCCTCGCATGTTTAAGTTTATGCATCTCTTTATAGTCAAATTTTTCATTTCAAAATAACCCTAATTTTGGGGGTTAATTTCTTATGAATCTATTTTTGATTCTCTCTTTGACTGACTTGGACCTATTTTCTGACTGAATTCAATACTGAGTCTGAATCTGCGATTCCTTGATTTACTATGTGATTAGTAATTCTATTCTTGCCTTATTTGCTTAAAGACGTGTATTTTCAAAACTTTCTATGTATTTACCCTTTATTTTAAGAGTGTTCATGATTTTCTTTCCTTAAATATAACTCTATTTTTATTACTAAGCCCGACTCCTTAATTAAAGGAAGTCCTTTCTCCAAATTGATTGTAATTTGGTACTGAAATTATTTTCTTCCTTACTTACAGCCTATTTTCAAAAGCTATAAATACCCCCACTTCTCTTCTTCAAAACATACGAACAATTCAGTTCACAAACACACACACACACACACTAAACTCTCTATTCTCTTTTCTACTACTTGTGCTACTGCTTGTGTTTAGCCGGCTGAAAGCCGAGGCTTAACTATAGAACCCTATTTGCTTGTTATGATGTTTGACACTTGCAACTAGTAGGTCTTCACCATTTAAATATTTTTCTCTAAAACTATGTGTTTACTTCTCCCTTTTACATGACCTCTCAATTACATATTTTTCTGGTACTAAAATTTGTCATGCCCCATGCTCATGCATTTTAAAATTCTGTCATGCTTTTTCATGAATGTTTTCATATGATCCCCTTTCCTTTTAATACCTTTGTGTGTGTGTATGTCTAACTTGAGTACCATCTCATTGCTATTCTTGACTTAGGATCAGGTTCTTTTGAAACTTCGCTCAAATCAATCTCATTCCCTTAACCCCTTTTATGTGTTGAGCCTGGACTAGGATCTCCTAGTGTCTTAGTCACCACTTAGACCCCTGTCTGACTTCTGAAAGTCTGCTCTTTTATTTTTTTGAATCAAGTAAAGGATTAGGGGTGTGGCAGTCTCATTCATGACTAGGTATGATCATCCTTTGCTTTGTTCTTCTCTAATCCCCTCATGTTACACTTATTCTTAGTTCTTTAAGTCCTACCTCCTATTTTAAGCCATGCTTGGGGACCCTAGAGTTCCCTCAAAACTTGGATGCCTAAGGGCTGGTAATTCCTTACATTGCACTACTCTATTCAATCTTTAGGGTGTATGCATTGCCTGGGCCTCTTGAAAGCTATTGGAAGTTTGAAACACTCTAAGAGAAAGCATTGGAATCTGGAATCCGGATTTGGTGAAACACATGTTGTTGGGTATTAAGATTGAATTAGGCTTCTCAGATCTAGCTGTAGGCCATAATATATTTTTTTGGTTCACTTTCCATTGGTTCTTGTAACAGCTTTTCTAAAAGAATTTGGGGAATATAGTAAAAGGGTGTGGCAGGGGTTTATGGTTTTCGTATAAGTCAATGGGTAAAAATCATGCCTATAGGATCTACAAGATTTCAAATGTTAGACTTTCAATGAAAAGATTGGTATAGAGAAAACTGACTACACTTACATTTTTTGTGTTTCTTTCAATTGTAATCGATATCACCATTAATTCCCTGGCAACGGCGCCGAAATTTTATAATGCTCAACTGAGTCTCACAAATGACTATGTGGGCGTTACAAATATAATCTGAGTATTATTGCCTATAGTCGAACCACAAGAAATTAATCTATCAATCACTACTGTAATAATCAATAAATTCCCACAATCTGTTTTTTCAAACTCTTTGATTCACAATGATTGATTTTCCTAAAAACTAAAGACAGAAAGTAAAATAAAAAAATTAACTAAACTTGATTTGTAAGCAGCTGGAATAAGGTCTAAGGCAATGGTTTCCCCCGTTGGTAATTTCCTCGGTTGTACATGTCATATAACTACGATTTAGTTGTCTCTATCAATCATGAATGCTCAAGCTATCATAATTTATTCTCAAGTAATTATGATAATCTTCTAGACGCACTCTCTCAAGCTACACTAGCTAATTTCACAATACAGTTCACTTAGATTGTACCCCGGGTTTCGTTGTCTCTAATACATCCCTTAAACCCTCGGTTATGACTCTCGTCTATACTCCGGGAGTGATGCTGCTCATATAATCACCTAAATATGCACTCTCTCTTTAGATACATAATAAATAGGAACGGATAATTGAGGGCCCTTTAAACTAATCCACAATCAAAACATAGATGAACAACTAGAGATTAACAACCAAACCCACTTATAGTTGTAAAACAACCAAGTTACCCCAACGGGTTCCACCGAATCCTTAGATTAAGGTTTTTAGCTACTCATAACACTGGGTAAATACACTACAAAAAGATTCATAATAATAAATTGCAAGAAAAATAAAGAAAAATGAGAAAAGTGATGTTTTGGGTGATCTCTTGCACTTGTTTTTCTTGGAAAAGTACTCTCTAAAACATTATGTGGTTCCTTTGGGCAAGTTCTATTGTTTAATATAGGGTTTTGGGCTAAAACTCTCGTGTTTTGCACTTCAGCCCCTCAATATTATGCCTCCTGCCTCGGTCCTACCGCAGTCACACCAAGACCGCGGCCAAATCATCTCTTAGGATCCGCAACAGCTTCTTGTCGTGGTCCGACCACGGTTACACCACGACCGCGGCAGTCTACCTCCAGTTTTGGTTTGTGCATTTCGCATGGTGCACTTGGCAGATATTGTGCAACTGGCCTCTTTTTATCCATAATTTATCACAAAGGTAATCCATAGCATTCTTTTACTGTATGTAACCTGCAACGCATGCAAAACACTAATAAGAGCATTTTGTTATAACTTTTAGCATAAAAACTATACATGAAATTTGTTCTTTAGGGCCTTATTATAGTTCAATTCACCTATTATCATAGTACAGACTCAGCCACCAATTAAGGTTGAGGTAGTTGCATCAATTCCATTTAAGGTAAAGCTGGCTATGCCTACGGACAACCCTGATCCATTTAAAGTTGAAGTGGTCACACCATTTACAGTAACAGTATCAACAACACCTCCTTTACAGTCAAAAGCAGTACATTGGGATTACGTTGCTGAAGCTCGGCAAAAACGAAGGCAAATACAGAAGAATCTGATATAGCACAAGAATGACTATGACCGGAAGGGTCTATACACCTGAACACCTGGGAGGGCCGAGTAAGGATGCCACTACCAAGCATCATATCATTTAAACAAGGCCAGATGACCTTTGAGGATAGTAAAAGCAAGGGAATATTTCGTCATTGATCATTTGAAGAAAACCCAAGCTCAGATATCCATCCTGTCACTGCTACAAAATTCAGAGGTGCATAAGAACGTTTTAATAAAGGTGTTGAGTGAAGCATATGTACCCAACAACATCACCAAAAGAGAGATGACCAATATGGTATGGCAGGTACTAGAAAGTCATAAGATCACCTTCCATGAAGATAAGTTGTTGCTTGAGGGGCTGAAACAACATCGAGTATGGCATAACACAGTGAAATTTGAAGACAAATTCATTGTCATGGTCTTGGTTGACGAGGGTGAAAGCCTCAATATTTGTCCATTGGACACTCTGAAAAGGTTAGACAAAAGTTTTCATGAAATACGGGCAGGAAGCATGAACGTGAAAGCTTTCGATGGGTCTCAAAGGGCCACACTCACGAAAATTAACCTTTGCTTCCAGATGGGGCCAACTTGGTTCAAGTTCGAATATTAGATGCTCGACATACCGACCTCATACAATCTTCTATTAGGCCGACCATGGATCCATGATGCCGAGGATGTGGTATCGACACTACATCAAGCCGTGAAATTCGAATGGAATCATCAGGAGGTGATCATTCATGGAGATGGGAGTAACCCAATTTACACTAGTCAAACAATCCCGGTTATTAGAAATAGAAGCAGTCTAGAAGGGGAAACTTATCATCACATTGAACGTGTCAATGTCGTACAAAAAAGAAAAATGGTTGAGTAGTAAAATAGAGAGCATACTGGCATGGTTTGGGTATGAACCCAACAAAGGGCTGGGGAAGAATCTCCAAGGTATCACTAAACTAATATGGGTGAAGGATCATGGTACTACCTTTAGTCTCGGATATAAATACACATGGCTAGAGTATAATTATTGGTCACCTCCATAACGCGAACCGTATCACCCTCTCGAGGAACCAGTGCCACATCTGGATCAAGCTTTTCACATAGCTGATACAATATTGGGAACTACAGAAGAGGAGGCAATAGCCTGAAGAATCTGTTCTTCGAAAAGGAAGACATGGAATGTAGTGCCGTAATATAGGAGGAGGAAGAAGGCCTCACTATTCAAACACTGGAGAAGGGAGTTGTTTTCTGGAACTGGACGGCCATACCATCCTGGGCCCACCGAGTCCCTAGGCAGCTTGGCATATTTTATTTCTATTGTCATTCTAGGCATTATGATTTCCAATAATTTTGATTTAAAGACTTACTTGTTTCAAAAATAAATGTTTGATTCATCAAGCCGCACTTGTCTGGATGTTGCTTAATTTTAACCAAATGCATTTGCTCTTTATTATTCATTACTATTTTCTACACTTTTTATTTGAACAACGTTATTATTACTTTTCCTAATGAATTGGTGACCATGACATGTAATGAGGAAATGTAACATGAGATTAGTGATTCAGATTAAGAAGATGAGATACACGAGAATGTTGTCAGGGAAGTTAAAAACTTTGAGAATAAGCCTAAGTCCAATATGGACGAAACCGAAGTAGTAAACTTGGGGGACACCGAGACTGTCAAGGAGACTCACATCAACATTCACTTGTCACCAACAGAGAAGGAAGAGTACATCTGTTTCTTAAAAGAACAAGAGGAAATTTTCGCATCGTTATATGACCGATTTGAGCCCATTTATTGTAGCTCACAAGTTCCCTACTAATCCCATATGTCTGCCAGTAAAGCAGAATCTCCGAAATTTCAAACCATATATGAGCTTGAAAATCAAGGAGGAAGTTACCAAGGATTTCAAAGCCAAATTTCTCAGGGTTGTGGAGTACCGGCCTAGTTAGCCAACATTTTGCCAATTTTTGTGAAAGATGGAAAAGTCACGGTATGTGTTGACTATCGAAACATAAATAGAGCAAGTCCCAAAGATGACTTTCCACTACCAATATACACATTCTGATTGATAATTGCGCAAAGCATGACTCCAATCTTTTGTAGATTTCTTCGTGGTTTATCACCAGATCTGGATGGACAAAGAAGATGCAGAGAAAATAACCTTTATTACACCATGCGGGGTATACTGCTACAAGATGATGCCATTTGGTCTCAAGAATCTTGGGGCTACCTAAATGAGAGCAATGACAACTATCATACATCATATGAAACACAAAGTTATAGATGTGTATGTGGAAGACGTCATTATCAAATCCAATAGAGCCGTAGATCACATAGCACACTTGAGAAAGTTCGTTGATAGGTTAAGTAGGTACAATTTGAAGCTGAACCCTGCCAAGTGTGCATTCGGTTACACGCATGAAATTTATTGGGATTCATTGTTAGCCATCGAGGGATCAATTTGGAACCATCTAAAATTAAGGCTATTCAGTAGTTACCGCTGCCTTGGAGTAAAAAGGACGTGATGAGCTTCCTAGGACATCTCTACTATATCAAACACTTCATAGCACAGTCCACATTTATATGTGAACCCATCAACAAAATGCTAAGTAAAGATGCTGAGACGAGCTGGACCAAGGATTGTTAGAAAGGTTTTGACAGGACCAAAGAGTACTTATCCACACCACCTTTTCTGGTCCAGCCAAAACTAGGATGGCCTTTGTTACTCTCTCTATCTATGTTGGATGGAGCCTTCGGATGTGTTTTGGGACAATATGAAAAGACAGGGAGAAAAGAGCAAGTCGTATACTACTTGAGTAATAAGTTCACACCTTACGAAACACGTATTCTCTACTGGAACACACTTTGTATGCCTTGACATGGACGGCCCAGAAGTTTAGGCATTATTTCTGTGCCTATACAACATACCTCAAATCCAGGATGGACCCCTTGAAGTATATATTTTAGAAACCCATGCCGACTGGAAAGTTAGCCAAGTGGTAGATACTGTTAAGCGAGCTCGATATCATCTATGTAACTTAAAAGGTAGTCAAAAGGCAAGCATTGGTAGATCATCTTGCTGAAAATCCGGTGGGAGGAGAATACAAATTGAGAATGAATTTTCCCAATGAATAGGGGAAGACATTACAGAGCATACGACGGTTGGAGGATGTTCTTTCATGGAGCTGAGAATTTCAAAGGAGTGGGCACTGGAGCAATTTTGGTATCAGAAACAGGTCAACAATATCATATATCGGCAAATATCATATTTCCATACACGAACAACATGGCAGAATATAAAGTCTGCATACTAGGACTCAACATGGCAGTCGACATGAAGATTCAGGACCTACTGGTAATCTGTGATTTAGATTTGCTTGTACACCAGGTACAAGGAGAGTGGGCCACCAAGCATTCCAAGATATTGTCATATCTGCACCATGTACAGGAATTGAGAAAGTGGTTTACGAAGATAGAGTTTTGACATGTACCCAGAATTCTAAATTAGTTTGTCGATGCATTGGCTACCTTGTCATCTATGATACAACATCCAGATAAGAATTTCATTGATCCCATCCCAATAAGAATCCATAATCAGCCAGCATATTGTGCTCATGTTGAAGAATAAATAAATGGAAAACCTTGGTTCCATGACATCAAGGATATTTGGCGAAAGGAAAGTATTCGCCGCCTGCAAACCACACTCAAAAACACACGCTCCAGAGATTAGCCAAGCACTTCTTCCATAGTAGAGGAAATCTGTACAAAAGAACTCCCGATTTTGGATTTCTAAGATGTGTTAACGTAAAATAAGCTTCTAAACTACTTGAGGAAGTATATTCTGGGACCTGTGGCCCTCACATTAATGGATTTGTCTTGTCTAAGAAGATACTCAGGGCCGGTTAGTTTTGGATGACCATGGAGACAGATTGTGTATTGTACGTCCGCAAATGCTACCGATGCCAAGTGCATGCCGATATGATAAAAGTATTGCCAAATGAGCTCAATGCAACAAGCTCACCTTGGCCTTTCGCCGCGTGGGAATGGATGTCATCGGTTCAATCGAGCCCGCTGCTTCAAATGGGTACAAGTTTATTATAGTGGCCATTGGTTACTTCACAAAATTGGTAGAGGTTGCATCATATAAATTTTTAACCAAGAATGTTGTCGCAGACATTGTCAAAGATTTTAGTGTTTTCTGATTTGCAATTCCATAGTGCATTGTTACTGATAATCCCACAAATCTCAGCACTGATCTGATGAAAAACATGTATGAAAAATTCAAAATTAAGCACAAGAGTTCCACGTCCTATAGATCTTATATGATTGGAGTTGTAGAAGCCGCCAAACAAAAAATATCAAGAATATAATAAGTAAGATGGTAGAAAACCACAAACAATGGCACAATAAGATATCCTTTGCTTTGTTGGGATACCGCACCATGGTTCTCACATCAACCAGGGCAACCCCATACATACTAGTTTATGGTACCGAAGCTATCATCCCAGTAGAGGTAGAGATTCCTTCTTTAAGGATTATACAGGAAGCCGAAATCAGGAAGCAGAATGGATAAAAAGCCACTATGGACAATTGGCCCTCATAGATGGGAAAATGGTGAATGCAGTATGTCACGATCAACTTCGTCCAAACATAATGTCCAGAGCTTTCAACAAAAAAGTCAAACTAAGGCAATTTGCACCAGGACAACTAGTACTGAAAAAGATCTTCCCACATCAAGATGAAGCCAATGGGAAATTCTTTCCCAACAGGCAAGGTCTGTACATGTCCATAGGGTGATAATAGGAGGATAACTCATACTCGCAGAAATGGACAGAGAAATATAGCCAAAAAATCAATCCAGACGCAGTCAAGAGATACTATGTCTAGACTACTTACTTTCCTTCATCTAATATAATTGAACTGCGCTTGACCAATGCCAACATATGTTACACGGTCAGAAATCGGTTAAGAAACTGGGGCAGAAATTTGTGAAGGATTCACAAAATTCAGAAGAAGTTTCAACAAGGCTCATTACCCATAAGGTATCCAGTGGATCATCTACCAAATTGGGGCAGAATGTTAAGGAGGACCCTCAAAATTCTATCATGAGGAAGTTGCAATATCTCTGAAATATGTTACAATCACTAGTTCATCTAAAACTCAATTGAGTTCACCTAAAACTCAATTGATATATCAATATGACTCTATTTTTTATCAATAATTACATATTTTCAAAAAGTTTATTTTCATAACAGCCAGGTGTTACCTAGGGAACTTCGAAAAAGGCCCCTAGAATGGAGCAATGCAAGGCCTGCACACAAAAGCAGGAACAAACCTCCCCCTCACAAAACATATAATTTTCCATTTAACGCAGGCTGATTAAACGTAGCGATAGCATCCTCAAACATGTATAATACAAAGCAAATTCACTAGCAATCTGGACATCAGACACCGAACATATCTTCAGCTAAGAAAAATACCACTCTTATTTGCTAATCGCTCTTTGCATGAGGCTAATCCCTGCCCTCCTATTTGCATGAGGCTAATTCTTACCTTCCATATTTGCATGAGGCTAATCCCTGCATCCCTACTTGCATAAGGCTAATCCATGCCTCCATACTTGCATGAGGCTAATCCCTACATCCCTACTTGCATGAGGCTAATCCTTGCCTTCACACTTGCATGAGGCTAATCCTTTCCTTCATATTTAAATGAGGCTAATCCTTGCCTCCAAATTTGCATGAGGCTATTCCCTGCCTCCCTACCTACATGAGGCTAATCCCAACCTCCATACTTGCATGAGGCTAATCCCTGCCTACCTACTTGCATGAAGCTAATTCTTGCTCCCACACTTGCATGAGGCTAATCCATGCCTCCATACTTCAATGAGGCTAATCCCTGCCTCCCTACTCTCATGAGGCTAATCATTGCCTCCACACATGCATATGGCTTATCCCTGCCTTCACACATACATGAAGCTAATCCTTGCGTCCCTATTTGCATAAGGCTAATCCCTACCTCCCTACCTCCATGAGGCTCATTCTTACCTCTAGTCCTGCATGAGGCTAATCAGTGCCTCCCTATTTGCATATGATTAATCCCTGCCTCCATACCTGCATGAGGCTTATACTTGCCTCCATATTTGCATGACATTATTCCCAGCCTCCATACCTGCAAGAGGCTAATTTGTGCCTCCAATTTGCACGAGGCAAATCCTTGCCTCCATACTCTATGAGGCTAACCCTTGCCTCCATAGCTGCATGAGGCTAATCCTTGTATCTTCATGAGGCTAATCCTTGCATCCAAATTTGTATGAGGCTAATCCCTGCCTCTGTACTACATGAGGCTAGTCCTTGCCTCCGCATTAACATGCGACTAAGTATTTTCTTTCTTTTCACAAATATTTCTCTATTTCTAGTACTATCTATTTGCTTCTCAATCAGGCTAAGATCCGCCCTTCATTTCACAAGGCTAAGCATTTTCTTGGTAGCATCACATTATTGCATCTCATGGGCTGAAATATTGCAATATATATTTCAAGGCATCATACTCTAACAGGCATATGTCACACCCCAAATTCGAGGAACATGACCGGCACTTGTCCGGTATCCCCAGTCAAGCGGACCTAGGTGGCTTTCCTATTCCATGTGTGAGCCCATATTTCTCATTACTTATTAACCAAGTGACACAGCTAATTATAATTGGAACACTTTTTTACAAAAGCATACATAATATGGATAAACATTAGCATGGTTTATAACATACATCGCCCAACTTACAAAATATTTACATAAGTTCATAACCCACATTGTTAGTCCGCGGATCCTCTAAATATGAAAGCTAAATAGTATAATACTTGCCGGTAACAAGGCTCCGGCTATACCCTTTTCAAATACCAAAATTGGATCCCAAAAGACAAGGAAAGAAGCGGCATGAGCCATGTAGGGCCTCAGAAGGAAAGGGGATAACCAATTCAGTTGGCAGGGAGTAATGAGGAGCTACGGTCGATTGACTGGAGTGCCTGCTATAGATCCACCTACAATTACAACGTGAATGTAGCGCCCCCGGCGAAAGGGACATCAGTACATTTGAATTGTACTGTTATGTATGAACAAACATTTTCCAAGTAAACTCAAACCGCACATAAGTAGGAAACATTAATGGACGCAGTAACAAAACACTTATGCAAGAACAATCAAGCCAAACAAGTTTACAAACTCTCCTATTTTCCCCTTCAACGATCTCACTTCAATAATTATACAATTTGCTCATATTTTGTTTCAGTAGTGATTTAGATCACATACCACCCTTATTACCTAGGCCACCCTTATCACCACAACCCACGCCTTACTACTTCATGTTGCGGCATGTAACCCGATCCCACCATATAGTTTCAATCCATAAACAACAAATAACAACAAAACATTCACAAGGTTAACAACAATACTTTTCAAGAATTAACAATAAAAATATTGCAAGTGTTTCTGTAACCATCAATACTATTTCCATCATACTTTCAACAACCCATATATGTTTAACGTCACATTGGTAATTGCCCACAACAAGCCATAGATATTGTTAACACAGTTATTCCAGTTGAACTAGTTACAATTTCCTTTAGTCATTTATTCCACAACTACGACCCCATAACACAATCACAACGTACCAATCACAAGAAATTCATAAGTAATATACGTACCTATCACCTACCAAGCTTACTTACATCCAACAAGGTGATTCTACAATGATCAAAGTTAGCCATACATACCTGGAGCCGAATTTCCTTTATAACTTCTATTCTCAATTCACCAAGAAGTCTAGCAACGTCAATCTAGTTCACAAGTTAACACATATGAGTTAAAATTGTAGTTCACAATT
The DNA here is from genome assembly GCA_034376525.1 of Nicotiana benthamiana. Classification (NCBI taxonomy): domain Eukaryota; kingdom Viridiplantae; phylum Streptophyta; class Magnoliopsida; order Solanales; family Solanaceae; genus Nicotiana; species Nicotiana benthamiana. The sequence continues at coordinate 82,668,421 of CM067336.1, forward strand.
ACTACCCGAGCTTATCTAGGCTATCTACCCCTCTTTGAACAATTCCTTAAGATTTCTCCTACCCGCTTCCTCTTACCAGATTTTAGGTTTTTAAGGACATGCATGAGATATACGACATTTGGTTTTCAAGAATCAATGCATGAGAATCCCTCTTTTGTTTAAATAGAAAAAAAAATCAATAAAAAAGAATTGGGGATTTTACCTGCAAGGAAGAAATTGAAAACGATACTTGAAATTCCCCGAGCTTTGGAGATTTTGAGAAATCAATTTGATGAAGATGGACTTTCTCTCGCAAGGACCCTCTCCTCCCTCTTTATTATTTTTCTCAGAAAATATGTTAAAATGAGGGGTTGGGGTGTTTTATTAGAAAGGCGGTCGGGTTTAAAATTTTAAAAAATAGAAGCCCGAGAGGATCTGCGGTCGCACTATGCGATCGCAGAATTGAAATGCGGTCCGAAGATTGGACCACAGAAGTTTCCTAATCACTGAACATATCTGCCTAGGTATGCGACGGGAATGCAGTCCACATTCCTGTTTTGCGGTCGCATTGAACTGACCCTTAAAAATCCTTGAGGGAATTGTGTGAAGACTATACGATCTGCATATTGATTATGCGATTGCATAATGGACCGCACTTATAACATCAATTTAGACCAACTCTCTAGTTAACACCGCGACAGAAATGCGGTCTGCATACGTGATCTGCGACCGCATTGTGGACCGCAAAAAGACACTTTTCTAGAAAACTTTGATTCTAGATTTTTAAGTACTAAATCAGTAAAAAGGGTCCGACCCGTGACTCGCAAGCTTGCTGAGATTAATTTTACTACCCAATCCCAACACGTAGGTGGAATATGACTCTATAAGTTGCTAGGATTTGAGCACACATTTTCACGGGGTCTTACATCCTCCCCTACTTAAAATTATTTGTCTTCGAATGAGGATTTTGAATACCAGATGTTTTGAAACATGATATGCAAGTTCCTAAATTCTTACTAACTCCCATGTTTTAGAAAAAATTTGCCAGATTTTCCTTTATAATTTGGACATATTTACCTATCAGATAGCCCCTGAAACTTATTTCCAAGCGCCTTTACATCAATTTTATTACCCCTATGCCGTCACACAACCCATCAACTTTACACATGAACATATTCAATCGCTTAACACACTTTTGCACATAGTTTGATTGCTCTAATGAGTCACATACAGTTTAACAACTACAATTATCTATATGCATGCAAATTAATCATTACCAATCTGCGTTATCATAAGCCGGTTACTTATCACAAGAGTTTTTACAAAACTTTCATTTACCAAGAAGGGTTTCGTATGGCTCAAACAATCACAACACATAATGATTTGGGTACAACAATTGGGATCACAATAGTAAAGCATCTAGGGGCGAGATGGGGTGTCTTTGCACCGAATGAGAGACAATACAAGTATGCTAAGGGACAAGAATTCGCACGATCACTCCTAGATTTGTTCAAACAAATGGGGATATTTTACTTTCAACTCATCTTCTGTTTCCCAAGTGGCCTCCTCAATTTGTTGTTTTTGCCACAACACTTTACATGAAGCAATTTCCATGATTTTCAATTTACAGATTTGTCTATCAAGAATAGCAACCAGAATTTCTTCAAACGATAACTCTTCAGTAACTTTGATGTCTTCAACTGGCACAATGGTGGACGGGTCTCCAACCACTTTCTTTAACATAGACACATGGAACACCGGGTGCACTAAGGACATCAAGGGGCAACTCCAGCTTATAAGAAACTTTCCCAATCATTTGAATGATTCGATAAGGGATGAAATATCTAGGACTCAGCTTCCCTTTCTTCACAAATCGCATGACTCCATTCATAGGGGATACCTCAAGAATACCCAATTATCTACTTGAAATTCCAATTCCCTTCGACGAACGTCTGCATAGACTTTTGGCGACTTTGATCAATCTTTATCCTTTCCCAAATGACCTTAACTTTTTCCATATCCTGGTGCACGAGATCCGGCCATATCAATTATGTTTCACCTACTTCGAACCACTCGACCGGAGACCTACATATCCTCACGTAAAATGCCTCAATTAGGGCCATCTAGATGCTAGCATGAAAGCTGTTATTGTAAGCAAATTCTACAAGGGGCAAGTGATCATCCCAATTACCTTTGAAGTCTAAGACACAAGCCCACAACATATCTTCATACGTCTGAATATTCTGCTCTGCTTGACCATCGGTCTGCGAACGGAAAGTCGTGGTGAGATTCACCTTAGTACCCAAACCTTCCTGAAGTTTCTTCCAAAAATTAGCTGTGAACTGAGCCCCTCAATCCAAAATAATAGAGACTAGAGTACCATGTATCCTCACTATTTGCTTGATATACAACCGAGCATACTGTTCTGTAGTATCAGTGGACTTGTCAGGAAGAAGTGAGCTAACTTGGTGAGTCGATCCACTATCACCCAAATCGAGTCAAACTTCAGCTAAGTGCAAGGTAATCCTACCACGAAATCCATGTTTACTATCTCCCATTTCCACATTGGTATTTCCATAAGCTGGGTTAACCCACTGGGCCGTTGATGCTCAGCTTTCACATTCTGACAATTTGGACATTTAGATACAATGTCTGCCACACCCCTCCTCATACCACCCCACAAATAAATCTCCTTGAGGTCATGATTCATTTTTGTAGAGCATGGGTGCACCGAATACCCAGAGTGATGAGCCTTCATCATTACCCTCTCCCGAAGATTACCTACATCTAGAACACATAGCCTACCTTGACATCGTAACACACCATCATCACTGCCGAGTGAAAATGCCGAAGTTTTGTTGTTCAGGACTGCCTCATTTATCTGTGGCAATGCTGGATGAGTGAACTATTTTTCCTTGACTTCCGCTACAAGCAACGATTTTGCTCTATTATGCACCATAATTCCTTCCTCATTTGGAGCCAAGATGCAAACCCCAAGACTGGCTAGCTGATAAACCTCTCAAGCTAGGAGCCTCTAATCCGCTCCCAAAAGTGCCAAAATACCCATGGATTTTTTACTACGGCCGTCGTCCACCACATTCGGCTTAACTGGATGGCACAAAATAATCATATCATAATATTTAAGCAATTCTAACCACCGTCGCTGCCTCAAATTTAACTTCTTCTGTTTAAACAAATATTGGAGACCCTTGTAGTCTTAGAACGCATCCATATGGACTCCATAAAGTAAATGCAGCCATATTTTCAGGGCAAACACAATTGCTGCAAGCTCTGAATCATGTGTCAGGTTATAATTCCTCTCGTGATTCTTGAGTTTCCTTGAAGCATATACTATAACCTTCCCATATTGCATTAATACACACCCTAAGACGACCCTAGAAGCATTAGAATAGACCACAAATCCTTTCGTGCCTTCTGGCAAAGCCAATATCGGTGTCGAGGTCAACCTTGTCTTCAGTTCTTGAAAACTTTTCCCACAAGCATCAGACCATTGAAATTAACTGCTCTCTATGTTAACTTAGTCAATGGGGAGGCAATGGAAGAGAATCCCTCTACAAAACTCTGACAGTACCCGGCTAAACCCAAGAAGTCGTGAACCTCCGCCGGGGTCGTGGGTCTAGAACAATCTTTTACCGCTGCAATCTTCTGAGGATCAACTTGAATCCCCTCACTAAAAACAACATGACCCAGAAAAGTGACGGAATCCAACAAAAATTCACATTTAGAGAATTTAGCGTACAGCTGTTGCTGATGAAGATTCTGCAAAACTTCTCTGAGGTGATCAAAATGATCCTCCCTGCTTTGCCAATAAACGAGGATGTCGTCAACAAAAACAATCACAAAGGAGTCCAGAAAAAGCTTGAAGACCCGATTCATAAGATCCATGAAAGTTGTCGGGGCATTGGTTATCCCAAAACACATGACCAAGAATTTGTTTCTCTCTAATCTTCAATTCGTGATACCCGGATCGTAAATCAATCTTAGAGAAGAACCTTGCACCTTGCAATTGGTCGAACAAATCATCTATCCGAGGAAAGGGATATTTATTCTTGATGGTGACTTTGTTAAGCTACCTATAATCAATGCACATCCGCAGTGATCCATCTTTCTTTCTGACAAAAGGAATCGGAGCATCCCACGGCGACACACTCGATCGTATGAACCCCTTCTCCAATAATTCCTTCAGCTGCTCTTTTAACTCTCTTAATTCTACTAGCACCATTTTGTATGGTGGAATAGATATTTGTTGTGTGTCTAACAATACATCAATCCCGAAATCAATATCCCAATCTGGAGAAATCCTTGGGATCTCATCTAGAAATACCTCAAGAAACTCGTTCATAACTAGCACGGACTCGGGGACAAACATTTCTAATATGGTGTCCGCCACCCAGACCAAATGATAGCTACACACCCTTTCTTAATCATCTTCGAAGCCTTAAGGTAAGAAATAAACCTGTCCTTTGGAACCACACTATTTCCTTTCCATTCGATAACCGGATCCTTAGGGAACTCAAGCCTCATGACTCTCGTTCAGCAGTCATGTTTAGCAAAGCACGAATAAAGCAAGTCTATTCCCATGATTACATCAAAATCTACCATTGCCAGCTCAATAAGATCAGGCGTGGTAACACGACCGAAAACCATGATAACACGATTCCTATAAAATTGCGAGGCCGTAATAGAATCACCAGCCGATGTCGATGCAGAGAATGGCTCATGAAGCTGTTCGGGTTCTATCCCTAATCTTGAAGCAATAGTTGGGGTGACATAAGACATAGAGGACCCTGGATCAATAAGAGCTTCGCAATGGCGTTAATAGACAAGATACCTGTAACAATATTTGGAGAAGCCTCGGCACTCTGGCGACCACTCAAAGCATAGAATCGGCTAGGTCCAACCCTACCACAAGCTCCACCCCTAACCGCCCCATGCCCTGCTTGAACTGGAAGACGCATGGATAATGTAGCAACTGAAGACACGGATGACTGGGCAGATCCCCTACCCATACCCTGACTGGGCGCACGGCAGTCTCACTGGATGTGACCCCTCGACCCGCACCTATAACATACCGGCATATCCAAGTAAGAACTCTCTGTAAGGAACATCCCACATTTGGATCATATATCTCTCCCCTACTGCTGGGACCTCACTCCTGGACGACCAGACTGACGGAACCTCCTACTGTCTGAACCTGGTCTCGAGTGACTGCTCTGCTGGTTACTGTGCACAGATGGTAGTGCACTTGCTGACGACTGAACATATGACTGAGATGGCTCTGAAGTCCCTCTCCCCGGAGCTAGTCTCCATTAGTGACCCATTGATCGGGCCCTGCTGCTACTCTCCCTTTATGCTCGTATCTTCAACTTCCTAGCCTCTATGGACTGAAGGAATACTACGATCTTTCTATAATTCATATCTGAGCTAAGACCCTAAGCGAAATGCCTAACTCGAGCAACCACGGTCGACACTAACTGAGGAGCATATTTGGGCAATCTCACAAACTCTATGTGGTACTCCCAAACACTCACACTACCCTGCTTGAGAACCTAGAACTTGGTGGCACGGGCCGCCATTGTCTCAGCAAGAAAGAAATGGTCCATAACGTCATCCACAAACTCATCGCATCTAGCCATACGTCTCCCCTTCTTGTGGGAAGCTTCCTACATCTCAAACCATGAACGCACTGCTCCTCCCAACCTGTAAGAAACCAACTCCACCCCTTTGTCTCCCCGACCTTTATCACTAGGAGGGTCTTGTACATCTCATCAAGGAAATCATGCAGATCAGCCTCTGGGTCTGTGCCTGAGAACTCTGGAGGGGCCGATTGCATAAATTGGTAGACTCTGGAGCTGGCACAATCTCCATGTCCGCTGGAGGAAAAAAAGGCATCATGAGATCTCAAGGCCTAGGCAGCCACTAACTTGGCCAACATACAGATGGCTCCCCTAAGGTCCCCACCAGAAACCCCGAGACTGGAAGCTAGAGCAGGATCAGGATTTGGAATATCGTCAGGAGAGAGGGTGTGACCCTTTGCCGCAGCTAAACAGGGATGATTGGATCTGGAATAGATGGTCCGGGCAAGTTCAAGGATGAGGAGTCACTCTCACCCACGGTATCAAGTACATTATTTATGGCCACACTTAGGGTGGTATCGGTCCCAAGGCCGAGTCTAGCTTTCTTCTTTGTTGCCATTTCTGAAAATTTGGAACAAAGCACGAATTGGGCGTAAATACTCCCACCTTTCACTTCACTGCACGAAATTGAATAACAAAGAAATAGATAGTTTCCCGAATGCCCGTGTAGCCTCCTACTTATAGATGTGGTCGACAACACACCAATATGAAGGGCTCCACTAGGCACGACTCTGAGACATCCTATGACTCTTTTAAAACCTTAGGCTCTGATAGAAAATTTGTCACGCTCCTAATTCGAGGGACATGACTGACGCTCTACTGAGTATCCCCAGTCAAGCGGACCAGGGTGCCTTTCCTATCACACGTGTTACCCCACATTTCTCATTACTTATTAACCAAGTGAAACAGCTAATTATAATTGGAACATATTGTTACAAAAGCATACATAATATAGATAATCTTTAGCGTGTTTTATAACTTACATCTCCCAACTTATAAAATACATATTTACATAAGTTCATAACCTACATTTCCTGTCTACGGAGCCTCTAAAGATGAAAGAGAAATAGTATAATACTTGCCGGTAAAAAGGCTCCAGCTATACCCTTTTTCAAATACCAAAATAGGATCCTAAAAGACAAGAATAGAAGTGGCATGAGCCACGCAGGGCCCCGGAAGGAAAGGGGCTCACCAATTGCGTTGGCATGGAGTAATGAGGAGCTATGGTCGGTAGACTGGAGGGCCTACTATATATCCACCTACAATCATTACACGAATGTAATGCCCCCGGCAAAAGGGACGTCACTGCATTTGAGTTGTACTGGTATGTTACAACAAACTTTTTCCGAGTAAAATCAAAACGCACATAAGTAGGAAACAGTAATGGATGCAGCAACCAAATACGTATGAAAGAACAATCAAGCCAAACAAGATAACATGTTTTCCCCTTCCACAATTTCAGTTCAATAATTTCACAATTTGCTCATATTTTGTTTCAACAGTGATTTCAATCACTTTCCACCTTTATTACCTCGGCCACCCTTATTACCCACACCTTATTACTTCGTGTTGCGGCGCACAACTGGATCCCACCATACAGTTTTAATCCACAAACAACAAACAACAACAAACAATCACAAGGTCAAAATAATACTTTTCAAGATTAACAACAACAATATTACAAGTGTTCCCGTAACCATCAATATTATTTCAGTCACATTTTCAACAACCCATATACATTTAACGTCACATTAGTAATTTCCCACAACAAGCCATAGAAATTGTTACCATAGTTATTCTAGTTGCACTAGTTACAATTTCCTTTAGTCATTTATTCCACAACCACGACCCCATAAGACAATCACAATGTACAAATCACAACAAATTCATATTTAATTTACGTACATATCACCTACCATGCGTACTTACATCAAACAAGTCGATTCTACAAGAATCAAAGTTAGCCATACAAACCTGGAGCCGAATTTCCTTTATAACTTCTATACCCAACTCGCCAAACAATCTAGCAACGTCGATCTAGTTTAGAAGTTAACACGTATGCCTTAGAATTGGAGTTCACAATTACTACCCGAGCTTATCTAGGCTATCTACCCCTCTTTGAACTATTCCTTAAGATTACTCCTACCCACTTTTTCTTACCAGATATTAGGTTTCAGTGGACATACATGAGCAACCCTATCTTTGGTTTTCAAGAGTCAATGCGGAGAATCCCCCATTTCTTTAAATAGAAAACAAAATCAATGAAAAATTGTTAGGGATTTTACCTGCAAGGACGAAAGTGAAAATGATACTTGAAATTCCCCGAGCTTTGGTGATTTTGAGAAATCAATTTGATGTATATGGACTTTCTCTCTCAAGGACCCTCTCATCCCTTTCTCTTATTTTCCTCAAAAAATATGTTAAAATGAGGGGTTGGTGTATTTTATTAGAAGGGGGTCGGGTTTAAAATTTTTTAAAATAGAAGCCCGAGCAGGATCTGCGGCCGCACTAAGCGATCGCAGAGTTGAAATGCGATTCACAAATTGGACCGCAAAAGTTTCCCAATAACTGAACATCTCTACCTGGGTATGTAACGTGAATGCGGTCGGCATTCCTATTCTGTGATCGCATAATGCACCGCAGAACTGACCTTTAAAAATCCTTGAGGGAATTATGTGCCGAATATGTGGTCTGCATATTGATTATGCGATTGCATAGCGGACTGCACTTATAACATCAATTTAGCCCAACTATCTGGTTAACTCCACAACATAAATGCAGTCTGCATACCTGATCTGAAACCACATTCTGGACTGCAAAATTACACTTTTCTGGAAAACTCTGACTGTAGATTTTTATGTGCCAAATCAGTAAAAAAGCGTCCGACCCACGGCAAGCGTGCGAGCCGCGAGGAATTTTTCTACCCAATCCCAACACGTAGGTGAAAGTTGACTCTATGAGTTGCGAGGATTTGAGCACACATTTTCACGGGGTCTTACAGCATCATCCTAGCTGGAAGACACCACGCCATGGCCTGAGGATCTCTCAAATTTGCACATCATTATTCAAAGCCGTCATGGTTCAGAGGCACCATCTTCATGGCCCGAGAACACCATTTCATGGACTGTGAATCCCTCACCAAACAATTCATGGCTCATGACATAATGGTCTGAGGACGTCTTCCTTAACATTCCAAAGACAACTTTCATGGTTCAAATGGAATTTGCTTCATGTTTAAATTTTAACACAAATGACAAGCAAGCAACCGCTACCCTAGTAGGAGTGACCTCTCTCCATTTGCATCAAATTACAATTCACCATGACCATTATTGCATCTCGTGTCTTTTCTTGCAATGACTTCATCAGATATTTCGGCAATGAATCTAGAACTACACATGGCCTGATTCTTGTAAAACAAGGGATACGTAAACAACTCAAGACCATAGTTCGTTCTTTGTCTTTCGAAACATCCCGACCAGTCAAAATTGGTCATTATTTCTTTACCCGAAAACTCTTTCATCCTTCACGGGTAAAGAGGGGCAACTGTTGATACCCAATTTTTTTTCTTATATATTTTTAATATATATATATATATATATATATATATACTTTCAAAATGGCACATATGCAGTTATATGAATTCATAAGCTTTTATAATTTTAAAATCTCCAAATTAATTAATTTCTTCTTTTTTATTTTTATAAATAGCCAATAATTATCTTTGAAATTACTTTTGTGGTAATTTAGCCATTTAAATTCAATATTTATGCAAACATACTGTTTAAATATTTTTGTGCATTTTTCGTAATTATATTTGTATATTTTAAGCCAAATTCCACATCCTTGCAATAATGGTCATTACTAATTTATAATTATATTTGTATGTATAAAATAGTCTTTTATATTTTTAAGATATTAAATAACTATTTTTATCATTTAAGTACACAAAAAATATATTGGTACTCCATTATTTTTTTAATAAATTATTTAGTAATCAAAAGTGGATATTTAAAATCTGGCCCTATTGTATTTTATTTTTGGTCTTAATTAAGCCCAATACCCAGCCCAATTTTAAATGCAAATTATACACAGTCCTGTACCTATCTGCCCTAACCCAATACCTGGGCAAATCCTTGTTCTTGATCATTGTGATCACTAGTCCAGATTGACCCTTACCTAAAATAAACCAAACGACCCTCCCTCCCCCCCCCCAAACCCAATCATTTCCTCACCATCCGCCACCCTGAAATCCCTTTTCCATCTAAAAGCTCTCAAGCCCTAACACTAATCTACCCACATCGCCGGTTGTTTTCCACCTTTCATGGTGTTTTCCCACTTCCACCAGGCCTTTAATGGCATCCGTCACGCCAGTATTTCCATCTCGCCTATTTTCGGTTGTCCTAGTTTGATTATGGGTGAGATATTGCGATATTTATAGGTTTTTAGGTTTGCTTCTTCATCTATATATGAATGTTCTTCTCAAAACTATAATTGCTTTATTATGAACTTCTTAGATCTATAGAGATCCATGATCATTTGAACATATTTCCTATGAGTTTTACAATAATCTTTTCATGTTTTACATTAACTATCTGATTTTCGAATTATCTTTCATTCTTCTCTAAATTAATGTTTCTAGAAACTTCTTTTTCCAAAAAAACATTTGATGATTTTGGTGTTTAATCCTATGTTTCTATATGTTTTAACTGATTTATTAGGTTTTCCCTTACTTCAACTCGTTTATACTAAAAGCCCTTATTTTTTGACTTTTGTTTGGTTTCTGAGTTACTTGTGTACTACCTTTGTTCTTACCTTGGTTCTTGATATTTTACTTTAACCATTTGGATGTCTCGTTATTTTCTTTTCTTAAGACGCCTCTACTAAGTTCTTCGTTCAAATTTTCCATTGATTTTCCATGCTTATGTTCATTGTGACTATTCTTTTCTTGCTTTATTTAAGTTGTCTGCGAAACTTGCTCACTCTTTACGTGATTTTCTATTATTGAACCCTTGACCATTCTGAACATCTTATTTCATGGTTTGATTTGAACTATTTTCATGGTTTTATTTGTTATTTGTTAATTCTTATTGATTGTTTCCTTAATTAAAAATTATGCTCATTTACCCCTAATCGCCTACTCTTTACCAGAACTTTACTTGATTCTTTTCATTAAGTATTTTTCCTGCTTTTACCATTGATTGATGGTCCATTACTTAAACGGAAGACTTACTGATTTTACATGTGATTGATTTCATAAATTTTCCTAATTGCTACTTAATTGATCCCTTACCTTATTTTTTTAAATTCTTTATTACTATAAAACTCCCTCTTATTTTAACTTCTACACAGACAACGGTTCAAAAACTACAACTTTTTTACACTCTAATAAGCGCTCTCTTTCTCTCTCTATCTCTCTCTCTCTCTCTCTGCTCTTTTCTACTTGTGATCCCTGTTGTTCTGGCAGGCTGCAAGCCAAGGCTGGAAGTTGCCCAATACCTTTCTCACATCTTATATTTTCCATTCTTTAACTAGGTATGCTTCTGATTAATTTTTAAATCAAACTTATGTGTCTGCTGACTACATTAGTTCATGTGGCCTGATGTCCATGCTTTCTTCTGTTTACTGATCACCCAGCATCTCTAATACTGCCTCTTTAAATGTATGATCAGCATGTTTCACACTGTGCTTGCTTGTTATTTGTGTTGTTTAACATATCTACATATGTAACTAAGCTTGTTTGACTCACTACTGTATTCCTAAACCCTGCTTCTATTTTATTATCATGCATTCATTTGTTAACACTTTCCCAGCATACTCACTAAAGTCTTGCATGTTCTGTCTCACTCTTCCTAAGTTTATTACTCTCCCTAGAATGGCTTCAACATGTTTCGATTGTGATCTTTTATCACTAAAGATTTTAATAAGTTATTTCAGAAGAGCCGTGGTGTGAAAGTTGCTTGCCAAAGTTACTTCCTAAAGTTTGTTTGTTCCTTATCCTGTGTTCTGACTGCAAAATTATTTCTTTACACTTCCCCCCCTGAAACTATTCTATCACTAATGATTTTCAAAAGTTCTTTCCAATCCTAATACCTTTTTTTATACTGTCTGTTAAACTCTTTCAAGCCATTATGCACTTTACTTAGTCTTAGAATACTAGGTCCTGCTCTCTGATATGTACACTGCATTGAGATCCATGAGATCTCCATGAACCGTGGCATGTCAGGGCTGGCACTTCCACACTGCATCTAAATCAGCAATTATTTGTAAAGGTCTAGGTGTGAGCACTGCCCGGGATTCTTGAGGTCCTAAGGGAACACTGACACACCTAGACATTAAATTGGCTAGGGAACTGTGGGCATTTGAGACTACTGGAGGCTTGGAAATCCTTTAGGCCTACTCCAGGCTCCCACTAAATAAATTTCTATTCTATTTATGTATTATATTCAATTCATTGGTCTATAATAATTATTGTAAACAAGCAATGGGGTTATTTATAATAAGGGAGGGTAGTTATATATTGTAGGTAAAATATGGTAGATAGTAAGCTACAAGGTTCATGTTGATTTAAATGTGTTTATAGATACATGCTTGTAGGATCTGTTTTAAATTGAGTTCTATTTGCTTTACTTTCACAAAATTAGAAGTCATGCCTATCAGATCTGTTTTCAAATGAGTTATGTTTGCCTTCCTTCTACACAATTAGAAGTCATGCCTATAGGATCTAAATCAGTTTCTAATAACTAGATACCATGCCTATAGGAGTGAAAATCAGCTCTAGTAGTAATCATGTCTATAGGGGTTTCACTTTTGGCGAATGTATTATGCTGCTTCGCTTTACATTCAAATAGAAATCATGCCTATAGTTAGACTCAAAAGACGTTCAACTCTAAGATCATACCGGTAAGTTCTGAATCAGTTTAAGTAAATAACCTACTCTTTTCGTGTTAATAAACATTACTAAAAGAATATGCCTATAGGATCTCAAGTTATCCATTTAAAACTATTTTACTACATGCCTAATCAGTAATAGATACAATATTCATAACACATCAATGTTATATGCCAAGGCAAGCCTATAGGAAGATTAAAAATCCTGCAAATATTAAATTGTGTTATTTTATTTGAGACTGCTCACATTCAAGAGTTCTGAAACCAGTAGGAAAGCTGAATAGGTCTCTGACACTTTGGTTTTAATTCAATACTGTATAATATCTGGTCACCTAGATATCATGTTCTAGGGTTTTCTATTAAATACTTGAAACTGTTATTTGAGACGTGCACTTACTTGTTGTGTTTGTGAATGTAAATGTGAGCCTATAATTGTTCTTTAAATTCAGTCCTAATTGTTTTGATTCGCGCTTATACTTTTCTCCTTTGAATACCTTAGGATCGTCTAGAACTACATAAAATTAAAGATACTAAATACCTCCAGGGCCACGAGGAAGGGACGGGTTGTGCAAGCATAGGATATCCTTAAAGGTTGCTACAATGATTTAGGCTATGACCAAGGGAGAGAATTGGGTAATAAAGAATATGATGACTACGCGCTAATGTCACGTGTATCCCCTCGTTGTGGAGTATCTACAAGGCATTGTGTGGGTATGATCTATAGGCCAACCAAAGTAGGACCCCTCTTTCCCAACTCCCGTTGTTTAAATAAATTTAGTTTTCTTTATATATGTGCAATTTGTTCAAAGCCTTTTCCCTTGATGCATTACTTGAATCATACATGTGCTTAGAATGTTACTGGCAAGTACGTGTTAAAATGACTACTTCATATGAGTTTAAGTTTGGCCAGGACTCGCAATTGTGCACCGCGAAGGGTGCCTAACATCTTCCCCTCAATGTTATTTCGAGCCCTTACCCTAAATCTCTGGTAATGCAAACTAGTCCATGAGTTAATTGCTCAAGGTGCCATAACGCACCATAATATGTTAGGTGGCGATTTTTCTAATACCAATTCCTAAAAGAATATGAGTTATTTCACCCATGAATGTCGAAATGCAGACTTCCCCATCAGAAAAGGAAAAAAAGGGGCGCGACACTGTACACCCTATTAATAGATGGTGCTTCGAATGTGAAGGGGTCCGGGCTAGGCCTCGTATCGAAGCCACGCACATGTAATACAATTAAACAATCTATCAAAACACCAAAGTTGACTAACAATGAGACCGAGTATGAGGCCATGATTGCAAGTCTCAAATTGGCTAAAAGTTTGGGAGTAGAAGTCATCGAGGCCAAGCGTGATTCCCAACTCGTGGTTAACCAAGTCAACAAAACCTTCGAGGTTCAAAAAGATCGGATGTAGAGGTAATTGGGAAAATTGCAGGTAACCTTACTTCGATGAAAAAAATGGACCCTACATCATGTACCTCGAGAATAGCACGGTTCATCTGTCGAAAATGTTAAAATTAGCTCGAGGACTATCGTACAGCATTCAAAGTCAGTAGTTGAAGAAGGCCATGCCGAAATAAATCCACAAGCTTAACTTGGGATTGTAGGAACAAATATATCCATTATCTAAAGAATGGGAAACATCCATCAGACCCTAAGGAATCGAGGACTCTGCAAAGTTGTACAATTCACATTCGCCAAAGATGGAACATTGTAAAGAAGGATGTTCGATGGGCCGTTGGCAATATACTTGGCTCCGGTAGACCACGACAATATCCTACTAGAAATTCACGAGGGCACTTGCGTGAACCATTTCGGTGCCGAATCACAGGTTCGCAAAGTCATCAGAGCAGTGTATTATTGGGAAAGTATGGAAAACGATACTAAGGAGTTTGTTCAAAAATGTGACAAATGCCAAATACACGCACCTACGATTCATCAGCCCGGGGAGAAGCTTCATTCAATCTTATCCCTCGTCGGCCCTCTGCCATCGACCCAGGTAAATCTTAGTTCATTTTATTTATGATTGACTATTTCTCTAAATGGATTGAAGCACGGGCTTTCAAAAAAAGTTAGAAAGAAAGAAGTTATACACTTCAATACTTCATCTGGGATCACATCGTATGCCGATTTGGGATACCCGCCGAGATATTGTGAGACAGTGGAAAATAATTATTGGAGGCAAAATAATGAAGTTCCTCGAATCTTAAAAAATAAAAAAGATATTAATGATTTCATATCATCCTAGTGGGAATGGACAGGACGAATCAAGGAACAACCATCATTCAAAAATTGAAGAAAAGGTTAGACGACGCTAAAGGAAAACAGAGAGAAACTTTGCCCGAAGTCTTTGGGTATATCGTACAATGAAAAATTCTAGTATAGGGGCAACACCATTCTCCTTAGTATATGGTGTCAAAACTCTGATCCCGATCGAAGTCTGGAAACCAAGCATCAGGCTTTGATACATAACAATATAATCAAATCACGAGGCTATGAACACAAGCCTCGAAATCCTAGATGAAAAACATTAAGCCACCCACGTCCGCCTAGAAACAATGAATTGAAAGATACTATAATTGAAGATCCAATCTTCGACACTTCAAAATAGGGGACTTTGTTCTGATAAAAGTCACCCTCAGCACTCGAGATCCAAATGAGGGGAAATTTGGCCCAAATTAGGAAGGACCATATCAGGTCCTCGGTATCATCGGAAAGGATCTTATAAGCTTGGCACGATGAACGGCGAGCAACTTCCAAATAATTAAAACATATCAATCCTCAAATGATACTAATGCTAAGGTATGACTCTCACCCTTTTTTGCTTATATTCAATACTAAGTTATTATAGGTATTCGATCAAAGACATTAGGGAATTCTTCAACACAAGGACCTCAGGTTTTAAAGCACGTGTCGCACTCTTTTTATCTTAGATCGGTTTTTGTCCTAAATGGGTTTTCCAGCAAGGTTTTTGATGAGGCAACAATTATTTGTTGCTACATGGGGGTAATTCAACAATATCCAATGCTTCTTTACTATCAACCTCGAATACTGGGGACATCACCATCGGATGTTATGTTATCAAGGAAGATGATTCATGTCAATAGGGTCTCGATAGGAAAATTTTGTAAAGGGACAAATGGTTAAATGGACCATGCCCATGTAGATTACCCGAGCCCTAATGACAAAACATGTACTCATGAATGATCTATTGAAAGAAGTAATTTTTATTTATCAGATGTTCCATACCTTAGTGAGATTTATACTTTAAAATTTTGTAAATACGAAATATTACGGAAACTGGCATAAGAGCCAATCGCAACTAAAGCTCGAGCAATTAACCCCATACCCGGGGACTGCCATCTGAAAATCGACATGCTCAAATTATTAAACTTCGAAATCTTAAAACTATAAAAAGGAAATCATAGATTTTATAGGCCACGGCCACCCCAGTCGGGGACAGATACTTCGAACAAGCTTGGAGTATAATCGAGAAACAAGCCCAATGGGAAAATATCAAGTTGAACTTTATGGCAAAACTACCACAGTTCGGAGACATCTGAATTTCGTAATCAAACATGCCTTCGAATATTTTCATAAAACCGGTCAAAAAAAGGCTACCCTAAGAAAATTTACATAGGGTTTCGATAACGTCAACCCTCAAAATCCTTAAGACGTACCAAATTGAAAAACTTATGCTAAGACATAAAAAAGTTTTTCGATGATACTGCATCCTAACGGGTAAAGACTTATCTCATGATAAGGCATAACAAATATTCATATGATAAAACGTTTAAGCTGAAAAAAAAAAAAAGGGAAAACCCCACACTTTTAAGGCCATAATGGCCCAATCTAAGAGCCCAAGGGCCATTACATTTATGATCTTGAGGGCCCGCCCTTGCTTAATAAAAACCTAAGGGTTTTTCTACTCTGAGTTCAAGCAAGTACTTACTCGATTACAGAGACTATATGAATCCGATTTCAACAAAAATTTCACAAGGCAACGAAGAGAGTCAAATTTCTCACAAGACCTAAACTATATCAGAATTATATTAAGGTGAAAGCAAAATAGATTTTTCATGAAAGAGACATCAGAGACAAATCAGAAAGAAAAAGGGTCTTCCATATATGCAAAAGTATTTACAAAGACCACTCAGGGTCTTACAAAAAAATATAAAAAATTCTAAGTACCTAATCATCCGCAGAAGCTTCATCTTTAAATTCTCTGCTCTCGGATCTGCCCGCACCCCCAGAGTCCTCATCATGAAAAAGAAAACTTTGGATTCCGCCTCTTGCACTTTTGAGTTCTCGATATCGGCATTAAGGTCAAACCCACAAGCATGAATCTCTTCAAGAGCCTCTCTCCGAGACTGGCACTTGACATACTCGGCAATGAAGAATGATCGAACTTGAGCATCTTTGGAAATTTCCTTTGCTCGAGAATTAGCAGCTTTAGCATCGGCTTGCTAGACAGCCACGACCGCCTCTGCATCGTCCTTTTACTCTTTTTGCTTCAGATGCGTCCTTTGCAAGCTCAGCGGCCATCCGAGCCACGAGCTCCTCAATTTTCTTGGCTCAAGTCAAGCTCTCCTCCTTCTTGCTTTGGAGTTGACGCTCAGACAAAGATAACTAGGCTCGAGCAATATCTTTCTCTAAGGCGAGGCAGCCCATGATATGCTTCCACCCTAAAGTCTCTACCTCTTTCATCTTAGCCTCCTCGCGGAGTTGCTCGATATTCTCAGCCTTCCGTCGAACCTATAGGATCAAAGTATTAGTCTCCATCCCCGAATCGACACACCAAACATCTAAGAAAAATCTTTATTAACTATTTGATCAAGTCATTTTGCTCTTTGTGAGCTTTGGCCAATTCAGCTTGGAGGTCTTTGATCTCCTCTGCTTTTTGCCTACAAAAGAGTTTGAGGGAATATCTCTCTTCTGTAAGCCTTTTCATATCAGCCTCGTAAAATCGGTTCATCTCGGCTCGGGATTTGGAAAACTCTTACCGATGAAGCATCACGGGCTTTGGAGAAAGGAAGGAAATCAGGAAAATGGAAATGAAGGGAAACGTGAAACTAATAACGGGGGATTAAGTCTACCTATTCAGGAGTCAATGAGCCATATTGAAAATGATCTATGCATCCAAATCAGAAACACAATCGACCCCCGTGAAGCTACCATGGAATAAGGCATCCTCTTCGTTGGTCGTTCCCACGTCGGGGGTCTCAATAGTTTAGGCCTCCTGAAAATGCCACTCAGAAAATGGGGCGAGGGGAGGCGAATCATCAATGTTGATTTCCCCTAGCAAGACACTTGGGGCGCTCTCTCGTTTTCAGAAGGCCTCGGAGCTGGACCCTTCAGGCACACCCACTGATTGCTCGTCATGGCGGATAGGCACACTTGTTGATTTTTCGTCATGGCGGGAGACTTCTTCCACCTCAGATGACTCAAGAACTTTGCTCGGACCATCTATAGAGATCTCCTTTATCCGAAGAGATGTCCTCGTTTCGAAGATAAGCCTCCTCGACCATCACCGACTCAGCTACTTTTGTCGCTTTGGCTCTCCCCATCTTTCGAGCCACCAGATCATAGTCAGCATCTTCTTTTTCCTATTCTTCATCTTGTAGTTTCTGGGCTATGTCGATAGTCATAGTGGCAGTGTCATTCTTTGGCTTATGAGCCTTGCTCTTGTTAGGTGTTGGAGTATCGGAAGGCGAGACCCTTATCCTCTAGTTATCCTTAGCCAGTTTTGGGGCCTCCTCGTCTCAGGTAGGTAAGGCCTCATGCATTACCTCTGAGGCTTGTATAGGAGTAAATAAAGTAAAAATAAAAAAGAAACATTTCAAAAAAGGCATCAAAGACGGATAGAGAAGCTTACCGTAATTTTTGGCTTTCCATAGGCCCTTGGTCAAATCGCGCCACGAGCGCTCAGCGTACAAAGAGGTCAAGGCCAGTTTGTGAACCTAGCCTTCAAGGGTTGGGATTGCGCCAACCACGGAAGAACCATTGCATCATAGGAAAGGATGTCAACACGAGAAGAGAGAAGAAGCAAAACGGAAAATGGAAGATTTAGGTGAGTTTGTGCACACGCTTCATGTTACAGTATTCTGGGAATGGCATTTTCTCGGCCAATATTATGTCAGAAGTATTCACTCTGACAAACTGGCCCATCCATCCTCGGTCTTTGTCCTCATCAATGCTGGAGAACAACCTTTTGGTGGCCCGACGCTAAAGCCTTATTAACCAACCTCGATAAATACAGGGGTTGTATAATCTAATGAGATTGTAAAAGGAATCTCTTCGACCTTGCTCACGAAGAATTGAAGCAAAATGATGATACGCAAGAAAGAAGGATGAATCTGACCTAGTGTTATTCGATACTGTCGGCAGAAGTCAAGGATACCGGATCGACGGGACCCAACGTAAAAGGTTAAGTATAGACAATTAAAAACCCCTTCTACGTAAGTGGTGATGTCCTCTTCAGGGGTCGGAATCACAACCTCATTGATTTCCCAATGGCAATCTTTTTCACCTGCCCAAGATCACCCTCAGTTATCGAGCATATGTATCTCGACATCGACTCACGTCGTCCAGGTACCGACGAGGGCTTCTGAACTATAAATTCGAAAGTAAGATCACATGAACAAGGAAAGAACTCTTCGACGCATAGCTCCACCGACGTTTTATCACCGGCCGGCCGCAAATAAGAGGTTTTTTTCTTCTGAGGAACGATTTTCGATGTTTGCGCTATTTTTATATGAGTTCAGAACAGGAAGAAGATAAAACTTGTTGTTTGAAGGGAAGGTTGGCGAAAGGGATTTGAAGATTTGAAAAAATTAAAGGGAGAAAAAGTACTATGAAGATTAGAAGAGATTTTGGAAATAAAGTTTGAGAAAATTATGAAGATTGTCTATTTATACTATTTGATATGGCGGTTCAAAGGCATTTGTGGCCGACCACCAACTGGCGCTAATTAATAATATTAAGGAGTGTGCGGACGTGATGCTTTAGTCTCCTTCGTCACATATGTCATGGGAATGATATCATAATTGGTAGAAGTACAGAATTGAAGGCTCGGTTCGTTTCTTCTCATTACACTCCAAGAAATGAGAGGACTATTTGGATACGGTTAAAGTTCTACTTGCCCGATTTTGCTATTAGATCGAGACCAAGAGATCACGTCGAGGGTCACCTCGCAATAGATCCTGCTATAATACGAAGACGAGATGTCGAGTTCAAGAATCGATATGCCTGTCGAGACCGAGGCCAGTAGCAATCGAGACTAAGTATGACCGACTTGTCGAGGATCACCATGGAAATCTCGGAACAGATCGAATCAAGGGCGGTTATTTTAACCAATCATGGGTTTTACTTCCGTAATAAGAATTGTACCATAATTAGGATTACTCTTGTATATAAAGGGGAATCCCAATCATTTGTAAGGCAACTTACATTTATATAGATCAAAGCAATATAATACTCTCTCTTTAACTCACGTTTTAATTTTGTTTATCAACTTGCTATTCTTTAACTGATCTTGCTCTTTCAAGCTGGAGGGTTCATTAGCTCGAGAGCATTGACAAAACGCTGGTTTGCTTTGTATTATTATTAATTAACATTACTTATTTTTACGTTTATCAATTGATATTAAGTAAAATTACATATTTGTGAAATCATATTGTAAATTTAATTGTTACTCAACTTTTAGGGTAAACACTGTTGCAATTCATCAAAAGAGGGATCGGGAAGATTCTGCTTTAACGGTGAAAAGACTTGCAAAGGTGCACAATCAAAGAAAAAAACAAAAATGCTTGTGGAGGTAAACTAACGAATCACTAAACATTATTGGTTTGCGTAATACATGTTATCGAACTTTATGTGCTTCCATTCATCTCTATACACACTTAACAATGATTTCTCTTGTCGCTAGGTTGAGCATGAGGATACAGGTGCTAGACAAACGACGGTGGGATGACAATATGTCCATAATACTCTTGGCAATTAGCTGGTGCTTTTTGTGGTGAAACCATCGTGTATTGCAGCGATATCAAGAATCAGGGAGGATATATTCTTTTGATTCTAAATCCATCAAGGTTGAGTGGCTTCTCTTCCTTCGGGTGGATGATGTACAAACAAAATTTGGCAAGCACAATCTGTAGATATTGGGGCACAATAGACAACATTAGAGCACTTAAGCTGTACCCATGTTTAAGCGTACTCGAATTTATACGCCTGATTGATTGAAAGAAAGATGAGCTGGATGTTGTCATCAACCATCTTATAATCCTTTTAGATATGTTTTTCCCTTAATAACCTCTGTGTTTGGAATATGACTGAAGTCCTTTATTGTTCAACCGTATATGTCAGTTTGAGCAAGCTTGAGTTTACAAGCAAATGGTTGAAGATTTATCCAACTCCTCTGCTTTTCAGGCAAATATTTATTTAAGGTGTAATACATACGGAGACACTTAAAGTTGGCACGATCTTTCACTTAGACACTTTAACTAGGCCTCTTTCCGGTTAAACACGTTTGTTAGGCAATTTCATACCAGTTAGACACGTTTTTTGCTTGCTTATTAATTATTGTGTAGGGATTTGTTGCAGCTTTGAAAGAAGTTTTACCCATTATTGAATTTAGGATATGTGTCAGGCATATCTGGTCTAATTGGCATAAAAAATGGAAAGGAGAGGAAAGGAGAAAATAGTTTTGGGGATGATCTAAATCTAGTTATGAAGTTAAGTTTATTTGTAAGGATATTTATGGGGATTTATTATATTATCCAAAAAAGTCATGAGTTAGAGCCCTAGTTTAAGTGTCAAATTAGAATGAGAATTGCCTAAGAAACGTGTCTCTTTGGAAAGAGGCCCAGTTTAAGTGTCTAAGTGAAAGATCGTGCTAACTTTAGGTGTCTCCGTATGTATTACGACTTTACTTAATTTTTGTACAATATAGTGACTCCGACTTGTCTTGTCCAATTCATTTCTTTCATCACACTGAATTAGTGAGGGGCGGAAAACGGGCGTGTCGAGTCAGGGGCGGATTTATAGCCTATATTAGGAGGTACGTGAACTCATGATCGCTCCATCAAATGAGGTATTTTATGTACGTATTTTGTAAAATTAGTCCATTATTATGTATTGGTACCCATATTCTATAAAGGTTAAATGGTAGACTTAGTTCAATACTAAACTATTTATTCAAAGAAACTAGGATCATTCCCACATAACACCTTTCTTTTTGTTTTCTTCATATCCTTTTGATCATTCCCTATGAACATAGAACCTGGACCTTTAATTATCCCTCCCAAACCCCCAGATATCTCTGCCGATGGCAATCCCAAATCTCCAAAATCCTTAAAAGCCTCTTTTAAGGATATATTAATTACTAAAGAAGAAATTTTGGAATAGATGTTGTAGTCATGCCATCTGATGAAGTCCCCATGGAACTTTCTTCACCACCATATCGAATGGATCCTGATAGGGAGGAAAGGGTAGTTTGCCTCTCTCAGGAAGATAAAAATAGAATCTATATACCCTAGCAATATTCCATAATCATAAAACTTCAAGGAAAACGCCTTCTTCATCAAATCCTTAAGAAGAAAGTTTATGGGCTATGGAAAGTCTCTGAAAATTTTCCCTTAATAGATATAGGATCTGATTATTATGTGGCTAATTTCATAAGCAAGAAAGCATGATTTCAGTGTTACAAAATGGACCTTGGTTCATTTTCGGCAATTTTCTATCCTGTCAAAGATGGAAACCAAACTTCATACCAATAAATGAGAATCAAAACCTCACTGCACTTGGATCCGTCGACCAAACCTCCCTACTGAATTCTACGATGGTATTATATTGCAAAAAATTAGAAACTCAATTGGGAGATTACTAAAGCTGGACGCTTGTACCTCTTCCACCCTTAGAAGTCGCTATGCACGGCTATGCATATAAATTTCATTAGATCGCCCAGTAGCAAAATCCATTACCATTAAGAACCATAAACAAATGATCGAGTTTGAAGGAGAAAAAATCATGTGTACAAACTGTGGGTTAGTAGGTCATACAGTACAAAAATATCTTAAAATAAGGAACTCCCCAGTTCAAGCAGTTGAGCCTAGCAAGGAGGTTGTAGGTCAAGAAATACGCCATTGCAATGAAGAAGAGAGATGGCATACTGTTATTTTCAAGAACTCAAAAAAAATGAAGAAAACGGGACTAAAGGATCCTCCTAAAGGAAACCCTAATACAGGTAAAAACGTTAATATTTTCAGTGCCACTTCAAGTAAGCATATTGAATCTCAAAATTTTAAATTTGTCCAGAAAGGGTTACAGGATGTTCATCTACAATCTCAAAATTCCCCTATGAAAACAACCCAAACCGTGGTAGGAGGAACCAATTTAAGAAATAACAATTTTTTTATTTTATCTAATAATCACTCACTGCTAGAAAATAATGCTTCTAGAAAATATTCTAATAATCAAAAACATTGCTAGATATCAAGGGACTATGGTAACATAAACCACCCCTCTCTTTTACTAGGTCACGACCCCATAAACCACCCTAGCCATGATATTAATATACCCAACCCTTCACCTTCTAACACAAAATACAAAAAAGAAACCCACCACCTGGACACCCTCCTTCTCGTCAATAAGCCAGTGTTAGAACTTTCTGGCCAAGTGGCAACCGTCTCCCATGCAAAATCTTCAAATCATAAGATAAATCTCTCACGCCAAACCCTATTGTTTGCATGCAAGTAGATGCAATCATTCCAAGCTCCAACTCTCCTTTAGTTTTAAACTCTCCACTAGTACAAGAAGATGCCAAGGCTTCCATTACACAACCATCAAAGATATCGACTAATTCAATTAGCTCGACCAAACATTCCCCAAAATATGAGCAACCTCCCTCCACTTTCTCCATAACTACCAAACCCTCCGATTATCTATGCACAACCACCACTCTCTCAAGATCATCACCCTCTATCTTGGATAGAGTTAGGGCTAATGGGGAGGGGCTTGATGTTCAATGTAATAGTGAACGATTAAGAGAGAATCATTCTGATTCAATATCCTCGTTACCTTGCCCAGTTAGTTTCCGAAGGCCTCCATCTTGCCATGAACAACTACATAAATCATGTCTGGGTCAACAACATTTTACATCCATTAGCCGCTGCTCTAAATCAAAACATTGCCCGGGACATGAGGAATCAATGAAATATCCCCCCTCCTTTAAACCATGTCCCTGTCCTTGCCAAGAATCTAGGTCTAGACCTCCCTTTCTTCCCCCCAGAAGCTTTGACAACCTAAATCCAATTCTAATGAAGTGGAAGGCTCCTCAACCTCCTCAGAATCCTCCCCCGGCCTTCAAGAAATGAAGATGAACACGTAGATCCCAAATCCCCCTCAAGACATGCAGATGAACATGCAGAACATAATCCCAAATCCCCAGTGAATCAGAACCAAAACCTAGGAGATCAGGTAGAACAAGAAATGAACCCTCCAATAGACCTTCTTGGGGAGTCAGTGGTGGAATTAGGAAGGCTAAACGAGGTAAAGGTCTTCTTGTTCAGAGAGAATCAAGAGAAAAGACACATGCTCGTTTGTCCCCCAGACTTCTTCAAATGTACAATGGACATTCGTCCTCCCCATGATCCGACTGTGGGGAACAAGGCCATGATCCTGGTACCAACTCTGAGGAGAATCTCCAATACGTCCATGGAAAATGGGCACATCCCACACCAAATTAATCATATGTCTGGGCTATTAACTTCATTATCTAGAACATAAGAGGTGGGAACAATGAGAATTTTGCTAGAAATTTCAGAGATATTATGGTGACTCATAGGCCATGCATGGTGGCACTTCAAGAAACTAGGATTCCAAACTATACAAATCTGATGAACGAAGTTGGTATTTCTGAAATTATCGAAGTTCCTTCGGATGACCAAAGTGGCGGGATGGTGGTGTTATGGGATAACTCTAAAGTAACTGTCCATAACCTCATTAGGAGGAACCATGAGATTCATGCTACCATTGAGGTACGTCCTAGTAACATTGGATGGATTTTTTCAAGTATATATGCAGGCACAAATTCTAGTAATAGAGATAGTATGTGGAAAAATATCAAAGAACTCTCTACTAATTTTCACGGGCCATGGCTTATGGGAGGAGATTTCAATGATATTATTAGCTCTAATGACAAGATAGGAGGTAGGACAGCTAATCAAAATCGGGTCCTAAAGTTATGATCCTACCTCAATTATTGTAAACTTCTTGATCTTGTTCTTAAGGGGGGAAATATACATGGTCGAATCTTAGATTTAAAAAAATCAACTTGTTCTAGAGCGTCTTGATAATGTTTTTGGGATTGATCTCTGGATTAAATCCTTCCCAAATGCCTCTTTTGTCCATCTTCCTAAGACTCATTTGGATCACAATCCCTTTCTCCTAAAGCTCATCCCTAAGCATCACACTGCGTACCCTAAACCTTTTAGGTTGGAGCCCTATTGGTGAAAACACCACACCTGCCTTAAAGTTGTGGAACAATCTTGGAAGGAAAATTCCTTCGAGCAGGCAGTTGACAGCTTTAAGAATAATGTTACCTTAAGGAAGCAAAATATTTTTTGCGATATCTTTAAGCATAAAAGAATTATTCTAGCTCGATTAAATGGCATCCAAAATTCGCTTCACCATTATCATAGCCCCTTCCTATAGTCCTTGGAGAAATCTCTTATCCATGACTTTAATATCATTCTGAAAATGGAATAAGATTATTGGAAACTTATATCTAGAATTCTTTGGCTCAATGAGGGTGACGCAAATACTAGCATTTTCCAAATATCAGCCACCAATAGGAAAAGAATTAATAAAATTGTCTCCTTTAAAAATGATAATAATGTCTGGGTTGATGATCCTATTGAGATTATAAACCACGCTACAAATTATTTTAAACACATCTATACCTCTTCTCACTCCCTCAATTATTGGGAAAATGCTAGTGGATCAAATAATTCCTTCACTAATTTAAACCTCTCCTATTTGGACAATCCGGTCACTAATGCTAAAATTAAGCAAGCTTGTTTCACCTTCAAACAATTCAAATCCCCTGGACCGGATGGTTTACATCATTTTCTTTTTTCAAAATTATTGGAAAACAATAGGGGGTCAGTGGTTAAGCTCTGTGAGAAAGTTTTCAACCCAGGCAAACTTCTTGAAGGTATAAATGATACACTTCTTTGCCTAATTCCTAAGGTTCCTAACGCTAATAATCTGAAAAATTTCAGACCAATTGGTCTATATAATACCATCTACAAAGTTATCTCCAAAATCATTAGAAATCGTCTCAAACCTTACCTGGACAACCTAATCAGCCCTTATCAAACCAGCTTCCTGAAAAAAAGGAAAGCTAGTGAAAATTCTATGATCATTCAAGAGCTAATGCTTAAGTTGAATAAATCCAAAAGCAAACATCACAGTATGTTTTTTAAAATTGACCTTGAAAAGGCCTTTGATCGTCTAGAATGGTCCTTTAGGAACAAAACCTTAATTTTTTTAATCCCCTCCCCCCCCCCCCTCCCCCCCAAAGTTTATTAAGCTTATTATGAATTGCATCACCACCTCTAGAATAGCAGTTCTTGTAAATGGGAATAGAACTCCCTATTTTGAACCCAGTATGGGAATTAGATAAGGTGACCCTTTGTCCCCCTATATATTTACTATTTTCATGGAGATGCTTTCCATTCACATAAATCATAAGGTAGACATAGGGGAATGGAGCCCTATAAAAAATGGTAAAGGAAATCTCCTCATTTCTCACCTTTTCTATGCTGACGACCTCACTCTCCTAGCTAGGATTGATGAAAAATCAGTGCACACTATTAAAAGATTCCTTGACCATTTTTGCTCCATATCGGGGCAGTCTATCAACATGTCCAAGCCAAAAATTATTTTAGCTAAGAATTGTCCTCAATATCTTACTGCAAAACTTAAAAGCATTTTTTGGATGAAGACTACTAATTCTTTTGGGAAATATTTAGGCTTTCCTATTACATACTCTAAACCAAAGGTTAGGGACTTCCAATTCCTCATAGACAATATGATGGCAAGGTTAGGCTATTGGAAATCTAACTTCCTCAATATCGTAGGTAGAACAGTATTAGCATCATCTTGTCTAAACTCTCTTCCAAACCATCTAATGCACTATACTTTGCTGCCCAGGAAAATCTTAAATACTATTGACAAGATCCAAAGGAACTTCATTTGGGGATCAAATAGTGAAAGGAAAAAGCTTCATCTTATTAACTGGGACACCATCACCAAATCAAAAGAGGAAGGTGGTTTAGGTGTCCGGAAAGCGGAAAACAAAAACCTAGCTAGCCTTGCTACAATCTCTTGGAGGCTTCTGAATTCTCCCAAAGCTCCTTGGGCTCAACTCATTTATAAAATCCATGGTAAAAGAAAATCTACTACGAACCACTCCTTTATTTGGTCGGGTATTCTTAAGGGATGGGAGATTTGTAATAAACGCATTACCAGGATCCCTCATAAAAACTCTACTCTTAACATATGGGATAATAAGTGCATTCACAACATGCCTACTCTAAGGCAATTTTTTATTGGTCCCCTAGATAAACATGACTTTTCTCTTTCTATCAAGGACCTTTGGAATAATAATAACTGGGATATTTCAAAACTTCCTTGTCATCTTCAAGATTCAATCTCTAATAAATTAATAGCGACCCTTCCTTCTAAAAGAAACAACGATATTCCTTTCTGGTCTCTCAACACAAATGTCATGTTTACATCTGCTATCTTATTCTCACAAAAATGTTGACACAAAGATAGACTTCTCTTGGATATGGAAATTAACCTGCCCTAACAAAGTTAAATTTCTTATACGGAAATGTCTGCATAATAAACTTCCTACTAGAAGTTATCTAAATCATATAGGTATAAACATTGATCCTATATGTTCCTTCTTAAACTTCATGAGGAATCCATTGATTACATATTCCTAGACTTCAAGGCAGTCAATGACCTTTGGTCTTTATTAAATATCGATACCAACTCCCTAATTCACAAAGAAAACTAGCTTCTGTTACTCAGGAACAAGGACCTCCCCATAGGAAATCATATTGTTAAGTGGAGGGAGCTCCTTCCTTTCATTATTTGGAACATATGGGAAATAGAAATAATAATTTATTTAATAATTTTTTGTATAAAGTCTCCCTCAAGAATGTTACTAATCAGGCAGATCAATTTAATCTCCTAACTTAAAGAGAACTTACGCATCATTGTTCATTCAGTATTAGGGTTGGCTGGATCAAATCTACCTCTAGTGCTTTCAAACTAAGCACTACATCTCCTTCTGCCAAGCAAACTCTATGTGTGGTCTAAGAGGAGCTATCACGGATAAAAATGGTCAATGGATTGTTCGATTTCACGGAGTAGCAACTGGTCTACTACCAATCCACGGAGAACTTCTTGCATTAAAAGCAGGACTAGAATTGGCTCAAAAGAAAAGACTTCATGATATTGTCGTAGAAATGGATTTCCCAGACGCAAACAGTAACATTACAAATGGGTTGCACCTCTTTGACAATATTACTTTTGATCGCAGGTGGTTAATGATCCAGCTGAAGGTCCAAGTAATCCACCACACATTCAGGGAAGCCAACAAGGTGGCACACTTAGTGGCTAAAAATGTCCTCAAGGAGAATCAGGGCAGCAGGGACATCTCTATTTTGTATTACCCACCTCATTATGTTGATAAAGCTCTAGCTTGGGCTATGGAAGAAAGAATTTTGGCAACAAAAAATCTAAACAAAGTTGTCTGCTATATTCTAGCATCTGCTGGTAACCAAATTGTCATTCGTGACAAGCTGTGGCATGGATGGTTGTATGAACTATGATATTATTTCGATAATATATATTAGGTCCATATTGCTCAAAACAAAACACCTTTCTTTTCATCATATTTTTATGGTGCACTAATGTTTTACAAATCCTAGATCCGCCTATGTCGAGTCGGATATGGACGGGTCAAAATGGATAATACAAAAACGGATAAAATATCTGATCTGACCCATATTTAGTACAGATATAACATAGGTTAATTGAAGATATTATGGATATCTATATTATCCATGGCTTCTTGAATATGATCATTTCTATGAGAATTTCTAGCCTCCTACACTTGAGGAACATCCAATGTTGAGTCTTTCCTAATGTAAAAATTAAATTCATTGGTTATAATTTTTAATGTGGATAATATGGATCTTATTCATATTATATTTTTTTAAAAGTTCAATATCCAACTTATTTTTTAGTGGATAATATAAATGAATAATTATTTTTACCATTTTGCCACCGCTATTGGTGATGCACATATTTGGAGATATCACAATATTAACTTTCATACGAACACCATTAGGTGATAAGGTAATGTAAACGCTAAAACTATCGTAATACGAACACCATAAGGTGATAAGGTAATGTAAATGCTAAAACGACCGTAATGGACATCAAGGATACATAAGAGGTGGTGGGATCACGTGAACATATGCTCCCTTCCCTAATCTATGTAGAGTACTTGTATTTTTTTATTTTGTTCTTAAATAAGCATGTTTGAAGCTATGCCTAAGTGGGTAATTTGGCTTAGCTGCCTATGAGTGCACCTTTGGCCCCATGTTTAGGAGCTTGCCCCTTAGACTTTTTAATCATTTACACTTTTTAATTAGACAAGCTTCCTTTTTCTTTCTTGGTAACTCGGCATTAAGTTATTCGTTAAAGAGAAAGCTTTCACTAAAGTATTTCATGAAATATGATATTGTGATTTTTTTTTGTTCTCGTGAAGATTATCATCTATAATAATAGATTGCAAAATCTCAAAAAAAAATTTACATTTTGTTAAATAATGAAGTACTAGAAAAAGATAACAAACTTAGTCTTAAACTCCCATTATAATTAAAAACAAATAATGCAAATCACGTATTTACAAGGAAATAGAAGTACAGAAAAAGATAATCTTAATAGGATGGATAAATAATTTTTAATGATTATTAGCTCGCTATATATAACATAAGATATTTAAAAGATTAAGTAATGATTATATTATTGATAGATCTCAAAGTATGAAAACTCATAGAGAGCATAAATAATACTAATAATATTACATAGAGCTTGCTCGTCAACTTGGATAACTATATTGTTTTATTCATTTTGCCACTACTATTAGTGAGACATAGCTCTTGTAACGATTCAACTGGTCATTTTGAGAAATTGCGCCCGATCGATAGTTTGAGGTCTCGAGCAGCTTCGCATTAGGTGAATCAACTTGTGTGCGTGGTTATATTCGGTTTCCAGATGAATTATAATTGAATTGGAACAAGGAACCTAGTTATGGAAGTTTAAACAATGAAAATTTGACCAAAATTAGACTTTTAAGTAAACGGCCTCGGAATGGGTCTTGGATGATCCGAACAACTTCCTATGGTAATTTTGTAATTAGGAGCGCGTTCAGACTCAGATTTGGAGGTCCGTAGGGTAATTTGAGGTGTTTCGGCGAAAGTTGGAAAAGTTAAAGTTTTGAAAATGGCGAAGTTCTACCCATAATTAACTTATGTGATATCAAGTTCAGAATGCAATTCCAAGAGTTGGAGTAGCTCTATTATGTCAATTTGTACTTGTATGCAAAATTTGACGTTATTTCGAGTTGAATACATAGATTTCGACATGAGATTTGATATTTGAATATTTGAAAATTCATAAGTCTGATCTTTTCTTTGAGTCGTTATTTTTTTGTTGTTTTATGTGATTTGGAACTTCGAGCGAGTTTGTGTAGGTTATATAACTTGTTTGTTCATTTGGACGGGGTCTCAGGGGCCTCGGGTGTGTTCCGGGTGGGTAACAGGTTATTTTTCCTTGTTTTTGAACTACTGTTTTCTGCTTCTGGTATCCTCTTCCGCATTCGCGAACAGTCTTCGTGTTTGCGAAGCTTTGTTGCTGGACACCTGAAATCCTTCTTTGCTTTCGCGTTTAGAGCCTCGGGTTTCTGAATCTCTTTCTCTCCCTTCATCGCATTCACGTTCCCCTTCTCGCATTCACGTAGTTATGCCGTTCCACTTTTCGCGTTTGCGTACTAGTTCACGCATACGCGAAGGGCAGTCTTTGGGCTATGTCCCCTTCTTCGCATTCATGGACACACTGTCGCGTTCGCGATAAGTAACCTGAGCACTTCACTATTTCTTCTTCACGAACGCGATATTTCCTCCGCGTTCGCGATGCTCAAAATCTGGGTGGATGGAATATAATTTCCAGATCGAGGGTTCCACCATTTTCACCATTTTTGGAGTTTTACAGCTCGGTTTTGGGCAATTCTTTGTGGATTTTCAAGCAAAATGATTTGGTAAGTATTATTCACCTACAATTGAGTATATTCCACGAATTTGTCCTTGTTTTTATCATTTAATTTGTGATTTGGGTTGAGTAAAGTGTTGGTTTTTGAAGAAAATTCCTAAAATGAAAATTCATGATTTGAAGGACCAAATTTTGTTGGAATTGGATAAATTTTATCTTCTTGAACTCATTTTGGAGTGGGTGATCGGATTTTGTAAAATTTAACGGGTTCCAAGGTGCGAGCCCGGGGGTCGACTTTTCGGTCGATTCTTATATCCTTGTAAATATTGAAACATTGTGATCCGTGATAGTTTCTAATGTCTTTTATTTGTGCTTTGAAGTTAAATTGGTTAGATTTGAGCCACCCGGAGGTCTTTTCACCCGAAAAGTATATTTTCGAGTATCGGTTTGTCATCTTTGAGGTAAGCATCTTGTATAACCTTGTGTGGGGGACTTCACCTTAGGAATTGAGTCTTCTATGCTAATTGTAGTCCGTGCATGCGAGGTGATGAGTGTGTGCTCGGACTTATTGGTGGAGAATATGCTCTAGTGTTATTAGGTCCTTATCTTTAATATGGAGAGTATTTCATTATGATTGAGTTTGATAATTTCTTAAATTGTCTCTATATGCTCCACATGATATTGCTACAACAACAATAACAACAACCTAGTATAATCTAACAAGTGGGGTCTGCGGAGGTAATATGTAAGCAGACCTTGCCCCTACCCCGGGGGCAGAGAGGTTGTTTCTAGGAGACCCTCGGCTCAAGATATCAACAATAGACAATAAGTTAGTACTATCAATAGACTCATACTAAAATAACATAAATTATACAATATAACATAAACTAGCAAAATAGCAGCAATATAAGATATATAAGAAATATGAAATAGATGACATATATACTAATATCCAACAGATATCTCCCTGTATCGGTTTCTAATCATTAACATCCTAAGATTACCTCATAACTAGCTAGTCTCACTCTAATGCGCTGTGGAAATATCCACAACCTCCCCTAACCTACAACTTTAATGCTCGACCTCCACGATCCCCTATCAAGGGACATGTCCTCAATAATCCTAAGACGCGCTAAGTCCTGCCTTATCACCTCTCCCGAATACTTCTTAGGTCTCCCTCTACCTGTCCTTATGCCCACCACAGCCAATCGCTCACACCTTCTCACTAGTGCATCAGTTCTCCTCTCTGAATGTGCCAGAACCATCTGAGTCTTGCTTCCCACATCTTGTCATTTATGGGTGCCACGCCCACCTTCTCTCGAATATCTTCATTCCAAATCTTATCCATCCTTGTATGCCCGTACATCATGATATTGCTAGTTTTCCTTAAATTCTTATGTGATTCATTATCCTTTAATTACCATAATCGGAGTGATTGCCATCCTTGTTGTTTGGATACTTCTTGATTGTGAGTTCCTCCATGACTTCGTGCAAATAGGTTACATGTCCAACTGTTGTGGTTGGAGGTGTAGTTATCATGTGTTTATTATGTCTTGTTGTGTGATTAAGGTTTCAATATGAAGTTAATTATTAGTGCAAGTTTGGGTATAGCTGATGCCCTTGGTGGAACATATTTAATTCTTACTGTTGGTTCCCTTGCCGCGAAATGTTTATCCTTGTTGTTAATTCCCTTGCTGGGATATTGTTGTTTCCTTATTATTTGCTTGCCGGTATTCCTTTATAATTGATGACAAGATAATATGAAATGGGAGCGGGTGGTATGCCTACCACAAGATAATATGAAATGGGAGCGGGTGGTACACCTACCACAAGATTGAATGAAATGGGAACGGGTGGTATGCCTACCACAAGAGAATGTGAAATTGGAGCAGGTGGTACGCTTACCATAAGATAATACGAAATGGGAGTGGGTGGTACGCCTACCACAAGATAAAATGAAATGGGAGCAAGTGTTACGCCTACGACAAGATATAATGAAATGGGTAGCTGGTACGCCTACCACAATATATGATGAAATGGGAGCGGCCGGTACGCCTATCACAAGATATGATGAAATGGGAGTGGGCGGTATGCCTACCACAGATATATGAAATGGGTGTGGGTTGTAGGCCTACTACAAGATAAGTGAGATAGGAGCGGGTGGCACGCCTTCACGAGACAAAGAAGATGAATGTGAAATTCTGTGTTTTGTTTTCTTATCTTTGTTAGTGATTGCATTTTTTCTGTCGTGCACCTTCGACTTGATGTGTTTAATTTTTGTTGTCAATTCAAATGTTTAAACATTTTAATTCTTTATTTGCAGTGATCCTTTGTGTTAAATCCCACAATATTTTTAATACATCACTGTATTTGTCTATATTTATTTATACGTTATACTTCAAACTTCAATAACTGTTACATCATTAACTCAATTAGTTTCTCAATTATATCCCCTTATACCGTCTGAGGTTGTATTTTACGTAAAAATAAATTTTTGCTAAGCGTTAAGTTTTCAACTCCCCTGTGAAAGGTAATAATTCTTCCATGTTGTATTTTAAATTAAAAGGTGTATTTCCTTACGAGAATGATTTCTAAAAAATAACTTCATCTTTTCTCGCCGATATTTTTCAAACTTATTTAGAAATTCAAATTTGATTTATATTATCAAATAGGACTTCCTGAACATCTTAAGTGAGTTTGTAAGGACATTTGGTTGTATATCATAGGGATTTTGTTGTTAAGAGTGAAATGAAAAATATGTGGGAACAAGGTGCCGTATGTGCTGAAAGTTTGAAAGCTAAAATAATGATATGAGAAATCGAGGATTGAAATGGTCGGGATGGTGTATTAAACTTGATAGGATTTATTGAGTTTATATTAATTTATTTAGTTGGATACCTTCTTACTTGTCTTCGTCTCTGCTATATCAGTGTTGAATTGTTTGATTTATCTGATTACGTGATTTCTGTTCATTACTATCCGTGTTCTCCCTTTATTGTTTATACCGTTTGTACTTGGATTTTTTCTCTGCAGTTGATATTACTTCATTATCTTTAGCTTGATGTTTATTATCATATCTTGTTAATTTTAATTAACTAGTATGTGTCCTGACTTTTCCTCGTCACTACCCCACCGAGGTTAATCTTGATACTTACTGGGCACCGTCCTGTGTGCTCATACTACACTTCTGTATATTTTGTTTGTGTACAAAACCAAGTATTGATCGATACTCACGATAACCTGCCACTGCGTTCGCAGGCCTCGGAGTCACCTTCATTTGTAATTATTTTCATTTGCTCCTTTTCTTCGGGGAAGAGATGTATTATTTTTTGTAATTACTCTTAAATAGGCTTGTGACTTGTACCACTGGTTTTGGAAAATTTTGAATTATTCAGAGTTGGTTAATTTAAAGCGAAAAAGAGTCAACGTTATATTAATTTATTTTAGGATTACCTAGTTTAGAGACTAGGTGCAATCACGAAACCCAACGGAGGGAAAATTGGGTCGTGACAAGTTGGTGTCAGAGCTCTAGGTTCATGGGTGCTACGAGTCACAAGCATGTTTAGCAGAGTCTTACGAATCGGTACGAAGACATTTGTACTTATCTTCGAGATGCCACTGAACTGTTAGGAAATTCCCCTCTTTCATTCCTTATCATTTGATATTGATTTAGCTTGAAGTAAATAACTTATGTTCCTTTACATCCACTCGTGGATAATATTACGCTCTCAGCGTTTTCCATGCGCAAGTGGTTCGTGATGCTACGGACAGGCTACGAAGGAGTCAGGGATGCTCCGGCATTATCTCAACATGTTTTTCAGACTGAAGACCAGAGGTGTTGAGAGACTATTCAATTGATCATATGGAGGCGTAGCGGTTTGCAGCATCTGGTTGATGAGCGCAAGCTGGGAAGGTTTAATTGGTCTACTAGTCGTCGCAAAATTTTTTTTTGGCAAGGTCACGAGGTGGGTGTTGATTGGGAATAGTTAATGGTATTGGAGTAGGTCGTGATTTTTTTTGTGCGAGCTGTAGAGAGTAGTTTTGTGGATTTTCAAACCTTGTCTCCCACGGCATTGTGCCAAGTAGAGGAGTCCAATAGCGGTATTCAAATTGCAGCGTCAGACTTATATCAGTTTGGGCTGAAGGAATTATATATGTAGTATTGGTGGATTCCCGGATTTTTGCATTTGACCAAGGATTGATATTTTGCATGAGATAATATTGGGGCTTGCAATATTTCAGTGTCAGTAACGGATCTACATTTCAGCATCAAAGGGAGTCAGAGCAACAACTTCAGATTCATAGAAGGTCTATTTAGCGTAGATGCCAAAGTTGCGGCATGAAGAGATGCCTAAGAGGAAATGCAGTGTTTTATAATCTTCTGGCTACGTGGTTCGTGTTGGGATTATATGTATTTGGGACTTTGATTGGGATTGTTGCATATCGTCTACCCAAAGAAATGAGTTAGTTCAGTAGTGTTGGTTCAGCATAGTAATGGAAGTAAATGGTCTTTTTGAATGGGAAATTCTCTACTGGCATTTATGGCAGCACTCTTGAATTGGACGGTTTGTGTGACACGACCGAGTTGGGGAGGTGTAGTCCCGATGGCTTAGTTGCATACGGGCGGATCTCAAAGGGTTATCGATGGTTTGACTACAGCTTGAGAAGGTTGCCTTCTATGGGCATAAAGAATATGTGGTACATTGCGGTTTTCTCCTGAATCAGTATCTAAAATTAATAGTTACTAGCTATCATATATGAAGAGTCTGTATTTTGGAAAGGACCTTGAGATTTGGTTTGCGGGGGCGTGGCTGGTAGTATGCTGATTACTGGGTTTGAGGTCTTCGAGGTTCATGTTTTGTTACGCGGCCAAAAAACTCAATACGAGTGCTTCAGCAGAATGATAGGGTGTGAGCAATGTATCAGCCTATTGATTTGCGTAGTTTAGTTCGGGTATGGAAATTTTATTATTCATGAGGTGTTAGGGCTAAATGCCCTCATATATGAACTATTTCCTATTTGCGGATTATGAAGAAATGTTGAGAATTGGATATTTAGCGACATGTATTATCGATAGGTTACCGTTGATTGTCGAAGAATATTTACCTAATTGGGAAGGATCTAGATTTGGTTTGGGCCTATTTGGAAGATTAACGAGAATATGTGTTTCGTATCAGGTTCAGTTTGTGTGCTCCTATGAGGTTGTCATTTTGATCAAGTTACCAGGAAGGATGGATATTATTTGTGCCCCTAGCCTATGCTATGTGCTTCTCTCTTATGTTGTGATGAGCTGTGAGGATGTATGATTATTCTCTACGCATGTTGTAATTCTGTTTAGGCCTTATGGCGATGTGGGTGAGATAGCCCTTGTGATGTGAATTCATCATTGCACCTCAACTGCACTTGTTATTTTTATATCTTATTACTTCTATTCACTTTTTCCCAGTGTTTTATTTATGCACTCTGTTGTACTTGATTTCATTGTTCATATGATTAGTGAGCTCGAGCATTTTGGCTCAACGGGTATTTGGGAGCAGGTTGCAGGCCGCAGCAGATGATATGTGGTATACTGGCTTGATTAGTATTTGGGGGCGGGTTGCACGTTGCAGCTTGTGTTATATGAGATACCCTTCCCTTGTGATTATTTGGGGTTCTGTTTTTCCTGTGTGGAATAATTTGTTGAAATCTATATTTTTCGATTGCACATGTTACACTTCATAGAAAATTCTTCTACTTTGCTTTTCTTTAATTGTGTTACGTAATTGAGTTATCATTGGCTCAGTGTACAAGCTGTGTAGTGTGAGAATCTGCATGTTTCTATGATGAATCATCAGTTAAGCTGCTTGTATTTGTCGAGATGTGGTTCTTGGACCTGAGAGTCGTACTGTGGTATTGGGGTGAGAAGCGTTTGGAAGTATGTGGGTATTTCTGCTAAGATTTGGATAATGGCCCTGGCGGGCAAGAGGATTTCTTAACTTGTTGACTTCACAGGCGGCGATGAGTACCCGCATGTTTCTTTATCATAGACAGTGTTGTGGAGATCCGGAATGAGGTTATATTCAATGTGAGGTATGTTGTCGGCACCTAGGTGTATTATTTGAACAACTATAGTGGTTAGAGGTTATTGCTACGGGCATTTAATTGTGTGGAGCAACACGTGATTGTATTCGGGATTGGAATTTTTGGCTCGATTCAACTTGTTTGGGTATGTTTAGTGTGATGATGTGGAATTCGGGTCCTATGATAGATTTAATATGTTGAGGTTTGGGTTCTTTTCTAAGGTTATGGACTAAGGAGGAGATGAGATCTTCAATTAAGTGGAATTGTCAATTCTTCATAGTTTGGGTGATGGGAAAACAGCCCCGGATGTATGTATGGTGAGCTCAGGCAGTGGTTCCATGGCTTTAGAGTGACTCTGGGTACGTTCGAGGACGAACGTATGTTTAAGTGGAGGAGGATGTAACGACCCGACTGGTCGTTTTGAGCAATTGCGCCTGATTCAATATTTTGAGGTCTTGAGCAGCTTCGCATTAAGTATATAAACTTGTGTGCATGGTTGGATTCGATTTGCGGATGAATTAGACTTGAATTGGAACAAGGAACTTAGATATGGAAGTTTAAACAGTGAAAATTATACCGGAATTTGACTTTTAAGTAAACAGCCCCGAAATGGGTCGTGGGTGATCCCAAGTGCTTCGTATGGTGATTTTGGAATAAGGAGCGCGTCTGGATTTGGATTTGGAGGTCTGTAGGGTAATTTGAGCTGTTTCGGTAAAAGTTGGAAAAGTTGAAGTTTCAAAAATGGAGAAGTTTGACACATAATTCAATTGTGTGATATCGGGGTCGAAATGTGATTCGGAGAGTTGGAGCAGCATTGTTATTTCAATTTGGACTTGTCTGCAAATGTTGGAATTATTTCGAGATGAATTGATAGGTTTCGGCATGAGATTTGATATTTGAAGATTTGGAAATTCATAATCTTGATTTTGATTCGTTGTTTTATGTGATTTGAAACCTCGAGCGAGTCGGTATTAGGCTATATGACTTGTTTGTGTGTTTGCACGGGGTCTCGCAGGCCTCGGGTGTGTTTCGGGTGGGCTATGGGTCATTTTCCCTTGTTTTTGAACTGTATTTTCTGCTTCTGGTATCCTCTCCTGCGTTCGCGAACAGCCTTTCGCGTTCGTGAAGCTTTGGTTCTAGCCACCTGAAATTCTTCTTCGCGTTTGCATTGAGAGCCTCGCATTCGCGAAGCTCTATCTCTCCGTTTATCGTGTTCGCGTTCGCATAGTTATGCAGTTCCACTCTTCGCGTTCGCGAAGGGTAGTCTTTTGGCCATCGGGTTCCCCATCTTCGCGTTCACGGACGCATTGTCAGGTTCACGATGAGTAACCTGAACACCTTCACTTTTTCTTCTTCGCGAACGCGATATTTCCTCCGCGTTCGCGATGCTCAAAATCTGGGCGTACAGAATATAATTTCCAGATCGAGGGTTACACCATTTTCACCATTTTTGGTGTTCTAGAGCTCGATTTTTGTTAATTCTTTGTGGGTTTTCAACAAAACTGATTGAATAAGTGTTCTTCACCTAGAATTGAGTATATTCCATGAATTTGTCCTTGTTTTTATCATTTAATTTGTGATTTGAGTTGAGTAAAGTGTTGGTTTTTGAAGAAAATTCCTAAAATGAAAATTCATGATTTCAAGGACCAAATTGTGTTGGAATTGGATCAATTTTGTGTGGTTGAACTCATTTTGGAATGGGTGGTGGGATTTCGTAAAATTTGACGGGTTTCGAGGTGCGAGCAGCGATGGAGTTTTTGTTCGATTCTTATATCTTTGTAATTATTGAAACATTATAATCCGGAACAATTTCTTATATGTTTTATTTGTGCTTTGAAGTTAAATTTGTTAGATTTGAGCCGCCCAGAGGTCTTTTCACCCGAAAAATATATTTTCGAGTATCGGTTTGTCGTCTTTGACGTAAGTATCTTGCCTAACCTTGTGTGGGGAACTTCTGCTTAGGAATTGAGTCTTTTATGCCAATTGTAGTCTGTGCATGCGAGGTGACGAGTGTGTGCTTAGACTTACTTGTGAAAAATATGCCCTAGGGTTCTTAGGTCCTTATGTTCAATTTGAAGAGTATTTTGTTATGATTGAGTTTGATAATTGCTTAAATTGTCTCTATATGCTCCACGT